>OY757240.1:16528964-17728964 GCA_963583995.1 Xylota segnis
AGAATATAAACGCAAAATTCTGCACAGGCATGCGAATTGCGAACGCATTATTCTTTTCCCCACACATAGACGGCAAAAAACGAATAAATACTCCAACCGTTCCTTTGTAGTTCTTTTCGTTTTTAACGTTTTCTGCGTTTCTCATTCTGTTCGTTTTTAACGCTTTCCGGGGTATTGTCTGCAACAGAAAGTATCTAGACGGCTTGTGGTTTTGTCGCAATACATACATATGTACATACTTTACTATTTAAATAAATATAGTGATTGTGGGATAGAATTTCACTTGAAAAAATCAATCTTTTTTTTGTTTTAATAACTCTTTCGCTACATTAACATGGACAACCAAAAATAACCCATGCCTTGAATACCTATGTATATATGTATGTGTATCTATGCAAGTGTTTGTGGAAATATCCTTCCTATCGATGTATTGCGGATACACAACATCTTTATTCACAATCTATACATACACTGTATGGCACTGTTTCCAGCCGGTTTCTTATTTATAGTCACAGACATGGAAAATGCGAACACTCAGCGAGGTTGTTGCAGTTCTTGCAAACATTTCCGAAATCGTTCCTCCCAATTCGTCCGTGAACACGAATGACACAAAGAAACTTGCAAAAACGAAAAACAACAAAACCACTTCGTCTGTATGTATATAAAAGAAAACTTAGCCTGAAAGCCATGCACAATGGCAGCCGTTTTTTGATACATACATGTATGTACAAATAGAAGAATTTCTCAGAATCAGATTTAAAGAATTGCACAAAGATGATGTCATGTACATATGTAAATATTACATGCACCTAGTAGTTACTTTTCCATACTCGTTTTTTTTTTTTTTTCTGCAGACATACGAATGTGAATAAAGCAATGTTAAAGAGCTATAAATATTTTTTTTGGAATTTATGCACATCCTGCTAGGAACACTTTTGCGCTGACTTATGCAAAAAAAAAATAGGGATACAAGTATAAATAATAAAATAACTCACCAAACTTTAAACAAAAATTCTATTCAAGGACACACTTAACGCACTTAAACCTTTTTCAGATTAAAAGCAAATAAAATACAACAAAGAACTCTTGAAGCACAAGCGAAAGTATCTACCAAACCACTCAGAGTGTGAACGATCACTGAATCTGCGATCCAGAACTTGCGATCGCGAGTACGTGGAATTGCCTACCACGTCTGTATGTACATATATAAAAGAAAACTTAGCCTGAAAGCCATGCACAATGGCAGCCGTTTTTTGATACATACATGTATGTACAAATAGAAGAATTTCTCAGAATCAGATTTAAAGAATTGCACAAAGATGATGTCATGTACATATGTACATATTACATGCACCTAGTAGTTACTTTTCCATACTCGTTTTTTTTTTTTTTCTGCAGACATACGAATGTGAATAAAGCAATGTTAAAGAGCTATAAATATTTTTTTTGGAATTTATGCACATCCTGCTAGGAACACTTTTGCGGTGACTTATGCAAAAAAAAATAGGGATACAAGTATAAATAATAAAATAACTCACCAAACTTTAAACAAAAATTCTATTCAAGGACACACTTAACGCACTTAAACCTTTTTCAGATTAAAAGCAAATAAAATACAACAAAGAACTCTTGAAGCACAAGCGAAAGTATCTACCAAACCACTCAGAGTGTGAACGATCACTGAATCTGCGATCCAGAACTTGCGATCGCGAGTACGTGGAATTGCCTACCACGCCAAGGCTCCCTTTATGTGTTGGTATGCGAACATAGATTCATCTCCCTCTTGGCTTAAGAATTTGTGCAGAAAAGCACCTATGTATGGATGTACATAGAACATTCAAGGAATCCTTCTCGTGTAGGATGAGTGAGTTCGAGTACCTCGATTTTTTGGATTAGCAGATACTTATCTTCTACAAGTGTTGCGATTTTTGTGTGAAAACAAATTAATTAGGATTAAGTGGAAAAATGTAATGACTGTAGGCTATTGCGTCAGAATTCATGGCTGAGTCTGAATTGCACTTCAATTTTCACTCGTAGGGCATTGTTGAGAAATAAAAATAGATGGATTTATTGTTACGTACTCTAACGAGAATTGGTTTTGGTTTGCTTATTCTAAAACCTGTGCAGTTATGGTATTATTCATAACTAACCGATTTGATTACATTCACACTCTGTGAGATAGAAAATATCTGTCAGAATGTCATAATTTTGTTTATCCTCCCAGCCCCGTGCCGGATTTAACCACTTAATTATGATGCCCAGTAGCAGGCAGTTTCATGTTCAGTTTTATCTTCCAATTAGCACATGTGAGCATAGTCAGTGATGACTTCTGTGCATGGTTGGTTCGGTTCGCCCCTAATAGCCCAGCGAATCAACATTTATGGTTGATTTATGGCACAGCTCCGGGGTGTGTGCACTCACATTATATAGCTTAATCCGCTTAGCACGCCAAACCACACCATGAAATTAAATGTTAATAAATGTCTAAAATAAGGCTATGGGGTTGGCTTTGTAGTTTTTATGCGGTTAACCATAAACAACTTGACGTTGGATATTGGTTGAATAAGGGACTGTAGTACTGCGTTGCTTGTACTTGCGTACAAGACATTTGTTGCGATTGGACGTTGTGGTAATTATTCCCTTTTGGCATTCAAGTCGTGGAACTTCCTGTTTCTGACTCTTTCATTTGTGTTTGTTGAAAATGGAAGAGAAGAAGGGAGAAAAGCACTGTATGTATTGTTTGTGATTGGTCGAGGTTGACTGCAAAACTAGGTAGGCAGAACTCGCAGGCAGAAACATCCTCGCTGGGACATTAGTTGGGTCTTGTCCTAAACAGCAGGCCATGGACCACAAAGGTTCCAATGTGAAATGAAGATTTTCGAGAAACTCAGGGATCTGAACCCGTTTTTGTAGACTTTCCGAACAAGAAAGGGTGACCAGATATGTATGTAGTAAAGGTACTTTTTCCAACTGTTATGTTTCAGCAGCTGTCAAAGTTAGCAATGACATCGAACTGTCAAAATATTCAATAAGGTTTGCTCAGTAATGCAGGCAATTGGTCGTACCATGGAAAAGTTTTAGCGTGAGTACACTCTTTTGGACCCTAAGCCACCAACCAGGCAGAGTGATGTTGAAAACATAGTATCGAAGAGAACTCTCCAAATGAGGAAGGCGACACCGATATCATCAATGAATGGTCTCAGGTATAGAAGAGCGACGTAAACCGACATTCTGTGACCAGATACATATATGCATATGTATATCCAAGCTGTGGTTCCAACAAGACGGCGCTACATGCCATACAAGCGACGCAGCACTCGAAGTTGTTAAGAAGAAACTTGTCGACTGTGTCATCTCATGGCGAACATTCAGCAATTGGCTGCTACTTACTAAGAAAAACCCCTTTTGTCATCAAGAGTTTTAGGAACCACTCCAACGATATATGTCCTAACATTCTCTGGAGCCATGAAATGAAAGTAAATTGATTTGGTTATGGCAGTAATGGAAATGTTCGGCCTCAGGGAAAAAGAGCCGCACTATCAGATAAGTTGAGGATCCATCAAGTGTCAGTCCCCCGATCTCAATCCCATTAAGAAATTTATGGGCGGAACACTTTTTAGGCAAACGAATATTTACTTTGACTTTCCCTATTATTTTGAACACATTAAGTGATAATATTACATATAGTAAGCATACAATCCGTCTGCAACGGTTCGTATGATACCCTATCCTCACTACTACGTAGCCCCTATAAAGTGTCTGTGGTCGCACGAAATTTCTTGTCGAATTACAACGATGCCTTCAAATGTTGGTTGATGTTTCATGCAGGATTTCATTAAATTCTTATATAAAAGCTTGTAGAGAACTCAAACAGCGAAGTATTTTGTTTTAATAAAATTTTTAATTTCTTACGAAAAACGAAATTTTAAGAAAGGGGCGTGGCAGTTGCCGGGTTTTTAAATTTTGTACACTTGCACTGCTTCTCCCTTAGCTATTTTGTTGAAATTATTATTTTAATCAAGTCTCTTTATATAGAATGTCCTTAATTGTGCGGAATAGGGTTTTACTACGCAACTGGCTACTCAGGAGAAAAACAACAGCGATTGCCAAGAACTGTTCTTCGTTTCCCTTACTACATATGTATGTATGTCTGTACTTCAAGGTTACCTATTGTATGTTCCTTTTTCAATTCGTCGATGATGTGTGTCCTTTGTCGTTGATAGCATATATAGCATGATAGCGGTTTCAATACTCATGACAGGCAGTTTGCCAATTCTGTCAATATTCTTATCTATGTCAGCTTTGACTTTTGAAAGATTGTGCCTCATGTCTTTGGACAATTCTTTCAAGTTAGTATGATATTAAAGGACTCACATGTCACCTTGTCTTAATCCATATGCACAGTACTGTGTTTCTCTACCCATTGAGCTACAAATGACATTGTTCTAACTAAGTGGGCGTGGCATTCTTCGCAATTGAAAGAATTATTTGTACTGATGGTATCTGGGATTTAAAGAACTTCATGGCCTCTACATTTTGCCGTAACAAATTCTGTCGATTTCTAGTGAAAATTTTGCTAAAAATCTTATTTTTCAAAAAGTGGGTGTGGAAATTCCAATACTTGGTACCCCATTACAATACATTTATCGAATAACCATCAAATATTGAGTTTAAACCCAATTGCCGGAGAAACAACTGAGAAAGTACAGTTATAATTATACTTACGGAAAAACGTGGTATGCCATCTGTTGGCATATACCCGAACTAACTTAAATATCAAATTTTATCGAAATCGTTGCAGCCGTTTTTGAGATAATCCAATTTAACTAAAATCGGCTCTAAGTAAACTACCCTTAATTATGAGGTTAGAATGAAAATTCCGATTTCACCTCGACCTGTGACCCACAGATTCCAGATATGAAGTTTGAACCAAATCCGTCCAGGCTGCAGTCGAGCGTATAGGCAGGCCGACATGTTTGAACTTCTCCCTCAAAGTAATGTCAAGTTTGATTAAAATCTATAGGCATAGGTGCAAGTAAAAATGGGGTCCCCACAGTGCAATTAAAGAACCTGCCAACATGGAAGATTTGTTATAGGCGTGGTCACGGTATCATTCAAACAATTTATGGCTACCTACGATCGGTACTTTGTTTTACCTATGAAGATGGGAGATCTATGTATGCGAGGGCATTTTGTCTACCTGTCTGTCTACCTACGAAAATAGATTATCAATTATCTGTGAGAGGAGTAAGATACGTGTGGTGGCTAGTTGGCAAGTATTTCCAACAATTTCACACCACGAAGAATGATAAAGATGGCGATGAAGAGGCGGTGTTGTAGATTCACTACAAACAATACTAAATAACTTACCTTTAAACGATGTCTTAGCGTATGTATGTGAGTTGTTGAACACCTCCTTGAGCTTCTTCGATGAGTGTAGGTAGCTTACCATAATATCATATCCTTCAATAGTTCTAGTTGCAACTGCTTGTCCGTTTCGACAAATCCCATCCAATAAACTAAATTTATACATCATAGACCAAGTTTATTTGTGTTCAAAACACATACATACATATGTAATTATGAACACATACTATTGTAATTTTAAATTGGAAACAACAATTGGCTGGAACGTACTACTGAAACGATAAACACTCGAAAATGCTAACAAAAGCTAATGGTTTTGTTTTCTGTGTTTGATTGGTCAATGAAAGTTTCTGCATTGAAGTTTAATTTATTAAAATTATTTACATGTTGATAAATAATACCAAATCACAAAAGCATTGCAAAATTAAAAAAAAAAAAACCATTATGAATACAAGTTTTCTAAAGAGGGCGAGAACTTTAAATTGAAATAAAACAATGAAAAATGTTTCTAATATCAATGTGATTGACTTTATTTGACAGATAATCTAATGACATTTCAACCATGTCATTACAAAAGCAAGGTGCAGTCACGAAGTGCATGACGTTCATAAAGTTCTGAAATTCAGACATTATCTTGTAAAAGCAATTATTCCTGAAAAAAAGCTAAGACTTATCCTCAAAAACTTTGGTTGTGACGGATACAATACGATTTCCCAAATTATACTCAACAAAACAATTTACTTGTTCCTTCTTTTTTTGTCCTTCATGTTATCAATAATAAATTCATTTATTTGTTCATCTTTGTGTTTATGTCTCTTATGTTTTTATTTATTTATTTGAGTTCTTATTTATTAACTGATTTATCTATTTATTTGATTTATCTGTTTATCGTATTTTTTTTTTCTATTTTAATTGGTAGTCGTATTATTGTGTTATTGTATATAGGTATTACTTTGGCCTAAAAAATAATGCTTCAGAAGAATGATATCATTTTTGTAAAATGTGTGGTAACACAACTTATGTATGATCTAACTTCTTCATGTCTACTACTTCTACTTGGAAATGCATCCCGAATGAACGGCAACAAAATAAATTTCAAAACATCTGAGTCATCTGCAAATTTAATGTCCTGCACTACTCGGTTCAATTGAAATGGCTTTCCAATCTTTCGAATCGTTAAGACCTAAGGAACTTACTTTGCATAATCGTATTCTTTTGGCTTCGAAATAAAAACGACAACTAATTTTTTATTCACATTTAAATACATTTATTAAACATCCATCTTAGATACTATACATTTTTAATATAAAATAGAATTCAATATAAATTAAGGTTATAAAAAATATATACATATAGCAGTTCATAAAAACAGGAAAGATAAACAAAAGCCAAACCTTTCTTATTCTCAGCTGCATACACACAAATACATATTCTTTCTAAGCTGTTCTACTTTTCAAAAATTCATCTTTTTTTGTTTGTTTTTAAAAAAACTACCGGGTTTATGTATCCCTTGGAAAAATAATTTCGTTGAAAGGTTTTTATTGTACAAAGAAAGTTACAAAAAAAATCAGTATGAACATATGTACTTATGTACATACATATATACATTTATGGTAGTACCCTGTCATTTTCTTATAAATATATATAGTATTTGTTCACAGTTTACTGTTCTTCCTGTATCTTTTTCAGTTTTGGTTCTCAGACAATATGTCATTTAGTAAATAAAATAAATTTTTAAATTTTCAAAACATTGTATCATTTTATTTTTCCATAAATATTTTCAAACGTAAAAACTAAAAATACATATTTTTGTATAACTTTTTTAATTATAATAGATCTTACTGTTTAGATAGTTGTTTTCTCTTATTTTTTAAATACTTTAACACACACAAATACATGTTTCTTAAATCCTAATTGCCTATATTTTAAAATTGAATAGTTTCAAAGAGTTACTGAAGCCTTTTAGTTAAAAACTCTATCGATTTTGCATATTTTAGTTTGTTCTGGTCTGTTATTCGAAAGAAATAAGTTTAGTTTTTTTTTTTTTTTTGTATAGTTATGAGTACAAATATAGGGTTTTTTATTAAAAGATTTACATACATATATAGTTCGTTTTTTGTTCATACTGATTTTTTTGTAAACATTTAATCACATAACATGTATAATATTTTGTTTTCTGTACTTGTACACACATATATATATATATATTTTTTTCATTTTCTTAACGTACATATATTTATTTAATTCAGACAATTTTTTTGTTTTAACATACACATAGTTTTTTTTTTATAGTTTTTTGTTTCATAAAATTTTTGTGTAACACAATACAATGCACATATATGAGTACTTTATTGTTTTGAATTTTTTTTGACTTTTTCTAATACATGTAAGTTTTGTTTTTAGGATTAGTTATTTTATTTTTAATTTAAGTTTAATTGTAAATGTTTTTTTGTTATTTGTGGTACAACTAGAGAGCAAACAGTTATCATTGAGATTTTTTTGTATCAATTTGGACCTTAAACACCGCGAAGTGTAAGAGACAATGGATTTAGACAAATCCAAAGGTCAGATGTATCCATTTCTTTGTTACAATAAGGATGTACTTTTACAACTATGTAGCTATATATTCCAACTTGTGGTATTCTTAATTTAATTACAACATAAATAGGTTTAATGATGTGTGATTATTGATAGACATTTAGTTTGAATATATGTATTTTGGCAATGCTTAATACTATCTTAAAATTTAATAATACATTTATTTTGAATAATTATATATTTCTCGATTCAAACCACCACATCAACAAGTATTAAATGATGACTACAAAATAATTTAACTTGGATGCAAGGATCGTCTCCTTTTGTAGTCATCATTTAATACTTGTTGATGTGGTGGTTTGAATCGATCTGCCAAGCGTAGCAATACTGTTTAGTTATAAATAGTTATATGGTTTTTTACTCGACGGACTAGTTAGGTTTGGACTCGAAACACATTTGAACTTCCATACGAATCTAATTGGTAGTGTTTTCTTATATATTAACATTATTTTTCATGTGAGTTACGACATTGATAAACATTTTTTTTCTTAAATTAAAGTGATATGCCTGACACGTAAAACTATGAATCCAATGGCTTTAAACTATAAATAGTTAAATTTAAATTAAATTTTTCAATTAGAATTTTTTTAAAATGGAGTATATTGCTGAAAATGTAAGATTCAAAGGTTTTAATTATGGTGAGACTCAGGCATTCAATATATGACAACGTTGAACGAACAAAACAGATAAACGGATCGATGCAACTTTCCAATTTTAGCGTAAGGCTCTACAGCATCGAATAGTGGGGAATAGTAGAAGAGATGAATATCACGTTGCAATATATTACAGCAGAATCTACGCCGACAAATATGTACTATTAGATTAGATACCTTATTCTAAAACAAAACATATTTTCCAGACGAAAATGTATTGTAAAACAAGAAACAAAACTAGGCGAAGTTTCGGACTTACCACGAAGATACAAGACCTACATATTTATCAATTCGATTGGCCACGCTAATGACATAAAAGACCAGACACTTCTTCAGACACTCGTAGGGCAATCAGTTAAAAAAAAAAATAAAGCCATATAGCCAGAAGAATAAATGTTTCAAACATCGGGACAGTACTAAACGGATGGAGGCGTTTTCTAATCCTCCTCTGCAATGTACGAGGTGCAAACATATGAACGGGATCGATGAGGGCGATAGGTTGCGATGTCTAAGAACTATTCTTTGGTTTTTTGAATACCGAAGCCAAACGAAACGGACGGATTAGCAGATATTTGGGTGCGAAAATGGACGGAAGTAAACGTTAAGTTGTTTTTGGTTTTCTTGTTAATATATTCGCATGAAGGAGAGAATTGCCGCTGCAAGTGTTCTCATCACGAGGAATTGAACGCGGTGGTACCTTAGTCTCCCACAAACAGATACTATCTGAGGATTAGATAGAATATCACACGGCAATTTCAATTACAATTTCACATACATATTGTATGTTCATGAGAATGACAATGAATGTGGTTTGTATAATCGAGAAGTTCGTCGACAAATACGTGATTGTATAGAAGTTACTCAGGAATAATGAGCAGAATACTTCAAAAAATTTGAACTTTTTCAAAATATTACTAGAAATCGAAAAAACAAAAATTGTTACAGTTCTTGAAATTCTTTGTATTTCGACTGAGGACAACGCTCTTATATCATTAAGATGCAAGTACGTACGACCCAGCCGTGAAATTTATTCTTCTTATAGTACACATCCGCTGAAGGAAGTTATAGTATACAACATAGGCAGAAGGAAGCAGTGGTGTGAAAATTGGGTGCTATTAGGTTTCACCACTCCGTGAATGAAGGGTACGTAGTCCTTAAATGTGTAGACATTATTTTAGGCATATTGAGATACTTTATTAAATTTTAATATGAGTTTAAAACTGATCTATTAACGAGGCCGTAACAGGCTAACTATATACAAATCAACCAAAATATAATGGACGAACAGATCAAGCCAATAGAGGGGCAGATACGGATCTCTCAGGACAACAAAGATCTAACACCATCAACCGAGAAAGCCTGTTCCTACCAGGTAGTTATTTCATGGAAAAGACACAGGAGCAACAATCACTAGGCGTCATAGTATCTACTATATGTATATGTATGTATGTAGCTGGTGGCTAAGAACCCCGCTACAAAGTGAAGGTCAACCAAGAACGTTGAGACACATTAACTAAATGGAGGACCGAAGTGTCACAGAGGAAGGAATATAGACAAACATGTATGAATAATGTGAATACGACAGGTTTTCCGGAAGTCTGAAGTACCAAAAACACCAACTAAGTAAATAATAGTCATTACATACTGTGGATAACCTGTCAGACCGGATCGCCGATCAATTAATTTCAAAGAATTGAAAATGGTTGCTACGAGTTGGCAACCTGTATGCCAACCAATTAGAGAATAAGAGATCGAACAATCGAAACGCAGCGGATTGTCATTTCAGTTTTATTAAAAATATGCAAATCAAAAGATACTCTTCTAGCAGAGAGAAACAAAGAAAGAGAACATAAAACAGGTATTACCAACACTATACACTTTTTTGACTGTATGCGGGGATAAACCAGTTTGATTAACCCTCCAATACAGACGTCTCCTTGTCTGACATTTGTTGCTAAGCACCGCCTTTTTCCAAAAAAGAAAAAAACACACACACAGAGACAAAATAGGTGGGAAATTTGGGAATATACAATTGGTATGTTTCCTCCCCAAGCAGCAGTGTCAGATTTTTGACTAATAAATGAATTGTGTATTGATGCGGAGCATCTGTCAAGTAAAACGTAATCATGAGGACGATTTGATCTCGAGCTTCATGACCTGGAAGGAGGAAGGAGGAAGGAGTTAATCTTCTACAAATAAATGGATCCTAGGGCTGAAGCAACTAAGTCTCGGTCGACTTATAGCTGAACTGCAGTAGATACACGTCTTGAACTTTAATGTCAATCTACCACCAGTGTCACGCAGTTGGGATAGAAAAATTATACTGACACATATTCTAGGAGGCGATGGCGTTCGAAAACGCATGATAACATACATTGTTTGTACATACACAGTATGAGTATCAACAAAATAGGGCTGCGGATTAACCACATTTGACAGCCAATACTATGGTAATTGTCAAACAATAACTTGACTTATACCGCATAACACACATACTAATGTGTGACGGGAAAAATAAGTATGACAATGAGTTGGAACGACATTGAGGTTTCAACTCAGCATTGCAAAAATATTGAGTCCTGGACTGGCAAAGGTCTGGCAAGTACTTGAACTAATGAATCAATTTTATAGTACTTGTAGCAGGAAAGAATTCTCAAACAGTATTGACAGCAACAACGTTCACGACGACAGTCTAATGCAACAGGTCCGTAGAACGACTCATAGATGGCGGAGCCAATGAAAAATCCATGATTTTTCGAAAGTGGCAACCTTCAAATGATTTGTTCATTTGCGGTATGTGACAATGGCCGAAACTTGGATTCACAGTGGGCTGCAACCGGTGAAGCGTGGCCCAAGCGGACAACTTTCATCTGGCAAGGTCATGTCCTCTGTATTTTGGGACTTTGGACTTTTGTTCATTGAATATCTCGAAATAGGCAAGTCCGTCATTAGCGAACGATACATGGTCCAACTAGTGCGTTTGAAGGAGGAAAGTCTTCGAAGAAAGTGAAACAAAACGATGCACCGTGTCACAAGTCCATCAGAACGATGGTATAGTCCAGATCTAGCCCCCAGCGACTACTGCCTGTTCGCAGACTTGAAAATAATGCTCGCGGGAAAAAGATTTGGCTTGAATGAGGGCCGTCCGGCTGACTGTATCACTCTTGAAGGAAATTATGTTGATGAATGTTGTTTAGTTGGTTTTCCTACGGACTTATCTACCGATGTGTTACATACACATTTATATTTTTTTAGACTTCTTGGGCGAAAGAGGATACACCATCATCATTCTATATTGACTTTGATATAACCTAAAAGTTATTTCACGGTTGCAGCTCTTGCCAACTCGGTGTCGGACAAATACATACAGTATGATAAGATGACGGTATAAAGCAGTACCTTCAATTCGTGTGAGCAATACAACACGCACCACGCATTGTAGTGGGACCTTAGGCCCTGGGTAGTCTAGGTGCAGGTTTTTTCTACAAGTAATATCGTTTAGATATACTTAGTGAAACAGTATAAATAGGAATTTAATAACTCGCAATGGAAGCTGGAGCTGTATATGCAAATATCTACTAAGTTCAGAGCTTTAGATTTAGACACTCTACAACGGTATTTTAATAAAAATAAAGTCCACGGCTGGATTGTAAAAACACATGTACATGCAACTTTGTTGATTTTTTTGAAAAAGGTTTCAAAAGTGTAGTGGTCTGTAACTTATGGTTTAGTAAAAATTTAAAAAAAAAAAGTGGGTGTGGCATTTGTTAGAAAGTTTAGCCAACAAATAAGTGTCCTTAAAAAATTTAATTGAGAATGAAAGGGTTAAGAGGTTTAATATAGAATGCATTGATTGGTCCGACAACTGTATATATCGGAATATTTGAAAGTGGAAAGGTGAAATGATCTCTTCTTTGTCTGCCCCAATCCTCGGAAAAATAAGCTTTTCTTTCTGTGTATACATACGTCTACTGGGCCTAATGGGTGTGCCAGCGATTGAAAATCAGACATATCGTTAATTTACGTCACCTCATGAGTATTGTGGAGTAATAAGAACATAGAAATCTTAAGATTTACCGTGTTTGCAGGTAACAAACTCGACCATGTGCAGTTGCTGTCGACACGCATTATCCTGATGCACGTTTTACAAGATACTTGGGTATCATGAATTGTACAATTTGGTTGTTCTGAAAACAGAGCAAAATAAAAAAATGTGATGGAAATTTCAAGTAATAATTATACTCAAGAGTTCTTACTGTTTATTCTTCTGGGTTGAGACGAGTGTTTTGGGTGTTACTTGGAGTTTCACTGCGTGTTCTTTGTTCTAAAGCCGAATTGTGAAAAGCCATTCCAACTAATGTGGCTCTACGCCTTTCCAAATAACGGCGGTCTCTAATGCTTACGGCATTTCCTCTAGTAGAGGAGGCCTGCGCACTAAGACATGGAGTCTGTGATCTCGGTCATAAGAATGGTGGACGTGTGTCTGGTGGTGGTATTGGAACTGTTATATTTACCAAAGTTGGAGCTTCAATTGGTTCAATTGGTTCACTTGGTTGCGTTGGTTGAGTTGGTTGAGTCGGTGGATGCGATAATGCACGCTGCACTGGGGATGGTAACCTTCCACTATCATCTCTAAAAAAATTTATATTTTCCGGTACGGACAATGAAGACCTCGTTGGTGATATTACTTCACATGAGGTTGGGGTTGATTCTCGTATTTGTAAAGGTGAGGGACTGTTGGATGTTTCTGACGGACTAGAAACTACTGAAGAACGTTCACTTGCAGGTGAATGTCAATCGTCCGATGACCGTTCTGATCCCCCTGTCGAATCTAGACGTTGTTCTCTATCACTGTATTCACCAGTTTCTGATTCTTCTTCACTCAGTTCTTGTTCTTGCTGTTGTTGTTGTTGGCGTGATTGTCGTCGTGTTAGGCGTGATTGTTGTGGCTGGCATGCTTGTTGTCGTTGGCGTGTTTGTTGTCGTGTTACGCGTGATTGTTGTGGTTGGCATGATTGTTGTGGTTGGCATGATTGTTGTGGCTGGCGTGATTGTTGTGATTGGCATGATTGTTGTGGCTGGCGTGATTGTTGTGGTTGGCGTGATTGTTGTGGTTGGCGTGATTGTTGTGGTTGGCATGAATGTTGTGGTTGGTGTAGTGAGCTTGATTGTTGAGGTTGGTAATGTTGGTATATTTGTTGTAGTTGGCTTGGAAGGTCTAGTTGGCTTGGAAGGTCTAGTTGGCATGATTGTTGTGGTTGGCATGAATGTTGTGGTTGGCATGAATGTTGTGGTTGGCATGAATGTTGTGGTTGGCATGAATGTTGTGGTTGGCATGATTGTTGTGGTTCGTGTAGTGGGCATAACTGTTGAGGTTGGTAATGTTGGTATATTTGTTGTAGTTGGCTTGGAAGTTGTACTTGGCATGATTGTTGAGGTTGGTAATGTTGGAATATTTGTTGTGGTTGGCATGATTGTTGAGGTTGGTAATGTTGATAGGGTTGTTGTAGTTGGTATGGTGGTGGTGGTTGGTTCGGTTGCTGCATAATTTCCTGATAGGAGTGTGCATAACCAAGTAAATAAGAGTTAAGCTGTTTAAAAAATTGTTTTTGACGTACGTTTAACTGATTCTGACCTTGTTGAGTTCGTACAACTACTTCCCTTTGATTCGGTGGCTGTTGCTCGATTTCGTCATCTCCTACCAGAGGTTCTATTGGCCGCGGAGCTCGAACTCGCCTTTGTCCAGGTCGCACATTCACGTTTACTTGAGGCTGTGGTGGTGGATTTACTGTAGCTGGTGCCATTGGCATGGTCGGGGGGCTGAAATATGGATTCGGAGTAGGGTTTGAGATTATATAGGTCGTGGAATATGAATTCGAGGTGTTTGGGAGCTGAACTGAATGCATGCACGGGTACGTGTCTGTATTTGAATACTGAAACTGGTACACCCTTGGCGTATTCGAGTTACTTTGCTGACCACTTTGGTAACGTGGTTCATTTCTATTTTGGACATTTAAGTTAACTGGAACACATTGGCTCGGTCTAAATTGTCTCGTTAAGCCAAGGCATCGGTGTGAGTGAGGAGCTGAGATATAAATTGTCCCATCTGGTCCTGTTACCACGGATGTAGTTGGTGGTGGCACAGTTATGACTCTGTAATTCGTGGTACTCGTTCCATATGGCGGATTTGGATTTGGATATTGTTGCCGTGGTGGCGGTTGTGTTGCCGATGAGGTCGGCGATGGCGTCACCAATTCAATCGGCAAAGGCCTCAGACGGGGCATTTCAACTGAATGGGACTGTTCGGATGTCGATGCCGATGTTGATGCTGTTGGCCTGGCCGCCGTCGCCGTCGCCGTAGCTGTCGCTCTTGCTGTAGCTGTTGCTGTTGCTGTCGTTGTCGCTGTTGACAAAGGAATTGATTGTGGTTCGGTGGTCATTCGTTGCCGTCTCGTTGGCAGTTCTGATTGGATTTCTTGTGAGCTTTGCCGACGACGACGGAAAGTAATACTGGCAAGATTGGTATTTCCGGATTCTTCATCATATATGATTTCGATGGGGTCGGTTTGAGTTTGTACACTTTGCATACTTAGAGCTTTTTGTTGTCGTTGGCTTTCTTTGGCTCTTCCGCTCGTTTCCCCATGTTGGGTCTCCTCGTTCCTTTCGTCAACACTTTCTGTGTGAGCGTGACTCTGACATTGTTCCCTTCTTCTGGCCATTGTCTGCACATCGTTTATATCTAGCAATGGCATGTCTCTTTGTCTCTCATTTTCTGAACCTTTTGGCTGTGAATCATCATTCTCATCTTCACTGTTCCAATCTGACAAAATGTTTGCACAAGATTTCTCGGCGTCTGTTGTTTTTTGTTCTTCGGCGGGTACTTCACTTTTAATTTCACTTATATTTGGGGGATTATTTTGCTCTGGTTCGTCTTCTTCTAGTGTTAGATCTACTATAGCCACTGGTTCTGGAAGGTTTAGTCGTGGTGGAAGTACTGGAAAAGTTAATGCTCTATCACAAGGGCTACTATAACTGGTCTGGAGATCACTAGAGAAGTAGGGAACCTGGGAGCGAAATCCCGTCTAGAAAGAGAGTGAGTTGAATTGTCGTGTTAGCAAACGCTCACAAGTAGGTTTCTAGGTGTGTTTGGCTTTTTTTTCTGTTTACATCACACGACTTGTTGCTTCATTGTTTGAGTTTTCTTGAAATGATCTTCCCAATTCCTATGACTGCGTGCTGAAAAGCCGCCGATTGAATATACAAGGTAAGGAAGGAAGTAGTAAAAAAGTTGGATGTGAGGAACAGTGTGATATAACGATTCGTGTTCAGAGATACCAGTGCAACGGTGCGATATCTAAGTAAATCAGTGTTTATAAATCAATATAGGTAAAAATAAATAAAATTAAATTATATTAGTGTATAGCAATGGATATTGTTTTATTTCCTCGGTAAGTTTACAGTATAGGTACATAACTACAGATGGAGAATGCAGATAATCAGTTAAGAATTCGAAAGTTGTCTCTATTGCAAATCTACGTCAAGGAACTCTCCAATACATGTACATAATTATGTACCAGTATTAGTTTGCGAATAGAAAAAAACAAGAAGGAAGGATGAAGCCAAAAATGATGTGCACATTACAGCAGGACCGGACCTGTGTAATACTTTCATACAATTGGCTTGCTTTGTATCCTGCGAGGAGAATAAAGAATTGTTTTTGAGTTACGTTAATGAGACAAAAAAAAAAATATCATTTCCAACCCAGATCGACGGATACAGTCGATTTAAGCCGGATGGGAAGCTGTTAATAGTAGATTTCTTAATGTTTTAAGTTATAATTAGTTATAGACTAGCTGCCTCACCCGCCTACTTCCTATGGAAGTGCATGTGTTTGTGAGTCCAAATTTAATAGTGTTCGCCGGGCTTTGTTTGTCTCTGAAAAACGTTATTGAAAGAAGGAAGGAAGTGTATATGTGACAGTTCTTACCGTTCCGTTTAGTATTGAAGTTCGTCTTGGGGATCGGGAGATGATCTTGCGGACATTGATGGGGAACAGGATGCAGAGTGTCCTATTAAGTGTGAAGTATTCGCTTGTCTTCTGGTTTCATTTGCACGGTCTGCATTCCTCCTTCTTCTTCGGTGTCGTCTTCTAGTGTTGAGTACGTTATTGTATTCTTGGTTCGCACTTGAGGAGGTAGAGTCCGATGAGGTCGACCTATTCCTTTGGGAGTCACGACGTCGCCGACGGTATCGGTGGCGCCGTGTGACATTTGTGTTGTTCATCGTTATTATGTCTGCCAATCGTCCTGTAAGTACTCTGTGCTGTTGGTGATGTCCATGCCGATTGTTTCTCCGTCTTGCCGCGGATTGGTTGGGGTCAGAGGTGAATACAAGTGCCATAAGCCTTCCGACCATTCGGGTTGGAGAAGGAACAGCTCGAGGGGCCGGTGGGGCGTATTGTGGGCCTGGGGGTGGTGGGATATATGGTAGACGAAGTAGGTTTGCTCCTGGAAGCATGGGCAATAGGGTTCGATAGGGTAGTGGACGCTCTACTGTTGACGGGAGTCTACCATTTTCACCTCTGAGATCCGGATTGGTAACTGTTGGTGCTGTGAGTGTCTTAAAGGGATGTGAAGGCGGTCTGTTTGAAGGAGATTCTCCTGTTGATCCAAAATTTGAGGGCCTATCTGAGTTTCTTAATGTGGAATCGTCGACTGGTGTAATAGGACCCGTCGATCCTGAAGGTGGCGTCGAATTGTCGGCTTGTGTACTAGGACCCGCTGTTCTTGAAGCTGGAATTCTGTGCGGGTTTATTAAGTTAGATCGGTCAACTGGTGTGATACGTCCCGCAATCGCCGAAGTCTGGGGTCTTTGCGGGTTTACTGAGTTAGAATGACCGACAAATGTACTGGAACCCTCTGGTCCTAAGATGGGGCGTCTGTGCGGGTTTATTGAGTCAGAATTGTCGCCAGGTATGATAAAGCCGGCTATTCCTGAAGCTGAGGGTCTTTGCGGGTGTATTAATGTAGAGCCATCGATTTGTGTACTAGAGCCAGCTGTTCCTAAAACTGGAGGTCTGTGTGCGTTTATTGAGTTCGAATTGTCGACTTGTGTACCAGAGCCCCCTATTCCAGAATTTGGAGGTCTGTATACGTTTCTTGATGTAGAATGGTCCACTGGTGTACTAGGGCCGACTGTTCTAGAAGATGGTGATCTGAGATTGTTTCTTGATGTGAAATTGCCAATTTGTGTACTAGGTCCTGCTGCTGCAGAAGTTGACGGTCTTTGTGAGTTACTTGATGTGGAATTGTCGACTGGTGTGATAGGGCCAGCTGTTCCAGAAATTGAGGGTGTTTGTGCGTTTCTTGATGTAGAGTTGTCCATTGGTGTAATACGATTCGCTGTTCTATCGGTTGGGTGGGTGTGCGGGCTCCTCGAGGTGGATTCGTCGACTGGTGTAATGGGGCCCGCTACTGTTGGTCGTGTTGTTGTGGAAGGTCAAGTGTGTGATGGATTATTGGTTGAAATTGGCCGAATTGATTCTGATTCCGTTGGCGTATTCCTTCTTGTTCTTTGCGATGGCATCGTCATATTCATGCCCATTCCCTCTGATGGCAAACTCCTGGAACTGGTGGAAGGGCGAGCGAAGTCGACAAACGCCGGGTTGGCATCATTGTCACCACAACTAGTTGACGCTAATGGCTGTGTTCGTTCAACTTGGGACAAATTCTTTTCGCTCTCTTTATCTTTTTCAAGATTCTCGTCCTCCTCGCTTGATTCTTCTGAATTTTGTTCTTCGTTGACGCTTTGTCCTTTTCCAGTTTCGCACCCTTCTTCCGATACGTTCATTCCTGACGTGGATGCTCCCTCACCAGGGACTATTGTTGCACTTGCTCCTCCAGCTCCATCAGTGTCTGAGTCCGAGCTCCCATCTTCTGTACTTTCGCCAAAATCATAATACTGTGCATTTTCATCTGGTTCCGTATTTGTTCCTTTATCCACTCTTTGATGCTCCACAATGGGGGGTTTAGTTTGTTTTAAATAACTGTCGATGTCGCAACGCTTTACTCTTACATACGGTTTCCGACATTTCGCAGCGTCAGCGGTGGTCAACCTGCATAGACGCACTTCCAAGTCTACGCAATTGTAGCGCAGTATCGCAGATCTTTCAGAAGCGGTCAGTTTTCTGCCTCCTTTTTGTGTGGTTACAACTTCGCGGGATGTTGTAGGTCGCTGGGCCCTTGCAGATACACGTCGCTGTGGTAGAAGCCTTTTCGCAGTTGACTTTGCGGCAAATTGTCGTGGTGCTCGGCCAAACAGGTATCTTGCAGTTGACTTAGCTGCAAATTGCCTGACTCGCCGTGAATGGTCATTTCCAGACACTGGTTTTCTTCGCAGCGATGTGATCGTACTAGGGACTGAGTCTGCGTTAGTTCGTCGAGTAATACACCTTAACCTCATTGGTTTGGGTGCCCTCAATTGTCTCCTTCCGGGAACGTAGTCAGAGCCAGTATCTTCGTCACTTTCATTTGCAGTACTTAAAGTGGCGTACTCGTATGAGTCCGCTTCACTTTCTGAGTACTGCTTCTGGGACTGTCTACTGCTGCTTGCTCGTGTCGAGCATTTTGCTGGACTAGTTTCTCGTTCAGAGGTGTTTCTCCGCGTGTGGTATGTCCTTCTTAGTGGTTGGACTCGTGGTGGCACTTTTCTAATCGGTCGTTTACTTGCAGAGGCCGGTCTGCTGCTCGGAGGCTCTTTCGGTTCATTTTTCGAATTCGAATCTTTACTTTTCTCTTCCTGTAACTTACAGTACTCCTCTACGGTGTAACCCAAATCAGAGTCCAACATGCCTTTTCTCAATTTGCTAACTGACATTGTTTTAGAATACATGGTCGGAGATTGTGCCCTTCGTCTGGATTCCACAAAGTCATCTAACAGCTGAGTAGAACCCACTTGCTTATCTTGTACACACACTGATCCAGTAATGCTCACTGCAATCACTGGACCTATAAGTACAGCTACAGTATTAGGATACCCTAAACATTGGCTTGGAAAAGGATGGGAGGTCACTGATACTTCTTCTGGAAAGATTTGTTTAAAATTAGACTGCTCCCCGTACTTCAATTCCTTGTCAGGATTCGCCATTAGTATTGTCGCACAACCGTTAATAACTCCCTGTTCGTCGTCTTCATTGGCCTCTCCTTTAGTCGTATTAGACGTTTCCATTATTTTCATGAATCTATTTCGTGCTGCCAGGTATATGGTGTTAAATATGACATATCTCGACTGACACAATTCGGTGAAGGCCACTTCATCCCTAGAGTACAATATGCGAACTACTTTCTGGGTTATCTCCGGACCCATTGCATTTATGATGTGAAAGTTTCGTGGAGATTTACCGGTCACATTTTTGAGATATTCCTGCCATGCTGTCATCCAGGGTTTTGAAAACAATTCCCCTGTTACGAGTTCTGACTCTTTGAGTGCCCGTATCTCATCGGATACATCCCTTTCGTCGTCGGTTTTACACCTGTCCTGAGTAACAGGTTCTGACACATCTGATGATGAATCAAGTTCCGGATCCTCTAAAAGACACGATCTTGAATATACTTCCTGATGGCCTAATACCGATGGATCTACTAGCGTTGTTGCACTTTTATAACTACAAGAGGGCTCAGACAATTCCGAAGACACTAAGCACTGCTTCAAGTTTACATCTGTCAATAATTTTGGAGAACGTGGCATCGATTGATCCTCTGTTATGTTTTTGATAGTTTCACTGCCTGATGGCTCGACCGATACATTGTTCGATGTCTCTGGCACATCGTCTAAGCACATTGAGATCGGATTCTGTGAATCGGTTTCATCTCTATTAGAAGAGGCTGAGAGTACCTAGAAAATCATTTTTTGATCACAATAAAATATTTGAAAAACTGTTGGGAGTTGTTTTCTAGTCTTTTTTTATAAATGGTTGGTCGCTGATCTATGTCTGGTGTCTGGTGTCCTCTGACTGACTGGCGAGAGCTGAGATAGATTTCGCTTGCACACCAAACCTCCTCCCCCTTGAGCTGGGAGAAGAAAGTGTTCCAAAAGGAGCTCTTGATGCCAGTGTTAGTGGACTAGGCAAACATAAGGTGTTCCCAGTTATTCGTAGTACAGGTACATTGAGGAGACTTTATTGAATCTGAAAAGCAATATGAATAAGCTTCGGGGCGCAGATGGCTCTCATCGAACAATGCAGCCTCACTCAAACTTGCCTGGCGTTCAAAGACTCAAATAGCTAAAGCCTCAAATTCAAAAAAACTTTTGATGAACTTTGGCGGACCATGAAATCAGCATTGACAGGAGCTTATAAGGGGTAGAGGATAGGTTAGGTACAGCGGCTATCCTGGCGAGAGTCAAGATTCACTTAGACCAGGAGAAGGTCCATTGTGATACCACATATTTGATAGACCGGAAGAATCACCTTTACCTATGGTTCAATGGTTGTGAGATTTGTTGTGCCTGAAGTGGCTGAGTGGGGAAGGTAAAGAGTGCAAACAGTGCAATAATACCGTGGGTACTATTATGCAAATGATATTGACAGATTCAATCGGATCCTTGTCTGCGTAAGAGTAGTAAAGCTGACTGATTCAGTCGAACCTCTGTTTGATTGTACTATTTCCGTGAACACAAATGAGGTTTTACTTCCGAAAGTTTGTCGTACGTTAGGCAGAAGGAGCTTTAACCAATATTATGCCTCGGACAGTTGGCACCCCATAACGTGTTTAAAAGGTCTTGATTCTTAGACTTGAATAGGGTTACTATAAAATAAATACATCAACTTACATCGTCAGGACTCTGAGAAGTGGCAGGTTTGTGTGTGGATTTAGTATATTTGTACGTCTTTAAGTGTGGGTCCAGGAGGTTATTGTTGAACACTTTTTCTGAAAGGATAAGGGTGAATGTTTGTTATTTTCATAATTAGAAGCGATAGTGTATATAGTGTGAAACTTACCGTCATCGAGGAGAATGATATCATCGGTTTGTTTGTCAGAGGATAATGGAGGATCTTCTGTTGTATCGCCTCGTACTTTTGACATTGTTGGAAGAGCCTTTGAACAAGAAGGTTTGTCGCCTTCTGTTTTCTTTGGTTCTGTACTTGGTATTTTTGTATCGTTCTCATCCGATGAATTGGAAAGTTCCTTGTCTACGTTAGCTAGTGTGGTCTGTAGCACTTTATACATTGAAACTTGATGGGCCTTAACCCATTCTATAGTTCGTTCTGAAGCTATTCCTTTTGATGGAACTGCCGAAGGTAACATCGACAGACTGAGTGTTAGAGCATCCACAATTGGAATGTTTACAGATTCTTTGTACGTTGGAGTAGTATTCGTGTGTGTTGTTCCTGGTCTTGGAGATGTTGTGACTGATGGTCCAGCAATGGTTTGAATTGGATGGCTTTGTGCCATCATGTTAGTTACTGTGGCTGTTGGACGTCTAGGAGTCTGAATTATATTGGTGTTATCATCATCATCTATTATGATGGTTTCTGTTGGCTCTGGTAGAGTACGTCTGAGGGGTTTGGGTCTCCTCAAACGGGGTACCTGAGGCGCGAAGAATACATTTCGTTCCCTAGATGGAACCACTTGCAATGGATTTACTGCTAAATCAGTGGTTTGTGGCGCGTTTCTGGGATTTTTAGTTGCTGTGATTTCGCCCGATACACTTTCTGGTGTTGTGTTTATGGGTGCAGAAGTCGTTAATAAAGGCACCACCGTAGTAGCAGGTGGTGAATGTTTTGAAATACTTTTTTCAGCAACAGGTTTAGCTGCGGCAGATATCGGTGACTTATCAGTCAACCCGACACTTCTAGTACTTGCTTGTGTCTTGTTAACTTCTTCAGTGGCTTTAGCTGCTGCAGATGTCGTTGGCTTATCTGTCAACCCGACACTTCCAGTACTTGCTTGCATCGTATTAAGTTCTTCTGTAGCTTTTGCTGCTGCGGATGTCGTTGACTTATCTGTCAACTCGACACTTCCAGTATTTTCTTGTGTCTTATTAACTTCTTCCGTGGCTTTAGCTGCTGCAGATGTCGTTACCTTATTTGTCAACCCGACATTTATAGTACTTGCTTGTGTGGTATTAAGTTCTTCTGCAACTTTTGCTGCTGCGGATGTCGTTGACTTATCTGTCAACTCGACACTTCCAGTATTTTCTTGTGTCTTATTAACTTCTTCCGTGGCTTTAGCTGCTGCAGATGTCGTTGGTTTATTTGTCAACCCGACACTTCTAGTACTTGCTTGTGTCTTATTAAGTTCTCCTGTGGCTTTAGCTGCTGCAGATGTCGTTGGCTTATCTGTCAACCCGACACTTCCAGTACTTGCTTGCATCGTATTAAGTTCTTCTGTAGCTTTTGCTGCTGCGGATGTCGTTGACTTATCTGTCAACTCGACACTTCCAGTATTTTCTTGTGTCTTATTAACTTCTTCCGTGGCTTTAGCTGCTGCAGATGTCGTTGGTTTATTTGTCAACCCGACACTTATAGTACTTGCTTGCATCGTATTAAGTTCTTCTGTAGCTTTTGGTGCTGTGAATGTCGTTGACTTATTTGTCAACTCGAGGGGTTTAGTTTGAGGTGCTATTGCCTCATTGCGTTCTTCTATCAAGGCGAACGGTGCTACCGATGGAGTTGGCAAAGGTTTTGACATACTTTCTCCAGGAATGGTTCTAGCTGCTGTGGTCGTAGATTCCATGTGATCCAACTCGACGATTCTGGTTTGAGGTTCTTGTAATCTGTTGTCCCAATCGGTTGATGATGATGGAGTGGATATATTTTCTCCAACAACCCCTACTGATGTCGTTGGCTGACGAGTCAACTTGAAAGATCTATTTGGTGCTCCTGGTGTTAACCTATTGTGTGCCTGTGTGTCTAAATGTGAAGACGTTGACGTTACTGTGGAGGTTGGTAAGTCGTTTGAAACACTTGCTACAGCAACTCTTTTTGGTGTCATTGCTTCTTCTGTTGATGAAGATGTCACCGTTGAAGTCGGTAAGTCTTGACTGGGTTGTATTTGTGCTGCTGGTGGCATCCTGTATACTCCTGATGATGATGATGCTACCGTCGAAGTTGGTGAATCTTCCGAAACTATTCTTGCTGATCTGGATGTCGATGCCTTAATGGCAGCAGATGACTGTGGTATGGCTTTCAAAGGTACACTACTTGGCTGCGTAGTTTTCTGGTCAACATATGGAAAAGACTTCCTTTCAGCAACAGTTGGGATATTTCTCGATCCGTGGAATGGTTCCTCCATTGACCCTTGGATTGGTATCGAAAAACGTTTTGACGTATTTTCTACAGCGACGGTGTTCACTTGCGACCTGTTTCTTGACGTACTCCCTACTGAAGCATATAACGCGTTATCTGCTGGTAGAATTTGCTGGGTTGTGACCCGCGCGTCAATATGTGGGGGCGATGAACGTTCCGCAATGGCTTGCAACATGTCAAAAATTTTAGGTCGTCTAGTTGCAAGCACAAGTGCTTTGCTGTTATCGGGGACATAAACCCTTTGCTGAGATCTTCGATGGAAGTAGAACGGTTGCGGTACAGTATTGGTGTTATTACAGAAGTAGCCAGTGGGTCTTCCTTCGCCTGGTGACACTTTTCGCATTTTTTTGTGCGAAGATGAACGTGGACTAACTCCCGGAGCTGTGTCCTGTATAAAATCATCACTTGATTCAATGGGTCGCTTTTCAGCGATTGGAATGGTTGTTCCTGGAGCCGTCCATCGTACTGGGCTAACTCTTCGGATTTTGGAGTGTGAAGACGACTGTACAACGTCGGTTGGGGCCATCTCTCTTTCAAGATCACGTAACTCAGTTGTTGGAATCTTTTCCGCTGGCATTGTTAGTGGGTCGTCTACTTCTGCAACCTTTCGCTTTTTATTGAGCGAAGAGGACTGTCCTGCACTAGGTTGACGGTCATTCATTGTATCCATGTATGTTAAGGCATTTGCCTCGCTGGTTGTTGGAGTCCTTGCTTCAGACTGGTTGTGCACCGACGACTGTAATGCAGTGGAATGCGGTCTGCAATCAAAAGGTGCATTGAATGCTGGAATTTTTGTTGACGTAGAAGGTGTGGCAGTCAAGGATTGAAGAAACTGCTTGCTTGTTCCTGGGCGGCAGCTCATTGAAGTAGAAGGTGTATTGATGGTGGATTCTAGTAGTTCTTTACTTGTTCCTGCACGGCTACTCATTGAAGTAGAAGGTGTGTTGATGGTGGATTCGAAAAATGTTTTGCTTGTTCCAGGACGGCTACTCATTGAGGTAGAAGGTGTGTTGATGGTGGATTCAAAAAATGTTCTGCTTGTTCCAGGACGGCTACTCATTGAAGTAGAGGGCGTGTTGATGGTGGATTCGAAAAATGCTTTGCTTGTTCCAGGACGGCTACTCATTGAAGTAGAAACTCTACTGATGCCGGATGTTGAAGGAGAACTTTGAGCTCGATGTGCTTCTTGAGCTCTCAACTGTAGAATTCTCTCGACTGCTTCATCAACTTTAGATGGAGCCTTACTTTTTCTAGGTACGTCCTGGGAACTACTGGAAATGTATTTGGAAGGAATTGGGCAAATCCTGTACATGGGTTGACTTATCATGATATCTTCATTGTCTAGTAGATCGTTGATTAGTTTCGGAGTTTCAATAACCTCTGGGCGAACGGTCGAAGAAACAATGAGAGATGATTGTTCTGATGTCGTTTGGTTCATCATCATGTGTTTATCTTCCAGTAGATCGGCAAGTAGGTTCGAATTATCGAGTTCGTCTGACGTATCAATGGGACAAGCATTTGCACTTGTTGTTGGTTCGTTCATTAGCATGTGCTCGTCATTCAACAACTCTTCGAGTATGTCTGAGTTTCCTATTTCTTCTGATGTATCGATATGACAAGCACTTTGACAGGCCTCGCTTGATGTTGTTGGTTGGCTTATCATGAATTCATCATCATCCAGTAGATCTTGGAGTACGTTCTGATGGTCCATTTCTTCCGAAACAGCGCTCGAAGTAGGAATAGGGCAAGAACTTGCACTGGCGATTGCTGGTTCTTGGCCCGATGTTGATTGGTTCATCATGGTGCTGCTATCCACAGTATCATCGTCATCGAGTATATCCTCATCATGGAGTAGACCGCCGTCATCAACTAGACGGTCATCATTCACTATTTCTTCGTCCCCTAGCAGAACATCTTCATCCAATATATCGTCAAGTACGTTTGAATTGTCTTCTATTTCCACAGAAATAATATTCGATGTTCCACTTGTACTAGGACCTTGGGTTGTTGATGGTGCTGATGTTGAAGTTGGAGCAGTAGTTGCTGCACCTTCTGAACTAGGTTGTTGTGTTGTGCTTCCTGATGGAGAAGAGATAATAACAGCTGACCAAGTGCCTGATGCTGAACCGTTTTCATCTGGATTGCCACTTTCGGGTTCCGTCGCGGATGGTGTATTTTGGAGACCAATCACAGTTCCGTTACTTGTTTCAAGCGATATATTTTGGTAAGGGACTAGTAGCCTTATAGTACTCCGCGCAATGACACGCAGAGGTCTTACAAGAGCATCACCGTCGGATACCTCATTGAGAGTAAGTTTTTCGATTGGGAAAAATAAGGTTATTCCATCGGGTCCTGTCTCTGTGTGAACTAATCCATTCGTTCGTATATTTTTAAAGGGGATGGATTGATTTGGTGTTGGTGCCTGACCTCCATTTGAGTATTGTTGCGTAGGAATTGATCCTTGGAACTGTGGGGCAGGTGTTGACATTGATTGGAGGTTTGAGCATTGAATCGGGTTTGGGAAGCGTATGGTAGGTATTGATGGTGACATTGGTGCAACAGGATGAGGAGGTCTTAACTGTGTTGATGTCCTGATTGGTACATTTTGAGACCCTCGAATTAGGTTTATAATCTCAGCAGCAGGTATTGTCGTCGACATTGCGGCAATTGGAGAGCCTTGCAACTGACTTATTAAATTTGTTGCATCTGTTGACGCCAATATTGGGATCACAGGAGATGTCTGGCGGTTCTGTGTGCCGGATGTTGATGGCGCCATTGGGACAACTGGAGATCCTTGCAATTGGGTACTTGTAATTGCTGCCGATGTGGACGGCAACAATGGGATCACAGAAGATGGATGTTGAATTTGTGTCCCCGATGTTGATGGCGACATTGGGACAACTGGAGATCCTTGCAATTGGTCATTCAAATTCGTTCCAGATGATGACACAGATATTGGAGTGGCTGGAGAGCTATCCAGTTCATTACTAGAATTTGATGACGCAGACATTGGGATAACGGAAGTTTGAAACCGACCCTCAAAATGATGTGTACCAGACGTTGATGGCGATTCTGGTAATTCGTTGGTAAAATAAGTTGTTGATGTCGACGACAACATTGGGATCACAGGAGATAATTGTCCACATTGCCCTGAAGATGTTGACGCCGACATTGGAACCATAGTAGATGTATTCTCTAATTGTGCAGTAGATGTAGATGCTGACATTGGAATAATTAGAGGGCTTTGCAATTGCAAATTTTGAGAGCACTGAAGTGGATTTAAAATTCGTCCCATAGAATTGGACGCTGACATTGGGATGACTGCGGTGGATTCTGACTGGTTAGTCAATTGCGAGCATGTTGGTCCCGACATTTGTAAAATTTGAGAGCACTGAAGTGGATTAGTATTTTGCTCCATAGATGACGACACTGCCATTGGGATGGCTGTGGGTGTTTCCGACTGCGAGCATGTTGGTTCCGACATTTGCAAAATTTGAGAGCACTGAAGTGGATTAGTATTTTGTCCTGTAGATGAGGACGCTGACATTGGGATGTTTTGGTTTGCGAATTGTGTTGTAGCTACTGATTCCGACATTGTTTCAGCAGATGCGGGCTGCATTTGATTTGTGTACTCTTCCATAGGTATTGATACAATAGACGAATCCAAGTCAGAGCAATACGATCCAGACTGTAAGAAACAAAAACAAGTGAAATATTAGTGAATTTGGAAAAAAAAATAACAAAGGCAATACCAACCTGTTGCATATCCTCAGGCTGCTGGGGACTATCGACAGACCTAACCACTTCGGTTTCCATTAGCTGCAACCCCTTCTCAAGGGGCGCCTGAACATTATATGCTGAAGGCTCTTCATCAAATGCATCTTCTAAGTCGTTACAGATTGTCGAATATGGACAATCAGTGGTTTCTAAGTTACAATCTGATGATGGGTAAGAGTCTGCTTGTTCGACATTTTTACTACACATTGGTTGATTTTCTTCATCATAATATTCTTCCGGTTCTTCCTCCTCCTCATCATCATCCTCATCATCTTCTTCGGCTTCTTCTTGGTTTTCGGAATATTGTTGCTGTTGCTGATATTGGACATTTAAGTTCTGTTGTGGAACTGGAACTGTGTTACAATCCATTTGTGATGGATGTGAGGTCAAGTTAAGTGGTTGATTTTGTTGTGGCTGATTTGGTTGAGCCTGATTTTGTTGAGGCTGATATTGTTGTGGCTGATTTTGTTGAGCCTGATTTTGTTGAGGCTGATATTGTTGTGATTGGTTTTGTTGTGGCTGATTTGGTTGAGCCTGATTTTGTTGAGGCTGATATTGTTGTGATTGGTTTTGTTGTGGCTGATTTGGTTGAACCTGACTTTGTTGAGGCTGATTTGGTTGAGCCTGATTTTGTTGAGGCTGATATTGTTGTGATTGGTTTTGTTGTGGCTGATTTGGTTGAACCTGACTTTGTTGAGGCTGATATTGTTGAGCCTGATATTGTTGTGATTGGTTTTGTTGTGCCGGATTTGGTTGAGCCTGATTTTGTTGAGGCTGATATTGTTGTGATTGGTTTTGTTGTGGCTGATTTGGTTGAGCCTGATTCTGTTGTGGGTGATTTTGTTGAGCCTGATTGTGTTGTGGTGCCAGAAGCTCGCTGATAAGCTGCATTAACTGGGACGTCTTGGGCATCGTTAGATCTTCAGGCTGGTTTCCGGCATTCGCCTTTGTTAATAAGGCAGAAGCCTGCATTAAAGGTCTAAAGTCCTTAATCATTCTTGCATCGATTGCAAAGGGCGATAATGGTTTCGGTCCTGTCAGGTGTAGTTCTACGTCACCAGTTTTTGTTCGGGTACCAACTACATAAACAGGGTTACATAAAGGATTCTCATCGAGGTTAATGACTCCTTGCTGGCTTCTTAAAGCGTCAAGGACTGTCTGTAGTTGCTCCATAGCGGCTTTCGATAGAGTACCGACTTTCTTTCTCTGCCCAGTAGCCGCCATTTCAGCAGCAGCTTGTTGTAAGAAGCTGGGTTCGTTATTTTCGATAGTACAAATCCTGTAGACTGGCGGTGCTGGTGGATTGTTCTGCACAGTTTTCCCTTTCCAATGTTCTTCGAACGAATCTGATGTTAAAGTTTCCTCCCCTGTCGAATATTGTGGGGAAGGAGCTCGACTGGGTGGGGCTTTGGAAACCCCAGCCAAGTTGCGACCAGCCATTTTCGAACAGCTTGGCATCTGTTCTTGTGTGAAAGAAGACGAAGCCATTGGTACCCCAGTAGCCATTTTGGGGCTGGGCATTTGTAAACAACTTGGGTGATTCATAGCAGCTACCTGTACTTGTTGGGTAGCTGCTAATAGTGCACTTTGGGCCGGCGTACGCTGAGACGAGCCGGGCATTGGTTGTGGCGAAAGCATTACACCAGTTCCATCCTCCTTTGGTACAAAATTGACTGGTTTATCAAGAAGTATTGGCAAGGATAAACTGGATGTAAAGAAGTTTGGCCGTAGAATGTGTTTACCTTCTCCCGGACGAATCGTTTCGTTAGATAAAACTCGTATTACATTTTCGCTCCTTCGGGCCACGGATTGTGTACAAGGCTTGATTTTTGTACGTGACTGTGTGGTCTTGGTCGTGGCCTTCTTAGCCGGTGTAGATTTCTTGCTCTTCATTTGTTTCTTTGCCAGTGGCTTGGTCTTTGGCGGAGGTTTTGGATCGGCTATTACTGTCTTCAATACGTCTTCGCCGGACTCGGTATCAAAACACTCGTATCCTGTTTCGATTGTACCATAATCCAGTTGCGGTTTGTCTTTATATTTTTCGTAATCAATGTTAAGATGAGTTAATCGATCGTTGGCATCGGCCATGTACTGCTGTACGAGTTGCTTTTTCTTTTTATCCTTTGTGAGCAATTCGCGACAACGTTTCTTTAGGACTTTCCAGCATATGGACCAAGTAAGACGTTTGTAACGCGGTGTTATTATCAATGCAAGGATATCGTCATAATTCGATTTAACCAATCGCAGATTCGATAGAATGCGATTCAAGTCTTGGTATTGGGCGACTTCAGAGTCGTAGTTTGTGAACTTTATCAGATCTTCTGTGTCAGTCACAGAATTAATCAACGCAAACGCTGGATACTTTAGTGATTCTTCTGTCTGTGTGGCTAGTGTGTCAGAGGCACCTGCCGCAGCCGCATAGATCACTTCCGCTGAATTCTTATCCTTCGCGTCTGGCTTAAGAGTTGGTGGTTTTTTGCTGAGATTTTTTATGGCTCCTGTGACTGTTTCTGATTTTTTTTCGGCTTTGGGTTTAGCCTTACCAGCTGGTCTTCCCCTACCCGCTTTGGTTAGGGGTTTTGCTGGTTTTTTATTAGACGGTTTAGGGCGTGGGCCTCTTTTCTTTACCTTCGGTGCAAGGTTGGAGGTTTTGGGAGTTTTAGAATTAACTGCAGTGGTTTCTTTGAATTCTTCTTCCGTAGGCTTTTCGACTGCAGCTGCAGCCGCAGCAAGACTTGCCAAGAATTCAGAGCTTGTCGTAGGCTGCTCTTCGTCAACTACACCTGTCGGCTGAGGTGCTAATTCTATTGACGGGGGTGATATAAGTTTATCCGTCTCCTGCTCCTTGTTCGAAGGGTTATTTTCTTCTTCCTTGAAGTCTATCAAAGATTTAGATTCTGGAACTGGTATTGGTGGTTGAAATTTTTGAGCTTGTTTCTTGATAGCGCGTAAGTTTCTACTTCCACATTTGACCACTAACTCCATATACTCCTTGCATGGATGTAAGGAAAATGCGGTTAACCACGCTTCTTGCTCTAAATAGGGGATCTTTGTCAGTAGTTTACCGAAATCTCGATAAAAAGTGGCCAACTCTTGCTCCTTGTCAAGCAATTCTTCAACTATCTGATCGTCGGTATACTTGAAGTCCTCTAAAGTGTTGAGTTCTTCAGTAATAATACTCAAGAGAAGAGTAATTTTAGTGGTATACCATTCAGGTCGGGTCTGAAATATATAAAGGGTGGTGTTTATAACTAGGGAAAGTGGGAAATCGACGATTCTATTTGAAGACTGTTTTTTGTTTCTTTTTTTTTTGTACTTTTTATAGTATTCATATAGAATTATCGCATAAATTTGGACTTTTCGTGAACGAATTGTTTTTTTTTTTTAATATATTTACCCGAAGTTTTAATAGTTCGTAAGAAAACTTAAGAGCCGGTAAGTTGTGTACTTCGCAGAAGAGCTTTTCTGACACCGCTGCTGTCGTTTTCATCAACTCTTCAGACGATTCTCTTTGTTTTACGAACATTTGTACCAGCTTTTCATAAACCTCTTGGTATGGTGATAGCGGTTTTTCAGAACTCAAAGAATGTAGCTTTCGTATCTGATACTCTGTTGAGAAAATGGCGTATTTTTTAACAGAGTCTCCGAATGCGCTATTGACAGATTTATCGGAAACTTTGAATAGGAACACGTTCAAAAAATCCGTCAAACTCGTGCTAGTTTCCTGAAGTCCCTTTGCTATAACTTGGGCAGCTTTGTCAAGGGAGCCCGTATCAGTTACATTGTAATTAAGATTCCGTTGAATGCATTCAAACTATTGGAAGGCTTGGTGTTAGTAGTGCTCACTTAACCTCAAGGAAAAGATCGTATGTTCTTACCACGTAGTGCAAATCCTTTTGTCCGCCTGACTCACTAATGGCTATCAGATAGATGTGGCTGACATACTCTATGTATCGCTGTGCATTCGATGTGGCACGCATGCCTCTGTTGGCTGACGACGATGTATCGTGCCAGGCTAGTAGCAACCGCAAGCACATGTGTTTGACCAGCTTTATCATGCTAAAGTCAAACATATTGATCATTCGGAGAATTATCAATGAGATTCCCTCCTGCTGGATATATTCTGAATCTGTAAGGAGTGTTACATTTCAAAAACGATGATCGACGGCAAAGATTGTATTGTTCCCACCTTTAGGTTCCAGTGCCTCTGGTAGGGGTTCAGGTCCGTTCATACGTTGAAAATTAACGTTAAGATATTCAACCATCCAAGGATCACGATAGATTGAGAACATGTATGGCCACGAGTATGGGTGCATGGTTATAAAGGCAGTCGGAAACACCTTCATCATGTGCTCTATCAGAGATGTCTTGTTCTCAGCTGAACATGCGATCCAATCTCGACCAAACCACAGATCCAAGGTGCACCGCCCGACCCAACTTACAACATTACCTACATGGGGAACGTACTGATTTTGTGTGAGATAGTCTCCAATCTTTTTCCATGCCATCAACAGAACGGACACTCTATCGTGGGGTTGCAGCAAATACACATTTGCTGCACATTCCTTTTTTTGAAAGGAGAAACATTTTTTTTTTTAATTCAAGGATTTGTAATAAGACAGTATACAAGGAACTAACCGCTGTTAAGTCTTCAAAACCGATATTCGTGGCGGAATTCTTGAATTCCGCACGATCAATGTCATCTTGTGGAAAAAGGAGATCCATGGTAATTTTGTTTCTAAACTATTTGTGAGATATATAACGAAAGAGATTCTGGAAGAAAATAAATCACCACAAGGGTGTTATTAGACATATTGAAGTAGTCAGTTTCTTGATTGTTGGAGACTAACAGGACCAAGAGGTCCATGTTAATGTACATATGCACATACATTCGAAGGGGACTTTTGTAGGACTACAAAACACAAATCAACTACGTTTGTTCAGCACAAAAGAAAGGGAAGAGGGATGTGACACGTTACCTAATCACTATTGAGTATTACGTTTGTTAGTAACCCGAACTGTGTAGGTTCGACTCCTTAATGCTAACTTACAGTCACTCAGGGACAAGGAGATAAACGAGTAAAATAAAGGAAATCTATCTGGCAATACAAAGAACAAGACGTCAAAGATTTAAAATAGCTACATTTCGAAACCGATTTTGGGAGCACAGGTAAGACTACAAGGGTTAGAATACTTTTTCTACAAGACAGTAAAACCAAAGGAACGACACGTAAAGGTTCAAAAACTTCAAGTTTTAGGCAACTGCTTAAGCAATTTATAGCCAGTTGTAGAAAAGTTATGTATATTTTGCCTCAATGCTTTTGTTTATCAGCTTATCCTTTCTCTTTGATCTGTTCTGTTTTTTCAATATAATTGATGTTTTCATTTTATAGCACCATAATTCAACCACAGTTCCATAGTTTCTCTTGACTCATATCTGTGTTTAGATACTTCCATTTCTGTGTAGATTTTTGATTCCTTTTAGTTCTTGATTTTCTTTAAGTATCTTTGAATGTGAAGAAAATATATGTGTATGTCGAATGTCAGTTTACGTTGTAACTTTGATGAAGTTTATATTCTTTTGCATGTAGCATACATTCTCGAGCCCTTCAGACAAGTTCATATATTCTTTGTAATTTCGATGAAATCCAGCCTTGAGTTTCGACGGAACCACATAGTACATATCACACTTACCATGAAATCTCTTTAGATAATACTTTATTACTATAAGAATGACAACATAGACAAGATTTTCAAGTTCATAACAGCTAATACTACTTGTGTTCACTATATTCCTGACTATACTTGAATGCACTCGATACTAGACTAGACATGGGCTTGCTTGTGTTATGATATTAAGATCAGAACAGCTCTAACAACAAGTTCTTGTTGAACAAGTAAAATTCAACAACTGTTGAAGCTGTTTCAAGCACGCAATTGTTTTGGACTCTTTGGACGGTAAGGGAAGTTTGAAAGATCCCCCATTTCTGTAATTGAAAACAAAAGAGGTTGTACTTGTTGAGAAGTGTCTGACCGTTTGACATTGACCGACTTGTTAGGAATCAACAAGTTAGAACTAAGAACTAATTCTAATTGTTTCTCAAATGTTTTTTTTTTTCTGGAACGTACAACAATCATGAGAGTCAAAAAGTAGGAAGGAATTCAACATATAGTCCAAATTGTTTGTTGAGAAACTTAAGTCTTACACTGGTTTCGGACAGAATCTCGGAACGATGTTATAAGTGGAATCCATTTGTTGGTGCCAACTTATTTGCACTTCCAATATTTAGTAATCAACAGACGGACCCTACAGCGAATTTTACTGAAAGACTTAGACATGTTCCCGTACAAAGTGCAAACAGTCCATCTGTTATTGCCTCCTGACGCGTCAGTCGCGTGTGAATTACTGTCATTTTCGATTTTGTGTCAAAAACCATAATGAGCGATGAAGGTATATATTATACTTGGCGCTACAGGTCGATGGGACCCAGGGCTTAGCTTTGCACATCTATTCGTGTTGTGCGTGTTATATTCTTTACACGAATGGAAGGGGCCAACTGTTTAATGCCGCATCCGAAGGGCAATTTGTTATTTGAGAAGCTTTCTCAGCACAGTTTTACTCTCGGATGTTTGTCAGACGCTCGCGAGAGGTGGGGCCGTGAAAAACTTTTAGGTGTTCCCCGGCTGGGATTCGATCTCGAACCCCTTGCTCCATAGTCCAACACACAAACCACTGAGCCACGGCGACCACTGCACAGCGACGAAGGTGCATAAGCAAAATCTTCGTTTTTGGGGAACTGCAAATCTACGTGTGAAGCACGAAGAGCGATTACATCTACTCAAAGCCACAGTGTGGTTCACGCGGGAGGACTGATTGGGCCGTATGTTTTGAGGGCGCCATCGGTAATACGGTCACTGTTACTGGCGAACGCTAGGCCATGATCAACGACTTCTTACTACCGGAATTGGATGAGCAGGGTTTGGTGAACAACGACGGTGCAACCGCACATACAGCACGAGCCACAATGGATTAACAGAAAATATTGTAAAGGTCCAAATAAAGATTTCCATGACTTAAAATAATTTCTTTTTTTTAGCAAAAAAGTAATTCAAATACAGAATTGCATGATTAGTTTTGAGCCACCTTGTATAATTTGAGGGGAATTAATTTTTTTGAACAATTATTACGTTTTTTTCTTCTGTGCTACAGAAATGATCTTTACTTGTTAGACAAGTACATTTTGACTTTATGCTCTGTGCTATAGGGCCCACAAGGAGCACGAAATTCGTTGAACTTAGACAGTGATCTTTTCCAATTAGGACAAAGAAAACAAATCAGACGACATAAAGGATGGGCCATCTAGTGGTTCTTTTCAAATCATAGGTTATTTTGACACTGACAGCTGGTTCCCACTCGAAATCTTGACAGAAAAATAGTGTCATACTTCCGCGAAACGAAATGAGTAGCTTTACGCTTGAACAACGTTGGGAAATATTGAAAATTTATTTCTAAAGTATGTGCTGTGTAGCCCGAACAGTGCGTTATTTGAAAAGAAGTTTTGGCTGAAATGAAGCACCCACCGCACCTGCTGCACGCAAATTTGTGCAAAAAGATCGCGAGACTGGTATGCCAGTGGACAACACTCATGGTCATCGTCGTCGTATAGACGAGACTAGAATGTGGCTGCTGTAGCCGAGACTGAATTCACGAACATCAACTCGCTATCGATCTCAACAGCCCAACATTTCACGCACTAGCCTGAGGAGAATTCTGCACAAAGATCTCGGATTATTCGCTTACAAGGTCCAATTGACTCAGCGATTGAAGGCGCACGACCTGACATTTCTGGGAACAACTTTTCGGTCAGCTTTGGGCGTTACAGAGCCGACTTTGTTTTTACTGAAACTGAAGTTTGGACGACCTCTGGCTCTTGCAGGATGGCACGCCAGCCAATGCCAGAATTGATCTTTTGCGCATCAAATTTCCAAATCGCGTTATCAGCCGTCTGTCTTGGCGATGGACCGCCTCAGAGCTGCGATTTGACTCCTTTGGACTTTTTTTGTGGGGAACCGTGAAGGACCGATGTGATCATGACCGATGATCATGACAATGACAATCCGGAATCTCTGCCTATATAACTTTGGTTTTTTACCCGTGTGCCAATAGTGTTTTTTTTTTTTTCATTAAAGTTTATATTTAGTGTTTATAAATACTTCTGTGTTTTTGTTTTTTGTGTTTTGTCAATTTTTGTTATAAAGAGCTATAGCTTGTGACCGCCGGCGGTGCACATGGCAGTGGACGTGTTAAGGCCAATATCATCCAAGCAATCCGTGAGCTACAGCCCGAAACCATCAACAAGGTCTGGGAAAATTGGAGTGACAGAATTTTGGTCTTTAATTACATTTTTGAAAAGAAACTGGTATTTGGCCCACCCAGTATTGTGTTGTACATTCTATGACACTACGAGTGATGATGTTTTGTTTGTGGACAAATTTTAGTTTGCATCTACTTTGTCATAAGAATATACAGATTTTGGCCACAACGTTACCAATTTTTACTAAACACACTTTCTGCGAGGATTTCTGTTATAAACTTGATATATTATGTCTTTGTGTCATCTATAGTATAAGAACCACAACAATAATCATGCACATGCTCTAATGTTACATAAAGTATGAGTCTTAAACAAAATATTAGAACTTACCGTTATATGTATACTATTTTACTGAATTCAATTAAATATAATTTGTAGCTATTTTTAGATTTAAGCTTCAAACCATCTGCAAAAACAAAAACAATACTAAATGTAGTTTTTGTAAATGTTAAAAGCTAAGTGATTATTATGTGGTTAAGATTAAGCAAGCAATCTGAGATATATGTATGTTAAATGGGTTATTATATAAGATCATTGGAAAAAAAAAACCTTTTTATGTATAAAATGTGTGCAAATAACATGCCAAATTCGAGCTAAAATTTGCTAAAGTACTGTTCAAGGTTTCGTATTATATAAGTTTCTACTAAGTTTACTTTCTGTTCTAAAAAATGTGAAAATTGTAAAACCTCTACTTGAAGGCAAAATTACTTAATTTAGTCTGACCTTTAGCAAGTTCCAATTGGGTTATTTTTTTTTTTCATTAATTTTTTCGATGCGGTTTTGGACTTCGCTCTTACTTACTTTAAATTCAATGAACACCCACCCGAAGAAGGTATTACTTACTGAGTTTGACTAAGGTTCAGTACGTAAGACTTTGTAATGGCTTTTTGTCTGAAGAATTCGATGTGGAAATCCTTGTTTTTTTCTGCTTATTTCTTAGTCAAGTTTACCGGTGAGAAACTTTATCTTTCTTTTCATTACTACAATTTTTTTTTTCATCTTTTATCATCAAATTATGTTTTGGGGGTTTCCCCTGAAAGACTCCGAAATGTTTGCTCCCGCTTTTAGACAGCATTAGTTCTCTTATTTGCGGCTTCTTGTTCTTTATATACATACATATGTGTTCGTGTATAGGAAAAAGCTTTTCCTTCAATGCATGTACTACCATGTCCTACCGTAAATAGAGTCATTAAGAACATCTGTTCAGAAGACGTCATGCGCCTGCTTGTGTGAAGTAGAATTCCTTCTTTCTTTTATGTTTAAGGATGGTTGAGTTGGTATCACATTTTGTTGCCTTTTCATGTGGCTATCCAGGTGTTTCATTGACTCCCGGCGTCTAGATATTTAGGGTTTTATTATAATTTATATTTAATTTTTTTTTTTTTTTTTGTAGGACATACTAGTCCTTATGAATTTTGTGAAAGTATTTGGGTACTCGTCTCGATTTGTCTGTGAGTGGTTCCGATGGCGTTTTCAATTTAATTTCTAAAAATATCGGATGCTTTGTAACAGCTTATTTTAGCCAAAACATATTGGTAGGAGTTTTTCTCTGAAACTCTCAAGTCCAGCAGCTATAAGTTTACAATGTTACGAGCAATGAAACTCAAATCTTTTTCTTCCAATACGTGAAGCCTTATAAACTGGGCGCGGCTTTCTCAAATTTGTATGGAATTATTACGATTATTATCTCTAATTAATTTAGTTAATTTTTTAAACATCCTTCAAATGTGGGCGTGGCTATATATGGTACTCAAATGAATCATAAGGAACTTTTGGTTTAACAAATTCGTTCGATGTGTAGTAAATATTTTGAAAAAAGTAGAATTTTTTTTACAAATACAGTGTCCCTTTTGTTCTAATGTTTTTCTTAAGCTTGATAAACACCAGCAGATATAAAAAAAACCCTTGATATATCTAATGTGTTGTTGAGAAAGCCTCATTTAGTTCTTAACCTTTCGAACAGATCCCAAAAAGTAAATATTGAAGCAACTAGAAGCAAAACCTTGTTTTTTTACTTTAGACGAAACGTTTACGGAAATCATTGTCTGAACACTCCCACGTTTCAACAACTCCATACAAATAATTAAGAATACCTAGGGATACGTAGTTGTCTATGGAGTTGAATCAAAATGAACTATCTGTAGCTTAAGATTTGTACCTTCTCATTTTTTAAAAACATATTTTCCAAATACTCTAAATTCTTACCCCAAATTTGCAAACTGTATTTCCTTAAATATAAGGGAAGTCTTAAAAATGTTTACAGAGTGTCAAATATTAGCAAGACAGTATTGGCTTACCAATGGCGCCTCCTAACTAACTGTATATATTCCTACTTTCTAAAAATCCAGCCATAACAAATGGCACGTGAACAATTTGCAATCTTGATCCCGTAGATACTGACTAACATCGGCCTACCTGTTTTATAAGAGAATAAGCTCTGGATCTGCCTTGTTTTATTGTAAGTAATAACCTAACTTTCTGTTACAACGGCTGTCTGCTAATCCACCTTTGTTACCCTATGTTACATAGTTTCAGAATTATGCAGTCATTAGAAATCCCACAAAGACCCTTTGGTCCAAGTATAGGGTATATGTACCTTACAAACAGATATAACAGATAGAAGACTTTAAAGGCTATAAACTTCGCGTTACTATTTTTTTGTTTTCTAGCAATAAGTGATAGTTTTTTTTTTTTTAAGTGGGCGTGTCAGATCATGAATTTCAATTTCAGTTGCTACTTGGAAGAGACTTTCTCTGTTAAGGGGTATCTGAAGGGCATTTTTTGTCGCAAAACCTATTTTATGACAGTTTCCAAGATGTTCGTAAGAGGTGAGAAGTGCGTGAAGTGGTTTCGTCTGGGTTTCGAGCATCGAATCTCCCGAGCCTCGGTAGCCAAGACACATTTCGTTTTCTCGTAGAATATATCACAAAAAAGAAACGATTATCTGCTTACAATTATCAGACACATTTTTCAGCGTCAAATACGGATCCACAAAAGTTTATAGAAGAGAAAGAAATCTATAAGAAATCTATGAGTATGACCACTATTTTATCCAAGGATCTTCGAGGTAGTATTGATTTTTCCAGCATATGCAAAAGATGACTGCAGTTTTCACTGTTTATTCCTGTTCACTTTACACTGTTAAATTTATACAGGCTACACAACGGGTATTGATTTTTCCCTGTATGGCAGCTATCAAGCTACCATTTCAGATATACACACACTTTTCACTATGAAGACGAATATTGAATTTTTTATGCATGTCGAAGGAGGAAGTATTAATTTTTCATTGTGAAAATTTGCAATTTCACAATTTTGCACTGCGAGAAACTACATATACGGTCAAATCAACTCAGGACGCTTTTTCACGAACGCGGTGTGCAGTAAGGACACGGATTTGCATCGCATTCTGTGTGTAATGTAAGAGATATCGATTTTTCACACCGTTTCTGTTATACACATTTTTCACTGTGCAAATTTTCTCATACATATCTAAACTTGGATTTTTTTTTGGTTATTCCAAAAAACGTATGTTTTAAGGTAGGTATTTTTGTGAATTTATATTTGTAACACGTTTTTAAGGGGGAATTTCTAATATTTTTACTGGTAAGTGTAAATGCGGACAAATGAATCTTACACGACGAAGTGAACTGCTAAACTGAATAATAGCTTGTCTTGGACTAGGAAAGTTCGAAAAGTTTGAAAAGTTCCATAAGTTTTAAGGAATAGAGCTTAATATTAGCTTGTCTTGGACTAGGAAAGTTCGAAAAGTTCCATAAGTATTAAGGAATAGAGTTGAATATTAGCTTGTCTTGAACTTGGAAAGTTTGAAAAGTTCCATAAGTTTTAAGGAATAGAGCTGAATAGCTTGTCTTGGATTTGGAAATTTTGAAAAGTTCCATAAGAGCTTTCAGGACTTTTAAATCTTTTCTGTGCTTTTATAGCTTTAAGAAAGGAAGTTACAAAAGCTCAACAAAAACATATAGAAAAAGCTTTAGTCCATCCATGGAACGGGTGGTATAAGGCCCTATCGTTCTTCCTTCGTATCAGATCTGAAGTGGGCGTGGCATACATACTATGCACTTTCTCACTGAATTGAAACGGTAAGTTCGAGCGTTTGAGGATGTCACATACAACATGCAATCAAAAAAACTTATCATATACAATACACGTCGTGTATGATTGAAATGTTTAAAATTTGAATACCTAAATATTTTCGCTCAGTATTTTTTTTTTTTCAATTTCATGTAACAAAGTGAAGTTATGAAAAAGTGAGCATGTCAGTAGACGAATTCAATAGAATCGAAATTGCAAATGCAAAAGAACGCACTTTGTAGGATTTATTTGAATTATTTCTCAATGTTACAAACTATGTGTCAAACTCAATATACCCTTTAGAAGCTAAACTTTAAGCTTTAATAGCTATAGCTTTAATAGCTTAAAGTTTAGCAGGGACGTTAGTTAAACTTTCGCAAAAATTTTAACGAAGACAAGAAAGCTTTGCTGCGAGAAAAGTTTTCTGTCCTTAGCTTATACTTCCACCGTTACCTCTAGAGCAAGTATTGGGTTCGTGAAAAATTTCAAACTTTATTTTAATCAAACTATACATTAGTGTCCGTTGCTTTCTATACGCTTGGACGGATTGGTTTCAAACTCGAGCCTGTGGGTCCCACAATTTGAGGTGGAATTGGAACTTGCATTCTTGTCCCAAAATTAAGGGTAGTTTACTTAGGGCTAGTTTTTGTAAACTTTCTCGAAAACGAGTCTAATGATTTTGATGAAATTTAGTTTAGTTTGGATCTATGCTAAAAGATGGCGTATCCTGGTGTTCTGACGAAAAACGTATCTGGAAGTGGAAACTGCCACGCCTACTTTTTTTAAACTCTTAATAGAATTCGAAAAAATTGTTAAAGCAAAATTTGTAGACCTTAAGGTGAAAGGTGATGTGAAGGAAGAACAAGACTTAAATTTCTTTGCTCATAAGATTGAAAACTTATAGCATGAAGGTGTGATGCTAAAGAAAGTTATTTGCAGAGGATGCTTCTCAGGGGCTAAGCCTTGAACAAGGGAACTAGAGATTTGTACGTGTAACAAGTAACTGGTGCAAGTTGAAAATTTAAGGCAAAGAAGGTATGTTCGAAGATATATGTTAGTCCTAATAATAACATACATACATATGTATGCATATCAGAATGCTTTCGAGAATGGACGACGAGGTTCATGCATTCGCACCTATGTATGTATACCAAAAGGGTTATACTTATTCCAACAGGACATGCATGAACCACACAAATTTCCGGAATCATTCGCACATACCACGTATGTAGGTGGAAAAACTGAAAAAAGGGATGCACACTACACCAACACCATATTGCTTTTAAAGGATGCACACACTAGAATACTTTCGTATTTGCACAATATAGAATGTATCTGCATATTGGCAGTGGGTGGTGGTGGCGGTGGGAGTTGCAGAGTTGGATTAATGATAGACTGTTTGGCGGCAGTAAATTGAATTGTGTACGAAGTGGGGTGCAAATTCCCGGTAGTGGATTCAACTGATTCTGGGGGTATGGGGTTGAAATGTCCAAGTATACATAATTTTTCACTCGAGAACATCAAACATTCAAACTGTACTTTGGAAAATGCAATCAATTTTGCAAAATATCACATTTTGTGAATATTATACAGATACGAATATACAGAGTGAAAGAGATACAAATTTCTGCACAGTGGGACCTGCTACAGCTACTTTTCGACTATAGTTTATAAAATAAAGTTTCAAGTACTCACATAGAATTAATGTCGATTTGTAACCGGTAAATTATGAACATGTCTCATCCTCCTTCTTAGGGGATAATTGAAAAACCTTCTCTTTGTAACACAACACATTTTAAATACTTATGAATTTAAGAACAAACACAACTTTTCACTGCAAACGATACCTTGCAAATGATTTATCTGCGTTTTTAATAATCTACCTGATAGTGAAAAAGCTCCCTGCTGTTTGTTATTGGTATGTATTGTGAAAAAAGCTCCCTCTCTCATTTCGAAATACCAACTGATTGTGGTATATAAAAATTATACCTAATACATGGCTTTTGAATCGAAAAGGCTTGTAGGTGTTCTTCGCGCTTAAAATAGAATGCGGCTGTGGTAACAATATATGTATAATACATATATTATATTGCAACAATTGAGACAATGATCCCTAAAGGTAGAACCGTTAAACATTATCAAATCCTTTAACAATCCGATTAGAGGTTGAAGAAAAAGGTTTTTTTTTGTTTTAAGTTTCTACCACTTCAAGATACAAATGAAAATGGCTAAATTCAAAGGATACTTACAGGCTCACACTTAATTCACTCATCACTTTGAAACACTTAGGAGTTTTTACAGTTTTTTCAACAATCTATACTTATTAGTACATATATATGTATGTGCAGATATTTTCACTAACTAAACACAAAACACGTCCTGACTCAACAACGGCTGCTTCACTAATAAATTTCGGAAACCTTAGCTTGGAAGGAGTATCTGGCCAGGATATGTATTTTCTGCCCTGCGCCCTAGCTATATATTTTCTCTTAAAACGGTGGATGAAAAGCTAATTATAGGCTAAAAAACCGGTAGGAGTTCTAGGTGGTGTAGGTGCTTCTGGTCCGGGGTGGGGGGGCGGTGGGAATTAAAAACATATATCCTGCAGGATGAAAGGGAAGAACAAACTGCGTCATGACTTCCGAAGGATACACAGAAAATCAATCAGTTGCAAGCGAGCGCAATAGTGTTGTCAACAAGTAGGGTGAGTAGGATGCTCTCCTCAACTAATAGATGGGATAGATGGTTACCTAGAAACGTACATTTCAAATATGGCTGAATTTGAATATCTATGACAACAGACTGGTTTCAGAATTGACGCACGAAATGGGGATGATTTCTCCATTTACCCCAGGAGGGGAATCATTCAACAACTGGTCTAATATGATCGCACGCATATCTTCGTTAAGTCTGTTGATGGGGGATGATTTGCTAAAATGTATTATTTGGTTTTGGCACACAAAACAAATGCTTGGAAACTCCTAGAATCCTGACGAAACAAAGAACGCCAATTCAACTGAATGTGGGATGTGTACTTAAAGAGGATGTAACCACCTTGATCCCTTAGCTTAAAAAAATAAGCAGATGCTTAAGAAAAGATGGATTCTTAAAGGTAAATTCCGAAACTTGTGCTTCTACGAGCAAAAAGCGGCCCTAAAATCGAACCTCGTCTTAACAGTATCAACAAGTCGGACATAGTGCTATTTGTAGCAGCCAGTTGCCTTCTTTAATCTTAATAAGACTATCCCGACAGGTTTCTACGTAGAATGAAGTGTGGGGTGGTTTATAATATCAAATCTTCGGCTATGCTTATAGACACCACAGACAACCATGTTTAGGGAGAATACCAAACTTACGGCCCTGTAGGAGCAATTTGACTATCTAACCCTGACTTTACTGAAAATGTGTAAGGAATAGACTTTTTCTAAGTTTTTCTGAAGGGAAACCACTAAGATTAGGGTGTCATACTGCAAACAGAGAGTTAGATGACAATCATATTACAAACAAAGTTCGAAATACTTTGAAAACGAACCATACTACAAGGAGTTCGAAATATCGAAATCTCAAATCATCCCAGCACCAAACAAATAGATGCAATTCGATTAGATTGAAAATTATTTTTCATTTTTGTCGCGAAACTACCCCCAACAAAGGGGTAACAGAAAAACAAAACATAAATCAGAACCATCCCCAATTCCGTGGTAGCCATAACATAACCCAGACAACACAATTTCTGGTGCAACGCTTACTTTTGTTAGGGGATGAAAGTGCAGGCTCACACCCACAGTCCACATACGGTTGCGGGCATCAGGTACTATTACCTTGATGTAGTAATGCATAGATAGTTAGCTTTCATGGGTATGTAGTAGTTGGTCAGTTACTGGGGGGGAGGGGATACCCCATGCATGCAGTCGGCAACAGTTTTCCGCTTTGCAAATACCCACCCGTAAATAACAAACACACCGCCGGCGCAGTACATAACGATGCAGCCATGACAACCACGTGGGCGTCCATATTACCCCTCAATTCGCATCCCCACAACCAATGTACTGTGGCGCAGTTATTGATTTTCGAATTATGTTATTTGTTGTGGGAAGTTTTTGTTTGCATGGATTTGTTTGGGAAGTTTTTCATTCTGCGCATGAAGGCGGTTAAAGCTATTTTGGGATATTCTACAGCCACGGACAGATTTATTAGCCCACCTTAAATTTTTCGGTTACTGATTATAAAGTCGTAAACTGATTTTCTATGCGTCCTCATACAGTCTTTTATACGGATGGTAGTATCCCTTCCCCACAGATGAACCTAACGCCCATTAGTCCCCTTACATTCTACAGCGCTAAGAACCTTTCAACCCACCTATTGTAACTACATACCAACCCTACCTATAGCTCGGCCAGGATTCATACATAGGTTTCCATAACTCATATACAATCTATGGCTGTCTAACAATTTGGGGTGTGACTGTATCTGCTACTGTTTGAGAGGTATTGGAATTATGGAAAAAAATAAATATGGAAGCGCAAAACAACCAGAGTACATAAGTGGGATGCTGACAAGATATGTACACCAACTTATATGTATCCTAATTCTGATGGGAGGTATGGTAAAAAAACAATTATCTCTGATTTTAAGGGGTTTCCAACGAAATCTGTGAAAAAACAAACTTGAAAACAGATTGTTATCTATATACATAAGTACATATGTACACTTGTAATTGACGTAGATTGAATTAAATCTTAAATTAGGGAAAAACTTGAAATTTGTCGGCCAATGGAAGAAGCAAGTGGTGCGTCTAAATATTCGAATAGAGAATTCGTCCTAACCTAGCGTCAACAACAGTCTCACAATCTGAAAGACTTTTCTTGACATTTTTTTTTTTTTATCTAGAAGTACGCAGTCATGGTTCTTGTATTTGAACTTTACAAGAAAACATACATACTTCGAAGCACAATCAAGTGCAAATATTTGACGCAGAAGATTCGACGTAGGGGACCAAAGATGTAGAATAAATTTTGGGAATAACATCGAACGACATACGCAGTTTCTTTTTTTATATCTAGCGGAGCACTTGTATCTAAATTATATAACGACTAGCAAGGACACGTGTCGTTACACACTTTGGGGAGAGATTTTCTTCACATTTTACCATGAATCCGTGGTACGTACTGCCATGACATGTGTGGATGGCATCAGTTAGAGTAATGTGACTAGAGGTGGGGTGGTACCTATTTGATCGGACCTGAGTCTGTCTTACTAATAACCGAAATAAGTAACTTCATTGCATAAAAGGGTGGCCTATGGATGTATTTTTAAGAAAATATTCTTCCTGCTGAGAGTACCCTGCGAAATCCCAATGACAGTATATCATTCAAAAACTTTACTACCTACATATATGTAGGTAGTCAACAGCACCATCAGGAAAATAAAAATACCGTTGACAACTACATATTTGCGTTTGTTTTTGAAAACAGATATTGTCACTCGGTTCAGAAGCAGAAAGACATCACTTTTTTAATGGGAATCTGATCGAAATCGATAGTACATACGTAACACGATACGTAACAGGAAGCACAGTTTTCAGAAACATAACAAACATTTTTGAGAAGTTTTACTGCTGATATCTACATATGTCAAATGAACTCGTAAACAAAAGTATCTGTTAACAACTTATTGGAACGATATTATGTACTTATATATCTATCGGATATGGGTGTCTTAATTGGTATTTCTGAATAGCTAATAAATAAACAAAATGTGGAATGTATGACTTTTACTTGACTTTCCACTAAGCTCTGTCAGTTGACTCAACGAAAAATGTCATACAATCATGTGGTATGGTTATTGAAGCTCAACCCCACAGACTCCTGAATCTCTGAATGCTGGTCTAAGATCCTTTTGGACAGATTGGTCATAGACATTGCACCCTAAATTTTATTTCTTGAGAACTATCCTGGTCTCTGATCAGAGAGAGACCAGAGAGGCCAATTTAGAACAAAAATACTTGAAGACTATAACTAGGGACTGACCGTAAAAGACCTCTCTGTTTCAAAACATGAAAAACTTGCTGGCATCAAAGTTTCAATATTTTCCCAGTACACGTAACACAAATCCATCAACGGTTCTCTTTTCAGAATCCGCTGCCTGATTTCTGTTTGTATTCGGGGCGACCAAAGGAAAAACTATGTATTTCACAAACTTCTGTCAAAAATCTCATCAGACCCCTTGCTCCCAATCTTCCTTAACGAGTGGTAGAAAAAAAAAATCGCCTCTATTCGATTCGAAGACTATTTTGAATGTTATGGGATGACCATATCGAAAACAATGAACCTAATCAACCAAGACAAGCCTACCCAAAGAGGTGGAAAAATAAAGTGAACGATTGGGTCATACGTACTTGCACCGTAATGCTATAAGTGTACAATTTTATCAGGATTAATATCCAAGTCTTGCTCTTCCCAGTAAAGTAGGCGTGGCATTCCGCGTTTCGATGCAATATTAGTCCTAACATTGCAGGAGTTTTCTTAAGATTTTGTTTTTATCAAAAAACCCTTAAAAAGTGGGCATGGACCTTTGGGTGAATTATAGAAAATTTTAAGGCCTATTACTTTGCTATTTGAATTTTTCGTGAAAAACGTTGTATGCCACCTCATAGCATATGCCCAAACTAACAGATATATCAAATTTTATCGAAATCGTTAGAGCCGTTTTTGAGAAAATCCACTTTAACTAAAATCGCCCATAAGTAAACTACCCTTAATTTTGAGGTTGGAATGAAAATTTCAATTTCGCCTCTAGGGAATATCTCACCGACCCTATATATGAAGTTTGAAGCAAATCCGTCCAGCCATTTAGGCTGCAGTCGCATATACAGACAGACAGAAAGACAGACGGAATTGCCGGACCTACTTTTTTGGACTTCTCCATCGTAGTAATGTCAAGTTTGGTTAAAACCTCGAGTTCGATTTTTTTTCACGAATGCAATATTTGCCCTATAGGTATAGGTGCAAGTCAAAATCGCCTTAAACCCGAAGACTATTTTAAATGTTATGGGATGACCATATCAAAAACTAATGAACCTAGGATTTCATAAGTGGGAAAGCAATGACAAGCCTATCTAAAGAGGAAGCACAGCGAGTTGCCACAGAAATACTTCGCAGAAGACGATTGGCAGAAAAATACCACCACACAAGTAATTTGACCTACAACGAATCTATGCAGAGACCGGACTCTACCAGCAGTCTTTGTATGGCGACTGACACAACCGCTCTAAATATCTCTTTCAGGAATGGGGGTAAGCCTAAGAAAGGAACAAAGAATCTGGAATCACAAGTCCGTGAGGGACTGTAGAACTGGCTGAGTAGTCCAAAACACAAATTAACCGTGCGCACGATTTAATTTGCGCCCCGTACTTCTCAGGCAGTGAAATATTTTGCCTATTCTTTGAGACTGAGACAAACTTCAAGGCTCACTCATTCAAACTTTAAGCAAAACAAAAGCCTAGACAAGTTGGAGTTATTGTCGAAAGAGAGGAATACTTTTTGAAGCATGAAATCCCACAGAAATTGCAAGGCGAAATTGAAATCCAACAGTTGTAGTTCCATGAATTTCCCTAATTGGACAAAGATAGAAAAATCCGGTTGAAACAAATGAAGTTCCTGTGAACGATGTGACCCCGATCTAGAACCTAATAAACTAGAAAAAATGGTTAAAAAATAATATTTGATGTATAAAAACTGGACTGAGTGATTTGAAATTATTTCATGATGGTTTTACAATAACGTTGCCGCATATGAGTAACACTGTTATAAAAGGTGCGCCTACAACAAGACACACTAATAATAGGCTAGAGATAATAGACTCTAAAAATTTAAGCAAATAGTACTTACCCCTACTTAACCTAAAAATCACCATCAGGTACTAAAATAACAAAACGCATTTTGTATATAAATATAAATACAGAGGAATCAATGAGGCCATTATTTAAACACTATCTGTCCACAAGAACAGTATGTACATATGTACAACCCCACCAACACCAAAACCATTTCAAAGCTGACAGTTATAAAAATTAAATATTTAGGCCGACAGGTCTATGGGACCCATGACCTAGCTTTCCACAAGCATTCATGTTATGCGTGTTATTTCATCCCGTATCAGAAAGGCAGATCTGTTATTCTGACAAGCTTTCTAAAGACAGTTGTACTCTCGGGTGTTTGACAGACGCTCGTGAGAGGTTAGACGTGAAAGAAATTTTTAGTTGTTGTTTGGAACTAAACCTGGAACTCCTTGGTCCGTTGCCTAAGGCAGTAACCATTAGAGCCACAGAGCCCACATATGCTGACTTTGCGAAGAAGAAAATTTTCAGATATAAAAGTGATATATACATATATACGAATATGTACTGCATATAGGCACTGAATCTATTTCTACCAAATTTTCAGAAGTAAAATACTATAATATCTACATACATATAATGTATCTACTTCTGCACATCTTTCTCGTCATGACTAAGTATAAGAAGCACAATTCGATGCTACCTCCAAAAATGTACTTAGTCCATATCCGCAATACTATTACCACTATGACCAAATTTTCAAAACTAGAGTTCAAAATCTTTATAAATGAGTTCAGTCTACATCTGCAATACTTTTTTGACCAAATTTTCGAAGCTAGAGTTCAATATTTTCATATATGTGTAGAGTCTACATCTGCACTACTTTTTTGACCAAATTTTGACAACCAGAGTTCAGCGTTTTCATATATGTGTTGGGCCTACATCTGAACTACTTTTTTCACCAAATTTTGAAAACCAGAGTTCAGTGTTTTCATGTATGTGTTGGGTCTACATCTGCATTACTTTTTTCAAAATCAGAGTTTAGTATTTTCATATATGTGTTTTGTGGGGTTACATCTGCACTACTTTTTTGACCAAATTTTGAACACCAGAGTTCAGCGTTTACATATATGTGATGAGTCTACATCTGCACTACATTTATCACCCAATTTTCAAAACCAAAGTTTATTATTTTCATATATGTGTTGGGCCTACATCTGCACTACTTTTTTGACCAAATTTTGAAAACCAGAGTTCAGCGTTTTCACATATGTTTTCAGTCTACATCTGCACTACTTTTTTGACCAAATTTTGAAAACCAGAGTTCAGCGTTTTCATATATGTGTTGGGCCTACATCTGCACTACTTTCTTGACCAAATTTTGAAAACCAGAGTTCATTGTTTTCATATATGTGTTGGGCCTACATCTGCACTACTTTTTTGACCAAATTTTGAAAACCAGAGTTCAGCGATTTCGTATACGTTTTCAGTCTACATCTGCACTACTTATTTGACCAAATTTTGAAAACCAGAGTTCAGCTTTTTTATATATGTGTTGAGTTTAAATCTGCACTACTTTTTTGACCAAATTTTGAAAACCAAAGTTCAGCGTTTTCATATATGTTTTCAGTCTACATCTGCACTACTTTTTTGACCAAATTTTGAAAACCAGAGTTCAGCGTTTTCATATATGTTTTCAGTCTACATCTGCACTACTTTTTTGACCAAATTTTGAAAACCAGAGTTCAGCGTTTTCATATATGTGTTGGGCCTACATCTGCACTACTTTCTTGACCAAATTTTGAAAACCAGAGTTCATTGTTTTCATATATGTGTTGGGCCTACATCTGCACTACTTTTTTGACCAAATTTGAAAACCAGAGTTCAGCGATTTCGTATACGTTTTCAGTCTACATCTGCACTACTTATTTGACCAAATTTTGAAAACCAGAGTTCAGCTTTTTTATATATGTGTTGAGTTTACATCTGCACTACTTTTTTGACCAAATTTTGAAAACCAGAGTTCAGCGTTTTCATATATGTTTTCAGTCTACATCTGCACTACTTTTTTGACCAAATTTTGAAAACCAGAGTTCAGCTTTTTCATATATGTGTTGAGTCTACATCTGCACTACTTTTTTGAAAACCAGAGTTCAGCTTTTTCATATATGTTTTCAGTCTACATCTGCACTACTTTTTTGACCAAATTTTGAAAACCAGAGTTCAGTGTTTTCATATATGTGTTGAGTTTACATCTGCACTACTTTTTTGACCAAATTTTGAAAACCAGAGTTCAGCGTTTTCATATATGTTTTCAGTCTACATCTGCACTACTTTTTTGACCAAATTTTGAAAACCAGAGTTCAGCGTTTTCATATATGTGTTGAGTCTACATCTGCACTACTTTTATCACACAATTTTCAAAACCAGAGTTTATTATTTTCATATATGTGTTCAGTCTACATCTGCACTACTTGTTTGACCAAATTTTGACAACCAGAGTTCAGCGTTTACTTATATGTGATGAGTCTACATCTGCACTACTTTTATCACACAATTTTCAAAACCAGAGTTTATTATTGTCATATATGTGTTCAGTCTACATCTGCACTACTTGTTTGACCAAATTTTGACAACCAGAGTTCAGGGTTTACATATATGTGATGAGTCTACATCTGCACTACTTTTATCACCTAATTTTCAAAACCAAAGTTTATTATTTTCATATATGTGTTGGGCCTACATCTGCACTACTTTTTTGACCAAATTTTGAAAACCATAGCTCAGCGTTTTCACATATGTGTTGAGTCTACATCTGCACTACTTTTATCACCCAATTTTCAAAACCAGAGTTTATTATTTTCATATATGTGTTCAGTCTACATCTGCACTACTTTTTTGACCAAATTTTGAAAACCAGAGTTCAGCTTTTTCATATATGTTTTCAGTCTACATCTGCACTACTTTTTTGACCAAATTTTGAAAACCAGAGTTCAGCTTTTTCATATATGTTTTCAGTCTACATCTGCACTACTTTTTTGACCAAATTTTGACAACCAGAGTTCAGGGTTTACATATATGTGTTCAGTCTACATCTGCACTACTTGTTTGACCAAATTTTGACAACCAGAGTTCAGCGTTTACTTATATGTGATGAGTCTACATCTGCACTACTTTTATCACCCAATTTTCAAAACCAAAGTTTATTATTTTCATATATGTGTTGGGCCTACATCTGCACTACTTTTTTGACCAAATTTTGAAAACCAGAGTTCAGCGTTTTCACATATGTTTTCAGTCTACATCTGCACTACTTTTTTGACCAAATTTTGAAAACCAGAGTTCAGCGTTTTCATATATGTGTTGGGCCTACATCTGCACTACTTTCTTGACCAAATTTTGAAAACCAGAGTTCATTGTTTTCATATATGTGTTGGGCCTACATCTGCACTACTTTTTTGACCAAATTTTGAAAACCAGAGTTCAGCGATTTCGTATACGTTTTCAGTCTACATCTGCACTACTTATTTGACCAAATTTTGAAAACCAGAGTTCAGCTTTTTTATATATGTGTTGAGTTTAAATCTGCACTACTTTTTTGACCAAATTTTGAAAACCAAAGTTCAGCGTTTTCATATATGTTTTCAGTCTACATCTGCACTACTTTTTTGACCAAATTTTGAAAACCAGAGTTCAGCGTTTTCATATATGTTTTCAGTCTACATCTGCACTACTTTTTTGACCAAATTTTGAAAACCAGAGTTCAGCGTTTTCATATATGTGTTGGGCCTACATCTGCACTACTTTCTTGACCAAATTTTGAAAACCAGAGTTCATTGTTTTCATATATGTGTTGGGCCTACATCTGCACTACTTTTTTGACCAAATTTGAAAACCAGAGTTCAGCGATTTCGTATACGTTTTCAGTCTACATCTGCACTACTTATTTGACCAAATTTTGAAAACCAGAGTTCAGCTTTTTTATATATGTGTTGAGTTTACATCTGCACTACTTTTTTGACCAAATTTTGAAAACCAGAGTTCAGCGTTTTCATATATGTTTTCAGTCTACATCTGCACTACTTTTTTGACCAAATTTTGAAAACCAGAGTTCAGCTTTTTCATATATGTGTTGAGTCTACATCTGCACTACTTTTTTGAAAACCAGAGTTCAGCGTTTTCATATATGTTTTCAGTCTACATCTGCACTACTTTTTTGACCAAATTTTGAAAACCAGAGTTCAGCGTTTTCATATATGTGTTCAGTCTACATCTGCACTACTTGTTTCAAAACCAGAGTTCAGCGTTTTCATATATGTGTTGAGTCTACATCTGCACTACTTTTATCACCCAATTTTCAAAACCAGAGTTTATTATTTTCATATATGTGTTGGGCCTACATCTGCACTACTTTTTTGACCAAATTTTGAAAACCAGAGTTCAGCATTTTCATATATGTTTTCAGTCTACATCTGCACTACTTTTTTGACCAAATTTTGAAAACCAGAGTTCAGCGTTTTCATATATGTGTTGAGTTTACATCTGCACTACTTTTTCGACCAAATTTTGAAAACCAGAGTACAGCATTTTCATATATGTTTTCAGTCTACATCTGCACTACTTTTTTGACCAAATTTTGAAAACCAGAGTTCAGCTTTTTCATATATGTTTTCAGTCTACATCTGCACTACTTTTTTGACCAAATTTTGAAAACCAGAGTTCAGTGTTTTCATATATGTGTTGAGTTTACATCTGCACTACTTTTTTGACCAAATTTTGAAAACCAGAGTTCAGCGTTTTCATATATGTTTTCAGTCTACCACTGCACTACTTTTTTGACCAAATTTTGAAAACCAGAGTTCAGCGTTTTCATATATGTGTTGAGTCTACATCTGCACTACTTTTATCACACAATTTTCAAAACCAGAGTTTATTATTTTCATATATGTGTTCAGTCTACATCTGCACTACTTGTTTGACCAAATTTTGACAACCAGAGTTCAGCGTTTACTTATATGTGATGAGTCTACATCTGCACTACTTTTATCACCCAATTTTCAAAACCAGAGTTTATTATTTTCATATATGTGTTGGGCCTACATCTGCACTACTTTTTTGACCAAATTTTGAAAACCAGAGTTCAGCGTTTTCATATATGTTTTCAGTCTACATCTGCACTACTTTTTTGACCAAATTTTGAAAACCAGAGTTCAGCTTTTTCATATATGTGTTGAGTCTACATCTGCACTACTTTTTTGAAAACCAGAGTTCAGCGTTTTCATATATGTTTTCAGTCTACATCTGCACTACTTTTTTGACCAAATTTTGAAAACCAGAGTTCAGCGTTTTCATATATGTGTTCAGTCTACATCTGCACTACTTGTTTCAAAACCAGAGTTCAGCGTTTTCATATATGTGTTGAGTTTACATCTGCACTACTTTTATCACACAATTTTCAAAACCAGAGTTTATTATTTTCATATATGTGTTCAGTCTACATCTGCACTACTTGTTTGACCAAATTTTGACAACCAGAGTTCAGCGTTTACTTATATGTGATGAGTCTACATCTGCACTACTTTTATCACCCAATTTTCAAAACCAGAGTTTATTATTTTCATATATGTGTTGGGCCTACATCTGCACTACTTTTTTGACCAAATTTTGAAAACCAGAGTTCAGCGTTTTCATATATGTTTTCAGTCTACATCTGCACTACTTTTTTGACCAAATTTTGAAAACCAGAGTTCAGCTTTTTCATATATGTGTTGAGTCTACATCTGCACTACTTTTTTGAAAACCAGAGTTCAGCGTTTTCATATATGTTTTCAGTCTACATCTGCACTACTTTTTTGACCAAATTTTGAAAACCAGAGTTCAGCGTTTTCATATATGTGTTGAGTTTACATCTGCACTACTTTTTCGACCAAATTTTGAAAACCAGAGTACAGCATTTTCATATATGTTTTCAGTCTACATCTGCACTACTTTTTTGACCAAATTTTGAAAACCAGAGTTCAGCTTTTTCATATATGTTTTCAGTCTACATCTGCACTACTTTTTTGACCAAATTTTGAAAACCAGAGTTCAGTGTTTTCATATATGTGTTGAGTTTACATCTGCACTACTTTTTTGACCAAATTTTGAAAACCAGAGTTCAGCGTTTTCATATATGTTTTCAGTCTACATCTGCACTACTTTTTTGACCAAATTTTGAAAACCAGAGTTCAGCGTTTTCATATATGTGTTGAGTCTACATCTGCACTACTTTTATCACACAATTTTCAAAACCAGAGTTTATTATTTTCATATATGTGTTCAGTCTACATCTGCACTACTTGTTTGACCAAATTTTGACAACCAGAGTTCAGCGTTTACTTATATGTGATGAGTCTACATCTGCACTACTTTTATCACACAATTTTCAAAACCAGAGTTTATTATTGTCATATATGTGTTCAGTCTACATCTGCACTACTTGTTTGACCAAATTTTGAAAACCAGAGTTCAGCGTTTTCATATATGTGTTGAGTCTACATCTGCACTACTTTTATCACACAATTTTCAAAACCAGAGTTTATTATTTTCATATATGTGTTCAGTCTACATCTGCACTACTTGTTTGACCAAATTTTGACAACCAGAGTTCAGGGTTTACATATATGTGATGAGTCTACATCTGCACTACTTTTATCACCTAATTTTCAAAACCAAAGTTTATTATTTTCATATATGTGTTGGGCCTACATCTGCACTACTTTTTTGACCAAATTTTGAAAACCATAGCTCAGCGTTTTCACATATGTGTTGAGTCTACATCTGCACTACTTTTATCACCCAATTTTCAAAACCAGAGTTTATTATTTTCATATATGTGTTGGGCCTACATCTGAACTACTTTTATCACCCAATTTTCAAAACCAGAGTTCAGCGTTTTCATATATGTTTTCAGTCTACATCTGCACTACTTTTTTGACCAAATTTTGAAAACCAGAGTTCAGCTTTTTTATATATGTGTTAAATTTACATCTGCACTACTTTTTTGACCAAATTTTGAAAACCAGAGTTCAGCGTTTTCATATATGTTTTCAGTCTACATCTGCACTACTTTTTTGACCAAATTTTGAAAACCAGAGTTCAGCGTTTTCATATATGTGTTGAGTTTACATCTGCACTACTTTTTTGACCAAATTTTGAAAACCAGAGTTTAGCGTTTTCATATATGTGATGGGTCTACATCTGCACTACTTTTTTCAAAACCAGAGTTCAGCGTTTTAATATATGTGTTGAGTCTACATCTGCACTACTTGTTTGACCAAATTTTGACAACCAGAGTTCAGCGTTTACTTATATGTGATGAGTCTACATCTGCACTACTTTTATTACCCAATTTTCAAAACCAGAGTTTATTATTTTCATATATGTGTTGGGCCTACATCTGCACTACTTTTTTGACCAAATTTTGAAAACCATAGCTCAGCGTTTTCACATATGTGTTGAGTCTACATCTGCACTACTTTTATCACCCAATTTTCAAAACCAGAGTTTATTATTTTCATATATGTGTTGGGCCTACATCTGCACTACTTTTTTGACCAAATTTTGAAAACCAGAGTTCAGCGTTTTCATATATGTTTTCAGTCTACATCTGCACTACTTTTTTGACCAAATTTTGAAAACCAGAGTTCAGCTTTTTTATATATGTGTTAAATTTACATCTGCACTACTTTTTTGACCAAATTTTGAAAACCAGAGTTCAGCGTTTTCATATATGTTTTCAGTCTACATCTGCACTACTTTTTTGACCAAATTTTGAAAACCAGAGTTCAGCGTTTTCATATATGTGTTGAGTTTACATCTGCACTACTTTTTTGACCAAATTTTGAAAACCAGAGTTTAGCGTTTTCATATATGTGATGGGTCTACATCTGCACTACTTTTTTCAAAACCAGAGTTCAGCGTTTTAATATATGTGTTGAGTCTACATCTGCACTACTTGTTTGACCAAATTTTGACAACCAGAGTTCAGCGTTTACTTATATGTGATGAGTCTACATCTGCACTACTTTTATCACCCAATTTTCAAAACCAGAGTTTATTATTTTCATATATGTGTTGGGCCTACATCTGCACTACTTTTTTGACCAAATTTTGAAAACCAGAGTTCAGCGTTTTCATATATGTGTTCAGTCTACATCTGCACTACTTGTTTGACCAAATTTTGACAACCAGAGTTCAGGGTTTACATATATGTGATGAGTCTACATCTGCACTACTTTTATCACCCAATTTTCAAAACCAAAGTTTATTATTTTCATATATGTGTTGGGCCTACATCTGCACTACTTTTTTGACCAAATTTTGAAAACCAGAGCTCAGCGTTTTCATATATGTTTTCAGTCTACATCTGCACTACTTTTTTGACCAAATTTTGAAAACCAGAGTTCAGCATTTTCATATATGTGTTGAGTCTACATCTGCACTACTTTTATCACCCAATTTTCAAAACCAGAGTTTATTATTTTCATATATGTGTTGGGCCTACATCTGCACTACTTTTTTGACCAAATTTTGAGAACCAGAGTTCAGCGTTTTCGTATACGTTTTCAGTCTACATCTGCACTACTTTTTTGACCAAATTTTTAAAACCAGAGTTCAGTGTTTTCATATATGTGTTCAGTCTACATCTGCACTACTTTTTTGACAAAATTTTCAAAACTAGAGTTCATTGTCTTCATACATATACGCAATCAATACATCTGCACTACTTTTTTGACCAAATTTTGAAAACCAGAGTTCAGCGTTTTCATATATGTGATGGGTCTACATCTGCACTACTTTTTTCAAAATCATAGTTCAGCGTTTTCATATATGTGTTGAGTCTACATCTGCATTACTTTTATCACCCAATTTTCAAAACAAGAGTTTATTATTTTCATGTATGTGATGAGTCTACATCTGCACTACTTTTTTGACCAAATTTTGAAAACCAGAGTTCAGCGTTTTCATATATGTGTTGAGTTTACATCTGCACTACTTTTTTGACCAAATTTTGAAAACCAGAGTTCAGCGTTTTCATATATGTTTTCAGTCTACATCTGCACTACTTTTTTGACCAAATTTTGAAAACCAGAGTTCAGCGTTTTCATATATGTGATGGGTCTACATCTGCACTACTTTTTTCAAAACCAGAGTTCAGCGTTTTCATATATGTGTTGAGTCTACATCTGCACTACTTTTATCAAACAATTTTCAAAACCAGAGTTTATTATTTTCATATATGTGTTCAGTCTACATCTGCACTACTTGTTTGACCAAATTTTGACAACCAGAGTTCAGCGTTTACATATATGTGTTGAGTCTACATCTGCACTACTTTTATCAAACAATTTTCAAAACCAGAGTTTATTATTTTCATATATGTGTTCAGTCTACATCTGCACTACTTTTTTGACCAAATTTTGAAAACCAGAGTTCAGCGTTTTCATATATGTTTTCAGTCTACATCTGCACTACTTTTTTAACCAAATTTTGAAAACCAGAGTTCAGCGTTTTCATATATGTGTTCAGTCTACATCTGCACTACTTGTTTGACCAAATTTTGACAACCAGAGTTCAGGGTTTACATATATGTGATGAGCCTACATCTGCACTACTTTTATCACCCAATTTTCAAAACCAGAGTTTATTATTTTCATATATGTGTTGGGCCTACATCTGCACTACTTGTTTGACCAAATTTTGACAACCAGAGTTCAGGGTTTACATATATGTGATGAGTCTACATCTGCACTACTTTTATCACCCAATTTTCAAAACCAAAGTTTATTATTTTCATATATGTGTTGGGCCTACATCTGCACTACTTTTTTGACCAAATTTTGAAAACCAGAGCTCAGCGTTTTCATATATGTTTTCAGTCTACATCTGCACTACTTTTTTGACCAAATTTTGAAAACCAGAGTTCAGCATTTTCATATATGTGTTGAGTCTACATCTGCACTACTTTTATCACCCAATTTTCAAAACCAGAGTTTATTATTTTCATATATGTGTTGGGCCTACATCTGCACTACTTTTTTGACCAAATTTTGAGAACCAGAGTTCAGCGTTTTCGTATACGTTTTCAGTCTACATCTGCACTACTTTTTTGACCAAATTTTTAAAACCAGAGTTCAGTGTTTTCATATATGTGTTCAGTCTACATCTGCACTACTTTTTTGACAAAATTTTCAAAACTAGAGTTCATTGTCTTCATACATATACGCAATCAATACATCTGCACTACTTTTTTGACCAAATTTTGAAAACCAGAGTTCAGCGTTTTCATATATGTGATGGGTCTACATCTGCACTACTTTTTTCAAAATCATAGTTCAGCGTTTTCATATATGTGTTGAGTCTACATCTGCACTACTTTTATCAAACAATTTTCCAAAGCAGAGTTTATTATTTTCATATATGTGTTGGGCCTACATCTGCACTATTTTTTTGACAAAATTTTGAAAACCAGAGTTTTGCGTTTTCACATATGTGTTGAGTCTACATCTGCATTACTTTTATCACCCAATTTTCAAAACAAGAGTTTATTATTTTCATGTATGTGATGAGTCTACATCTGCACTACTTTTTTGACCAAATTTTGAAAACCAGAGTTCAGCGTTTTCATATATGTTTTCAGTCTACATCTGCACTACTTTTTTGACCAAATTTTGAAAACCAGAGTTCAGCGTTTTCATATATGTGTTGAGTTTACATCTGCACTACTTTTTTGACCAAATTTTGAAAACCAGAGTTCAGCGTTTTCATATATGTTTTCAGTCTACATCTGCACTACTTTTTTGACCAAATTTTGAAAACCAGAGTTCAGCGTTTTCATATATGTGATGGGTCTACATCTGCACTACTTTTTTCAAAACCAGAGTTCAGCGTTTTCATATATGTGTTGAGTCTACATCTGCACTACTTTTATCAAACAATTTTCAAAACCAGAGTTTATTATTTTCATATATGTGTTCAGTCTACATCTGCACTACTTGTTTGACCAAATTTTGACAACCAGAGTTCAGCGTTTACATATATGTGTTGAGTCTACATCTGCACTACTTTTATCAAACAATTTTCAAAACCAGAGTTTATTATTTTCATATATGTGTTCGGTCTACATCTGCACTACTTTTTTGACCAAATTTTGAAAACCAGAGTTCAGCGTTTTCATATATGTTTTCAGTCTACATCTGCACTACTTTTTTGACCAAATTTTGAAAACCAGAGTTCAGCGTTTTCATATATGTGTTCAGTCTACATCTGCACTACTTGTTTGACCAAATTTTGACAACCAGAGTTCAGGGTTTACATATATGTGATGAGTCTACATCTGCACTACTTTTATCACCCAATTTTCAAAACCAGAGTTTATTATTTTCATATATGTGTTGGGCCTACATCTGCACTACTTTTTTGACCAAATTTTGAGAACCAGAGTTCAGCGTTTTCATATATGTTTTCAGTCTACATCTGCACTACTTTTTTGACCAAATTTTGAAAACCAGAGTTCAGCGTTTTCATATATGTGTTCAGTCTACATCTGCACTACTTGTTTGACCAAATTTTGACAACCAGAGTTCAGGGTTTACATATATGTGATGAGTCTACATCTGAACTACTTTTATCACCCAATTTTCAAAACCAAAGTTTATTATTTTCATATATGTGTTGGGCCTACATCTGCACTACTTTTTTGACCAAATTTTGAAAACCAGAGCTCAGCGTTTTCATATATGTTTTCAGTCTACATCTGCACTACTTTTTTGACCAAATTTTGAAAACCAGAGTTCAGCGTTTTCATATATGTTTTCAGTCTACATCTGCACTACTTTTTTGACCAAATTTTTAAAACCAGAGTTCAGTGTTTTCATATATGTGTTGGGCCTACATCTGCACTATTTTTTTGACAAAATTTTGAAAAACAGAGTTTTGCGTTTTCATATATGTAATGAGTCTACATCTGAACTACTTTTATCACCCAATTTTCAAAAGCAGAGTTTATTATTTTCATATATGTGTTGGGCCTTCATCTGCACTATTTTTTTGACAAAATTTTGAAAACCAGAGTTTTGCGTTTTCACATATGTGTTGAGTCTACATCTGCACTACTTTTATCACCCAATTTTCAAAACCAGAGTTTATTATTTTCATGTAGGTGATGAGTCTACTTCTGCACTACTTTTAGCACCCAATTTTCAAAACCAGAGTTTATTATTTTCATATATGTGTTGGGCCTACATCTGCACTACTTTTCTGACAAAATTTTGAAAACCAGAGTTCAGCGTTTTCATATATGTTTTCAGTCTACATCTGCACTACTTTTTTGACCAAATTTTGAAAACCAGAGTTCAGCGTTTTCATATATGTGTTGAGTTTACATCTGCACTACTTTTTTGACCAAATTTTTAAAACCAGAGTTCAGTGTTTTCATATATGTGTTGGGCCTACATCTGCACTACTTTTTTGACCAAATTTTGAAAACCAGAGTTCAGCGTTTTCATATATGTGTTGAGTCTACATCTGCACTACTTTTATCACCCAATTTTCAAAAGCAGAGTCTATTATTTTCATATTTGTGTTGGGCCTACATCTGCACTATTTTTTTGACAAAATTTTGAAAAACAGAGTTTTGCGTTTTCATATATGTGTTGAGTCTACATCTGCACTACTTTTATCACCCAATTTTCAAAACCAGAGTTTATTATTTTCATATATGTGTTGGGCCTACATCTGCACTACTTTTCTGACAAAATTTTGAAAACCAGAGTTCAGCGTTTTCATATATGTTTTCAGTCTACATCTGCACTACTTTTTTGACCAAATTTTGAAAACCAGAGTTCAGCGTTTTCATATATGTGTTGAGTTTACATCTGCACTACTTTTTTGATCAAATTTTGAAAACCAGAGTTCAGCGTTTTCGTATACGTTTTCAGTCTACATCTGCACTACTTTTTTGACCAAATTTTTAAAACCAGAGTTCAGTGTTTTCATATATGTGTTCAGTCTACATCTGCACTACTTTTTTGACAAAATTTTTAAAACTAGAGTTCATTGTCTTCATACATATACGCAATCAATACATCTGCACTACTTGTTTGACCAAATTTTGACAACCAGAGTTCAGCGTTTACTTATATGTGATGAGTCTACATCTGCACTACTTTTATCACCCAATTTTCAAAACCAGAGTTTATTATTTTCATATATGTGTTGGGCCTACATCTGCACTACTTTTTTGACCAAATTTTGAAAACCAGAGTTCAGCGTTTTCATATATGTTTTCAGTCTACATCTGCACTACTTTTTTGACCAAATTTTGAAAACCAGAGTTCAGCGTTTTCATATATGTGTTGAGTCTACATCTGCACTACTTTTATCACCCAATTTTCAAAACCAGAGTTTATTATTTTCATATATGTGTTGGGCCTACATCTGCACTACTTTTCTGACAAAATTTTGAAAACCAGAGTTCAGCGTTTTCATATATGTTTTCAGTCTACATCTGCACTACTTTTTTGACCAAATTTTGAAAACCAGAGTTCAGCGTTTTCATATATGTGTTGAGTTTACATCTGCACTACTTTTTTGACCAAATTTTGAAAACCAGAGTTCAGCGTTTTCATATATGTGATGGGTCTACATCTGCACTACTTTTTTCAAAACCAGAGTTCAGCGTTTTCATATATGTTTTCAGTCTACATCTGCACTACTTTTTTGACCAAATTTTGAAAACCAGAGTTCAGCGTTTTCATATATGTGTTGAGTTTACATCTGCACTACTTTTTTGACCAAATTTTGAAAACCAGAGTTCAGCGTTTTCATATATGTGTTGAGTTTACATCTGCACTACTTTTTTGACCAAATTTTGAAAACCAGAGTTCAGCTTTTTCATATATGTGTTGAGTCTACATCTGCACTACTTTTATCACCCAATTTTCAAAACCAGAGTCTATTATTTTCATATATGTGTTGGGCCTACATCTGCACTACTTTTTTGAGCAAATTTTGAAAACCAGAGTTCAGCGTTTTCATATATGTTTTCAGTCTACATCTGCACTACTTTTTTGACCAAATTTTGAAAACCAGAGTTCAGCGTTTTCATATATGTGTTGAGTTTACATCTGCACTACTTTTTTGACCAAATTTTGAAAACCAGAGTTCAGCGTTTTCGTATACGTTTTCAGTCTACATCTGCACTACTTTTTTGACCAAATTTTTAAAACCAGAGTTCAGTGTTTTCATATATGTGTTCAGTCTACATCTGCACTACTTTTTTGACAAAATTTTTAAAACTAGAGTTCATTGTCTTCATACATATACGCAATCAATACATCTGCACTACTTGTTTGACCAAATTTTGACAACCAGAGTTCAGCGTTTACTTATATGTGATGAGTCTACATCTGCACTACTTTTATCACCCAATTTTCAAAACCAGAGTCTATTATTTTCATATATGTGTTGGGCCTACATCTGCACTACTTTTTTGAGCAAATTTTGAAAACCAGAGTTCAGCGTTTTCATATATGTTTTCAGTCTACATCTGCACTACTTTTTTGACCAAATTTTGAAAACCAGAGTTCAGCGTTTTCATATATGTGTTGAGTTTACATCTGCACTACTTTTTTGACCAAATTTTGAAAACCAGAGTTCAGCGTTTTCATATATGTGTTGAGTTTACATCTGCACTACTTTTTTGACCAAATTTTGAAAACCAGAGTTCAGCGTTTTCATATATGTGATGGGTCTACATCTGCACTACTTTTTTCAAAACCAGAGTTCAGCGTTTTCATATATGTTTTCAGTCTACATCTGCACTACTTTTTTGACCAAATTTTGAAAACCAGAGTTCAGCGTTTTCATATATGTGTTGAGTTTACATCTGCACTACTTTTTTGACCAAATTTTGAAAACCAGAGTTCAGCGTTTTCATATATGTGTTGAGTTTACATCTGCACTACTTTTTTGACCAAATTTTGAAAACCAGAGTTCAGCTTTTTCATATATGTGTTGAGTCTACATCTGCACTACTTTTATCACCCAATTTTCAAAACCAGAGTCTATTATTTTCATATATGTGTTGGGCCTACATCTGCACTACTTTTTTGAGCAAATTTTGAAAACCAGAGTTCAGCGTTTTCATATATGTTTTCAGTCTACATCTGCACTACTTTTTTGACCAAATTTTGAAAACCAGAGTTCAGCGTTTTCATATATGTGTTGAGTTTACATCTGCACTACTTTTTTGACCAAATTTTGAAAACCAGAGTTCAGCGTTTTCGTATACGTTTTCAGTCTACATCTGCACTACTTTTTTGACAAAATTTTTAAAACTAGAGTTCATTGTCTTCATACATATACGCAATCAATACATCTGCACTACTTGTTTGACCAAATTTTGACAACCAGAGTTCAGCGTTTACTTATATGTGATGAGTCTACATCCGCACTACTTTTAGCACCCAATTTTCAAAACCAGAGTTTATTATTTTCATATATGTGTTGGGCCTACATCTGCACTACTTTTCTGACAAAATTTTGAAAACCAGAGTTCAGCGTTTTCATATATGTTTTCAGTCTACATCTGCACTACTTTTTTGACCAAATTTTGAAAACCAGAGTTCAGCGTTTTCATATATGTGTTGAGTTTACATCTGCACTACTTTTTTGACCAAATTTTTAAAACCAGAGTTCAGTGTTTTCATATATGTGTTGGGCCTACATCTGCACTACTTTTTTGACCAAATTTTGAAAACCAGAGTTCAGCGTTTTCATATATGTGTTGAGTCTACATCTGCACTACTTTTATCACCCAATTTTCAAAAGCAGAGTCTATTATTTTCATATTTGTGTTGGGCCTGCATCTGCACTACTTGTTTGACCAAATTTTGAAAAACAGAGTTTTGCGTTTTCATATATGTGTTGAGTCTACATCTGCACTACTTTTATCACCCAATTTTCAAAACCAGAGTTTATTATTTTCATATATGTGTTGGGCCTACATCTGCACTACTTTTCTGACAAAATTTTGAAAACCAGAGTTCAGCGTTTTCATATATGTTTTCAGTCTACATCTGCACTACTTTTTTGACCAAATTTTGAAAACCAGAGTTCAGCGTTTTCATATATGTGTTGAGTTTACATCTGCACTACTTTTTTGATCAAATTTTGAAAACCAGAGTTCAGCGTTTTCGTATACGTTTTCAGTCTACATCTGCACTACTTTTTTGACCAAATTTTTAAAACCAGAGTTCAGTGTTTTCATATATGTGTTCAGTCTACATCTGCACTACTTTTTTGACAAAATTTTTAAAACTAGAGTTCATTGTCTTCATACATATACGCAATCAATACATCTGCACTACTTGTTTGACCAAATTTTGACAACCAGAGTTCAGCGTTTACTTATATGTGATGAGTCTACATCTGCACTACTTTTATCACCCAATTTTCAAAACCAGAGTTTATTATTTTCATATATGTGTTGGGCCTACATCTGCACTACTTTTTTGACCAAATTTTGAAAACCAGAGTTCAGCGTTTTCATATATGTTTTCAGTCTACATCTGCACTACTTTTTTGACCAAATTTTGAAAACCAGAGTTCAGCGTTTTCATATATGTGTTGAGTCTACATCTGCACTACTTTTATCACCCAATTTTCAAAACCAGAGTTTATTATTTTCATATATGTGTTGGGCCTACATCTGCACTACTTTTCTGACAAAATTTTGAAAACCAGAGTTCAGCGTTTTCATATATGTTTTCAGTCTACATCTGCACTACTTTTTTGACCAAATTTTGAAAACCAGAGTTCAGCGTTTTCATATATGTGTTGAGTTTACATCTGCACTACTTTTTTGACCAAATTTTGAAAACCAGAGTTCAGCTTTTTCATATATGTGTTGAGTCTACATCTGCACTACTTTTATCACCCAATTTTCAAAACCAGAGTCTATTATTTTCATATATGTGTTGGGCCTACATCTGCACTACTTTTTTGAGCAAATTTTGAAAACCAGAGTTCAGCGTTTTCATATATGTTTTCAGTCTACATCTGCACTACTTTTTTGACCAAATTTTGAAAACCAGAGTTCAGCGTTTTCATATATGTGTTGAGTTTACATCTGCACTACTTTTTTGACCAAATTTTGAAAACCAGAGTTCAGCGTTTTCGTATACGTTTTCAGTCTACATCTGCACTACTTTTTTGACAAAATTTTTAAAACTAGAGTTCATTGTCTTCATACATATACGCAATCAATACATCTGCACTACTTGTTTGACCAAATTTTGACAACCAGAGTTCAGCGTTTACTTATATGTGATGAGTCTACATCCGCACTACTTTTAGCACCCAATTTTCAAAACCAGAGTTTATTATTTTCATATATGTGTTGGGCCTACATCTGCACTACTTTTCTGACAAAATTTTGAAAACCAGAGTTCAGCGTTTTCATATATGTTTTCAGTCTACATCTGCACTACTTTTTTGACCAAATTTTGAAAACCAGAGTTCAGCGTTTTCATATATGTGTTGAGTTTACATCTGCACTACTTTTTTGACCAAATTTTTAAAACCAGAGTTCAGTGTTTTCATATATGTGTTGGGCCTACATCTGCACTACTTTTTTGACCAAATTTTGAAAACCAGAGTTCAGCGTTTTCATATATGTGTTGAGTCTACATCTGCACTACTTTTATCACCCAATTTTCAAAAGCAGAGTCTATTATTTTCATATTTGTGTTGGGCCTGCATCTGCACTATTTTTTTGACAAAATTTTGAAAAACAGAGTTTTGCGTTTTCATATATGTGTTGAGTCTACATCTGCACTACTTTTATCACCCAATTTTCAAAACCAGAGTTTATTATTTTCATATATGTGTTGGGCCTACATCTGCACTACTTTTCTGACAAAATTTTGAAAACCAGAGTTCAGCGTTTTCATATATGTTTTCAGTCTACATCTGCACTACTTTTTTGACCAAATTTTGAAAACCAGAGTTCAGCGTTTTCATATATGTGTTGAGTTTACATCTGCACTACTTTTTTGATCAAATTTTGAAAACCAGAGTTCAGCGTTTTCGTATACGTTTTCAGTCTACATCTGCACTACTTTTTTGACCAAATTTTTAAAACCAGAGTTCAGTGTTTTCATATATGTGTTCAGTCTACATCTGCACTACTTTTTTGACAAAATTTTTAAAACTAGAGTTCATTGTCTTCATACATATACGCAATCAATACATCTGCACTACTTGTTTGACCAAATTTTGACAACCAGAGTTCAGCGTTTACTTATATGTGATGAGTCTACATCTGCACTACTTTTATCACCCAATTTTCAAAACCAGAGTTTATTATTTTCATATATGTGTTGGGCCTACATCTGCACTACTTTTTTGACCAAATTTTGAAAACCAGAGTTCAGCGTTTTCATATATGTTTTCAGTCTACATCTGCACTACTTTTTTGACCAAATTTTGAAAACCAGAGTTCAGCGTTTTCATATATGTGTTGAGTCTACATCTGCACTACTTTTATCACCCAATTTTCAAAACCAGAGTTTATTATTTTCATATATGTGTTGGGCCTACATCTGCACTACTTTTCTGACAAAATTTTGAAAACCAGAGTTCAGCGTTTTCATATATGTTTTCAGTCTACATCTGCACTACTTTTTTGACCAAATTTTGAAAACCAGAGTTCAGCGTTTTCATATATGTGTTGAGTTTACATCTGCACTACTTTTTTGACCAAATTTTGAAAACCAGAGTTCAGCGTTTTCATATATGTGATGGGTCTACATCTGCACTACTTTTTTCAAAACCAGAGTTCAGCGTTTTCATATATGTTTTCAGTCTACATCTGCACTACTTTTTTGACCAAATTTTGAAAACCAGAGTTCAGCGTTTTCATATATGTGTTGAGTTTACATCTGCACTACTTTTTTGACCAAATTTTGAAAACCAGAGTTCAGCGTTTTCATATATGTGTTGAGTTTACATCTGCACTACTTTTTTGACCAAATTTTGAAAACCAGAGTTCAGCTTTTTCATATATGTGTTGAGTCTACATCTGCACTACTTTTATCACCCAATTTTCAAAACCAGAGTCTTTTATTTTCATATATGTGTTGGGCCTACATCTGCACTACTTTTTTGAGCAAATTTTGAAAACCAGAGTTCAGCGTTTTCATATATGTTTTCAGTCTACATCTGCACTACTTTTTTGACCAAATTTTGAAAACCAGAGTTCAGCGTTTTCATATATGTGTTGAGTTTACATCTGCACTACTTTTTTGACCAAATTTTGAAAACCAGAGTTCAGCGTTTTCGTATACGTTTTCAGTCTACATCTGCACTACTTTTTTGACAAAATTTTTAAAACTAGAGTTCATTGTCTTCATACATATACGCAATCAATACATCTGCACTACTTGTTTGACCAAATTTTGACAACCAGAGTTCAGCGTTTACTTATATGTGATGAGTCTACATCCGCACTACTTTTATCACCCAATTTTCAAAACCAGAGTTTATTATTTTCATATATGTGTTGGGCCTACATCTGCACTACTTTTTTGACCAAATTTTGAAAACCAGAGTTCAGCGTTTTCATATATGTCTTCAGTCTACATCTGCACTACTTTTTTTACCAAATTTTGAAAACCAGAGTTCAGCGTTTTCATATATGTGATGGGTCTACATCTGCACTACTTTTTTCAAAAACAGAGTTTATTATTTTCATATATGTGTTGGGCCTACATCTGCACTACTTTTTGAACAAATTTTGACAACCAGATTTCAGCGTTTAATATATGTGATGGGTCTACATCTGCATTCCTTTTTTCAAAACCAGAGTTCAGCGTTTTCATATATGTGTTGAGTCTACATCTGCACTACTTTTATCACCCAATTTTCAAAACCAGAGTTTATTATTTTCATATATGTGTTGGGCCTACATCTGCACTACTTTTTTGACCAAATTTTGAAAACCAGAGTTCAGCGTTTTCATATATGTCTTCAGTCTACATCTGCACTACTTTTTTTACCAAATTTTGAAAACCAGAGTTCAGCGTTTTCATATATGTGATGGGTCTACATCTGCACTACTTTTTTCAAAAACAGAGTTTATTATTTTCATATATGTGTTGGGCCTACATCTGCACTACTTTTTGAACAAATTTTGACAACCAGATTTCAGCGTTTAATATATGTGATGGGTCTACATCTGCATTCCTTTTTTCAAAACCAGAGTTCAGCGTTTTCATATATGTGTTGAGTCTACATCTGCACTACTTTTATCACCCAATTTTCAAAACAAGAGATTATTATTTTGATATATGTGTTGGGCCTACATCTGAACTACTCAAAACCAGAGTTTATTATTTTCATATATGTGTTGGGCCTACATCTGCACTACTTTCTTGACCAAATTTTGAGAACCACAGTTTAGCGTTTTCATATATGTGTTGAGTCTACATCTGCACTACTTTTACCACCCAATTTTCAAAACCAGAGTTTATTATTTTCATATATGTGTTGGGCCTACATCTGCACTACTTTTTGAACAAATTTTGACAACCAGAGTTCAGCGTTTTCATATATGTGATGGGTCTACATCTGCATTCCTTTTTTTCAAAACCAGAGCTCAGCGTTTTCATATATGTGTTGGGCACTATCTGCACTACTTTTTTGACCAAATTTTGAAAACAAGAGTTCAGCGGTTTCATATATGTGATGGGTCTACATCTGCACTACTTTTTTCAAAACCAGAGTTTATTATTTTCATATATGTGTTGGGCCGACATCTGCACTACTTTTTTGACCAAATTTTGAAAACCAGAGTTCAGCGTTTTCATATATGTGATGGGTCTACATCTGCACTACTTTTTTTCAAAACCAGAGTTCAGCGTTTTCATATATGTGTTGAGTCTACATCTGCACTACTTTTACCACCCAATTTTCAAAACCAGAGTTTATTATTTTCTTATGTGTGGTCAGTCTACATCTGAACTACTTTTTTGACCAAATTTTGAAAACCAGAGTTCAGCGTTTTCATATATGTGTTGAGTCTACATCTGCACTACTTTTATCAAACAATTTTCAAAACCAGAGTTTATTATTTTCATATATGTGTTGGGCCTACATCTGCACTACTTTTCTGACAAAATTTTGAAAACCAGAGTTCAGCGTTTTCATATATGTTTTCAGTCTACATCTGCACTACTTTTTTGACCAAATTTTGAAAACCAGAGTTCAGCGTTTTCATATATGTGTTGAGTTTACATCTGCACTACTTTTTTGACCAAATTTTGAAAACCAGAGTTCAGCGTTTTCATATATGTGATGGGTCTACATCTGCACTACTTTTTTCAAAACCAGAGTTCAGCGTTTTCATATATGTTTTCAGTCTACATCTGCACTACTTTTTTGACCAAATTTTGAAAACCAGAGTTCAGCGTTTTCATATATGTGTTGAGTTTACATCTGCACTACTTTTTTGACCAAATTTTGAAAACCAGAGCTCAGCGTTTTCGTATACGTTTTCAGTCTACATCTGCACTACTTTTTTGACCAAATTTTTAAAACCAGAGTTCAGTGTTTTCATATATGTGTTCAGTCTACATCTGCACTACTTTTTTGACAAAATTTTTAAAACTAGAGTTCATTGTCTTCATACATATACGCAATCAATACATCTGCACTACTTGTTTGACAAAATTTTGAAAACCAGAGTTCAGCGTTTTCATATATGTTTTCAGTCTACATCTGCACTACTTTTTTTACCAAATTTTGAAAACCAGAGTTCAGCGTTTTCATATATGTGATGGGTCTACATCTGCACTACTTTTTTCAAAAACAGAGTTTATTATTTTCATATATGTGTTGGGCCTACATCTGAACTACTCAAAACCAGAGTTTATTATTTTCATATATGTGTTGGGCCTACATCTGCACTACTTTCTTGACCAAATTTTGAGAACCACAGTTTAGCGTTTTCATATATGTGTTGAGTCTACATCTGCACTACTTTTACCACCCAATTTTCAAAACCAGAGTTTATTATTTTCATATATGTGGTCAGTCTACATCTGAACTACTTTTTTGACCAAATTTTGAAAACCAGAGTTCAGCGTTTTCATATATGTGATGGGTCTACATCTGCACTACTTTTTCAAAACCAGAGTTTATTATTTTCATATATGTGTTGGGCCTACATCTGCACTACTTTTTGAACAAATTTTGACAACCAGAGTTCAGCGTTTTCATATATGTGATGGGTCTACATCTGCATTCCTTTTTTTCAAAACCAGAGCTCAGCGTTTTCATATATGTGTTGAGTCTACATCTGCACTACTTTTATCACCCAATTTTCAAAACAAGAGATTATTATTTTGATATATGTGTTGGGCCTACATCTGAACTACTTTTTTGACCAAATTTTGAAAACAAGAGTTCAGCGTTTTCATATATGTGATGGGTCTACATCTGCACTACTTTTTTCAAAACCAGAGTTTATTATTTTCATATATGTGTTGGGCCTACATCTGCACTACTTTTTTGAACAAATTTTGACAACCAGAGTTCAGCGTTTTCATATATGTGTTGGGCCTACATCTGAACTACTCAAAACCAGAGTTTATTATTTTCATATATGTGTTGGGCCTACATCTGCACTACTTTCTTGACCAAATTTTGAGAACCACAGTTTAGCGTTTTCATATATGTGTTGAGTCTACATCTGCACTCCTTTTACCACCCAATTTTCAAAACCAGAGTTTATTATTTTCATATATGTGGTCAGTCTACATCTGAACTACTTTTTTGACCAAATTTTGAAAACCAGAGTTCAGCGTTTTCATGTATGTGACGGGTCTACATCTGCACTACTTTTTTCAAAACCAGAGTTTATTATTTTCATATATGTGTTGGGCCTACATCTGCACTACTTTCTTGACCAAATTTTGAGAACCAGAGTTTAGCGTTTTCATATATGTGTTGAGTCTACATCTGCACTACTTTTACCACCCAATTTTCAAAACCAGAGTTTATTATTTTCTTATGTGTGGTCAGTCTACATCTGAACTACTTTTTTGACCAAATTTTGAAAACCAGAGTTCAGCGATTTCATATATGTGATGGGTTTACATCTGCACTACTTTTTCAAAACCAGAGTTTATTATTTTCATATATGTGTTGGGCCTACATCTGCACTACTTTTTTGAACAAATTTTGACAACCAGAGTTCAGCGTTTTCATATATGTGATGGGTCTACATCTGCATTCCTTTTTTCAAAACCAGAGTTTATTATTTTCATATATGTGTTGGGCCTACATCTGCACTACTTTCTTGACCAAATTTTGAGAACCAGAGTTTAGCGTTTTCATATATGTGTTGAGTCTACATCTGCACTACTTTTACCACCCAATTTTCAAAACCAGAGTTTATTATTTTCTTATGTGTGGTCAGTCTACATCTGAACTACTTTTTTGACCAAATTTTGAAAACCAGAGTTCAGCGATTTCATATATGTGATGGGTTTACATCTGCACTACTTTTTCAAAACCAGAGTTTATTATTTTCATATATGTGTTGGGCCTACATCTGCACTACTTTTTTGAACAAATTTTGACAACCAGAGTTCAGCGTTTTCATATATGTGATGGGTCTACATCTGCATTCCTTTTTTCAAAACCAGAGTTTATTATTTTCATATATGTGTTGGGCCTACATCTGCACTACTTTCTTGACCAAATTTTGAGAACCAGAGTTTAGCGTTTTCATACATGTGTTCAGTCTACATCTGCACTACTTTTATCACCCAATTTTCAAAACTAGAGTTTATTATTTTCATATATGTGTTGGCCTACATCTGCACTACTTTTTTGAACAAATTTTGAAAACCAGAGTTCAGCGATTTCATATATGTGTTGAGTTTACATCTGCACTACTTTTTTGACCAAATTTTGAAAACCAGAGTTTAGCGTTTTCATATATGTGTTGAGTATACATCTGTACTACTTTTACCACAAAATTTTCAAAACCAGAGTTTAATATTTTCATATATGTGGTCAGTCTACATCTGAACTACTTTTTTGACCAAATTTTGAAAACCAGAGTTCAGCGTTTTCATATATGTGATGGGTCTACATCTGCACTACTTTTTTCAAAACCAGAGTTTATTATTTTCATATATGTGTTGGGCCTACATCTGCACTACTTTTTTGACCAAATTTTGAGAACCAGAGTTTAGCGTTTTCATATATGTGTTGAGTATACATCTGTACTACTTTTACCACAAAATTTTCAAAACCAGAGTTTAATATTTTCATATATGTGGTCAGTCTACATCTGAACTACTTTTTTGACCAAATTTTGAAAACCAGAGTTCAGCGTTTTCATATATGTGATGGGTCTACATCTGCACTACTTTTTTCAAAACCAGAGTTTATTATTTTCATATATGTGTTGGGCCTACATCTGCACTACTCTTTTGACCAAATTTTGAGAAAAAGAGTTTAGCGTTTTCATATATGTGGTCAGTCTACATCTGAACTACTTTTTTGACCAAATTTTGAAAACCAGAGTTCAGCGTTTTCATATATGTGATGGGTCTACATCTGCACTACTTTTTTCAAAACCAGTTTATTATTTTAATAAACACCCAATTTTCAAAACTAGAGTTTATTATTTTCATATATGTGTTGGCCTACATCTGCACTACTTTTTTGAACAAATTTTGAAAACCAGAGTTCAGCGTTTTCATATATGTGTTGAGTCTACATCTGCACTACTTTTATCACCCAATTTTCAAAACAAGAGTTTATTGTTTTCATATATGTGTTGGGCCTACATCTGCACTACTTTCTTGACCAAATTTTGAAAACCAGAGTTCAGCGTTTTCATATAGGTGATGGGTCTACATCTGCACTACTTTTACCACCCAATTTTCAAAACCAGAGTTTATTATTTTCATATATGTGGTCAGTCTACATCTGAACTACTTTTTGACCAAATTTTGAAAACCAGAGTTCAGCGTTTTCATGTATGTGTTGGGCCTACATTTGCACTACTTTTTTGAACAAATTTTGACAACCAGAGTTCAGCGTTTTCATATATGTGATGGGTCTACATCTGCATTCCTTTTTTCAAAACCAGAGTTCAGCGTTTTCATATATGTGATGGGTCTACATCTGCACTACTTTTTTCAAAACCAGAGTTTATTATTTTCATATATGTGTTGGGCCTACATCTGTACTACTTTCTTGACCAAATTTTGAGAACCACAGTTTAGCGTTTTCATATATGTGTTGAGTCTACATCTGCACTACTTTTACCACCCAATTTTCAAAACCAGAGTTTATTATTTTCATATATGTGGTCAGTCTACATCTGAACTACTTTTTTGACCAAATTTTGAAAACCAGAGTTCAGCGTTTTCATATATGTGATGGGTCTACATCTGCACTACTTTTTTCAAAACCAGAGTTTATTATTTTCATATATGTGTTGGGCCTACATCTGCACTACTTTTTTGACCAAATTTTGAGAACCAGAGTTTAGCGTTTTCATATATGTGTTGAGTCTACATCTGCACTACTTTTACCACAAAATTTTCAAAACCAGAGTTTATTATTTTCATATATGTGGTCAGTCTACATCTGAACTACTTTTTTGACCAAATTTTGAAAACCAGAGTTCAGCGTTTTCATATATGTGATGGGTCTACATCTGCACTACTTATTTCAAAACCAGAGTTTATTATTTTCATATATGTGTTGGGCCTACATCTGCACTACTTTTTTGACCAAATTTTGAAAACCAGAGTTCAGCGTTTTCATATATGTGTTGAGTCTACCTCTACACTACTTTTATCACCCAATTTTCAAAACAAGAGTTTATTATTTTCATATATGTGATGGGTCCACATCTGCACTACTTTTTTCAAAACCAGAGTTTATTATTTTCATATATGTGTTGGGCCTACATCTGCACTACTTTTTTGAACAAATTTTGACAACCAGAGTTCAGCGTTTTCATATATGTGTTGAGTCTACATCTACACTACTTTTATCACCCAATTTTCAAAACAAGAGTTTATTGTTTTCATATATGTGTTGGGCCTACATCTGCACTAAAAAAAAATAAATACTTGGCGCTACAGGTCGATGGGACCCAGGGCCTAGCTTCTCACAACCATTCGTGTTGTGCGTGTTACATTCTTTACACGAATGGAAGGGGCCTACTGTTTAATGCCGTGTCCGAAGGGCAATTTGTTATTTGAGAAGCTTTCTCGAGACAGTTGTACTCTCGGATGTTTGTCAGACGCTCGCGAGAGGTGGGGCCGTGAAAAACTTTTTAGGTGTTCCCCGACTGGGATTCGATCTCGAACCCCTTGCTCCGTAGTCCAACGCACTAACCACTGAGCCACGGCGCCCACATCTGCACTACTTTTTTGAAAAAAATTTTGAAAACCAGAGTTCAGCGTCTTCATATGTGAGATGGGGTACATCTGCACTACTTTTTTCAAAACTAGAGTTTATTATTTTCATATATGTGTTGAGTCTACATCTGCACTACTTTTATCACCCAATTTTCAAAACCAGAGTTTATTATTTTCTTATATGTGGTCAGTCTACATCTGAACTACTTTTTTGACCAAATTTTGAAAACCAGAGTTCAACGTTTTCATATATGTGATGGGTCTACATCTGCACTACTTTTTTCAAAACCAGAGTTTATTATTTTCATATATGTGTTGGGCCTACATCTGCACTACTTTTTTGACCAAATTTTGAAAACCAGAGTTCAGCGTTTTCATATATGTGATGGGTCTACATCTGCACTACTTTTTTCAAAACCAGAGTTTATTATTTTCATATATGAGTTGGGCCTACATCTGTACTACTTTCTTGACCAAATTTTGAGAACCAGAGTTTAGCGTTTTCATATATGTGTTCAGTCTACATCTGCACTACTCTTATCACCCAATTTTCAAAACTAGAGTTTATTATTTTCATATATGTGTTGGCCTACATCTGCACTACTTTTTTGACCAAATTTTGAAAACCAGAGTTCAGCGTTTTCATATATGTGATGGGTCTACATCTGCACTACTTTTTTCAAAACCAGAGTTTATTATTTTCATATATGTGTTGGGCCTATATCTGCACTACTTTTTTGAAGAAATTTTGAAAACCAGAGTTCAGCGTTTTCATATATGTGATGGGTCTACATCTGCACTACTTTTTTCAAAACCAGAGTTTATTATTTTCATATATGTGTTGGGCCTACATCTGCACTACTTTTTTGACCAAATTTTGAAAACCAGAGTTCAGCGTTTTCATATATGTGATGGGTCTACATCTGCACTACTCTTATCACCCAATTTTCAAAACTAGAGTTTATTATTTTCCTATATGTGTTGGCCTACATCTGCACTACTTTTTTGACCAAATTTTGAAAACCAGAGTTCAGCGTTTTCATATATGTGATGGGTCTACATCTGCACTACTTTTTTCAAAACCAGAGTTTATTATTTTCATATATGTGTTGGGCCTACATCTGCACTACTTTTTTGACCAAATTTTGAAAACCAGAGCTCAGCGTTTTCATATATGTGATGGGTCTACATCTGCACTACTTTTTTCAAAACCAGAGTTTATTATTTTCATATATGTGTTGGGCCTACATCTGCACTACTTTTTTGACCAAATTTTGAAAACCAGAGTTCAGCGTTTTCATATATGTGATGGGTCTACATCTGCACTACTTTTATCACCCAATTTTCAAAACTAGAGTTTATTATTTTCATATATGTGTTGGCCTACATCTGCACTACTTTTTTGAACAAATTTTGACAACCAGAGTTCAGCGTTTTCATATATGTGTTGAGTCTACATCTGCACTACTTTTATTACCCAATTTTCAAAGCAAGAGTTTATTATTTTTATATATGTGTTGAGTCTACATCTGCACTACTTTTATCACCCAATTTTCAAAACAAGAGTTTATTGTTTTCATTTATGTGTTGGGCCTACATCTGCACTACTTTTTTGACCAAATCTTGAAAACCAGAGTTCAGCGTTTTCATATATGTGATGGGTCTACATCTGCACTACTTTTTTCAAAACCAGAGTTTATTATTTTCATATATGTGTTGGGCCTACATCTGCACTACTTTTTTGACCAAATTTTGAAAACCAGAGTTTAGCGTTTTCATATATGTGTTCAGTCTACATCTGCACTACTTTTATCACCCAATTTTCAAAACTAGAGTTTATTATTTTCATATATGTGTTGGCCTACATCTGCACTACTTTTTTGAACAAATTTTGACAACCAGAGTTCAGCGTTTTCATATATGTGTTGCGTCTACATCTGCACTACTTTCCTGACCAAATTTTGAAAAACAGAGTTCAGCGTTTTCATATATGTGATGGGTCTACATCTGCACTACTTTTTTCAAAACCAGAGTTTATTATTTTCATATATGTGTTGGGCCTACATCTGCACTACTTTTTTGACCAAATTTTGAAAACCAGAGCTCAGCGTTTTCATATGTGATGGGTCTACATCTGCACTACTTTTTTCAAAACCAGAGTTTATTATTTTCATATATGTGTTGGGCCTACATCTGCACTACTTTTTTGACCAAATTTTGAAAACCAGAGTTCAGCGTTTTCATATATGTGATGGGTCTACATCTGCACTACTTTTTTCAAAACCAGAGTTTATTATTTTCATATATGAGTTGGGCCTACATCTGCACTACTTTCTTGACCAAATTTTGAGAACCAGAGTTTAGCGTTTTCATATATGTGTTCAGTCTACATCTGCACTACTCTTATCACCCAATTTTCAAAACTAGAGTTTATTATTTTCATATATGTGTTGGCCTACATCTGCACTACTTTTTTGACTAAATTTTGAAAACCAGAGTTCAGCGTTTTCATATATGTGATGGGTCTACATCTGCACTACTTTTTTCAAAACCAGAGTTTATTATTTTCATATATGTGTTGGGCCTATATCTGCACTACTTTTTTGAAGAAATTTTGAAAACCAGAGTTCAGCGTTTTCATATATGTGATGGGTCTACATCTGCACTACTTTTTTCAAAACCAGAGTTTATTATTTTCATATATGTGTTGGCCTACATCTGCACTACTTTTTTGACTAAATTTTGAAAACCAGAGTTCAGCGTTTTCATATATGTGATGGGTCTACATCTGCACTACTTTTTTCAAAACCAGAGTTTATTATTTTCATATATGTGTTGGGCCTATATCTGCACTACTTTTTTGAAGAAATTTTGAAAACCAGAGTTCAGCGTTTTCATATATGTGATGGGTCTACATCTGCACTACTTTTTTCAAAACCAGAGTTTATTATTTTCATATATGTGTTGGGCCTACATCTGCACTACTTTTTTGACCAAATTTTGAAAACCAGAGTTCAGCGTTTTCATATATGTGACGGGTCTACATCTGCACTACTTTTTTCAAAACCAGAGTTTATTATTTTCATATATGTGTTGGGCCTACATCTGCACTACTTTTTTGACCAAATTTTGAAAACCAGAGCTCAGCGTTTTCATATATGTGATGGGTCTACATCTGCACTACTTTTTTCAAAACCAGAGTTTATTATTTTCATATATGTGTTGGGCCTACATCTGCACTACTTTTTTGACCAAATTTTGAAAACCAGAGTTCAGCGTTTTCATATATGTGATGGGTCTACATCTGCACTACTTTTATCACCCAATTTTCAAAACTAGAGTTTATTATTTTCATATATGTGTTGGCCTACATCTGCACTACTTTTTTGAACAAATTTTGACAACCAGAGTTCAGCGTTTTCATATATGTGTTGAGTCTACATCTGCACTACTTTTATTACCCAATTTTCAAAGCAAGAGTTTATTATTTTTATATATGTGTTGAGTCTACATCTGCACTACTTTTATCACCCAATTTTCAAAACAAGAGTTTATTGTTTTCATATATGTGTTGGGCCTACATCTGCACTACTTTTTTGACCAAATCTTGAAAACCAGAGTTCAGCGTTTTCATATATGTGATGGGTCTACATCTGCACTACTTTTTTCAAAACCAGAGTTTATTATTTTCATATATGTGTTGGGCCTACATCTGCACTACTTTTTTGACCAAATTTTGAAAACCAGAGTTTAGCGTTTTCATATATGTGTTCAGTCTACATCTGCACTACTTTTATCACCCAATTTTCAAAACTAGAGTTTATTATTTTCATATATGTGTTGGCCTACATCTGCACTACTTTTTTGAACAAATTTTGACAACCAGAGTTCAGCGTTTTCATATATGTGTTGCGTCTACATCTGCACTACTTTCTTGACCAAATTTTGAAAAACAGAGTTCAGCGTTTTCATATGTGAGATGGGTCTACATCTGCACTACTTTTTTCAAAACCAGAGTTTATTATTTTCATATATGTGTTGGACCTACATCTGCACTACTTTCTTGACCAAATTTTGAGAACCAGAGTTTAGCGTTTTCATATATGTGTTCAGTCTACATCTGCACTACTTTTATCACCCAATTATCAAAACTAGAGTTTATTATTTTCATATATGTGTTGGGCCTACATCTGCACTACTTTCTTGACCAAATTTTGACAACCAGAGTTCTTTTTCAAAACCAGAGTTTATTATTTTCATATATGTGTTGGGCCTACATCTGCACTACTTTTTTGACCAAATTTTGAAAACCAGAGTTCAGCGTTTTCATATATGTGATGGGTCTACATCTGCACTACTTTCTTGACCAAATTTTGAGAACCACAGTTTAGCGTTTTCATATATGTGTTGAGTCTACATCTGCACTACTTTTACCACCCAATTTTCAAAACCAGAGTTTATTATTTTCATATATGTGTTGGGCCTACATCTGCACTACTTTTTTGAACAAATTTTGAAAACCAGAGTTCAGCGTTTTCATATATGTGATGGGTCTACATCTGCACTACTTTCTTGACCAAATTTTGAAGAGTTCAGCGTTTTCATATATGTGGTCAGTCTACATCTGAACTACTTTTTTGACAAAATTTTGAAAACCAGAGTTCAGCGTTTTCATATATGTGGTCAGTCTACATCTGAACTACTTTTTTGACCAAATTTTGAAAACCAGAGTTCAGCGTTTTCATATATGTGATGGGTCTACATCTGCACTACTTTTTTTAAAACCAGAGTTTATTATATTCATATATGTGTTGGGCCTACATCTGCACTACTTTCCTGACCAAATTTTGAAAACCAGAGCTCAGCGTTTTCATATATGTGATGGGTCTACATCTGCACTACTTTTTTCAAAACCAGAGTTTATTATTTTCATATATGTGTTGGGCCTACATCTGCACTACTTTTTTGACCAAATTTTGAAAACCAGAGTTCAGCGTTTTCATATATGTGATGGGTCTACATCTGCACTACTTTTTTCAAAACCAGAGTTTATTGTTTTCATATATGTGTTGGGCCTACATCTGCACTACTTTCTTGACCAAATTTTGAAAACCAGAGTTCAGCGTTTTCATATATGTGATGGGTCTACATCTGCACTACTTTTATCACCCAATTTTCAAAACAAGAGTTTATTATTTTCATATATGTGTAGGGCCTACATCTGCACTACTTTCTTGACCAAATTTTGAAAACCAGAGTTCAGCGTTTTCATATATGTGATGGGTCTACATCTGCACTACTTTTTTCAAAAGCAGAGTTTATAATTTGCATATACGTGTTCGGCCTACATCTGCACTACTTTTTTGACCAAATTTTGAAAACCAGAGTTCAGCGTTTTCATATATGTGATGGGTCTACATCTGCACTACTTTTTTCAAAACCAGAGTTTATTGTTTTCATATATGTGTTGGGCCTACATCTGCACTACTTTCTTGACCAAATTTTGAAAACCAGAGTTCAGCGTTTTCATATATGTGATGGGTCTACATCTGCACTACTTTTATCACCCAATTTTCAAAACAAGAGTTTATTATTTTCATATATGTGTAGGGCCTACATCTGCACTACTTTCTTGACCAAATTTTGAAAACCAGAGTTCAGCGTTTTCATATATGTGATGGGTCTACATCTGCACTACTTTTATCACCCAATTTTAAAAACAAGAGTTTATTGTTTTCATATATGTGTTGGGCCTACATCTGCACTACTTTTTTGACCAAATTTTGAAAACCAGAGTTCGCGTTTTCATATGTGAGTTGGGGTACATCTGCACTACTTTTATCACATAATTTTCAAAAGCAGAGTTTATTATTTTCATATATGTGTTGGGCCTACATCTGCACTACTTTCTTGACCAAATTTTGAAAACCAGAGTTCAGCGTTTTCATATATGTGATTGGTCTACATCTGCACTACTTTCTTGACCAAATTTTGAGAACCACAGTCTAGCGTTTTCATATATGTGTTCAGTCTACATCTGCACTACTTTTATCACCCAATTTTCAAAACTAGAGTTTATTATTTTCATATATGTGTTGGCCTACATCTGCACTACTTTTTTGACCAAATTTTGAAAACCAGAGTTCAGCGTTTTCGTATATGTGATGGGTCTACATCTGCACTACTTTTTTCAAAACCAGAGTTTATTATTTTCATATATGGGTTGGGCCTATATCTGCACTACTTTTTTGAAGAAATTTTGAAAACCAGAGTTCAGCGTTTTCATATATGTGATGGGTCTACATCTGCACTACTTTTTTCAAAACCAGAGTTTATTATTTTCATATATGTGTTGGGCCTACATCTGCACTACTTTTTTGACCAAATTTTGACAACCAGAGTTCAGCGTTTTCATATATGTGTTGGGTCTACATTTGCACTACTTTTATCACCCAATTTTCAAAACTAGAGTTTATTATTTTCATATATGTGTTGGCCTACATCTGCACTACTTTTTTGAACAAATTTTGACAACCAGAGTTCAGCGTTTTCATATATGTGTTGGGTCTACATCTGCACTACTTTCTTGACCAAATTTTGAAAAACAGAGTTCAGCGTTTTCATATGTGAGATGGGTCTACATCTGCACTACTTTTTTCAAAACTAGGGTTTATTATTTTCATATATGTGTTGGGCCTACATCTGCACTACTTTCTTGACCAAATTTTGACAACCAGAGTTCTTTTTCAAAACCAGAGTTTATTATTTTCATATATGTGTTGGGCCTACATCTGCACTACTTTTTTGACCAAATTTTGAAAACCAGAGTTCAGCGTTTTCATATATGTGATGGGTCTACATCTGCACTACTTTCTTGACCAAATTTTGAAAACCAGAGTTCAGCGTTTTCATATATGTGATGGGTCTACATCTGCACTACTTTTTTCAAAACCAGAGTTTATTATTTTCATATATGGGTTGGGCCTATATCTGCACTACTTTTTTGAAGAAATTTTGAAAACCAGAGTTCAGCGTTTTCATATATGTGATGGGTCTACATCTGCACTACTTTTTTCAAAACCAGAGTTTATTATTTTCATATATGTGTTGGGCCTACATCTGCACTACTTTTTTGACCAAATTTTGACAACCAGAGTTCAGCGTTTTCATATATGTGTTGAGTCTACATCTGCACTACTTTTACCACCCAATTTTCAAAACCAGAGTTTATTATTTTCATATATGTGTTGGGCCTACATCTGCACTACTTTTTTGAACAAATTTTGAAAACCAGAGTTCAGCGTTTTCATATATGTGATGGGTCTACATCTGCACTACTTTTTTCAAAACCAGAGTTTATTATTTTCATATATGTGTTGGGCCTACATCTGCACTACTTTTTTGACCAAATTTTGAAAACCAGAGTTCAGCGTTTTCATATATGTGATGGGTCTACATCTGCACTACTTTTATCACCCAATTTTCAAAACTAGAGTTTATTATTTTCATATATGTGTTGGCCTACATCTGCACTACTTTTTTGAACAAATTTTGACAACCAGAGTTCAGCGTTTTCATATATGTGTTGAGTCTACATCTGCACTACTTTTATTACCCAATTTTCAAAGCAAGAGTTTATTATTTTTATATATGTGTTGAGTCTACATCTGCACTACTTTTATCACCCAATTTTCAAAACAAGAGTTTATTGTTTTCATATATGTGTTGGGCCTACATCTGCACTACTTTTTTGACCAAATCTTGAAAACCAGAGTTCAGCGTTTTCATATATGTGATGGGTCTACATCTGCACTACTTTTTTCAAAACCAGAGTTTATTATTTTCATATATGTGTTGGGCCTACATCTGCACTACTTTTTTGACCAAATTTTGAAAACCAGAGTTTAGCGTTTTCATATATGTGTTCAGTCTATATCTGCACTACTTTTATCACCCAATTTTCAAAACTAGAGTTTATTATTTTCATATATGTGTTGGCCTACATCTGCACTACTTTTTTGAACAAATTTTGACAACCAGAGTTCAGCGTTTTCATATATGTGTTGCGTCTACATCTGCACTACTTTCTTGACCAAATTTTGAAAAACAGAGTTCAGCGTTTTCATATGTGAGATGGGTCTACATCTGCACTACTTTTTTCAAAACCAGAGTTTATTATTTTCATATATGTGTTGGACCTACATCTGCACTACTTTCTTGACCAAATTTTGAGAACCAGAGTTTAGCGTTTTCATATATGTGTTCAGTCTACATCTGCACTACTTTTATCACCCAATTTTCAAAACTAGAGTTTATTATTTTCATATATGTGTTGGGCCTACATCTGCACTACTTTCTTGACCAAATTTTGACAACCAGAGTTCTTTTTCAAAACCAGAGTTTATTATTTTCATATATGTGTTGGGCCTACATCTGCACTACTTTTTTGACCAAATTTTGAAAACCAGAGTTCAGCGTTTTCATATATGTGATGGGTCTACATCTGCACTACTTTCTTGACCAAATTTTGAGAACCACAGTTTAGCGTTTTCATATATGTGTTGAGTCTACATCTGCACTACTTTTACCACCCAATTTTCAAAACCAGAGTTTATTATTTTCATATATGTGTTGGGCCTACATCTGCACTACTTTTTTGAACAAATTTTGAAAACCAGAGTTCAGCGTTTTCATATATGTGATGGGTCTACATCTGCACTACTTTCTTGACCAAATTTTGAAAACCAGAGTTCAGCGTTTTCATATATGTGGTCAGTCTACATCTGAACTACTTTTTTGACCAAATTTTGAAAACCAGAGTTCAGCGTTTTCATATATGTGATGGGTCTACATCTGCACTACTTTTTTTAAAACCAGAGTTTATTATATTCATATATGTGTTGGGCCTACATCTGCACTACTTTCCTGACCAAATTTTGAAAACCAGAGCTCAGCGTTTTCATATATGTGATGGGTCTACATCTGCACTACTTTTTTCAAAACCAGAGTTTATTATTTTCATATATGTGTTGGGCCTACATCTGCACTACTTTTTTGACCAAATTTTGAAAACCAGAGTTCAGCGTTTTCATATATGTGATGGGTCTACATCTGCACTACTTTTTTCAAAACCAGAGTTTATTATTTTTATATATGTGTTGGGCCTACATCTGCACTACTTTCTTGACCAAATTTTGAAAACCAGAGTTCAGCGTTTTCATATATGTGATGGGTCTACATCTGCACTACTTTTATCACCCAATTTTCAAAACAAGAGATTATTGTTTTCATATATGTGTTGGGCCTACATCTGCACTACTTTCCTGACCAAATTTTGAAAACCAGAGTTCAGCGTTTTCATATATGTGATGGGTCTACATCTGCACTACTTTTATCACCCAATTTTCAAAACAAGAGATTATTATTTTGATATATGTGTTGGGCCTACATCTGCACTACTTTTTTGAACAAATTTTGACAACCGGAGTTCAACGTTTTCATATATGTGATGGGTCTACATCTGCACTACTTTTATCACCCAATTTTCTAAACAAGAGTTTATTGTTTTCATATATGTGTTGGGCCTACATCTGCACTACTTTCTTGACCAAATTTTGAAAACCAGAGTTCAGCGTTTTCATATATGTGATGGGTCGACATCTGCACTACTTTTTTCAAAAGCAGAGTTTATAATTTGCATATACGTGTTCGGCCTACATCTGCACTACTTTTTTGACCAAATTTTGAAAACCAGAGTTCGCGTTTTCATATGTGAGTTGGGGTACATCTGCACTACTTTTATCACATAATTTTCAAAAGCAGAGTTTATTATTTTCATATATGTGTTGGGCCTACATCTGCACTACTTTCTTGACCAAATTTTGAGAACCACAGTCTAGCGTTTTCATATATGTGTTCAGTCTACATCTGCACTACTTTTATCACCCAATTTTCAAAACTAGAGTTTATTATTTTCATATATGTGTTGGCCTACATCTGCACTACTTTTTTGACCAAATTTTGAAAACCAGAGTTCAGCGTTTTCATATATGTGATGGGTCTACATCTGCACTACTTTTTTCAAAACCAGAGTTTATTATTTTCATATATGTGTTGGGCCTATATCTGCACTACTTTTTTGAAGAAATTTTGAAAACCAGAGTTCAGCGTTTTCATATATGTGATGGGTCTACATCTGCACTACTTTTTTCAAAACCAGAGTTTATTATTTTCATATATGTGTTGGGCCTACATCTGCACTACTTTTTTGACCAAATTTTGACAACCAGAGTTCAGCGTTTTCATATATGTGTTGGGTCTACATCTGCACTACTTTTATCACCCAATTTTCAAAACTAGAGTTTATTATTTTCATATATGTGTTGGCCTACATCTGCACTACTTTTTTGAACAAATTTTGACAACCAGAGTTCAGCGTTTTCATATATGTGTTGGGTCTACATCTGCACTACTTTCTTGACCAAATTTTGAAAAACAGAGTTCAGCGTTTTCATATGTGAGATGGGTCTACATCTGCACTACTTTTTTCAAAACTAGAGTTTATTATTTTCATATATGTGTTGGGCCTACATCTGCACTACTTTCTTGACCAAATTTTGACAACCAGAGTTCTTTTTCAAAACCAGAGTTTATTATTTTCATATATGTGTTGGGCCTACATCTGCACTACTTTTTTGACCAAATTTTGAAAACCAGAGTTCAGCGTTTTCATATATGTGATGGGTCTACATCTGCACTACTTTCTTGACCAAATTTTGAGAACCACAGTTTAGCGTTTTCATATATGTGTTGAGTCTACATCTGCACTACTTTTACCACCCAATTTTCAAAACCAGAGTTTATTATTTTCATATATGTGTTGGGCCTACATCTGCACTACTTTTTTGAACAAATTTTGAAAACCAGAGTTCAGCGTTTTCATATATGTGATGGGTCTACATCTGCACTACTTTCTTGACCAAATTTTGAAAACCAGAGTTCAGCGTTTTCATATATGTGGTCAGTCTACATCTGCACTACTTTTTTCAAAACCAGAGTTTATTATTTTCATATATGTGTTGGGCCTACATCTGCACTACTTTCCTGACCAAATTTTGAAAACCAGAGTTCAGCGTTTTCATATATGTGATGGGTCTACATCTGCACTACTTTTTTCAAAACCAGAGTTTATTATTTTCATATATGTGTTGGGCCTACATCTAAACTACTTTTTTGACCAAATTTTGAAAACCAGAGTTCAGCGTTTTCATATATGTGATGGGTCTACATCTGCACTACTTTTTTCAAAACCAGAGTTTATTATTTTCATATATGTGTTGGGCCTACATCTGCACTACTTTCTTGACCAAATTTTGAAAACCAGATTTCAGCGTTTTAATATATGTGATGGGTCTACATCTGCACTACTTTCTTGACCAAATTTTGAGAACCACAGTTTAGCGTTTTCATATATGTGTTGAGTCTACATCTGCACTACTTTTACCACCCAATTTTCAAAACCAGAGTTTATTATTTTCATATATGTGTTGGGCCTACATCTGCACTACTTTTTTGACCAAATTTTGAAAACCAGAGTTCAGCGTTTTCATATATGTGATGGGTCTACATCTGCACTACTTTTTTCAAAACCAGAGTTTATTATTTTCATATATGTGTTGGGCCTACATCTGCACTACTTTTACCACCCAATTTTCAAAACCAGAGTTTATTATTTTCATATATGTGTTGGGCCTACATCTGCACTACTTTTTTGACCAAATTTTGAAAACCAGAGTTCAGCGTTTTCATATATGTGATGGGTCTACATCTGCACTACTTTCTTGACCAAATTTTGAGAACCACAGTTTAGCGTTTTCATATATGTGTTGAGTCTACATCTGCACTACTTATACCACCCAATTTTCAAAACCAGAGTTTATTATTTTCATATATGTGTTGGGCCTACATCTGCACTACTTTTTTGACCAAATTTTGAAAACCAGAGTTCAGCGTTATCATATATGTGATGGGTCTACATCTGCACTACTTTCTTGACCAAATTTTGAGAACCACAGTTTAGCGTTTCCATATATGTGTTGAGTCTACATCTGCACTACTTTTACCACCCAATTTTCAAAACCAGAGTTTATTATTTTCATATATGTGGTCAGTCTACATCTGAACTACTTTTTTGACCAAATTTTGAAAACCAGAGTTCAGCGTTTTCATATATGTGATGGGTCTACATCTGCACTACTTTTTCAAAACCAGAGTTTATTATTTTCATATATGTGTTGGGCCTACATCTGCACTACTTTCCTGACCAAATTTTGAAAACCAGAGCTCAGCGTTTTCATATATGTGATGGGTCTACATCTGCACTACTTTTTTCAAAACCAGAGTTTATTATTTTCATATATGTGTTGGGCCTACATCTGCACTACTTTTTTGACCAAATTTTGAAAACCAGAGTTCAGCGTTTTCATATATGTGATGGGTCTACATCTGCACTACTTTTTTCAAAACCAGAGTTTATTATTTTCATATATGTGTAGGGCCTACATCTGCACTACTTTTTTGACCAAATTTTTAAAACCAGAGTTCAGCGTTTTCATATATGTGATGGGTCTACATCTGCACTACTTTTATCACCCAATTTTCAAAACAAGAGATTATTGTTTTCATATATGTGTTGGGCCTACATCTGCACTACTTTCCTGACCAAATTTTGAAAACCAGAGTTCAGCGTTTTCATATATGTGATGGGTCTACATCTGCACTACTTTTATCACCCAATTTTCAAAACAAGAGATTATTATTTTGATATATGTGTTGGGCCTACATCTGCACTACTTTTTTGAACAAATTTTGACAACCGGAGTTCAACGTTTTCATATATGTGATGGGTCTACATCTGCACTACTTTTATCACCCAATTTTCAAAACAAGAGTTTATTGTTTTCATATATGTGTTGGGCCTACATCTGCACTACTTTTTTGAACAAATTTTGACAACCGGAGTTCAACGTTTTCATATATGTGATGGGTCTACATCTGCACACCTTTTATCACCCAATTTTCAAAACAAGAGTTTATTGTTTTCATATATGTGTTGGGCCTACATCTGCACTACTTTCTTGACCAAATTTTGAAAACCAGAGTTCAGGGTTTTCATATATGTGATGGGTCTACATCTGCACTACTTTTATCACCCAATTTTCAAAACAAGAGATTATTGTTTTCATATATGTGTTGGGCCTACATCTGCACTACTTTCCTGACCAAATTTTGAAAACCAGAGTTCAGCGTTTTCATATATGTGATGGGTCTACATCTGCACTACTTTGATCACCCAATTTTCAAAACAAGAGATTATTATTTTGATATATGTGTTGGGCCTACATCTGCACTACTTTTTTGAACAAATTTTGACAACCGGAGTTCAACGTTTTCATATATGATGGGTCTACATCTGCACTACTTTTATCACCCAATTTTCAAAACAAGAGTTTATTGTTTTCATATATGTGTTGGGCCTACATCTGCACTACTTTCTTGACCAAATTTTGAAAACCAGAGTTCAGCGTTTTCATATATGTGATGGGTCTACATCTGCACTACTTTTATCACCCAATTTTCAAAACAAGAGTTTATTATTTTCATATATGTGTAGGGCCTACATCTGCACTACTTTCTTGACCAAATTTTGAAAACCAGAGTTCAGCGTTTTCATATATGTGATGGGTCTACATCTGCACTACTTTTTTCAAAACCAGAGTTTATTATTTTCATATATGTGTTGGGCCTACATCTGCACTACTTTCCTGACCAAATTTTGAAAACCAGAGTTCAGCGTTTTCATATATGTGATGGGTCTACATCTGCACTACTTTTTTCAAAACCAGAGTTTATTATTTTCATATATGTGTTGGGCCTACATCTAAACTACTTTTTTGACCAAATTTTGAAAACCAGAGTTCAGCGTTTTCATATATGTGATGGGTCTACATCTGCACTACTTTTTTCAAAACCAGAGTTTATTATTTTCATATATGTGTTGGGCCTACATCTGCACTACTTTCTTGACCAAATTTTGAAAACCAGATTTCAGCGTTTTAATATATGTGATGGGTCTACATCTGCACTACTTTCTTGACCAAATTTTGAGAACCACAGTTTAGCGTTTTCATATATGTGTTGAGTCTACATCTGCACTACTTTTACCACCCAATTTTCAAAACCAGAGTTTATTATTTTCATATATGTGTTGGGCCTACATCTGCACTACTTTTTTGACCAAATTTTGAAAACCAGAGTTCAGCGTTTTCATATATGTGATGGGTCTACATCTGCACTACTTTTTTCAAAACCAGAGTTTATTATTTTCATATATGTGTTGGGCCTACATCTGCACTACTTTTATAACCCAATTTTCAAAACCAGAGTTTATTATTTTCATATATGTGTTGGGCCTACATCTGCACTACTTTTTTGACCAAATTTTGAAAACCAGAGTTCAGCGTTTTCATATATGTGATGGGTCTACATCTGCACTACTTTCTTGACCAAATTTTGAGAACCACAGTTTAGCGTTTTCATATATGTGTTGAGTCTACATCTGCACTACTTTTACCACCCAATTTTCAAAACCAGAGTTTATTATTTTCATATATGTGTTGGGCCTACATCTGCACTACTTTTTTGACCAAATTTTGAAAACCAGAGTTCAGCGTTTTCATATATGTGATGGGTCTACATCTGCACTACTTTTTCAAAACCAGAGTTTATTATTTTCATATATGTGTTGGGCCTACATCTGCACTACTTTCCTGACCAAATTTTGAAAACCAGAGCTCAGCGTTTTCATATATGTGATGGGTCTACATCTGCACTACTTTTTTCAAAACCAGAGTTTATTATTTTCATATATGTGTTGGGCCTACATCTGCACTACTTTTTTGACCAAATTTTGAAAACCAGAGTTCAGCGTTTTCATATATGTGATGGGTCTACATCTGCACTACTTTTTTCAAAACCAGAGTTTATTATTTTCATATATGTGTAGGGCCTACATCTGCACTACTTTTTTGACCAAATTTTTAAAACCAGAGTTCAGCGTTTTCATATATGTGATGGGTCTACATCTGCACTACTTTTTTCAAAACCAGAGTTTATTATTTTTATATATGTGTTGGGCCTACATCTGCACTACTTTCTTGACCAAATTTTGAAAACCAGAGTTCAGGGTTTTCATATATGTGATGGGTCTACATCTGCACTACTTTTATCACCCAATTTTCAAAACAAGAGATTATTGTTTTCATATATGTGTTGGGCCTACATCTGCACTACTTTCCTGACCAAATTTTGAAAACCAGAGTTCAGCGTTTTCATATATGTGATGGGTCTACATCTGCACTACTTTTATCACCCAATTTTCAAAACAAGAGATTATTATTTTGATATATGTGTTGGGCCTACATCTGCACTACTTTTTTGAACAAATTTTGACAACCGGAGTTCAACGTTTTCATATATGTGATGGGTCTACATCTGCACTACTTTTATCACCCAATTTTCAAAACAAGAGTTTATTGTTTTCATATATGTGTTGGGCCTACATCTGCACTACTTTCTTGACCAAATTTTGAAAACCAGAGTTCAGCGTTTTCATATATGTGATGGGTCTACATCTGCACTACTTTTTTCAAAAGCAGAGTTTATAATTTGCATATACGTGTTCGGCCTACATCTGCACTACTTTTTTGACCAAATTTTGAAAACCAGAGTTCGCGTTTTCATATGTGAGTTGGGGTACATCTGCACTACTTTTATCACATAATTTTCAAAAGCAGAGTTTATTATTTTCATATATGTGTTGGGCCTACATCTGCACTACTTTCTTGACCAAATTTTGAAAACCAGAGTTCAGCGTTTTCATATATGTGATTGGTCTACATCTGCACTACTTTCTTGACCAAATTTTGAGAACCACAGTTTAGCGTTTTCATATATGTGTTGAGTCTAAATCTGCACTACTTTTACCACCCAATTTTCAAAACCAGAGTTTATTATTTTCATATATGTGTTGGGCCTACATCTGCACTACTTTTACCACCCAATTTTCAAAACCAGAGTTTATTATTTTCATATATGTGTTGGGCCTACATCTGCACTACTTTTTTGACAAAATTTTGAAAACCAGAGTTCAGCGTTTTCATATATGTGATGGGTCTACATCTGCACTACTTTCTTGACCAAATTTTGAGAACCACAGTTTAGCGTTTTCATATATGTGATGGGTCTACATCTGCACTACTTTTATCACCCAATTTTCAAAACAAGAGTTTATTGTTTTCATATATGTGTTGGGCCTACATCTGCACTACTTTTTTGAACAAATTTTGACAACCGGAGTTCAACGTTTTCATATATGTGATGGGTCTACATCTGCACTACTTTTATCACCCAATTTTCAAAACAAGAGTTTATTGTTTTCATATATGTGTTGGGCCTACATCTGCACTACTTTCTTGACCAAATTTTGAAAACCAGAGTTCAGCGTTTTCATATATGTGATGGGTCTACATCTGCACTACTTTTATCACCCAATTTTCAAAACAAGAGTTTATTATTTTCATATATGTGTAGGGCCTACATCTGCACTACTTTCTTGACCAAATTTTGAAAACCAGAGTTCAGCGTTTTCATATATGTGATGGGTCTACATCTGCACTACTTTTATCACCCAATTTTCAAAACAAGAGTTTATTATTTTCATATATGTGTAGGGCCTACATCTGCACTACTTTCTTGACCAAATTTTGAAAACCAGAGTTCAGCGTTTTCATATATGTGATGGGTCTACATCTGCACTACTTTTTTCAAAAGCAGAGTTTATAATTTGCATATACGTGTTCGGCCTACATCTGCACTACTTTTTTGACCAAATTTTGAAAACCAGAGTTCGCGTTTTCATATGTGAGTTGGGGTACATCTGCACTACTTTTATCACATAATTTTCAAAAGCAGAGTTTATTATTTTCATATATGTGTTGGGCCTACATCTGCGCTACTTTCTTGACCAAATTTTGAAAACCAGAGTTCAGCGTTTTCATATATGTGATGGGTCTACATCTGCACTACTTTTATCACCCAATTTTCAAAACAAGAGTTTATTGTTTTCATATATGTGTTGGGCCTACATCTGCACTACTTTCTTGACCAAATTTTGAAAACCAGAGTTCAGCGTTTTCATATATGTGATGGGTCTACATCTGCACTACTTTTATCACCCAATTTTCAAAACAAGAGTTTATTATTTTCATATATGTGTAGGGCCTACATCTGCACTACTTTCTTGACCAAATTTTGAAAACCAGAGTTCAGCGTTTTCATATATGTGATGGGTCTACATCTGCACTACTTTTATCACCCAATTTTCAAAACAAGAGTTTATTATTTTCATATATGTGTAGGGCCTACATCTGCACTACTTTCTTGACCAAATTTTGAAAACCAGAGTTCAGCGTTTTCATATATGTGATGGGTCTACATCTGCACTACTTTTTTCAAAAGCAGAGTTTATAATTTGCATATACGTGTTCGGCCTACATCTGCACTACTTTTTTGACCAAATTTTGAAAACCAGAGTTCGCGTTTTCATATGTGAGTTGGGGTACATCTGCACTACTTTTATCACATAATTTTCAAAAGCAGAGTTTATTATTTTGATATATGTGTTGGGCCTACATCTGCACTACTTTTTTGAACAAATTTTGACAACCGGAGTTCAACGTTTTCATATATGTGATGGGTCTACATCTGCACTACTTTTATCACCCAATTTTCAAAACAAGAGTTTATTGTTTTCATATATGTGTTGGGCCTACATCTGCACTACTTTCTTGACCAAATTTTGAAAACCAGAGTTCAGCGTTTTCATATATGTGATGGGTCTACATCTGCACTACTTTTATCACCCAATTTTCAAAACAAGAGTTTATTATTTTCATATATGTGTAGGGCCTACATCTGCACTACTTTCTTGACCAAATTTTGAAAACCAGAGTTCAGCGTTTTCATATATGTGATGGGTCTACATCTGCACTACTTTTATCACCCAATTTTCAAAACAAGAGTTTATTATTTTCATACATGTGTAGGGCCTACATCTGCACTACTTTCTTGACCAAATTTTGAAAACCAGAGTTCAGCGTTTTCATATATGTGATGGGTCTACATCTGCACTACTTTTTTCAAAAGCAGAGTTTATAATTTGCATATACGTGTTCGGCCTACATCTGCACTACTTTTTTGACCAAATTTTGAAAACCAGAGTTCGCGTTTTCATATGTGAGTTGGGGTACATCTGCACTACTTTTATCACATAATTTTCAAAAGCAGAGTTTATTATTTTCATATATGTGTTGGGCCTACATCTGCGCTACTTTCTTGACCAAATTTTGAAAACCAGAGTTCAGCGTTTTCATATATGTGATTGGTCTACATCTGCACTACTTTCTTGACCAAATTTTGAGAACCACAGTTTAGCGTTTTCATATATGTGTTGAGTCTAAATCTGCACTACTTTTACCACCCAATTTTCAAAACCAGAGTTTATTATTTTCATATATGTGTTGGGCCTACATCTGCACTACTTTTACCACCCAATTTTCAAAACCAGAGTTTATTATTTTCATATATGTGTTGGGCCTACATCTGCACTACTTTTTTGACAAAATTTTGAAAACCAGAGTTCAGCGTTTTCATATATGTGATGGGTCTACATCTGCACTACTTTCTTGACCAAATTTTGAGAACCACAGTTTAGCGTTTTCATATATGTGTTGAGTCTACATCTGCACTACTTTTACCACCCAATTTTCAAAACCAGAGTTTATTATTTTCATATATGTGTTGGGCCTACATCTGCACTACTTTTTTGACCAAATTTTGAAAACCAGAGTTCAGCGTTTTCATATATGTGATGGGTCTACATCTGCACTACTTTTTTCACCCAATTTTCAAAACAAGAGTTTATTGTTTTCATATATGTGTTGGGCCTACATCTGCACTACTTTTACCACCCAATTTTCAAAACCAGAGTTTATTATTTTCATATATGTGTTGGGCCTACATCTGCACTACTTTTTTGACAAAATTTTGAAAACCAGAGTTCAGCGTTTTCATATATGTGATGGGTCTACATCTGCACTACTTTCTTGACCAAATTTTGAGAACCACAGTTTAGCGTTTTCATATATGTGATGGGTCTACATCTGCACTACTTTTATCACCCAATTTTCAAAACAAGAGTTTATTGTTTTCATATATGTGTTGGGCCTACATCTGCACTACTTTTTTGAACAAATTTTGACAACCGGAGTTCAACGTTTTCATATATGTGATGGGTCTACATCTGCACTACTTTTATCACCCAATTTTCAAAACAAGAGTTTATTGTTTTCATATATGTGTTGGGCCTACATCTGCACTACTTTCTTGACCAAATTTTGAAAACCAGAGTTCAGCGTTTTCATATATGTGATGGGTCTACATCTGCACTACTTTTATCACCCAATTTTCAAAACAAGAGTTTATTATTTTCATATATGTGTAGGGCCTACATCTGCACTACTTTCTTGACCAAATTTTGAAAACCAGAGTTCAGCGTTTTCATATATGTGATGGGTCTACATCTGCACTACTTTTATCACCCAATTTTCAAAACAAGAGTTTATTATTTTCATATATGTGTAGGGCCTACATCTGCACTACTTTCTTGACCAAATTTTGAAAACCAGAGTTCAGCGTTTTCATATATGTGATGGGTCTACATCTGCACTACTTTTTTCAAAAGCAGAGTTTATAATTTGCATATACGTGTTCGGCCTACATCTGCACTACTTTTTTGACCAAATTTTGAAAACCAGAGTTCGCGTTTTCATATGTGAGTTGGGGTACATCTGCACTACTTTTATCACATAATTTTCAAAAGCAGAGTTTATTATTTTCATATATGTGTTGGGCCTACATCTGCGCTACTTTCTTGACCAAATTTTGAAAACCAGAGTTCAGCGTTTTCATATATGTGATGGGTCTACATCTGCACTACTTTTATCACCCAATTTTCAAAACAAGAGTTTATTGTTTTCATATATGTGTTGGGCCTACATCTGCACTACTTTCTTGACCAAATTTTGAAAACCAGAGTTCAGCGTTTTCATATATGTGATGGGTCTACATCTGCACTACTTTTATCACCCAATTTTCAAAACAAGAGTTTATTATTTTCATATATGTGTAGGGCCTACATCTGCACTACTTTCTTGACCAAATTTTGAAAACCAGAGTTCAGCGTTTTCATATATGTGATGGGTCTACATCTGCACTACTTTTATCACCCAATTTTCAAAACAAGAGTTTATTATTTTCATATATGTGTAGGGCCTACATCTGCACTACTTTCTTGACCAAATTTTGAAAACCAGAGTTCAGCGTTTTCATATATGTGATGGGTCTACATCTGCACTACTTTTTTCAAAAGCAGAGTTTATAATTTGCATATACGTGTTCGGCCTACATCTGCACTACTTTTTTGACCAAATTTTGAAAACCAGAGTTCGCGTTTTCATATGTGAGTTGGGGTACATCTGCACTACTTTTATCACATAATTTTCAAAAGCAGAGTTTATTATTTTGATATATGTGTTGGGCCTACATCTGCACTACTTTTTTGAACAAATTTTGACAACCGGAGTTCAACGTTTTCATATATGTGATGGGTCTACATCTGCACTACTTTTATCACCCAATTTTCAAAACAAGAGTTTATTGTTTTCATATATGTGTTGGGCCTACATCTGCACTACTTTCTTGACCAAATTTTGAAAACCAGAGTTCAGCGTTTTCATATATGTGATGGGTCTACATCTGCACTACTTTTATCACCCAATTTTCAAAACAAGAGTTTATTATTTTCATATATGTGTAGGGCCTACATCTGCACTACTTTCTTGACCAAATTTTGAAAACCAGAGTTCAGCGTTTTCATATATGTGATGGGTCTACATCTGCACTACTTTTATCACCCAATTTTCAAAACAAGAGTTTATTATTTTCATACATGTGTAGGGCCTACATCTGCACTACTTTCTTGACCAAATTTTGAAAACCAGAGTTCAGCGTTTTCATATATGTGATGGGTCTACATCTGCACTACTTTTTTCAAAAGCAGAGTTTATAATTTGCATATACGTGTTCGGCCTACATCTGCACTACTTTTTTGACCAAATTTTGAAAACCAGAGTTCGCGTTTTCATATGTGAGTTGGGGTACATCTGCACTACTTTTATCACATAATTTTCAAAAGCAGAGTTTATTATTTTCATATATGTGTTGGGCCTACATCTGCGCTACTTTCTTGACCAAATTTTGAAAACCAGAGTTCAGCGTTTTCATATATGTGATTGGTCTACATCTGCACTACTTTCTTGACCAAATTTTGAGAACCACAGTTTAGCGTTTTCATATATGTGTTGAGTCTAAATCTGCACTACTTTTACCACCCAATTTTCAAAACCAGAGTTTATTATTTTCATATATGTGTTGGGCCTACATCTGCACTACTTTTACCACCCAATTTTCAAAACCAGAGTTTATTATTTTCATATATGTGTTGGGCCTACATCTGCACTACTTTTTTGACAAAATTTTGAAAACCAGAGTTCAGCGTTTTCATATATGTGATGGGTCTACATCTGCACTACTTTCTTGACCAAATTTTGAGAACCACAGTTTAGCGTTTTCATATATGTGTTGAGTCTACATCTGCACTACTTTTACCACCCAATTTTCAAAACCAGAGTTTATTATTTTCATATATGTGTTGGGCCTACATCTGCACTACTTTTTTGACCAAATTTTGAAAACCAGAGTTCAGCGTTTTCATATATGTGATGGGTCTACATCTGCACTACTTTTTTCAAAACCAGAGTTTATTATTTTTATATATGTGTTGGGCCTACATCTGCACTTCTTTTCTTGACCAAATTTTGAAAACCAGAGTTCAGCGTTTTCATATATGTGATGGGTCTACATCTGCACTACTTTTATCACCCAATTTTCAAAACAAGAGATTATTATTTTGATATATGTGTTGGGCCTACATCTGCACTACTTTTTTGAACAAATTTTGACAACCGGAGTTCAACGTTTACATATATGTGATGGGTCTACATCTGCACTACTTTTATCACCCAATTTTCAAAACAAGAGTTTATTGTTTTCATATATGTGTTGGGCCTACATCTGCACTACTTTCTTGACCAAATTTTGAAAACCAGAGTTCAGCGTTTTCATATATGTGATGGGTCTACATCTGCACTACTTTTATCACCCAATTTTCAAAACAAGAGTTTATTATTTTCATATATGTGTAGGGCCTACATCTGCACTACTTTCTTGACCAAATTTTGAAAACCAGAGTTCAGCGTTTTCATATATGTGATGGGTCTACATCTGCACTACTTTTTTCAAAAGCAGAGTTTATAATTTGCATATACGTGTTCGGCCTACATCTGCACTACTTTTTTGACCAAATTTTGAAAACCAGAGTTCAGCGTTTTCATATATGTGATGGGTCTACATCTGCACTACTTTTTTCAAAACCAGAGTTTATTATTTTCATATATGTGTTGGGCCTACATCTGCACTACTTTTTTGACCAAATTTTGACAACCAGAGTTCAGCGTTTTCATATATGTGTTGGGTCTACATCTGCACTACTTTTATCACCCAATTTTCAAAACTAGAGTTTATTATTTTCATATATGTGTTGGCCTACATCTGCACTACTTTTTTGAACAAATTTTGACAACCAGAGTTCAGCGTTTTCATATATGTGATGGGTCTACATCTGCACTACTTTTTTCAAAACCAGAGTTTATTATTTTCATATATGTGTTGGGCCTACATCTGCACTACTTTTTTGACCAAATTTTGACAACCAGAGTTCAGCGTTTTCATATATGTGTTGGGTCTACATCTGCACTACTTTTATCACCCAATTTTCAAAACAAGAGTTTATTATTTTCATATATGTGTAGGGCCTACATCTGCACTACTTTCTTGACCAAATTTTGAAAACCAGAGTTCAGCGTTTTCATATATGTGATGGGTCTACATCTGCACTACTTTTTTCAAAAGCAGAGTTTATAATTTGCATATACGTGTTCGGCCTACATCTGCACTACTTTTTTCAAAACCAGAGTTTATTATTTTCATATATGTGTTGGGCCTACATCTGCACTACTTTTTTGACCAAATTTTGACAACCAGAGTTCAGCGTTTTCATATATGTGTTGGGTCTACATCTGCACTACTTTTATCACCCAATTTTCAAAACAAGAGTTTATTATTTTCATATATGTGTAGGGCCTGCATCTGCACTACTTTCTTGACCAAATTTTGAAAACCAGAGTTCAGCGTTTTCATATATGTGATGGGTCTACATCTGCACTACTTTTTTCAAAAGCAGAGTTTATAATTTGCATATACGTGTTCGGCCTACATCTGCACTACTTTTTTGACCAAATTTTGAAAACCAGAGTTCAGCGTTTTCATATATGTGATGGGTCTACATCTGCACTACTTTTTTCAAAACCAGAGTTTATTATTTTCATATATGTGTTGGGCCTACATCTGCACTACTTTTTTGACCAAATTTTGACAACCAGAGTTCAGCGTTTTCATATATGTGATGGGTCTACATCTGCACTACTTTTTTCAAAACCAGAGTTTATTATTTTCATATATGTGTTGGGCCTACATCTGCACTACTTTTTTGACCAAATTTTGACAACCAGAGTTCAGCGTTTTCATATATGTGTTGGGTCTACATCTGCACTACTTTTATCACCCAATTTTCAAAACAAGAGTTTATTATTTTCATATATGTGTAGGGCCTACATCTGCACTACTTTCTTGACCAAATTTTGAAAACCAGAGTTCAGCGTTTTCATATATGTGATGGGTCTACATCTGCACTACTTTTTTCAAAAGCAGAGTTTATAATTTGCATATACGTGTTCGGCCTACATCTGCACTACTTTTTTGACCAAATTTTGAAAACCAGAGTTCAGCGTTTTCATATATGTGATGGGTCTACATCTGCACTACTTTTTTCAAAACCAGAGTTTATTATTTTCATATATGTGTTGGGCCTACATCTGCACTACTTTTTTGACCAAATTTTGACAACCAGAGTTCAGCGTTTTCATATATGTGTTGGGTCTACATCTGCACTACTTTTATCACCCAATTTTCAAAACTAGAGTTTATTATTTTCATATATGTGTTGGCCTACATCTGCACTACTTTTTTGAACAAATTTTGACAACCAGAGTTCAGCGTTTTCATATATGTGATGGGTCTACATCTGCACTACTTTTTTCAAAACCAGAGTTTATTATTTTCATATATGTGTTGGGCCTACATCTGCACTACTTTTTTGACCAAATTTTGACAACCAGAGTTCAGCGTTTTCATATATGTGTTGGGTCTACATCTGCACTACTTTTATCACCCAATTTTCAAAACAAGAGTTTATTATTTTCATATATGTGTAGGGCCTGCATCTGCACTACTTTCTTGACCAAATTTTGAAAACCAGAGTTCAGCGTTTTCATATATGTGATGGGTCTACATCTGCACTACTTTTTTCAAAAGCAGAGTTTATAATTTGCATATACGTGTTCGGCCTACATCTGCACTACTTTTTTGACCAAATTTTGAAAACCAGAGTTCAGCGTTTTCATATATGTGATGGGTCTACATCTGCACTACTTTTTTCAAAACCAGAGTTTATTATTTTCATATATGTGTTGGGCCTACATCTGCACTACTTTTTTGACCAAATTTTGACAACCAGAGTTCAGCGTTTTCATATATGTGTTGGGTCTACATCTGCACTACTATTATCACCCAATTTTCAAAACAAGAGTTTATTATTTTCATATATGTGTAGGGCCTACATCTGCACTACTTTCTTGACCAAATTTTGAAAACCAGAGTTCAGCGTTTTCATATATGTGATGGGTCTACATCTGCACTACTTTTTTCAAAACCAGAGTTTATTATTTTCATATATGTGTAGGGTCTACATCTGCACTACTTTTATCACCCAATTTTCAAAACAAGAGTTTATTATTTTCATATATGTGTAGGGCCTACATCTGCACTACTTTCTTGACCAAATTTTGAAAACCAGAGTTCAGCGTTTTCATATATGTGATGGGTCTACATCTGCACTACTTTTTTCAAAAGCAGAGTTTATAATTTGCATATACGTGTTCGGCCTACATCTGCACTACTTTTTTGACCAAATTTTGAAAACCAGAGTTCAGCGTTTTCATATATGTGATGGGTCTACATCTGCACTACTTTTTTCAAAACCAGAGTTTATTATTTTCATATATGTGTAGGGCCTACATCTGCACTACTTTCTTGACCAAATTTTGAAAACCAGAGTTCAGCGTTTTCATATATGTGATGGGTCTACATCTGCACTACTTTTTTCAAAACCAGAGTTTATTATTTTCATATATGTGTTGGGCCTACATCTGCACTACTTTTTTGACCAAATTTTGAAAACCAGAGTTCAGCGTTTTCATATATGTGATGGGTCTACATCTGCACTACTTTTTTCAAAACCAGAGTTTATTATTTTAGTATATGTGTTGGGCCTACATCTGCACTACTTTTTTGACCAAATTTTGACAACCAGAGTTCAGCGTTTTCATATATGTGTTGGGTCTACATCTGCACTACTTTTATCACCCAATTTTCAAAACTAGAGTTTATTATTTTCATATATGTGTTGGCCTACATCTGCACTACTTTTTTGAACAAATTTTGACAACCAGAGTTCAGCGTTTTCATATATGTGATGGGTCTACATCTGCACTACTTTTTTCAAAACCAGAGTTTATTATTTTCATATATGTGTTGGGCCTACATCTGCACTACTTTTTTGACCAAATTTTGACAACCAGAGTTCAGCGTTTTCATATATGTGTTGGGTCTACATCTGCACTACTTTTATCACCCAATTTTCAAAACAAGAGTTTATTATTTTCATATATGTGTAGGGCCTGCATCTGCACTACTTTCTTGACCAAATTTTGAAAACCAGAGTTCAGCGTTTTCATATATGTGATGGGTCTACATCTGCACTACTTTTTTCAAAAGCAGAGTTTATAATTTGCATATACGTGTTCGGCCTACATCTGCACTACTTTTTTGACCAAATTTTGAAAACCAGAGTTCAGCGTTTTCATATATGTGATGGGTCTACATCTGCACTACTTTTTTCAAAACCAGAGTTTATTATTTTCATATATGTGTTGGGCCTACATCTGCACTACTTTTTTGACCAAATTTTGAAAACCAGAGTTCAGCGTTTTCATATATGTGATGGGTCTACATCTGCACTACTTTTTTCAAAACCAGAGTTTATTATTTTCATATATGTGTTGGGCCTACATCTGCACTACTTTTTTGACCAAATTTTGACAACCAGAGTTCAGCGTTTTCATATATGTGTTGGGTCTACATCTGCACTACTTTTATCACCCAATTTTCAAAACTAGAGTTTATTATTTTCATATATGTGTTGGCCTACATCTGCACTACTTTTTTGAACAAATTTTGACAACCAGAGTTCAGCGTTTTCATATATGTGATGGGTCTACATCTGCACTACTTTTTTCAAAACCAGAGTTTATTATTTTCATATATGTGTTGGGCCTACATCTGCACTACTTTTTTGACCAAATTTTGACAACCAGAGTTCAGCGTTTTCATATATGTGTTGGGTCTACATCTGCACTACTTTTATCACCCAATTTTCAAAACAAGAGTTTATTATTTTCATATATGTGTAGGGCCTGCATCTGCACTACTTTCTTGACCAAATTTTGAAAACCAGAGTTCAGCGTTTTCATATATGTGATGGGTCTACATCTGCACTACTTTTTTCAAAAGCAGAGTTTATAATTTGCATATACGTGTTCGGCCTACATCTGCACTACTTTTTTGACCAAATTTTGACAACCAGAGTTCAGCGTTTTCATATATGTGTTGGGTCTACATCTGCACTACTATTATCACCCAATTTTCAAAACAAGAGTTTATTATTTTCATATATGTGTAGGGCCTACATCTGCACTACTTTCTTGACCAAATTTTGAAAACCAGAGTTCAGCGTTTTCATATATGTGATGGGTCTACATCTGCACTACTTTTTTCAAAACCAGAGTTTATTATTTTCATATATGTGTAGGGTCTACATCTGCACTACTTTTATCACCCAATTTTCAAAACAAGAGTTTATTATTTTCATATATGTGTAGGGCCTACATCTGCACTACTTTCTTGACCAAATTTTGAAAACCAGAGTTCAGCGTTTTCATATATGTGATGGGTCTACATCTGCACTACTTTTTTCAAAAGCAGAGTTTATAATTTGCATATACGTGTTCGGCCTACATCTGCACTACTTTTTTGACCAAATTTTGAAAACCAGAGTTCAGCGTTTTCATATATGTGATGGGTCTACATCTGCACTACTTTTTTCAAAACCAGAGTTTATTATTTTCATATATGTGTAGGGCCTACATCTGCACTACTTTCTTGACCAAATTTTGAAAACCAGAGTTCAGCGTTTTCATATATGTGATGGGTCTACATCTGCACTACTTTTTTCAAAACCAGAGTTTATTATTTTCATATATGTGTTGGGCCTACATCTGCACTACTTTTTTGACCAAATTTTGAAAACCAGAGTTCAGCGTTTTCATATATGTGATGGGTCTACATCTGCACTACTTTTTTCAAAACCAGAGTTTATTATTTTCATATATGTGTTGGGCCTACATCTGCACTACTTTTTTGACCAAATTTTGACAACCAGAGTTCAGCGTTTTCATATATGTGTTGGGTCTACATCTGCACTACTTTTATCACCCAATTTTCAAAACTAGAGTTTATTATTTTCATATATGTGTTGGCCTACATCTGCACTACTTTTTTGAACAAATTTTGACAACCAGAGTTCAGCGTTTTCATATATGTGATGGGTCTACATCTGCACTACTTTTTTCAAAACCAGAGTTTATTATTTTCATATATGTGTTGGGCCTACATCTGCACTACTTTTTTGACCAAATTTTGACAACCAGAGTTCAGCGTTTTCATATATGTGTTGGGTCTACATCTGCACTACTTTTATCACCCAATTTTCAAAACAAGAGTTTATTATTTTCATATATGTGTAGGGCCTGCATCTGCACTACTTTCTTGACCAAATTTTGAAAACCAGAGTTCAGCGTTTTCATATATGTGATGGGTCTACATCTGCACTACTTTTTTCAAAAGCAGAGTTTATAATTTGCATATACGTGTTCGGCCTACATCTGCACTACTTTTTTGACCAAATTTTGAAAACCAGAGTTCAGCGTTTTCATATATGTGATGGGTCTACATCTGCACTACTTTTTTCAAAACCAGAGTTTATTATTTTCATATATGTGTTGGGCCTACATCTGCACTACTTTTTTGACCAAATTTTGACAACCAGAGTTCAGCGTTTTCATATATGTGATGGGTCTACATCTGCACTACTTTTTTCAAAACCAGAGTTTATTATTTTCATATATGTGTTGGGCCTACATCTGCACTACTTTTTTGACCAAATTTTGACAACCAGAGTTCAGCGTTTTCATATATGTGTTGGGTCTACATCTGCACTACTTTTATCACCCAATTTTCAAAACAAGAGTTTATTATTTTCATATATGTGTAGGGCCTACATCTGCACTACTTTCTTGACCAAATTTTGAAAACCAGAGTTCAGCGTTTTCATATATGTGATGGGTCTACATCTGCACTACTTTTTTCAAAAGCAGAGTTTATAATTTGCATATACGTGTTCGGCCTACATCTGCACTACTTTTTTGACCAAATTTTGAAAACCAGAGTTCAGCGTTTTCATATATGTGATGGGTCTACATCTGCACTACTTTTTTCAAAACCAGAGTTTATTATTTTCATATATGTGTTGGGCCTACATCTGCACTACTTTTTTGACCAAATTTTGACAACCAGAGTTCAGCGTTTTCATATATGTGTTGGGTCTACATCTGCACTACTTTTATCACCCAATTTTCAAAACTAGAGTTTATTATTTTCATATATGTGTTGGCCTACATCTGCACTACTTTTTTGAACAAATTTTGACAACCAGAGTTCAGCGTTTTCATATATGTGATGGGTCTACATCTGCACTACTTTTTTCAAAACCAGAGTTTATTATTTTCATATATGTGTTGGGCCTACATCTGCACTACTTTTTTGACCAAATTTTGACAACCAGAGTTCAGCGTTTTCATATATGTGTTGGGTCTACATCTGCACTACTTTTATCACCCAATTTTCAAAACAAGAGTTTATTATTTTCATATATGTGTAGGGCCTGCATCTGCACTACTTTCTTGACCAAATTTTGAAAACCAGAGTTCAGCGTTTTCATATATGTGATGGGTCTACATCTGCACTACTTTTTTCAAAAGCAGAGTTTATAATTTGCATATACGTGTTCGGCCTACATCTGCACTACTTTTTTGACCAAATTTTGAAAACCAGAGTTCAGCGTTTTCATATATGTGATGGGTCTACATCTGCACTACTTTTTTCAAAACCAGAGTTTATTATTTTCATATATGTGTTGGGCCTACATCTGCACTACTTTTTTGACCAAATTTTGACAACCAGAGTTCAGCGTTTTCATATATGTGTTGGGTCTACATCTGCACTACTATTATCACCCAATTTTCAAAACAAGAGTTTATTATTTTCATATATGTGTAGGGCCTACATCTGCACTACTTTCTTGACCAAATTTTGAAAACCAGAGTTCAGCGTTTTCATATATGTGATGGGTCTACATCTGCACTACTTTTTTCAAAACCAGAGTTTATTATTTTCATATATGTGTAGGGTCTACATCTGCACTACTTTTATCACCCAATTTTCAAAACAAGAGTTTATTATTTTCATATATGTGTAGGGCCTACATCTGCACTACTTTCTTGACCAAATTTTGAAAACCAGAGTTCAGCGTTTTCATATATGTGATGGGTCTACATCTGCACTACTTTTTTCAAAAGCAGAGTTTATAATTTGCATATACGTGTTCGGCCTACATCTGCACTACTTTTTTGACCAAATTTTGAAAACCAGAGTTCAGCGTTTTCATATATGTGATGGGTCTACATCTGCACTACTTTTTTCAAAACCAGAGTTTATTATTTTCATATATGTGTAGGGCCTACATCTGCACTACTTTCTTGACCAAATTTTGAAAACCAGAGTTCAGCGTTTTCATATATGTGATGGGTCTACATCTGCACTACTTTTTTCAAAAGCAGAGTTTATAATTTGCATATACGTGTTCGGCCTACATCTGCACTACTTTTTTGACCAAATTTTGAAAACCAGAGTTCAGCGTTTTCATATATGTGATGGGTCTACATCTGCACTACTTTTTTCAAAACCAGAGTTTATTATTTTCATATATGTGTTGGGCCTACATCTGCACTACTTTTTTGACCAAATTTTGACAACCAGAGTTCAGCGTTTTCATATATGTGTTGGGTCTACATCTGCACTACTTTTATCACCCAATTTTCAAAACTAGAGTTTATTATTTTCATATATGTGTTGGCCTACATCTGCACTACTTTTTTGAACAAATTTTGACAACCAGAGTTCAGCGTTTTCATATATGTGATGGGTCTACATCTGCACTACTTTTTTCAAAACCAGAGTTTATTATTTTCATATATGTGTTGGGCCTACATCTGCACTACTTTTTTGACCAAATTTTGACAACCAGAGTTCAGCGTTTTCATATATGTGTTGGGTCTACATCTGCACTACTTTTATCACCCAATTTTCAAAACAAGAGTTTATTATTTTCATATATGTGTAGGGCCTGCATCTGCACTACTTTCTTGACCAAATTTTGAAAACCAGAGTTCAGCGTTTTCATATATGTGATGGGTCTACATCTGCACTACTTTTTTCAAAAGCAGAGTTTATAATTTGCATATACGTGTTCGGCCTACATCTGCACTACTTTTTTGACCAAATTTTGAAAACCAGAGTTCAGCGTTTTCATATATGTGATGGGTCTACATCTGCACTACTTTTTTCAAAACCAGAGTTTATTATTTTCATATATGTGTTGGGCCTACATCTGCACTACTTTTTTGACCAAATTTTGACAACCAGAGTTCAGCGTTTTCATATATGTGATGGGTCTACATCTGCACTACTTTTTTCAAAACCAGAGTTTATTATTTTCATATATGTGTTGGGCCTACATCTGCACTACTTTTTTGACCAAATTTTGACAACCAGAGTTCAGCGTTTTCATATATGTGTTGGGTCTACATCTGCACTACTTTTATCACCCAATTTTCAAAACAAGAGTTTATTATTTTCATATATGTGTAGGGCCTACATCTGCACTACTTTCTTGACCAAATTTTGAAAACCAGAGTTCAGCGTTTTCATATATGTGATGGGTCTACATCTGCACTACTTTTTTCAAAAGCAGAGTTTATAATTTGCATATACGTGTTCGGCCTACATCTGCACTACTTTTTTGACCAAATTTTGAAAACCAGAGTTCAGCGTTTTCATATATGTGATGGGTCTACATCTGCACTACTTTTTTCAAAACCAGAGTTTATTATTTTCATATATGTGTTGGGCCTACATCTGCACTACTTTTTTGACCAAATTTTGACAACCAGAGTTCAGCGTTTTCATATATGTGTTGGGTCTACATCTGCACTACTTTTATCACCCAATTTTCAAAACTAGAGTTTATTATTTTCATATATGTGTTGGCCTACATCTGCACTACTTTTTTGAACAAATTTTGACAACCAGAGTTCAGCGTTTTCATATATGTGATGGGTCTACATCTGCACTACTTTTTTCAAAACCAGAGTTTATTATTTTCATATATGTGTTGGGCCTACATCTGCACTACTTTTTTGACCAAATTTTGACAACCAGAGTTCAGCGTTTTCATATATGTGTTGGGTCTACATCTGCACTACTTTTATCACCCAATTTTCAAAACAAGAGTTTATTATTTTCATATATGTGTAGGGCCTGCATCTGCACTACTTTCTTGACCAAATTTTGAAAAAAAGAGTTCAGCGTTTCCATATATGTGATGGGTCTACATCTGCACTACTTTTTTCAAAAGCAGAGTTTATAATTTGCATATACGTGTTCGGCCTACATCTGCACTACTTTTTTGACCAAATTTTGAAAACCAGAGTTCAGCGTTTTCATATATGTGATGGGTCTACATCTGCACTACTTTTTTCAAAACCAGAGTTTATTATTTTCATATATGTGTTGGGCCTACATCTGCACTACTTTTTTGACCAAATTTTGACAACCAGAGTTCAGCGTTTTCATATATGTGATGGGTCTACATCTGCACTACTTTTTTCAAAACCAGAGTTTATTATTTTCATATATGTGTTGGGCCTACATCTGCACTACTTTTTTGACCAAATTTTGACAACCAGAGTTCAGCGTTTTCATATATGTGTTGGGTCTACATCTGCACTACTTTTATCACCCAATTTTCAAAACAAGAGTTTATTATTTTCATATATGTGTAGGGCCTACATCTGCACTACTTTCTTGACCAAATTTTGAAAACCAGAGTTCAGCGTTTTCATATATGTGATGGGTCTACATCTGCACTACTTTTTTCAAAACCAGAGTTTATTATTTTCATATATGTGTTGGGCCTACATCTGCACTACTTTTTTGACCAAATTTTGAAAACCAGAGTTCAGCGTTTTCATATATGTGATGGGTCTACATCTGCACTACTTTTTTCAAAACCAGAGTTTATTATTTTCATATATGTGTTGGGCCTACATCTGCACTACTTTTTTGACCAAATTTTGAAAACCAGAGTTCAGCGTTTTCATATATGTGATGGGTCTACATCTGCACTACTTTTATCACCCAATTTTCAAAACTAGAGTTTATTATTTTCATATATGTGTTGGCCTACATCTGCACTACTTTTTTGAACAAATTTTGACAACCAGAGTTCAGCGTTTTCATATATGTGATGGGTCTATATCTGCACTACTTTTTTCAAAACCAGAGTTTATTATTTTCATATATGTGTTGGGCCTACATCTGCACTACTTTTTTGACCAAATTTTGACAACCAGAGTTCAGCGTTTTCATATATGTGTTGGGTCTACATCTGCACTACTTTTATCACCCAATTTTCAAAACAAGAGTTTATTATTTTCATATATGTGTAGGGCCTGCATCTGCACTACTTTCTTGACCAAATTTTGAAAACCAGAGTTCAGCGTTTTCATATATGTGATGGGTCTACATCTGCACTACTTTTTTCAAAAGCAGAGTTTATAATTTGCATATACGTGTTCGGCCTACATCTGCACTACTTTTTTGACCAAATTTTGAAAACCAGAGTTCAGCGTTTTCATATATGTGATGGGTCTACATCTGCACTACTTTTTTCAAAACCAGAGTTTATTATTTTCATATATGTGTTGGGCCTACATCTGCACTACTTTTTTGACCAAATTTTGACAACCAGAGTTCAGCGTTTTCATATATGTGTTGGGTCTACATCTGCACTACTTTTATCACCCAATTTTCAAAACTAGAGTTTATTATTTTCATATATGTGTTGGCCTACATCTGCACTACTTTTTTGAACAAATTTTGACAACCAGAGTTCAGCGTTTTCATATATGTGATGGGTCTACATCTGCACTACTTTTTTCAAAACCAGAGTTTATTATTTTCATATATGTGTTGGGCCTACATCTGCACTACTTTTTTGACCAAATTTTGACAACCAGAGTTCAGCGTTTTCATATATGTGTTGGGTCTACATCTGCACTACTTTTATCACCCAATTTTCAAAACTAGAGTTTATTATTTTCATATATGTGTTGGCCTACATCTGCACTACTTTTTTGAACAAATTTTGACAACCAGAGTTCAGCGTTTTCATATATGTGTTGGGTCTACATCTGCACTACTTTCTTGACCAAATTTTGAAAAACAGAGTTCAGCGTTTTCATATGTGAGATGGGTCTACATCTGCACTACTTTTTTCAAAACTAGAGTTTATTATTTTCATATATGTGTTGGGCCTACATCTGCACTACTTTCTTGACCAAATTTTGACAACCAGAGTTCTTTTTCAAAACCAGAGTTTATTATTTTCATATATGTGTTGGGCCTACATCTGCACTACTTTTTTGACCAAATTTTGAAAACCAGAGTTCAGCGTTTTCATATATGTGATGGGTCTACATCTGCACTACTTTCTTGACCAAATTTTGAGAACCACAATTTAGCGTTTTCATATATGTGTTGGGCCTACATCTGCACTACTTTTACCACCCAATTTTCAAAACCAGAGTTTATTATTTTCATATATGTGTTGGGCCTACATCTGCACTACTTTTTTGACCAAATTTTGAAAACCAGAGCTCAGCGTTTTCATATATGTGATGGGTCTACATCTGCACTACTTTCTTCACCAAATTTTGAGAACCACAGTTTAGCGTTTTCATATATGTGTTGAGTCTACATCTGCACTACTTTTACCACCCAATTTTCAAAACCAGAGTTTATTATTTTCATATATGTGTTGGGCCTACATCTGCACTACTTTTTTGAACAAATTTTGAAAACCAGAGTTCAGCGTTTTCATATATGTGATGGGTCTACATCTGCACTACTTTTTTCAAAACCAGAGTTTATTATTTTCATATATGTGTTGGGCCTACATCTGCACTACTTTTACCACCCAATTTTCAAAACCAGAGTTTATTATTTTCATATATGTGTTGGGCCTACATCTGCACTACTTTTTTGACCAAATTTTGAAAACCAGAGTTCAGCGTTTTCATATATGTGATGGGTCTACATCTGCACTACTTTCTTGACCAAATTTTGAGAACCACAGTTTAGCGTTTTCATATATGTGTTGAGTCTACATCTGCACTACTTTTACCACCCAATTTTCAAAACCAGAGTTTATTATTTTCATATATGTGTTGGGCCTACATCTGCACTACTTTTTTGACCAAATTTTGAAAACCAGAGTTCAGCGTTTTCATATATGTGATGGGTCTACATCTGCACTACTTTCTTGACCAAATTTTGAGAACCACAGTTTAGCGTTTTCATATATGTGTTGAGTCTACATCTGCACTACTTTTACCACCCAATTTTCAAAACCAGAGTTTATTATTTTCATATATGTGGTCAGTCTACATCTGAACTACTTTTTTGACCAAATTTTGAAAACCAGAGTTCAGCGTTTTCATATATGTGATGGGTCTACATCTGCACTACTTTTTTCAAAACCAGAGTTTATTATTTTCATATATGTGTTGGGCCTACATCTGCACTACTTTCCTGACCAAATTTTGAAAACCAGAGCTCAGCGTTTTCATATATGTGATGGGTCTACATCTGCACTACTTTTTTCAAAACCAGAGTTTATTATTTTCATATATGTGTTGGGCCTACATCTGCACTACTTTTTTGACCAAATTTTGAAAACCAGAGTTCAGCGTTTTCATATATGTGATGGGTCTACATCTGCACTACTTTCTTGACCAAATTTTGAGAACCACAGTTTAGCGTTTTCATATATGTGTTGAGTCTACATCTGCACTACTTTTACCACCCAATTTTCAAAACCAGAGTTTATTATTTTCATATATGTGTTGGGGCTACATCTGCACTACTTTTTTGACCAAATTTTGAAAACCAGAGTTCAGCGTTTTCATATATGTGATGGATCTACATCTGCACTACTTTCTTGACCAAATTTTGAGAACCACAGTTTAGCGTTTTCATATACATATGTGTTGAGTCTACATCTGCACTACTTTTACCACCCAATTTTCAAAACCAGAGTTTATTATTTTCATATATGTGGTCAGTCTACATCTGAACTACTTTTTTGACCAAATTTTGAAAACCAGAGTTCAGCGTTTTCATATATGTGATGGGTCTACATCTGCACTACTTTTTTCAAAACCAGAGTTTATTATTTTCATATATGTGTTGGGCCTACATCTGCACTACTTTTTTGACCAAATTTTGAAAACCACAATTTAGCGTTTTCATATATGTGTTGAGTCTACATCTGCACTACTTTTACCACCCAATTTTCAAAACCAGAGTTTATTATTTTCATATATGTGGTCAGTCTACATCTGAACTACTTTTTTGACCAAATTTTGGAAACCAGAGTTCAGCGTTTTCATATATGTGATGGGTCTACATCTGCACTACTTTTTTCAAAACCAGAGTTTATTATTTTCATATATGTGTTGGGCCTACATCTGCACTACTTTCCTGACCAAATTTTGAAAACCAGAGTTCAGCGTTTTCATATATGTGATGGGTCTACATCTGCACTACTTTTTTCAAAACAAGAGATTATTATTTTAATATATGTGTTGGGCCTACATCTGCACTACTTTTTGGAACAAATTTTGACAACCGGAGTTCAGCGTTTTCATATATGTGATGGGTCTACATCTGCACTACTTTTATCACCCAATTTTCAAAACAAGAGTTTATTGTTTTCATATATGTGATGGGTCTACATCTGCACTACTTTTTTCAAAACCAGAGTTTATTATTTTCATATATGTGTTGGGCCTACATCTGCACTACTTTTACCACCCAATTTTCAAAACCAGAGTTTATTATTTTCATATATGTGTTGGGCCTACATCTGCACTACTTTTTTGACCAAATTTTGAAAACCAGAGTTCAGCGTTTTCATATATGTGATGGGTCTACATCTGCACTACTTTTTTCAAGACCAGAGTTTATTATTTTCATATATGTGTTGGGCCTACATCTGCACTACTTTCCTGACCAAATTTTGAAAACCAGAGTTCAGCGTTTTCATATATGTGATGGGTCTACATCTGCACTACTTTCTTGACCAAATTTTGAGAACCACAGTTTAGCGTTTTCATATATGTGTTGAGTCTACATCTGCACTACTTTTACCACCCAATTTTCAAAACCAGAGTTTATTATTTTCATATATGTGGTCAGTCTACATCTGAACTACTTTTTTGACCAAATTTTGAAAACCAGAGTTCAGCGTTTTCATATATGTGATGGGTCTACATCTGCACTACTTTTTTCAAAACCAGAGTTTATTATTTTCATATATGTGTTGGGCCTACATCTGCACTACTTTGTTGACCAAATTTTGAAAACCAGAGTTCAGCGTTTTCATAAATGTGATGGGTCTACATCTGCACTACTTTTTTCAAAACCAGAGTTTATTATTTTCATATATGTGTAGGGCCTACATCTGCACTACTTTTTTGACCAAATTTTGAAAACCAGAGTTCAGCGTTTTCATATACGTGATGGGTCTACATCTGCACTACTTTTTTCAAAACCAGAGTTTATTATTTTTATATATGTGTTGGGCCTACATCTGCACTACTTTCTTGACCAAATTTTGAAAACCAGCGTTCAGCGTTTTCATATATGTGTTGGGCCTACATCTGCACTACTTTTTTGAACAAATTTTGACAACCGGAGTTCAGCGTTTTCATATATGTGATGGGTCTACATCTGCACTACTTTTATCACCCAATTTTCAAAACAAGAGTTTATTGTTTTCATATATGTGTTGGGCCTACATCTGCACTACTTTCCTGACCAAATTTTGAAAACCAGAGTTCAGCGTTTTCATATATGTGATGGGTCTACATCTGCACTACTTTTATCACCCAATTTTCAAAACAAGAGATTATTATTTTGATATATGTGTTGGGCCTACATCTGCACTACTTTTTTGAACAAATTTTGACAACCGGAGTTCAGCGTTTTCATATATGTGATGGGTCTACATCTGCACTACTTTTATCACCCAATTTTCAAAACAAGAGTTTATTGTTTTCATATATGTGTTGGGCCTACATCTGCACTACTTTCCTGACCAAATTTTGAAAACCAGAGTTCAGCGTTTTCATATATGTGATGGGTCTACATCTGCACTACTTTTATCACCCAATTTTCAAAACAAGAGTTTATTGTTTTCATATATGTGTTGGGCCTACATCTGCACTACTTTCTTGACCAAATTTTGAAAACCAGAGTTCAGCGTTTTCATATGTGAGATGGGGTACATCTGCACTACTTTTATCACATAATTTTCAAAAGCAGAGTTTATTATTTTCATATATGTGTTGGGCCTACATCTGCACTACTTTCTTGACCAAATTTTGAAAACCAGAGTTCAGCGTTTTCATATATGTGATGGGTCTACATCTGCACTACTTTTTTCAAAAGCAGAGTTTATAATTTGCATATACGTGTTCGGCCTACATCTGCACTACTTTTTCGACCAAATTTTGAAAACCAGAGTTCAGCGTTTTCATATATGTGATGGGTCTACATCTGCACTACTTTTTTCAAAAGCAGAGTTTATAATTTGCATATACGTGTTCGGCCTACATCTGCACTACTTTTTTGACCAAATTTTGAAAACCAGAGTTCGCGTTTTCATATGTGAGATGGGGTACATCTGCACTACTTTTATCACATAATTTTCAAAAGCAGAGTTTATTATTTTCATATATGTGTTGGGTCTACATCTGCACTACTTTCTTGACCAAATTTTGAAAACCAGAGTTCAGCGTTTTCATATATGTGATGGGTCTACATCTGCACTACTTTCTTGACCAAATTTTGAGAACCACAGTTTAGCGTTTTCATATATGTGTTGAGTCTAAATCTGCACTACTTTTACCACCCAATTTTCAAAACCAGAGTTTATTATTTTCATATATGTGTTGGGCCTACATCTGCACTACTTTTTTCAAAACCAGAGTTTATTATTTTCATATATGTGTTGGGCCTACATCTGCACTACTTTTTTGACCACATTTTGAAAACCAGAGTTCAGCGTTTTCATATATGTGATGGGTCTACATCTGCACTACTTTCTTGACCAAATTTTGAGAACCACAGTTTAGCGTTTTCATATATGTGTTGAGTCTACATCTGCACTACTTTTACCACCCAATTTTCAAAACCAGAGTTTATTATTTTCATATATGTGTTGGGCCTACATTTGCACTACTTTTTTGACCAAATTTTGAAAACCAGAGTTCAGGGTTTTCATATATGTGATGGGTCTACATCTGCACTACTTTCTTGACCAAATTTTGAGAACCACAGTTTAGCGTTTTCATATATGTGTTGAGTCTACATCTGCACTACTTTTACCACCCAATTTTCAAAACCAGAGTTTATTATTTTCATATATGTGGTCAGTCTACATCTGAACTACTTTTTTGACCAAATTTTGAAAACCAGAGTTCAGCGTTTTCATATATGTGATGGGTCTACATCTGCACTACTTTTTTCAAGACCAGAGTTTATTATTTTCATATATGTGTTGGGCCTACATCTGCACTACTTTCCTGACCAAATTTTGAAAACCAGAGTTCAGCGTTTTCATATATGTGATGGGTCTACATCTGCACTACTTTTTTCAAAACCAGAGTTTATTATTTTCATATATGTGTTGGGCCTACATCTGCACTACTTTCCTGACCAAATTTTGAAAACCAGAGTTCAGCGTTTTCATATATGTGATGGGTCTACATCTGCACTACTTTTATCACCCAATTTTCAAAACAAGAGTTTATTGTTTTCATATATGTGTTGGGCCTACATCTGCACTACTTTCTTGACCAAATTTTGAAAACCAGAGTTCAGCGTTTTCATATATGTGTTGGGCCTACATCTGAACTACTTTTTTGACCAAATTTTGAAAACCAGAGTTCAGCGTTTTCATATATGTGATGGGTCTACATCTGCACTACTTTTTTCAAAACCAGAGTTTATTATTTTCATATATGTGTTGGGCCTACATCTGCACTACTTTTTTGACCAAATTTTGAAAACCAGAGTTCAGCGTTTTCATATATGTGATGGGTCTACATCTGCACTACTTTTTTCAAAACCAGAGTTTATTATTTTCATATATGTGTTGGGCCTACATCTGCACTACTTTTTTGACCAAATTTTGAAAACCAGAGTTCAGCGTTTTCATATATGTGATGGGTCTACATCTGCACTACTTTTTTCAAAACCAGAGTTTATTATTTTCATATATGTGTTGGGCCTACATCTGCACTACTTTTTTGAACAAATTTTGACAACCAGAGTTCAGCGTTTTCATATATGTGTTGGGCCCTACATCTGAACTACTTTTTTGACCAAATTTTGAAAACCAGAGTTCAGCGTTTTCATATATGTGATGGGTCTACATCTGCACTACTTTTTTCAAAACCAGAGTTTATTATTTTCATATATGTGTTGGGCCTACATCTGCACTACTTTTTTGACCAAATTTTGAAAACCAGAGTTCAGCGTTTTCATATATGTGATGGGTCTACATCTGCACTACTTTTTTCAAAACCAGAGTTTATTATTTTCATATATGTGTTGGGCCTACATCTGCACTACTTTTTTGACCAAATTTTGAAAACCAGAGTTCAGCGTTTTCATATATGTGATGGGTCTACATCTGCACTACTTTTTTCAAAACCAGAGTTTATTATTTTCATATATGTGTTGGGCCTACATCTGCACTACTTTTTTGAACAAATTTTGACAACCAGAGTTCAGCGTTTTCATATATGTGTTGGGCCCTACATCTGAACTACTTTTTTGACCAAATTTTGAAAACCAGAGTTCAGCGTTTTCATATATGTGATGGGTCTACATCTGCACTACTTTTTTCAAAAGCAGAGTTTATAATTTGCATATACGTGTTCGGCCTACATCTGCACTACTTTCTTGACCAAATTTTGAGAACCAGAGTTCAGCGTTTTCATATATGTGATGGGTCTACATCTGCACTACTTTTTTCAAAACCAGAGTTTATTATTTTCATATATGTGTTGGGCCTACATCTGCACTACTTTCTTGACCAAATTTTGAAAAAAAGGAGTTCAGCGTTTTCATATGTGAGATGGGGTACATCTGCACTAATTTTTTCAAAACCAGAGTTTATTATTTTCATATATGTGTTGGGCCTACATCTGCACTACTTTTTTGACCAAATTTTGAAAACCAGAGTTCAGCGTTTTCATATATGTGTTGAGTCTACCTCTACACTACTTTTATCACCCAATTTTCAAAACAAGAGTTTATTATTTTCATATATGTGTTGGGCCTACATCTGCACTACTTTTTTGAACAAATTTTGACAACCAGAGTTCAGCGTTTTCATATATGTGTTGGGCCTACATCTGAACTACTTTTTTGACCAAATTTTGAAAACCAGAGTTCAGCGTTTTCATATATGTGATGGGTCTACATCTGCACTACTTTTTTCAAAACCAGAGTTTATTATTTTCATATATGTGTTGGGCCTACATCTGCACTACTTTTTTGACCAAATTTTGAAAACCAGAGTTCAGCGTTTTCATATATGTGATGGGTCTACATCTGCACTACTTTTTTCAAAACCAGAGTTTATTATTTTCATATATGTGTTGGGCCTACATCTGCACTACTTTTTTGACCAAATTTTGAAAACCAGAGTTCAGCGTTTTCATATATGTGATGGGTCTACATCTGCACTACTTTTTTCAAAACCAGAGTTTATTATTTTCATATATGTGTTGGGCCTACATCTGCACTACTTTTTTGACCAAATTTTGAAAACCAGAGTTCAGCGTTTTCATATATGTGATGGGTCTACATCTGCACTACTTTTTTCAAAACCAGAGTTTATTATTTTCATATATGGGTTGGGCCTACATCTGCACTACTTTTTTGACCAAATTTTGAAAACCAGAGTTCAGCGTTTTCATATATGTGATGGGTCTACATCTGCACTACTTTTTTCAAAACCAGAGTTTATTATTTTCATATATGTGTTGGGCCTACATCTGCACTACTTTTTTGAACAAATTTTGACAACCAGAGTTCAGCGTTTTCATATATGTGTTGGGCCTACATCTGAACTACTTTTTTGACCAAATTTTGAAAACCAGAGTTCAGCGTTTTCATATATGTGATGGGTCTACATCTGCACTACTTTTATCACCCAATTTTCAAAACAAGAGTTTATTATTTTCATATATGTGTTTAGTCTACATCTGCACTACTTTTATCACCCAATATTCAAAACTAGAGTTTATTATTTTCATATATGTGTTGGGCCTACATCTGCACTACTTTTTTGAACAAATTTTGAAAACCAGAGTTCAGCGTTTTCATATATGTGATGGGTCTACATCTGCACTACTTTTTTCAAAACCAGAGTTTATTATTTTCATATATGTGTTGGGCCTACATCTGCACTACTTTTTTGACCAAATTTTGAAAACCAGAGTTCAGCGTTTTCATATATGTGATGGGTCTACATCTGCACTACTTTTTTCAAAACCAGAGTTTATTATTTTCATATATGTGTTGGGCCTACATCTGCACTACTTTTTTGAACAAATTTTGACAACCAGAGTTCAGCGTTTTCATATATGTGTTGGGCCTACATCTGAACTACTTTTTTGACCAAATTTTGAAAACCAGAGTTCAGCGTTTTCATATGTGTGATGGGTCTACATCTGCACCACTTTTTTCAAAAGCAGAGTTTATAATTTGCATATACGTGTTCGGCCTACATCTGCACTACTTTCTTGACCAAATTTTGAAAACCAGAGTTCAGCGTTTTCATATATGTGATGGGTCTACATCTGCACTACTTTTTTCAAAACCAGAGTTTATTATTTTCATATATGTGTTGGGCCTACATCTGCACTACTTTCTTGACCATATTTTGAGAACCAGAGTTTAGCTTTTCATATATGTGTTTAGTCTACATCTGCACTACTTTTATTACCCAATATTCAAAACTAGAGTTTATTATTTTCATATATGTGTTGGGCCTACATCTGCACTACTTTTTTGAACAAATTTTGACAACCAGAGTTCAGCGTTTTCATATATGTGATGGGTCTACATCTGCACTACTTTTTTCAAAACCAGATTTTATTATTTTCATATATGTGTTGGGCCTACATCTGCACTACTTTTTTGACCAAATTTTGAAAACCAGAGTTCAGCGTTTTCATATATGTGATGGGTCTACATCTGCACTACTTTTTTCAAAACCAGATTTTATTATTTTCATATGTGTTGGGCCTACATCTGCACTACTTTCTTGACCAAATTTTAAAAACCAGAGTTCAGCGTTTTCATATATGTGATGGGTCTACATCTGCACTACTTTTTTCAAAACCAGAGTTTATTATTTTCATATATGTGTTGGGCCTACATCTGCACTACTTTCTTGACCAAATTTTGAAAACCAGAGTTCAGCGTTTTCATATATGTGATGGGTCTACATCTGCACTACTTTTATCACCCAATTTTCAAAACAAGAGTTTATTATTTTCATATATGTGTTTAGTCTACATCTGCACTACTTTTATTACCCAATATTCAAAACTAGAGTTTATTATTTTCATATATGTGTTGGGCCTACATCTGCACTACTTTTTTGAACAAATTTTGACAACCAGAGTTCAGCGTTTTCATATATGTGTTGGGCCTACATCTGAACTACTTTTTTGACCAAATTTTGAAAACCAGAGTTCAGCGTTTTCATATATGTGATGGGTCTACATCTGCACTACTTTTTTCAAAACCAGAGTTTATTATTTTCATATATGTGTTGGGCCTACATCTGCACTACTTTTTTGACCAAATTTTGAAAACCAGAGTTCAGCGTTTTCATATATGTGATGGGTCTACATCTGCACTACTTTTTTCAAAACCAGAGTTTATTATTTTCATATATGGGTTGGGCCTACATCTGCACTACTTTTTTGACCAAATTTTGAAAACCAGAGTTCAGCGTTTTCATATATGTGATGGGTCTACATCTGCACTACTTTTTTCAAAACCAGAGTTTATTATTTTCATATATGTGTTGGGCCTACGTCTGCACTACTTTTTTGAACAAATTTTGACAACCAGAGTTCAGCGTTTTCATATATGTGTTGGGCCTACATCTGAACTACTTTTTTGACCAAATTTTGAAAACCAGAGTTCAGCGTTTTCATATATGTGATGGGTCTACATCTGCACTACTTTTTTCAAAACCAGAGTTTATTATTTTCATATATGTGTTGGGCCTACATCTGCACTACTTTTTTGACCAAATTTTGAAAACCAGAGTTCAGCGTTTTCATATATGTGATGGGTCTACATCTGCACTACTTTTTTCAAAACCAGAGTTTATTATTTTCATATATGTGTTGGGCCTACATCTGCACTACTTTTTTGACCAAATTTTGAAAACCAGAGTTCAGCGTTTTCATATATGTGATGGGTCTACATCTGCACTACTTTTTTCAAAACCAGAGTTTATTATTTTCATATATGTGTTGGGCCTACATCTGCACTACTTTTTTGAACAAATTTTGACAACCAGAGTTCAGCGTTTTCATATATGTGTTGGGCCCTACATCTGAACTACTTTTTTGACCAAATTTTGAAAACCAGAGTTCAGCGTTTTCATATATGTGATGGGTCTACATCTGCACTACTTTTTTCAAAACCAGAGTTTATTATTTTCATATATGTGTTGGGCCTACATCTGCACTACTTTTTTGACCAAATTTTGAAAACCAGAGTTCAGCGTTTTCATATATGTGATGGGTCTACATCTGCACTACTTTTTTCAAAACCAGAGTTTATTATTTTCATATATGGGTTGGGCCTACATCTGCACTACTTTTTTGACCAAATTTTGAAAACCAGAGTTCAGCGTTTTCATATATGTGATGGGTCTACATCTGCACTACTTTTTTCAAAACCAGAGTTTATTATTTTCATATATGTGTTGGGCCTACATCTGCACTACTTTTTTGAACAAATTTTGACAACCAGAGTTCAGCGTTTTCATATATGTGTTGGGCCTACATCTGAACTACTTTTTTGACCAAATTTTGAAAACCAGAGTTCAGCGTTTTCATATATGTGATGGGTCTACATCTGCACTACTTTTTTCAAAACCAGAGTTTATTATTTTCATATATGTGTTGGGCCTACATCTGCACTACTTTTTTGACCAAATTTTGAAAACCAGAGTTCAGCGTTTTCATATATGTGATGGGTCTACATCTGCACTACTTTTTTCAAAACCAGAGTTTATTATTTTCATATATGTGTTGGGCCTACATCTGCACTACTTTTTTGACCAAATTTTGAAAACCAGAGTTCAGCGTTTTCATATATGTGATGGGTCTACATCTGCACTACTTTTTTCAAAACCAGAGTTTATTATTTTCATATATGTGTTGGGCCTACATCTGCACTACTTTTTTGAACAAATTTTGACAACCAGAGTTCAGCGTTTTCATATATGTGTTGGGCCCTACATCTGAACTACTTTTTTGCCCAAATTTTGAAAACCAGAGTTCAGCGTTTTCATATATGTGATGGGTCTACATCTGCACTACTTTTTTCAAAAGCAGAGTTTATAATTTGCATATACGTGTTCGGCCTACATCTGCACTACTTTCTTGACCAAATTTTGAGAACCAGAGTTCAGCGTTTTCATATATGTGATGGGTCTACATCTGCACTACTTTTTTCAAAACCAGAGTTTATTTTTTTCATATATGTGTTGGGCCTACATCTGCACTACTTTTTAGACCAAATTTTGAAAACCAGAGTTCAGCGATTTCATATATGTGATGGGTCTACATCTGCACTACTTTTTTCAAAACCAGAGTTTATTATTTTCATATATGTGTTGGGCCTACATCTGCACTACTTTTTTTGACAAATTTTGACAACCAGAGTTCAGCGTTTTCATATATGTGTTGAGTCTACATCTGCACTACTTTTATCACCCAATTTTCAAAACAAGAGTTTATTATTTTCATATATGTGTAGGGCCTACATCTGCACTACTTTTTTGACCAAATTTTGAAAACCAGAGTTCAGCGTTTTCATATATGTGATGGGTCTACATCTGCACTACTTTTATCACCCAATTTTCAAAACAAGAGTTTATTATTTTCATATATGTGTAGGGCCTACATCTGCACTACTTTTTTGACCAAATTTTGAAAACCAGAGTTCAGCGATTTCATATATGTGATGGGTCTACATCTGCACTACTTTTTTCAAAACCAGAGTTTATTATTTTCATATATGTGTTGGGCCTACATCTGCACTACTTTTTTTGACAAATTTTGACAACCAGAGTTCAGCGTTTTCATATGTGAGATGGGTCTACATCTGCATTACTTTTTTCAAAACTAGAGTTTATTATTTTCATGTATGTGTTGGGCCTACATCTGCACTACTTTTTTGACCAAATTTTGAAAACCAGAGTTCAGCGTTTTCATAAATGTGATGGGTCTACATCTGCACTACTTTTATCACCCAATTTTCAAAACAAGAGATTATTATTTTGATATATGTGTTGGGCCTACATCTGCACTACTTTTTTGACCAAATTTTGAAAACCAGAGTTCAGCGTTTTCATATATGTGATGGGTCTACATCTGCACTACTTTTTTCAAAACCAGAGTTTATTATTTTCATATATGTGTTGGGCCTACATCTGCACTACTTTTTTGAACAAATTTTGACAACCAGAGTTCAGCGTTTTCATATATGTGTTGGGCCCTACATCTGAACTACTTTTTTGCCCAAATTTTGAAAACCAGAGTTCAGCGTTTTCATATATGTGATGGGTCTACATCTGCACTACTTTTTTCAAAAGCAGAGTTTATAATTTGCATATACGTGTTCGGCCTACATCTACACTACTTTCTTGACCAAATTTTGAGAACCAGAGTTCAGCGTTTTCATATATGTGATGGGTCTACATCTGCACTACTTTTTTCAAAACCAGAGTTTATTTTTTTCATATATGTGTTGGGCCTACATCTGCACTACTTTTTAGACCAAATTTTGAAAACCAGAGTTCAGCGATTTCATATATGTGATGGGTCTACATCTGCACTACTTTTTTCAAAACCAGAGTTTATTATTTTCATATATGTGTTGGGCCTACATCTGCACTACTTTTTTTGACAAATTTTGACAACCAGAGTTCAGCGTTTTCATATATGTGTTGAGTCTACATCTGCACTACTTTTATCACCCAATTTTCAAAACAAGAGTTTATTATTTTCATATATGTGTAGGGCCTACATCTGCACTACTTTTTTGACCAAATTTTGAAAACCAGAGTTCAGCGTTTTCATATATGTGATGGGTCTACATCTGCACTACTTTTATCACCCAATTTTCAAAACAAGAGTTTATTATTTTCATATATGTGTAGGGCCTACATCTGCACTACTTTTTTGACCAAATTTTGAAAACCAGAGTTCAGCGATTTCATATATGTGATGGGTCTACATCTGCACTACTTTTTTCAAAACCAGAGTTTATTATTTTCATATATGTGTTGGGCCTACATCTGCACTACTTTTTTTGACAAATTTTGACAACCAGAGTTCAGCGTTTTCATATGTGAGATGGGTCTACATCTGCATTACTTTTTTCAAAACTAGAGTTTATTATTTTCATGTATGTGTTGGGCCTACATCTGCACTACTTTTTTGACCAAATTTTGAAAACCAGAGTTCAGCGTTTTCATAAATGTGATGGGTCTACATCTGCACTACTTTTATCACCCAATTTTCAAAACAAGAGATTATTATTTTGATATATGTGTTGGGGGTACATCTGCACTACTTTTTTGACCAAATTTTGAAAACCAGAGTTCAGCGTTTTCATATATGTGATGGGTCTACATCTGCACTACTTTTATCACCCAATTTTCAAAACAAGAGATTATTATTTTGATATATGTGTTGGGCCTACATCTGCACTACTTTTTTGACCAAATTTTGAAAACCAGAGTTCAGCGTTTTCATATATGTGATGGGTCTACATCTGCACTACTTTTTTCAAAACCAGAGTTTATTATTTTCATATATGTGTTGGGCCTACATCTGCACTACTTTTTTGAACAAAATTTTGACAACCGGAGTTCAGCGTTTTCATATATGTGATGGGTATACATCTGCACTACTTTTATCACAAAATTTTCAAAACAAGAGTTTATTATTTTCATATATGTGATGGGTCTACATCTGCACTACTTTTATCACCCAATTTTCAAAACAAGAGTTTATTATTTTCATATATGTGTAGGGCCTGCATCTGCACTACTTTTTTGACCAAATTTTGAAAACCAGAGTTCAGCGTTTTCATATATGTGATGGGTCTACATCTGCACTACTTTTTTCAAAACCAGAGTTTATTATTTTCATATATGTGTTGGGCCTACATCTGCACTACTTTTTTGAACAAAATTTTGACAACCGGAGTTCAGCGTTTTCATATATGTGATGGGTATACATCTGCACTACTTTTATCACCCAATTTTCAAAACAAGAGATTATTATTTTGATATATGTGTTGGGCCTACATCTGCACTACTTTTTTGACCAAATTTTGAAAACCAGAGTTCAGCGTTTTCATATGTGAGATGGGTCTACATCTGCATTACTTTTTTCAAAACTAGAGTTTATTATTTTCATGTATGTGTTGGGCCTACATCTGCACTACTTTTTTGACCAAATTTTGAAAACCAGAGTTCAGCGTTTTCATATGTGAGATGGGTCTACATCTGCATTACTTTTTTCAAAACTAGAGTTTATTATTTTCATGTATGTGTTGGGCCTACATCTGCACTACTTTTTTGACCAAATTTTGAAAACCAGAGTTCAGCGTTTTCATAAATGTGATGGGTCTACATCTGCACTACTTTTATCACCCAATTTTCAAAACAAGAGATTATTATTTTGATATATGTGTTGGGCCTACATCTGCACTACTTTTTTGACCAAATTTTGAAAACCAGAGTTCAGCGTTTTCATATATGTGATGGGTCTACATCTGCACTACTTTTTTCAAAACCAGAGTTTATTATTTTCATATATGTGTTGGTTCTACACCTGCACTACTTTTTTCAAAACCAGAGTTTAGTATTTTCATATATGTGTTGGGCACTATCTGCACTACTTTTTTGACCAAATTTTGAAAACCAGAGTTCACCGTTTTCATATATGTGATGGGTCAACATCTGCACTACTTTTTTCAAAACCAGAGTTCAGTATTTGCATATATGTGTTCAGTCTATATCTGCACTACTTTTTTTACCCAATTTTCAAAGCTAGAGTTCAATATTTTTATTTCAAAACCAGAGTTCAATATTTTCATATATGTTTTCAGTCTACATCTGCACTACTTTTTTGACCAAATTTTCAAAACTAGAGTTCAATGTCTTCATACATGTACGCAATCTATACCGGCACTGATTTTTTGACCAAATTTTCAAAGCTAGAGTTCAATATTTTCATTTCAAAGCCAGAGTTCATTATTTTCATATATGTGTTGGGCCTACATCTGCACTACTTTTTTGACCAAGTTTTGAAAACCAGAGTTCAGCGTTTTCATATATGTGATGGGTCTACATCTGCACTACTTTTATCACCCAATTTTCAAAGCTAGAGTTCAATATTTTTATTTCAAAACCAGAGTTCAATATATTCATATATGTTTTCAGTCTACACCTGCACTACTTTTATCACCCAATTTTCAAAGCTAGAGTTCAATATTTTTATTTCAAAACCAGAGTTCAATATTTTCATATATGTTTTCAGTCTACATCTGCACTACTTTTATCACCCAATTTTCAAAGCTAGAGTTCAATATTTTTATTTCAAAACCAGAGTTCAATATTTTCATATATGTTTTCAGTCTACATCTGCACTACTTTCTTGACCAAATTTTCAAAACCAGAGTTTAGTATTTTCATATATGTGTTGGCCCTACATCTGCACTACTTTCTTGACCAAATTTTGAAAAAAAGGAGTTCAGCGTTTTCATATGTGAGATGGGGTACATCTGCACTAATTTTTTCAAAACTAGAGTTTATTATTTTCATATATGTGTTGGGCCTACATCTGAACTACTTTTTTGACCAAATTTTGAAAACCAGAGTTCAGCGTTTTCATATATGTGATGGGTCTACATCTGCACTACTTTTTTCAAAACCAGAGTTTATTTTTTTCATATATGTGTTGGGCCTACATCTGCACTACTTTTTTGACCAAATTTTGAAAACCAGAGTTCAGCGATTTCATATATGTGATGGGTCTACATCTGCACTACTTTTTTCAAAACTAGAGTTTATTATTTTCATATATGTGTTGGGCCTACATCTGCACTACTTTTTTGAACAAATTTTGACAACCAGAGTTCAGCGTTTTCATATATGTGTAGGGCCTACATCTGAACTACTTTTTTGACCAAATTTTGAAAACCAGAGTTCAGCGTTTTCATATATGTGATGGGTCTACATCTGCACTACTTTTTTCAAAACCAGAGTTTATTATTTTCATATATGTGTTGGGCCTACATCTGCACTACTTTTTTGACCAAATTTTGAAAACCAGAGTTCAGCGTTTTCATATATGTGATGGGTCTACATCTGCACTACTTTTTTCAAAACCAGATTTATTATTTTCATATATGTGTTGGGCCTACATCTGCACTACTTTTTTGACCAAATTTTGAAAACCAGAGTTCAGCGTTTTCATATATGTGATGGGTCTACATCTGCACTACTTTTTTCAAAACCAGAGTTTATTATTTTCATATATGTGTTGGGCCTACATCTGCACTACTTTTTTTGACAAATTTTGACAACCAGAGTTCAGCGTTTTCATATATGTGTTGAGTCTACATCTGCACTACTTTTATCACCCAATTTTCAAAACAAGAGTTTATTATTTTCATATATGTGTAGGGCCTACATCTGCACTACTTTCTTGACCAAATTTTGAAAACCAGAGTTCAGCGTTTTCATATATGTGTTGAGTCTACATCTGCACTACTTTTATCACCCAATTTTCAAAACAAGAGATTATTATTTTGATATATGTGTTGGGCCTACATCTGCACTACTTTTTTGACCAAATTTTGAAAACCAGAGTTCAGCGTTTTCATATGTGAGATGGGTCTACATCTGCATTACTTTTTTCAAAACTAGAGTTTATTATTTTCATGTATGTGTTGGGCCTACATCTGCACTACTTTTTTGACCAAATTTTGAAAACCAGAGTTCAGCGTTTTCATAAATGTGATGGGTCTACATCTGCACTACTTTTATCACCCAATTTTCAAAACAAGAGATTATTATTTTGATATATGTGTTGGGCCTACATCTGCACTACTTTTTTGACCAAATTTTGAAAACCAGAGTTCAGCGTTTTCATATATGTGATGGGTCTACATCTGCACTACTTTTTTCAAAACCAGAGTTTATTATTTTCATATATGTGTTGGGCCTACATCTGCACTACTTTTTTGAACAAAATTTTGACAACCAGAGTTCAGCGTTTTCATATATGTGTTGAGTCTACATCTGCACTACTTTTATCACCCAATTTTCAAAACAAGAGATTATTATTTTGATATATGTGTTGGGCCTACATCTGCACTACTTTTTTGAACAAATTTTGACAACCGGAGTTCAGCGTTTTCATAAATGTGATGGGTCTACATCTGCACTACTTTTATCACCCAATTTTCAAAACAAGAGATTATTATTTTGATATATGTGTTGGGCCTACATCTGCACTACTTTTTTGAACAAATTTTGACAACCGGAGTTCAGCGTTTTCATAAATGTGATGGGTCTACATCTGCACTACTTTTATCACAAAATTTTCAAAACAAGAGTTTATTATTTTCATATATGTGTAGGGCCTACATCTGCACTACTTTTTTGACCAAATTTTGAAAACCAGAGTTCAGCGTTTTCATAAATGTGATGGGTCTACATCTGCACTACTTTTATCACCCAATTTTCAAAACAAGAGATTATTATTTTGATATATGTGTTGGGCCTACATCTGCACTACTTTTTTGACCAAATTTTGAAAACCAGAGTTCAGCGTTTTCATATATGTGATGGGTCTACATCTGCACTACTTTTTTCAAAACCAGAGTTTATTATTTTCATATATGTGTTGGGCCTACATCTGCACTACTTTTTTGAACAAAATTTTGACAACCAGAGTTCAGCGTTTTCATATATGTGTTGAGTCTACATCTGCACTACTTTTATCACCCAATTTTCAAAACAAGAGATTATTATTTTGATATATGTGTTGGGCCTACATCTGCACTACTTTTTTGAACAAATTTTGACAACCGGAGTTCAGCGTTTTCATAAATGTGATGGGTCTACATCTGCACTACTTTTATCACCCAATTTTCAAAACAAGAGATTATTATTTTGATATATGTGTTGGGCCTACATCTGCACTACTTTTTTGAACAAATTTTGACAACCGGAGTTCAGCGTTTTCATAAATGTGATGGGTCTACATCTGCACTACTTTTATCACAAAATTTTCAAAACAAGAGTTTATTATTTTCATATATGTGTAGGGCCTACATCTGCACTACTTTTTTGACCAAATTTTGAAAACCAGAGTTCAGCGTTTTCATAAATGTGATGGGTCTACATCTGCACTACTTTTATCACCCAATTTTCAAAACAAGAGATTATTATTTTGATATATGTGTTGGGCCTACATCTGCACTACTTTTTTGACCAAATTTTGAAAACCAGAGTTCAGCGTTTTCATATATGTGATGGGTCTACATCTGCACTACTTTTTTCAAAACCAGAGTTTATTATTTTCATATATGTGTTGGTTCTACACCTGCACTACTTTTTTCAAAACCAGAGTTTAGTATTTTCATATATGTATGTGTTGGGCTTACATCTGCACTACTTTTATCACCCAATTTTCAAAACAAGAGATTATTATTTTCATATATGTGTTGGGCCTACATCTGCACTACTTTTTTGACCAAATTTTGAAAACCAGAGTTCAGCGTTTTCATATATGTGATGGGTCTACATCTGCACTACTTTTTTCAAAACTAGAGTTTATTATTTTCATATATGTGTTGGGCCTACATCTGCACTACTTTTTTGACCAAATTTTGAAAACCAGAGTTCAGCGTTTTCATATATGTGTTCAGTCTATATCTGCACTACTTTTTTGACCCAATTTTCAAAGCTAGAGTTCAATATTTTTATTTCAAAACCAGAGTTCAATATTTTCATATATGTTTTCAGTCTACATCTGCACTACTTTCTTGACCAAATTTTCAAAACCAGAGTTGAGTATTTTCATATAAGTGTTGGGCACTATCTGCACTACTTTTTTGACCAAATTTTGAAAACCAGAGTTCAGCGTTTTCATATATGTGATGGGTCAACATCTGCACTACTTTTTTCAAAACCAGAGTACAGTATTTGCATATATGTGTTCAGTCTATATCTGCACTACTTTTTTTACCCAATTTTCAAAGCTAGAGTTCAATATTTTTATTTCAAAACCAGAGTTCAATATTTTCATATATGTTTTCAGTCTACATCTGCACTACTTTTTTGACCAAATTTTCAAAACTAGAGTTCAATGTCTTCATACATGTACGCAATCTATACCGGCACTGATTTTTTGACCAAATTTTCAAAGCTAGAGTTCAATATTTTCATTTCAAAGCCAGAGTTCATTATTTTCATATATGTGTTGGGCCTACATCTGCACTACTTTTTTGACCAAGTTTTGAAAACCAGAGTTCAGCGTTTTCATATATGTGATGGGTCTACATCTGCACTACTTTTATCACCCAATTTTCAAAGCTAGAGTTCAATATTTTTATTTCAAAACCAGAGTTCAATATTTTCATATATGTTTTCAGTCTACACCTGCACTACTTTTATCACCCAATTTTCAAAGCTAGAGTTCAATATTTTTATTTCAAAACCAGAGTTCAATATTTTCATATATGTTTTCAGTCTACATCTGCACTACTTTTATCACCCAATTTTCAAAGCTAGAGTTCAATATTTTTATTTCAAAACCAGAGTTCAATATTTTCATATATGTTTTCAGTCTACATCTGCACTACTTTCTTGACCAAATTTTCAAAACCAGAGTTTAGTATTTTCATATATGTGTTGGGCACTATCTGCACTACTTTTTTGACCAAATTTTGAAAACCAGAGTTCAGTGTTTTCATATATGTGTTGAGTCTACATCCGCACTACTTTTATCACCCAATTTTCAAAACAAGAGATTATTATTTTGATATTTGTGTTGGGCCTACATCTGCACTACTTTTTTGACCAAATTTTGAAAACCAGAGTTCAGCGTTTTCATATATGTGATGAGTCTACATCTGCACTACTTTTTTCAAAACCAGAGTTTATTATTTTCATATATGTGATGGGTCTACATCTGCACTACTTTTATCACCCAATTTTCAAAACAAGAGATTATTATTTTGATATATGTGGTGGGCCTACATCTTCACTACTTTCTTGACCAAATTTTGAAAACCAGAGTTCAGCGTTTTCATATGTGAGATGGGTCTACATCTGCATTACTTTTTTCAAAACTAGAGTTTATTATTTTCATGTATGTGTTGGGCCTACATCTGCACTACTTTTTTGACCAAATTTTGAAAACCAGAGTTCAGCGTTTTCATAAATGTGATGGGTCTACATCTGCACTACTTTTATCACTCAATTTTCAAAACGAGAGATTATTATTTTGATATATGTGTTGGGCCTACATCTGCACTACTTTTTTTACCAAATTTTGAAAACCAGAGTTCAGCGTTTTCATATATGTGTTCAATATATATCTGCACTACTTTTTTGACCCAATTTTGAAAGCTAGAGTTCAATATTTTCATTTCAAAACCAGAGTTCATTATTTTCATATATGTGGTCAGTCTACACCTGCACTACTTTTATCACCCAATTTTCAAAGCTAGAGTTCAATATTTTTATTTTAAAACCAGAGTTCAATATTTTCATATATGTTTTCAGTCTACATCTGCACTACTTTCTTGACCAAATTTTCAAAACCAGAGTTTAGTATTTTCATGTATGTGTTGGGCACTATCTGAACTCCTTTTTTGACCAAATTTTGAAAACCAGAGTTCAGTGTTTTCATATATGTGTTGAGTCTACATCCGCACTACTTTTATCACCCAATTTTCAAAACAAGAGATTATTATTTTGATATTTGTGTTGGGCCTACATCTGCACTACTTTTTTGACCAAATTTTGAAAACCAGAGTTCAGCGTTTTCATATATGTGATGGGTCTACATCTGCACTACTTTTATCACCCAATTTTCAAAACAAGAGATTATTATTTTGATATATGTGGTGGGCCTACATCTTCACTACTTTCTTGACCAAATTTTGAAAACCAGAGTTCAGCGTTTTCATATGTGAGATGGGTCTACATCTGCATTACTTTTTTCAAAACTAGAGTTTATTATTTTCATGTATGTGTTGGGCCTACATCTGCACTACTTTTTTGACCAAATTTTGAAAACCAGAGTTCAGCGTTTTCATAAATGTGATGGGTCTACATCTGCACTACTTTTTTCAAAACCAGAGTTTATTATTTTCATATATGTGATGGGTCTACATCTGCACTACTTTTATCACTCAATTTTCAAAACAAGAGATTATTATTTTGATATATGTGTTGGGCCTACATCTGCACTACTTTTTTGAACAAATTTTGACAACCAGAGTTCAGCGTTTTCATATATGTGATGGGTCTACATCTGCACTACTTTTATCACCCAATATTCAAAACTAGAGTTTAGTATTTTCATATATGTGTTGGGCCTACATCTGCACTACTTTTTTGACCAAATTTTGAAAACCAGAGTTCAGCGTTTTCATATATGTGTTCAGTCTATATCTGCACTACTTTTTTGACCCAATTTTGAAAGCTAGAGTTCAATATTTTCATTTTAAAACCAGAGTTCATTATTTTCATATATGTGGTCAGTCTACATCTGCACTACTTTTTTGACCAAATTTTCAAAACTAGAGTTCAACGTCTTCATACATGTACGCAATCTATACCTGCACTGATTTTTTGACCAAATTTTCAAAGCTAGAGTTCAATATTTTCATATATGTGTTGGGCCTACATCTGCACTACTTTTTTTACCAAATTTTGAAAACAAGAGTTCAGCGTTTTCATATATGTGATGGGTCTACATCTGCACTACTTTTTTCAAAACCAGAGTTCAGTATTTGCATATATGTGTTCAGTCTATATCTGCACTACTTTTTTGACCCAATTTTCAAAGCTAGAGTTCAATATTTTCATTTCAAAGCCAGAGTTCAATATTTTCATATATGTTTTCAGTCTACATCTGCACTACTTTCTCGACCAAATTTTCAAAACCAGAGTTTAGTATTTTCATATATGTGTTGGGCACTATCTGCACTACTTTTTTGACCAAATTTTGAAAACCAGAGTTCAGCGTTTTCATATATGTGATGGGTCAACATCTGCACTACTTTTTTCAAAACCAGAGTTTAGTATTTGCATATATGTGTTCAGTCTATATCTGCACTACTTTTTTTACCCAATTTTCAAAGCTAGAGTTCAATATTTTTATTTCAAAACCAGAGTTCAATATTTTCATATATGTGCTCAGTCTACATCTGCACTACTTTTTTCAAAACCAGAGTTCAGTATTTGCATATATGTGTTCAGTCTATATCTGCACTACTTTTTTTACCCAATTTTCAAAGCTAGAGTTCAATATTTTTATTTCAAAACCAGAGTTCAATATTTTCATATATGTTTTCAGTCTACATCTGCACTACTTTCTTGACCAAATTTTCAAAACCAGAGTTTAGTATTTTCATATATGTGTTGGGCACTATCTGCACTACTTTTTTGACCAAATTTTGAAAACCAGAGTTCAGCGTTTTCATATATGTGATGGGTCAACATCTGCACTACTTTTTTCAAAACCAGAGTTCAGTATTTGCATATATGTGTTCAGTCTATATCTGCACTACTTTTTTTACCCAATTTTCAAAGCTAGAGTTCAATATTTTTATTTCAAAACCAGAGTTCAATATTTTCATACATGTTTTCAGTCTACATCTGCACTACTTTCTTGACCAAATTTTCAAAACCAGAGTTTAGTATTTTCATATATGTGTTGGGCACTATCTGCACTACTTTTTTGACCAAATTTTGAAAACCAGAGTTCAGCGTTTTCATATATGTGATGGGTCAACATCTGCACTACTTTTTTCAAAACCAGAGTTCAGTATTTGCATATATGTGTTCTATCTATATCTGAACTACTTTTTTCACCCAATTTTCAAAGCTAGAGTTCAATATTTTTATTTCAAAACCAGAGTTCAATATTTTCATATATGTTTTCAGTCTACATCTGCACTACTTTTTTGACCAAATTTTCAAAACTAGAGTTCAATGTCTTCATATATGTACGCAATCTATACCGGCACTGATTTTTTGACCAAATTTTCAAAGCTAGAGTTCAATATTTTCATTTCAAAGCCAGAGTTCATTATTTTCATATATGTGTGGGGCTTACATCTGCACTACTTTTTTCACCAAATTTTGAAAACCAGAGTTCAGCGTTTCATATATGTTTTCAATCTACATCTGCACTACTTTCTTGACCAAATTTTGAAAACCAGAGTTTAGTGTTTACATATATGTGTTGGGTCTACATCTGCACTACTTTTTTCAAAACCAGAGTTCAGTATTTGCATATATATGTTCAGTCTATATCTGCACTACTTTTTTGACCCAATTTTCAAAGCTAGAGTTCAATAATTTTATTTCAAAACCAGAGTTCAATATTTTCATATATGTGTTCAGTCTACATCTGCACTACTTTTATCACCCAATTTTCAAAACAAGAGATTATTATTTTGATATATGTGTTGGGCCTACATCTGCACTACTTTTTTGACCAAATTTTGAAAACCAGAGTTCAGCGTTTTCATATATGTTTTCAGTCTACATCTGCACTACTTTTTTCAAAACCAGAGTTCAGTATTTGCATATATGTGTTCAGTCTATATTTGCACTACTTTTTTGACCCAATTTTCAAAACTAGAGTTCAATGTCTTCATACATGTACGCAATCTATACCTGCACTGATTTTTTGACCAAATTTCAAAGCTAGAGTTCAATAATTTTATTTCAAAACCAGAGTTCAATATTTTCATATATGTGCTCAGTCTACATCTGCACTACTTTTTTGACCAAATTTTGAAAACCAGAGTTCAGCGTTTTCATATATGTTTTCAGTCTACATCTGCACTACTTTTTTCAAAACCAGAGTTCAGTATTTGCATATATGTGTTCAGTCTACATCTGCACTACTTTTATCACCCAATTTTCAAAGCTAGAGTTCAATATTTTTATTTCAAAACCAGAGTTCAATATTTTCATATATGTGCTCAGTCTACATCTGCACTACTTTCTTGACCAAATTTTCAAAACCAGAGTTTAGTATTTGCATATATGTGTTGGGCACTATCTGCACTACTTTTTTGACCAAATTTTGAAAACCAGAGTTCAGCGTTTTCATATATGTGATGGGTCAACATCTGCACTACTTTTTTCAAAACCAGAGTTCAGTATTTGCATATATGTGTTCAGTCTATATCTGCACTACTTTTTTTACCCAATTTTCAAAACCAGAGTTTAGTATTTTCATATATGTGTTGGGCACTATCTGCACTACTTTTTTGACCAAATTTTGAAAACCAGAGTTCAGCGTTTCATATATGTTTTCAATCTACATCTGCACTACTTTCTTGACCAAATTTTGAAAACCAGAGTTTAGTGTTTACATATATGTGTTGGGTCTACATCTGCACTACTTTTTTCAAAACCAGAGTTCAGTATTTGCATATATATGTTCAGTCTATATCTGCACTACTTTTTTGACCCAATTTTCAAAGCTAGAGTTCAATAATTTTATTTCAAAACCAGAGTTCAATATTTTCATATATGTGTTCAGTCTACATCTGCACTACTTTTATCACCCAATTTTCAAAACAAGAGATTATTATTTTGATATATGTGTTGGGCCTACATCTGCACTACTTTTTTGACCAAATTTTGAAAACCAGAGTTCAGCGTTTTCATATATGTTTTCAGTCTACATCTGCACTACTTTTTTCAAAACCAGAGTTCAGTATTTGCATATATGTGTTCAGTCTATATTTGCACTACTTTTTTGACCCAATTTTCAAAACTAGAGTTCAATGTCTTCATACATGTACGCAATCTATACCTGCACTGATTTTTTGACCAAATTTCAAAGCTAGAGTTCAATAATTTTATTTCAAAACCAGAGTTCAATATTTTCATATATGTGCTCAGTCTACATCTGCACTACTTTTTTGACCAAATTTTGAAAACCAGAGTTCAGCGTTTTCATATATGTTTTCAGTCTACATCTGCACTACTTTTTTCAAAACCAGAGTTCAGTATTTGCATATATGTGTTCAGTCTACATCTGCACTACTTTTATCACCCAATTTTCAAAGCTAGAGTTCAATATTTTTATTTCAAAACCAGAGTTCAATATTTTCATATATGTGCTCAGTCTACATCTGCACTACTTTCTTGACCAAATTTTCAAAACCAGAGTTTAGTATTTGCATATATGTGTTGGGCACTATCTGCACTACTTTTTTGACCAAATTTTGAAAACCAGAGTTCAGCGTTTTCATATATGTGATGGGTCAACATCTGCACTACTTTTTTCAAAACCAGAGTTCAGTATTTGCATATATGTGTTCAGTCTATATCTGCACTACTTTTTTTACCCAATTTTCAAAGCTAGAGTTCAATATTTTTATTTCAAAACCAGAGTTCAATATTTTCATATATGTTTTCAGTCTACATCTGCACTACTTTCTTGACCAAATTTTCAAAACCAGAGTTTAGTATTTTCATATATGTGTTGGGCACTATCTGCACTACTTTTTTGACCAAATTTTGAAAACCAGAGTTCAGCGTTTTCATATATGTGATGGGTCAACATCTGCACTACTTTTTTCAAAACCAGAGTTCAGTATTTGCATATATGTGTTCAGTCTATATCTGCACTACTTTTTTTACCCAATTTTCAAAGCTAGAGTTCAATATTTTTATTTCAAAACCAGAGTTCAATATTTTCATATATGTGCTCAGTCTACATCTGCACTACTTTCTTGACCAAATTTTGAAAACCAGAGTTTAGCGTTTTCATATATGTGTTGGGCCTACATCTGCACTACTTTTTTGACCAAATTTTGAAAACCAGAGTTCAGCGTTTTCATATATGTTTTCAGTCTACATCTGCACTACTTTTTTCAAAACCAGAGTTCAGTATTTGCATATATGTGTTCAGTCTATATTTGCACTACTTTTTTGACCCAATTTTCAAAACTAGAGTTCAATGTCTTCATACATGTACGCAATCTATACCTGCACTGATTTTTTGACCAAATTTCAAAGCTAGAGTTCAATAATTTTATTTCAAAACCAGAGTTCAATATTTTCATATATGTGCTCAGTCTACATCTGCACTACTTTTTTGACCAAATTTTGAAAACCAGAGTTCAGCGTTTTCATATGTGAGATGGGTCTACATCTGCATTACTTTTTTCAAAACTAGAGTTTATTATTTTCATGTATGTGTTGGGCCTACATCTGCACTACTTTTTTGACCAAATTTTGAAAACCAGAGTTCAGCGTTTTCATATAGGTGATGGGTCTACATCTGCACTACTTTTTTCAAAACCAGAGTTTATTATTTTCATATATGTGATGGGTCTACATCTGCACTACTTTTTTCAAAACCAGAGTTTATTATTTTCATATATGTGATGGGTCTACATCTGCACTACTTTTTTCAAAACCAGAGTTTATTATTTTCATATATGTGTTGGGCCTACATCTGCACTACTTTTATCACCCAATTTTCAAAACAAGAGATTATTATTTTGATATATGTGTTGGGCCTACATCTGCACTACTTTTTTGACCAAATTTTGAAAACCAGAGTTCAGCGTTTTCATATATGTTTTCAGTCTACATCTGCACTACTTTTTTGACCAAATTTTCAAAACTAGAGTTCAATGTCTTCATACATGTACGCAATCTATACCTGCACTGATTTTTTGACCAAATTTCAAAGCTAGAGTTCAATAATTTTATTTCAAAACCAGAGTTCAATATTTTCATATATGTGCTCAGTCTACATCTGCACTACTTTTTTGACCAAATTTTGAAAACCAGAGTTCAGCGTTTTCATATGTGAGATGGGTCTACATCTGCATTACTTTTTTCAAAACTAGAGTTTATTATTTTCATGTATGTGTTGGGCCTACATCTGCACTACTTTTTTGACCAAATTTTGAAAACCAGAGTTCAGCGTTTTCATATAGGTGATGGGTCTACATCTGCACTACTTTTTTCAAAACCAGAGTTTATTATTTTCATATATGTGATGGGTCTACATCTGCACTACTTTTTTCAAAACCAGAGTTTATTATTTTCATATATGTGATGGGTCTACATCTGCACTACTTTTTTCAAAACCAGAGTTTATTATTTTCATATATGTGTTGGGCCTACATCTGCACTACTTTTATCACCCAATTTTCAAAACAAGAGATTATTATTTTGATATATGTGTTGGGCCTACATCTGCACTACTTTTTTGACCAAATTTTGAAAACCAGAGTTCAGCGTTTTCATATATGTTTTCAGTCTACATCTGCACTACTTTTTTGACCAAATTTTCAAAACCAGAGTTCGATATATTCATACATGTACTGAGTGTATATCTGGGCCACTATTCTGTACAACTAGTCGCAGTTTGATCGAAATTCGAAGAAGAATATTCAGATCGTCTTACATTTTCATTATTATTATGATTTTCGCTCGCTTAGGTAAGTATCTAGAGCAAAACAGTATGTTCTCGAAGCAGTATAGTGTTTTCGTCGAGTCGTAGAAATTTTCCACAAAACCAAGAAAGTTAGAAATTCAATTCGAAAGCAAACTTAAATAAACTAAAAACCTTTCATAAAATAGTTTTCGAGTTATTATACATATACATACATATATACATATTGCTTGCTTATTAATTGTGAATATAATCAGGTGACTTACATGGGATTGCTTAGCACTGCACTACACCGTTTAAACGGACGTATTTGTCAGAGTCTTTATAGGTTTCTTGTTATTGGGAAACGTTCACGATTAAAATAGTTGCCGCTAACTGATTCCGGCATTGAATTGATCAAGTGTTTTTGTCTCTGCGTGAAATCCAGTTGGTTCCTCCCATTTTCATACGTCAATGCAGCCGTCTTCTTTACACCTGAGATAGAGGAAAATAACAAAACCAAAGACGATACGAATACATGCAAAACTAGAGCGAAAGCTTTTCAAATTGAGAGAAATGTGAAAAAGCTCTAGAATGTGACCGGGGATGGGGGAGTATTTCCAGGGTTTTCATCAGAATTTCATATGTAGGTGTGGATTGGACTCACCCCAACTAAACCGAAAGGGGAGCTGAGAAGGTGTGAGTTGAGTAGGGTTGCGTTGGTAAACTTGTGGGGCTATAGTTAGTTTTATATGTGTTGCTCCTATATTAGCCTTTGGTGTGGATGTGGATGTGTATACAAGAGAGAGGGAGACTTAATGAGCTTAGTGATGGTCAGGTTTGGCGGAGAGGGTGGGCTCAAACGGTATGTGTTGCTGATTGGCCGCGAGAAAATCGACGATGTGTATTCATTTGCATATGCGGATGTGAGAGAGTTTTCTAGAATAGTGCGATTTCTTGGAATTCGTTGTAACTTGATACCAAGATAAACTATGGAAACGTAGAGGGAAATCGAATGATTGAGATTCGCGAAACTTCCACTGATTCTCGGTAGCACTAGAAATTATATCTATTTGACCAGTTCTATGGAAATATAATAGATCCTATGCGTGGTGCAACACATATGTAAGCGTGCATATTTTGAAGACTGTACTTCCGTTTGATAGTCACCGCACTGTGGAAGCCAATTTTTCGAATCAAATTGATTGATATGGTCAAGGAGTGGAAGAGACGATGGTGGGACATTTAAGAATGCAAGTACACCTGCTATTTCTTACTGCACACACGCATGGTTTAATCATGGATGTGCATGGAAGGATTGTGTGGGGATAGTTGGAGCACTATAGAGTTAATCATAATGCTTTTGTTTTGAAGTCCGTAAGCCACAGGATTCCATTCATCGTATGCTCAACTATAGCTGATGCGGAAACTAAAAATGCATAGAGAAACCACAAACGAGGGCAACCGCTTTTAGGTAGACCACTGACTAACTAATTAATGCAATGGGGCTTTGCAGGGCAACACAATAGACTGGATCTTCCCAGTGTAGTTGCGGTTCGAACGAACGTGCCATTTATTGTGTTGCTTAGAGGACCCACACAATCGGCCATCTCGCCGTGAAAGTGTTTGCCATTACGATCCCCAAAGACCCGACCATTTATGGACGGACATTAAACTAAAAACAGGAGACGCATTTTCCGTCTCTGTTATCGGTGTCCTCGATTTTGTCCGGCCAATACGTGACCAAATACCTTCGGCTGTTGCCAAGATTGCGTAGTAAAAAATATTTTCCTGGTTTTTTGAACGTTTAGGCCTTGATTTGTATGGAGAGGATACAGGTGAGTTAAAGACCTTGTCTTGGTTCGATAACAACAAAGAAAACCATACTTCCGACTGAATAAATGCGTGACTCGAAACTGCTCTTGGGAGACCCAAGGGTACAAACGACTATCGGATACAATACAAGACAAAGGTATCGTTATACACACTTTGTATGTCATGGCGAGAGATTTACTTCGCATTTAACCATGGATCCGTGGTTCGTACTGCCATACCATGCCATTGGATGTTTGAATGGCGAAGAGTACATCAGTTGGTGGTAAGGCACCAAGCAGTGGTGTGTCTAATTGATTGGATCTTAGTCTGTCATACATGTAGGCTTGAGTAATGTTTGAGATAATTCTATAGAAGAGTGACCGATGGGTGTATCTCCAAGGCAATGTTCATAGTTCATAAAATCCGAATAGGCTGTAATCCCTAGTACGTAACAAGAAACGGTTCAGGTGCTTCACTCTTTTAAAAGTTTTCGAAAAACTATCAAACAAACGAGATACTCGTAGTTAACAAATGTATCTAAAGGGTGGGCCATCTAGTGGTTTCTTTTGAAATTATAGGTTATTTTGACATAGGTCAGTACCATACCTCCGAGGAACGAAATGAGTAGCTTTACGCTTGAACAGCGTTGGGAAATATTGAAAACTTATTTTCAAAGTGAGTGGTGTGGAGCTCAAACAGTGCGTTATTTGAAAAAGATCGTGAGACTGGTATGCTAGTGGACAACACTCATGGTTTCCGTCGTCGTACGGTGTAGCCGAGAGTGTGAGGCTCAATTCACGAACATCAACTCGCCATCGATCTCAACAGCTCAACATTTCACGCATTAGCCTGAGGAGAATTCTGCACAAAGATCTCGGATTATTCGTTTACAAGGTCCAACAGACTCAGAAATCGGCCTTTTGGCAACTAGATTCTCAAATCGTGCTTGACGATGTCAATTGGCAGCCTCGGAGCTGGGATTGAACACCTTTTATGCGGGGAACCGTGAAGAACGGAAACGATTCAAGCACTTAAGGTCAATATCATCCAAGCAATCCGTGAACCACGGCCCGACACCATTAACAAGGTCTGGGAAAATTGGAGTAGTAATGTGATGTAGGAGTTTTGAGATACTTGGCACTAGTACTGTGCCCTGCACTAGTCATGACCTTCCTCTTCTACAACCGTATCTTAAGACACTTTTGGTAGATTGTGCGCCTCTGATTATTCCCGAATGGGACGCAAAGCAAGGCAATTTACTGGGGCACTGTAGGTGTAGTTAACTAAAGACCGTATATAGTACCTTGAAGTCGCATCCATCATTTTTCTATACTAGCATCTATACCATAGCCTCCGGCATGAGATCATCATGCTATCTTTGCGAACGTGTTCCAGCATCACAAGGCTTGTTTAGATCGAACAAAACAACATTACAGCACAAAACATTTACATGTTCAGTAAAAATAAACAACAAGACAATCCAACAGACAATGAGCCGATGCAACTGCAAGGCCATCCTAAAATTATGAACACAGCTAATAGTCTAAAAATAATCGATTCTCGAAAACAAAAGCCAAATGGCCTTCGGCAAATTAGTATTCCAGTCGCGTTTTTTCACCTATTGTTCTAGATTGCACCATTTTTTCGTTGTTTTTATGGAAAGCTATAGTTTTCCGGGATCACGACCGCGTTGTCAGTACACATGACATGGTATCTACCAGCATCAAGTGTGAATAGAGTGGCTAAGCTAACTGACTGTCACAACTGTCTCTCGACACGAATCCATACCAACTACGAGGACATATGTCAGGCGCAAACTATGAAATGTCAATCTTACCACTGAGACGTCAGCACTAGTCCACGTAAAATGAAATGTTCAAACGAAATACCCCATGTTTTACAATCCCGAAGATGGCTAATAGAATTTTAATGGTTCAATCGTAAAGACTCAAGTTGAGTGATTGCTCACTTATTTTGTCACTTCCTACAACCAATTAACAAGGCAATTGGATGCCAATCGAATGTGCTCCGGTTAAAGTCAGTTTACACCAAGTCTACCAGCTCACACACTCATAAACCAGGCAACTAAATGTTTATGTTCTTCCACTGTTACAACATCTAAGGAGGCGATAGTCATAACCGGAATTATTGTAACACCTCGCAGTTTAAAAGCCCATTAGGGCATGGCAAGTAATTTGCATGTGAGGAAAATGGATTCGCAATTAAGACGATGAGACAGACTACAGCTCGGTGGAAACAGAGTCATAAAGTACTGGCACCAGTACGGCATTAACTGCAGCATCATCAAATCCGTCAGTGCACTTGCACGAAAAAAGGATAACGAAGTAGATATACTTTGTACATTCAATTAAACGCTGCTACGGATACAGATAAAACAACACTTTCAACGAAAAGATACATGAGTACCATTCCGTACATTTGTGGCATCTATAGGGGCTATATGGGCCCGGCAACAGCTATAACTTGGTGCATGGAATAGCATCGTTCAAATGGTATCCGGGGATCCAACAAATGTGCTACTGAGTTGGAATGACGACAACTCAGAGAACATAGAATGGCTACCAGGAACTCCTTTATAAGTTCGATATAGAAGAAGACCCATTCTGTAGTCACTGTGAAGAAGAACGTGCTACTAGAGTCCAGCGACTGATATCGCTCGAGGACAGCACGAGAAATCGCCAACAGCATCATTGCAGCCATCATGCAGGAACGAGTCCAATAGGAAGAAAACCGTGAACCAAAAGAAGGAGAAGACATGATGTCAAAACTAATGCCTTTACCCGGCGGTACCGTAGAAATCAGGACACGACTGGGGGGTGTTATAGCCATCTAAACTTGCAGTAACATGGAGACGGGCATAACTTATGGCACAGTATCCCATCAACGTACAACTTCTAGGGAGAGTTTAGAGAACTAGATTGTACCTAACCTAGAAATGGCGATATGGGAAGACTTTTATCAAAATATTTGATGAAACCAATTGCCAAAATGAATAACTTCGATCAAGACCGACCGGAAACAGAACCCCTCCCTTATGGGTAAGAACCAAAGTCTGTAAGACTTTCAATGGAACTCTAAAAATTTTCTTGACTAGAGACAAGGGCCTACTCTCTTTATCCAAACCATTGTCATGATGCAAATCACAGCCTCTAGTGAATAATTTTTGATATTAGACTTAGGATTGGTTAGACATTTGGAAGTTCCAGGAGTTCTGAAAATCGCAAGCACATTGAAAACCTCTCCAGGTGTACCTCAATCTCTTACTCATAAAACTGACTTACGGAGACCAAGAGCGCACACTCCATCGCTAAACAAAAAACATCGGCGAATCAGCAAACACAAAAGAATATATCTTCCAACAAAAAAGGGAAAACCGAAATGGATTAAGAAGGATGAAGGAAAAACAAAAAATCTGATGTACCCCAAGGTAGTGTACTGGGCCCTATTCTGTTTAACACATTTTTTTCTGACGATACAACTGTACTTTGGATAAAACCATGCAGGAAGTTACAGAAAAACCAAAGGGAATAACACAAAACATAACAACTTAAAACAAAAACTCCCAAACCCACGACTGAAAAGAATCTAAAAACAAAAAAAAAACGTATAAAGGGATGTCAGACACTTCGACTTTGTCCGTTGTATTACCAGATAGACTGTCTTCGTTTCTCCTACAAATGTACGTTCGAGTCACAAAAGATATCGCTGCTTGGACTGAGAGCTTCAAACAAGTCAGAAACATAAAGGTTTCCACTATCAGTGCCAAGCTGCGATATAATATAATATCGGCCGACCACAATAGAACCAGGAATCTACGAATTAACGGCTAAAATTTGAATACAAGGTGTCTGCAACTGAGTTTGAACTTCGAAAGGCAGATTCATGGCTCTAGTGCGATGCAAGCGATATGAAAAGTGTGTACTATGTCTGGAGTGGTTTAGTGGATTAGGAATATTGAGTTCTAACACATTTACTTATACGACAGAGTGAGGTCTCGATGTACATTAATGTGCACACATTGTTTTCCGGGTTCAAGAAATCAAGGATCAAAACTATACTCGAAATGGCAAAGCAAACAATCGGACAACGTATGTACATCGAGCCCTCCTCGTATCACTTAATATCACCTGAACATGTCACCGTTGTACATACATAAACGATATTAGTTAATTTGTTAATTATTGTACATATGTATATTTGAATGTGGAAATTTTACCGTCCATAGTTACCAACTAAAATACACCTGCTGGAATGCCACAACGGTCCAATCTATTGCTAACAATGATGCTCTGTAAATTCAAAAAACGTCTCGAGATGCAGGCATGGCCCTTACCTTTGGCTGAAACTAAGTGGGGAAAGTTAGAAAAAATAAAAAAAAAATACAGACGAAGCCCTCTAAGTTGATTGTTTTGCATTTTTTTTTTTTTTAAATTTTAACTCTTTTGTGTTCCTTTGAAGTGAAATCGAAATAAAACTGTTGGGGTTAGAGGGATTCGACTGTATTTAGGTAGGAAATACTTCTCAATTGTTCTAAAAACCGCGGAAAATCAAAGGTTTTTTTTTTCACATTTTAGGCACTTCAAGACCGCGATAACGCAAACTTAATTCTAAGGACTACCATTCACGCGATATTTCCTATCAGATATTGGGTGGTAATTACCTAAAGAACAGAAGACGGTATGGAGTACAACGAAGAATAAAATCCACCTGAAACGATGTCTCACACTTTAGGGTTCCTCACCATATGAAGGGGGATAGGATAGGAGGGAATCGGGTAGATACATTTCAATGAAATTTCAATCAATATAAATATAATAATGTAAATATACATATATATTCAGCAAACTGTAGGGAAAAGCGTTAATATATGCACAATTGTCACTTCAGTTTTGAAGGGTCTTCGATTGTTTTGTGTTTTTTTTTTTTTTTGATTTCAGGAATTACGCTCCGATGGTGACTGCAAATGAAAAGTACCCGCTCTAGGATCGACGGAAACTGCCTGGCAACAAAGTTATCCCGCTTCAAACATTTAACATTTACTCACGAAAATTCAAATGGTTTCGACTGCATTGTAGCCTGTGCAAGCACGCTTCGTACAAATGTAAGATCGTTTGGAAAACTTTAGGACACACGACTGACCGTTCGAAAAGTGCAAGACAAAATCTTGACCGTGCGCACAGCTAAACTGCAATCCTATACCTTTCAGACGGCGAAGTTCGTATTCTGTATTCGTATTTCTTAGGATCATTCATATGACGAAGCATGTTTGCTCCATTTGCCTAGCCACTCGCTAACTGAAGTATCTCACATCTCTTTTTTTATACCCAATTCCAGCAACGACCTTAAGTTTACACGAATGTGGGGGCTAAAGGACCTTCTATCACCTAAATCGTACCCCTCTCCGTTTATTCGCCTGAAAATGTATCACATGTAGGTATGTGTAAGATGAGAAGATTTGACTATCATATGCTCCTAGCTCTAGCCTGTTTGGAAAGACATGAAAATTAGCAAACACTAATCTTTCGGATTATTTACTGCAAACATTAGTTTTTCCTCCTTGGCTGTACCAGATGGAGTCCCCGTATAACCTAGTAAGACTAGAATGACCACTACCCAAAGGCTTAAACGGAGTTCATGTCAAATTTAACGGACTTAAGTAGCTTTCTGAACGGAAACAAAAAAGGCTGACAGACGAAAAAGATATCTACTATGGACTATGGAGGTTCGAGATTCGAATCCCAGCCGGAACACCTGAAAGTTTTTCACGGCCCCAGCTCTCGCGAGCGTCTGACAAACATCCGAGAGCACAACTGTCCTAAGAAAGTTTCTCAAACTTCTCAAATCCACAAGGAACGGTTACATCAACCTCCAAGCATCCGCCGATTTCTGAAAAAGGACCTACAACCTCAACCGAAGAAAGTATCTATCTCACTACAGCTGTCATGCAATCCTGCTCTAGATCGACCAACATCCAAAAGACGATTTGAAAATTTCGAAAACATCTAAAGTAGAGGGTCATTCATTTCGTGGTTTTAAGTCGGTAGCGCTGGCTTTTGACACCTGCCAAACTCAGCTGTCATTTGAAGTGTCATAATATTAGTTGAATGTTTGCTATTTACTATAATGTATCGCTTAGCAATCGAAGAACGCGTTAAAATGATTAAAAACTTACTGCAAAAGTGGTGATTCAAACGCAGCCACTTTTCGCGATGATTATGGTCTTCATCATCGACCGACTAAGTAAGAAATCGTAAGGCCTGTGCATCACGCTCAGTCGGAAATATTGCTGCTGTAAGTGCAAGTGTTGCTGATGATTCGAATTTCAATTCATTCGGAGCGATATTGTCGAATGATAACCGATTTTTTTTTGGCCGGCTATTGAAGATCATGACTTGAACGACATGTGGTCCCAACCAGACGGGGCAGCAATCCACAAAACACAACCAATTATGGCTCTATTGCGTGAAAAGTTTCCTGACCGCGTAATTTCACGTTTTGGTGACGTCAGTTGGCCACCAATATCATGTGGTTTGACACGGCAGATTTTTTTTCTGTGGGGCTACGCAAAAGACCGTGTCTACGCCAACACTCTAGGCGCATTAAAAACCTACATTTCTCAAGTTATGGCCGAGATACCGCCCGAAATGTGCGAAAAAGTGGTTAAAAATTACCTCAAAAGAATGACAAGCTCCGAGTCTTCTCGAGGCGGCCATTTGAATGATATTGCTTTTGTGTGTGTTTTGTTTAGCTTTACTTTTGAAACCGGAAAATGAATGACCCCACATTTCCGGAAAAACATCATATGGAAGCTGTCGGACTGTGGAAAACCTGACACGGCTCTACTTAACACTTCAAACACGAACTACTACCGGTATTCGTCACCACCCTGAAGTTGGATGCGGACTATGCTTTAAAACTGGGCGGTGCGCTAACTGCTAAACTAACTCCTAAACTTTTGACTAAAAACAGAAAGACAGACAGTGACCAATTCCATCAACTTACAAGCAGGTTAGGTCTTACAAATTATCGTTGTATTCTACAAATATGTGTTCTTTTCGTTTTTACCAAAAGTACTTTACAGTTATAACTTACAGGCCTGGTAAAGGATCTACTTGTGAATTTAGGTTTCAAAAAAAATTTACAGAATACTCTACAATTGAACGGCGTTTGTTTTTTTGGAGGACAAGTTGAATGTTTCAATATTTTATCCGATTTCATGTAAAGTAATGAGAAAGTGGGCGTGGCGGCGGGCGGGTTTTGAAAAACGTTTACACTTGCACTGCTTTTTTTCTCAACCTCATCCTAGTTCAAAGTTTAAGGCCCAAAAAGTGGTAACATATGTACGAATAGACGAACGCACCGACATTCGTTTTCCCTATTTTTTAGAGTCTATCTCGATTATTTTTCTATGTAACAAGTAATGTACAGGGTGATCAAAATAATAGGGAATTTCACTGCCAATACTTTCTTTCCGAACAGTTATCAGTTTGTTTGTTGATATTTTTATTAAAAAGCAGTGAAAAGTTAACTATTTCTTATTCTGTACGTGAAAACTGTACTTAATTGTACAATACTTTTGTGAACTTATTAGAGATGCGACGTAATAGGCGATGTTCAGATGAAGAAGGTCGCATTTAAAAAAAACGACGAAAGACTTAAAAATTTCAAAACTCCCAGCACGAGAAACAAGAGGTAGGACCAGAAAAACGACTTCCACTGATGACTCCCATATCAAGAGCAAATGCCGCTGAGCTTGGTAGCATAGGGAGTGCCCCAACTGTCCGAAGAAGGCTCCTGAAAAATCAACTACCTGGAAGAATCGCTCGGAAAGTTCCACTGCTAAGCAGAAGAAACATATTCCCATTATCCAGATAAAGGACATCATGAACAAGGAGATTTATCGCGAGAAGATGTGATGTTACGGTATGCTGAGGAGAACATCGAAATTGGTGAGTGCTTGGTTGAGCAACCATCAAGTGTCGGTGTTACCATGGCCTTCTCAGCCCCCCATAGAGAATTTATGGGCGTACCTGAAGAATTCTTTGGCAACAGATACATTTCCGAACAAAAAACAGCTGTGGGCTACAATTCAAAGTCATTGGAAGGCCATTCCTGTGAGTGAGTGCCAGAAACTCATAGATTGCATGCCTGGTCGAACAAGGGTGGTCGTTTCGTGGACGTTAATCTTTCAACATTTTCAAATATTTAATCCTCTTTTCTTACTTTTTAGAAACGAAACGAATATTTACTGTGAATTTGAATTTGGACATGACTACTACATTTTGAACAGCTCTGTATGTATCAAACTGGATATACCGTTGGATAGGGTGTGAGAAGCTACAAATTATACCTATATCCGTTGTAACGGGAATTTTGAGCACAGTAAGGATTATATATATTTAATGTGTGAAAGCAAAAACTACTTTCAGACATAAATTCTGCACATAAAGTCAAATCTAGCTCCAGCTTCTTTAAAACTATGTAAACCTTAGCATTTGCAATCACCATCGAAACAAAGAACTACAAGAAATCACCCATGAACGCACCTTGGCCGCCTCGGCTCTTCTCAAGGCGGACAAACTACATTCATTGGAAGAAAATACCAACAATCGCCTCAGAACTGCGACAAAAAGTTGCATAAAAATAAACTTTAATCTTAGACTTGCCGAGGGTTTCGCTCCGTTCATGGTTCCCACTAAGAAATAAATTCTTATCTCCTCATAGTGATCTCTTTACGTTTCATCGATTAAAATGTACGTAAAATATATATAAATTCACAATTATTCTCGAAATCGCTCAGAATTTTGAGCAGATGTCGAAAATAACATTTTCACTACCTATAGGTACGTTTTCCATTTTGGATCGTCTCATTTGACTGCAAGGGGGGGGGGGGGGGGGGGAAATATAGTTTTTACCCGAAATAGTTTGAGAAACGCGGTATCGTCTACCGGGACACAACTGTTAAATTTGATAAGATTTTAGCGATTTTTTCCCGTTTTTGAAAAACGTTTTTTTTATATATGTATGAATACACTCCGTACAACTGTTTGTGCAAAGTTTTTGTGTATAACAGCACTTGGGTCCGGTATTTGCAGGAAGATTTAAAAAATCACGGAAGGTGGAAAAATATCGGTTTTTACGCAGAATAGACGGAGAAACACGAGGGCGGCGCGCTTCAATCGTAGAGTTTCTTTCACTCGTCACTGTGCAATGTTATTGTTTTTTCTTGATTCTCTTTTTAGACCGCTTCTTGGGTTGCTCTTCTGCGTCTGTGCATGAACATATATATGTAGTTTTTTTTACGAGAACTGCTCTCCAACACCTTGTTGCTCACTTATTTTTTTTGCAATGTACTGCTGTTTTAACTTTGACAACAAAACCTTCATGAACCGTAAGCACACTGTCGATAATTGTCTGTGCGGTGAAATGATTTTAAATCGCACTTGTGTCCGGTATTTGCACGAAGGAAAACGAAATCACAAAGAATACGAAAAAAGAAGAAAAAAAAAAGGCTTTACCGCGGAATAGACCGAAACCCCGACGGCGGCGTCTAGTTGAACACAGTTGCTGAGTGTTCAGCGAATATTTTGTCGTATTCACTCACTTGTTCATGTGTCTTTATGTCTTTAATGTTTGCATTTAATTGTTCACAATTCTGGTATTCACTTGGGGGGAACACAAATAATGAAAGATAAACGTGACAGTTCGCACAAAACGAAGAGACAACCCGAATAGCTTGAATCGTCAATTGCTAATGAGAATGGCTGGCCGCTAACCACTGGCATTTGGCGAGAATGTGTGGAACGGACCGGAATTATGTAGTAGATTGTTGACAAAAAGAGTGGAAGTGTACTTTTTCTTATTGGAACAAAATAATTATTTTATATAAATTTTCGTGATTTTTGCATTTCGAGCAGTTTTTGGAAATAAACTATATTTTGGAGGACAGATAGAGTGTGTAAATGATCGGTGACTTAGTTTTGCGACATGGGAGCACTTTTCGTGAGGTCTGCTGGTATTACGTAACATTTACCTATCCCGCCTTAGGGGCATTTCCAGAGTAATAATTTGTTTCAGATGCTATATATCTAGATACTAGATATATTTTCGCTGCAAAACAGATACACAAATTTGCGTTTAATATTTGGTGAAGAATTTTCACAGAGAAGTATCTTTTCCAATTTGTTCTCAGTGGAACCTGTTTGCGAGTGTAGTGGGGCCTGTGGATCGTGTTTGATTTTCCCCAACAAGCCGTTTGTTCTCTTTCTCTCTTCCGCCTACACCCGTCCGGCCCTTCCTCCTCTGCTGTTTACGCCTGTGGATCGTGTTTGATTTTCCCCAACAAGCCGTTTGTTCTCTTTCTCTCTTCCGCCTACACCCGTCCGGCCCTTCCTCCTCTGCTGTTTACGCGTGCAAAGCAGCTCGGTAGCTTTGATTTTTTTGCTGACTGTGCAAAATTTTCCATAGTTACCTACTGGGGGCGAAAACTGCGAAATGAATAAATGCGACGCAAGAAATATAGGCGTTGGTGCTGTACATATACATATGTACATGCCATACATTCAGTGGGCAGATGGCAATTCTGCCCAAAAAATTCTTCAGATATGATTCGCTTTGAGTAGAAGATAAATTTAATTTTAAAGATTTACTTAAAATTTGTGTTTGAAAGGTGTTTGGGCACTTTATTCGCCATAAAGGACCCTTTCCACCTCTGGTTGACCTCTAAGGTCGACGACTATAAGGCAGACGGTACTTTTGGTATCACTAAATAAAACATTAGTAACTGATGGTCCCCCCTGTAAGACCTTAGTCCTACTCTACTGTATGTTTAGAAACCAGTCGGTCGAACCCGTTTTGCCTAAAATCTGTTCAGATGAAGTTGAGGACGAACAAATTGGTTTTATACGCCTCTTGGCATTGCAAACGCCATCTAGAATACATTTTCGAATCGACAGTCCAATTAGACTAATTGGACTCTATTCAGTTTTTGAAAACCGAACTATTTAGCTCAGAAATATGATATTTCAAAGCGCCATCCTGTGTGTAATGGAAGGTAAAGTACATGTCCTTGTTTTTCTGGTATCAGTAGTGCAATTCAATGTGAAACTCAGTAGAAAATCGGCATGTTTTGGATAGCATTTCAAGCTGGGTAGCTCAAGCATGCTTGCAACACATGCACGGACAACCATCAAGAGAAGGACTACCAGTCGCTTATCCTTCTTATAACTTATAACTGCACAATGGATATCCTTCTGGATCCAGTGCTCCACCATAGAGAACCGCTCAACAAATCAAATTCATTTTCGTACAGCATTGTATCCTATGGACACCTGAATCCACTCCTGTCAAATCCTTGCACATATTGTGTATCTGGCGGTTAGGACAGAAAATTGGCATGTTTTGGATAGCATTTCAAGCTGGATAGCTCAGGACATATTCATGGACAACCATCAAGAGAAGGACTACCAGTCGCTTATCCCACAACTGCACAATGGATATCCTTCTGGATCCAGTCCACCACCATGGAGAACCGCTCAACAATCAAATTCCTAAATGGCCATTTCGTAAAGCATTGTATTCTGTGGACACCTCAACCCACTCCTGTCAAATCCTTGCACATATTGTGTATCTGGCGGTTAGGGCAGAAAATCGGCGTATTTTGGATAGCATTTCAAGCTGGATAGGTCAAGCACAGTTCGGTTCCACCTTGGCCACTGCAGTCAACACGCAAATACCTATCACGGTTTTCTGAAAGTTTGACAGACCCCCTATTAGTTCTAGAGTTGATGAAAAAGATGCACCATTAGACCTAACGTACAATGGAATGGCTAACACCAAACATTGCTTCTATAAAATCTCCGCTTTGTTACGGCTGAAGATTTCTGCAAGGATATCGAGGAAGATCTGCTTATGTCACTGTGCACCACCGTAGAAAACCGATCAACAAACCAAGTTCCTCCATGGCCATATCGAAAGGCATTTTATGGACAGACATCTCAACCCACTCCTGTCAAATCCTTGGTCATTGGAGTATTACATATGTCTTTGACTAATCTAAAATCTTGCAAGACGCATCGTTTGAAAATCACGCTAAGTTCCGGGATGAAGAATCAATTTCAATGCTTGGAACTGCCCACCCACCACAGTATCGTTTTTCGAGAAGCGGCCATTCAGTTTCCAAGGAGACTTTCGGAGGTAAAGTCGCAATTGGATGCGGACACAATGCAGTAAACACTTTACGATGCACTTGAATAGGTAGGAGGACATCCTAGGACTAATTACTACGTCCTTAACTGTTGACAGGTAATCATATTTGCCGGGGGAGGCTATCTTGACATACTATACCCCTCATAAATTGGTCGTACGTACTCATGGCACCAGCTTTTTACGTCGTTTCGTACACTCATCGTTGCTACGGACTTAATAAGGCCTTAAAATCCTACATATAACATCGTTAAGTTGAAAAACACTTAAAACATCTCCAGCTCTAATTAGCTCCATACAAAGCGCATAATAGGCGTAAACAGATTTAATAGCATAGCAACCGATTTCGAAGGCTCGTGGCAGGGTCCTTTAAGTAATTGAAATATCGACTTTTTGTTTCGATTCCAATCTGTTTTCGAATTGTGTTTTCCCCAGGAAAAAACCCCCGAAGTTGGTGTCTATAATAGAAACTAAAAATACATCCTCGTCCTACGACAGCTGCGTACATTTACATTGTCCCACAATTGTACTGGAAAAGATTTACTCCTTGACAGTCCTGCTAGAAAGTCCAGGTGGTTGTAGTCTGTGCTACGTCTATTATTTGTTTCGTTACTACTTTTGGCAGGACACATCCAAGACATAATCCTTATTCCTTTCAGTGCTGCCGTGCACATTTAGAATACGCAAAGTATCATATCCGGGTCATTCGAAAACAATACACTATTTGTATGAGAAGGAATTTCCATCGAATTTGTCTAGGATTTCGGACCAGAAGTGGTCCTTCATTTATAGACCAAGGAAGGCTTGTTGGATATGTGTAAAGAATTATCGAACTCCAAAGACAGTCTTAAACCCTCGGATCCTAATCATTCTTTAACGCTTGTGTCAACACCTAAAACTAAACATGCACCCAACACACCCGGGTGTGCCATACGTTTTTGTATGTCCACGGTCGTCGGAAGGAGTTGGAAGGAGTCGGTTGGAGTTGGACGCTTTTATTTTTCATGCAACGCATTTGAGAAAAAATATTTTAAGAAGTAAACCAAGCTACCCAGTGTTACGAACGTGAACATGAAGAAAGCCCAGCAGACCACTTCGTATATGAAAACCTATTACTACAACTGAATGAACTGACTCTTATCTGGGCATACATACAACTGGTCTATGGAAAACTAACTCACATCCGTTGTTTCGTGTTTAAATGGGTCCCAGACGTTTTTGGGCTATCAGTGCTTTTATCAGATCAGATATCAGACTGACAAAGCAGCAGACATATCTGACATTTCCTTATGCTGAATAGTAACCTCCAGGATAACTATAAACCAGGAGCCAACGTCACTGCTGATGAACAACTTTATCCTTATCGTGGTGGCACCGGATTGACTCAATATATACCTTCAAAACCGGTCAAATATGGGATCAAGGTTTGGTGGATATTTGACGCTATTACCTCTTATCCAGTCAAAGGACAAAATGTAATTTTCTAATCCAAAAGGAAGAGCAGTAGAATCATCTTTGGATTCAGCAGCAACAGTATGTGCTCATGTATTCCAAAAAAGAACAAATCGGTTGTGTTGCTTTCCACTTCCCATTACAGAATCGAAATCCAAAAATGATACTCGATTACAAAAGAAGCAAAGGAGGTGTTGACAATATGGACAAGTGCCTTGGTGAATACACCACGAAGAGAAGATCGAAGAGACGGCCTTTGACTTTTATTTATAACTTTGTGGATGTGGCTGCATTTGCAGCATTCGTGATATATGTTCCACACTTGAAGACTTCAACAAGCCTACAACAGTTGAGTCAACAATTAGCCATGGCAGAAATCCAGGATCGTTCAGAAAATACCCAAGTCATGCGAAATTTTCTATCACGTAGTGGAATTAAAAATATGTATGTTAAGGCCACCCAATAACACGGACGGTTATGGAAAATTCACAGACGTTTCCATGCAGGACATTTAAATGTCGTTGTGTACCATATCAAAGGATAACTATCATTTCTGTTAATCTTTCCGACTTAGAGGAGGTTAAAATAGGGATATCTGAACATCAAATTCAATAATGCTGCTGTGGCCGATGTCCTGTCTGCATAGTTGTTCAGAACAAAACAGCGAGAGATAACTTATTAAGGCTGAACTAACTCATCAGTCAAAAGAAAGAAAGTCCGATAAATACAACTTCAGCATTATTTGGACCGTCCTTATGAAAGGAGTCGTTCTAAGCATTTGGGCACCCAGATCCTTACAGCAAAGAAGCAAAGATCTCTAAGTGCATCTGTAGGTCGTAAGGTCTCGCCATCAAACTAGAAATCCATATGTTAGGATACTGAGCCTATACCACCATGTTCCATTCTTAACCTACTGAACTGTAGGTACTTTAGGTGAAAATCTGAGTGAGTCTGACCTCCCTAAATCCATGAACGCGAGAATAGGTCAAGTTTGTCATTACGAACACTTGATCTCTGTTGGGAAAACAAAAAAAAAGGTTAAGTATACGCCCCAGTATTCGATTCTAAATTGCACTCCTTAACTGATTGTCCCTTCTCTTAATCATTCACAAAATCATCGTTTCCAAGTCATTGCTTGCTATCTTATCTCTCGATTCATCGCAGAGCAAAAGGACAGTATCAAGGACAAAACTTCACCCAGTAACACGGCCCTTAATTTTTGTCCTTACCACTAACAATGTCGACCGCATTATCAAAGACTCCTATCTCTCCATCTAAGCCGATGACATGAAAATCTTCAAATTCATATCTTCCACCACGGACTTTCGGTTTCAACGAACCTGTCCCTTCAGTCTCATCCTTTTGCGACTTAGGTGTCATCTGCGATAGGGAGCTTAACTTCCGTTCGCATAGTAACAACATCATAAGTAGATCCAACTCTGCGCTTGGCTTTGTGAAACGTTGGTCTAAGGAATTTTCAGATCCCTACGTTACCAAATCACTCTACATCACCTACGCCAGACCCATCCTCGAATATGGCAGCCAAGTTTGGTCCCCTCATTATGCCGTCCACGTCCGACGTATTAAAGCTATCCAACGCAGGTTTATACCTTTTGCCCTCCGTGGTCTTCCCTGGGTTGACATTTTCCATTTGCCTCCCTACTCTGAACCCCTGAAACTGATCAATCTACAGTCTCTCGAACCGACCTTCTATTCCTGCATCATTTAATAACTGGTCACATCGATTGCCCATCGCTTCTTGCATCGGTCTCATTTAATACCAACTCCCGGTGTCTTAGGTCTTCTCCTCTTTTCCGTCTCGATGGGAAAGCAACAGGTCGATGGGACAACCATTCGTGTTGTGCGTGTTATATTCTTTACACGAATGGAAGGGGCCTACTGTTTGATGCCGTGCCCGAAGGACAATTTGTTATTTGAGAAGCTTTCTCAGGACAGTTGTACTCTCGGATGTTTGTCAGACGCTCGCGAGAGGTGGGGCCATGAACAATTTTTAGGTGTTCCCCGACTGGGATTCGAACCTCGAACCCCTTGCTCCATAGTCCAACGCACTAACCACTGAGCTACGTCTCCCACAATACGGTACGGCACCTAGGCACACTAGGCGTGGGTGTTGACGTAAGGGTTAACCGATTCTGTTACTCAGTTTCCAGTAGGAGTTCGAATTATTTAATAGAAGCGTTTCAAGAACGGATCTCTGCGAAGCACCAGTGCTTCTTAAGTATTCCTCTGTCCGTCTTGCTCTGTAACGCCCTCTGGTGGGTAGCAATGGTATACTCAACTATAACTAAGGTATATCCGAGGTCATTCATATTTCTCAGACTGGGCTAGTAAGCCTAAAGATTTTATAGCTTTTGACCATGCTTTCTTAAGTACCAGCCCAGGCCTGACACAGATCACCCAAATATGCTCTCTCTTACCGTTGTTGCCACAGTCAGATACACTGCCAGGCAGGAACTAGAAAAAAAACCAAAGATCCTTAGTAAGACGTTCAAAATGTAAGGCACTGGATTTCCAATCCTTTTCGTATTTGGTTACCAGAACGGAACCTCAGCAATAATAGACATGATACAGTTCCGGAGTTTTTCTGTGATACCTTGTGCCTCGTAAAACCCTCCAGCAACACTGAAAGAAATAAGGATTCATGTCTTGGATTAGTCCTGCCAAAAGTAAACACATGATGGATGTAGCAGAGGTTACAACCACTCACTGAGAATATATTTGAATGTAGAAGAATTTAAGGACTTGCAGAACATTTGACTTTTCTATTCACATGGTACGTTGCTTAAAGGTTTCATAGAGCTGATTTAGTTACGTGGGATGCCACTACGGTCTCTTTGATTGATTCTGTCCTATGCACTGCCAGAGCTAGACCATTTTAGGTAACCTCTTTATCTTTTATCTTTTAGACAATAAAAACGGTAGTGTACGTGATATTCTACAGCATCGGACTAAGTACAGAGCGCTGAGGCATGCCACCGGAGACATTGTTCTCTTCTAGTAGAGAAAACTTGCAAAAACTCTACGTAAATGGACCTCATTCGGATCATTTTTGAGGCTCACATCTCATGAACTCAATAGAACGCAGTACCCGTCAGATCCATATCCCTGTGCTGATTCCTTCTTATCCGCCCGTTCTGACTACTATTCGTTTCATCCATCCAGTTGTTGGGTGGTCATCGAAACAGCATACCGTGCTCGTGCTCTGGCTATAGGCTTCAAGTATTTTTACAAAATTTCAATCTCTACCTCCCGTCCATAAATAGCTCCTTCATTCACTTACCATTGAAATGTGGATTTCATCCTTTGGGCCATTAAATCATTCTTTCGTTAGACGTTTATTCGAAACCCGAATTGAGCGAGGTTACTTCAACAACAAACCGCGTTTTGGATACACACATTCCTCTTGTGGCAATTGCCCCATCTTTGATTTATTTGGCGATTTGACCACCGACCGGCAGGTAGGTAGTGGGTACTGTGTGAAAACAGTGGTTATTGGTGTTTAAAAAAACATAATCTGGTAATAAAGTTATGTGTTAATGTTACTGCAGAACAGTTTATGGGATCTGAAGGATTTTTTGGAGCTGAAAAGAAAAAAAAAATGTTAGGAGGTTAGCTTGCAGTCTGAGACAAGCGTGGTGAAATTCGAAGAAGCACGACAGAGAGATTTAAGGTTTTATAACCCAGATTGAGCTAGAATGGTTATGAGTCATGAAATGTCTAGACTTTCTAGATCTATGTATGTACGTTCACTTCTATCCATCATAGAGCAAAACTGACAGAGGCGTACTCAAAAAACGCTGGTGCTTGGCAGGGATCTGTACTTGAAGCGCTTTAATTGAAGAGTACTACCTGTTGAACCGATGACCATACCCTCTGTTAAAGAATGTCTAGAATCCTAGAAAATAGAGGGCTTTTTCGCACCTCAGCGTTACATTTAATTGTGTAAGCCACATGGACTTCGAGGTTTGTTAAGAAAGAAGTGAGTATTAGATGTTAGTGTGGTTACTTACGGAGTAGATGATCTCTGTTCCATTACGAGTACCTAGAAAAAATGTTACAGATTGTTCACACAAGTTATACTCCTGTGAAAAAACTTTTAAGTGTTATGACAGGGACTCGAACCTCGAAAACCTTGCTCCATAGTCCAACGCACTAGCCACTGAGCCACGGGAGACAGTTTAAATATCTAAATATTTGGTCCTGAAAACATTTTCGATTTCGTTCAAACTAGTGGAGTTTTGAAGAAGTGGGCGTGGCGTTGGGGGAATACAAAAATGCTCACTTTTACCTCCGTCTACCTCCAATTTACGGTTCGAAAACTGGTGACATACAGATGAACGCTATTTCGCTTCTAATACTGATTATCTCAATTGTTCGAGGCCGCAGGATTCTCAACGATATGTCGATTCCTTCAAATCCTTCGAAGTCCAGTGAACTGGTGCATTACGTTATGAACGATCAACGATATTGCGGTCAGTCCATGGGTTTTTGCCGATTATTTGACGTAACCTCGATGGACCCGCCTGGTATGTCCACGTGTTTTGCTATGTTGACTACTGAAGACTTCGCAATTCCAACAATCTTGCCTATTGGCCTATTGGAGCATGGCTGTACTTCTTCTCAGTCAACAATGTAACAAGTTGTGAACTACTACCTCCGCCCGTAGAACACTACTAACTCGAAAATTGCACCACCCAACCTATTCAAGGGAACAAACGCACTATAAGTGCTATAGACTCTCCCTTGGATACTATGGACCCCTGTGGTGATCTCATGGTCTTTGGGGATTTTAATCTTCCCCATGTTCAATGGGTCCAGTCTGAGGATGAGTCTTATTTCGATCCTTCAAATGCAACCTCTGACAAAAAAGTTATTTTGACAGATTGTCTCTCCAAGTCTGGGCTCCATCAAATTAGTGGCATAACTAATAGCCATGGCAGACAACTTGACCTTATTTTCTCATCACGGCAGGTAATCATCTTTTCTCTTCTCTTGACCGCTACCATCCACCCTCGTTCTTTACTTTGTGATTTGAATCCAAGCTGTTATCGTCAGACTTCATACAGCTTCAACTTTGATACTGCTTTAGCTTTTTTCTATTCCTTAACCTTCTGTAAACCCCACCGTGGTAGTAATAATCAACTGCGCGCGCTTCGCAATAAGAGGAACAAGCTCTGGAGAGCATACCTGAAATCCTGCTCTGACTCTGACTTGGTTGAAGATTGAAGATTATAGCCGCTGACTTCAGCAAAGCCTTTGATAGAATCTCTCAATTATTACTCTCAAGCTAGATCCAAACCTGTCGACACTATGAGGTTATATTCAAATATTCTGTCTCTAACCAGTTTACGGCCACACCAGGCGTCCCTCAAGGCAGCCACTTGAGTCCTTTAATTATTTTCACAATTAACGATGTCGACCGCATTGTCAAAGCCTTCTATTTCTTCGTCTTTGCCGATGACATGAAAGCCTTTAGAGTCAAGTTCACTCCCGTGAACTTCAAAGTGACTTGAAAAGTTTTTCTGCTTGGTGTGGTAGTAATTTTCTAGAGTTGACTCTGAACAAATGTCAAGGTATTACGTATTCCCGGAAATATCTCCCTAGAACATGCATCATCCTTGTCACCCTTCTGCGTGACTTGGGTGTCATATGCGACAGTGAGCACAGTTTTCGCAGCCATATCGTCTGCGTCATTAGCAGAGCAAATTTTGTAAAACGCTGGTCCAAGAAATTCTCAAATCCTTATACTTAACCTTTGTAAGATCCATTTTAACATACGCCATCTCTATCGCGGTACACACTCATATCGAATTGAGACTATTCAGCGAAGGTTATTCGTTTTGCCCTACGCGGACTTCCGTAGCCCTACACATATAACCTTCCTCCTTACGAGCATCGCCTGAACTTGCTGAGCATGCAATCGCTCGAAAAACATAGAAAAGTCTCAGCTATTACCAGGAAGCATTGATTGTAATGGTCTGCTTCAAAGGATATCGTTCAACACCAATCCACGAACTCTGACGTCAGCACCTCTCTTCCGCCTAAAGTTTCATCGTACAAGTTCCGGGAGTAATGAGCCTATGTATTGAACCCTACTCATGGAAAATGACCACCATGATCTTTTCGATTTTCAGTCTAGCAAAATCGTTCTTAAGCCCTTTATTTCCCTTCCTCTTCAACGTCCTCAGTTAGATTTAAGTTAATATTGTGAACGGCTCAGTGGTTAGTGTGTCAGACTATAGAGCAAGTGGTTCGAGGTTCGAACCCCAGTCTAAATACCTACAAGTTTTTTTTACTGCCCTATCTCTCAGGAGCGTCTAACAAACATCCGAGAGGATAACTACCATAAAAAATCTTCTTAAATCTCAAACTGCCGTTCGGATACAAAATTAGACAGAAGGCCCCTTCCATTCGTGTAAAGAATAGAACACTCACAACACGAATGTCTGTGAGAAGCCAGGGCCTGGATCCCATCGACCAGCTTAACCTTTAGATCTTTGCTCCTTGTATTGAGCTAATAATCAAAAATCATCTCGAACTTAGTACTAGCAAATCTCAATTCATAACATAAACGCCTTCCACCACTCCATAGGGATTACTTTCGGTGCGTTGCAGAGCCCCTACTCCCAGTAGTCCGAGGCTCTGAAGCTGCTGAATGTATTTTTCCATTCTAATTTCAATGCTGTACATGGTTATTTTGGGTATAAGTACTTTCTACCAGGTTCCGACTGGTTTCACTTGGAATTCTTGACCATTCAGCCTGCAGTCTTGAAGTCCGTGAAGAGTCCCTGCCTGAGATACGGTAGCCTTCCATTCCCTTCAATCCCAGGCACGCTGCTTCCAGTTGTCCAGACCAAGCGCCTTCCTTGTCGTCTCGAACCTGGGGGTTATGGGTCGAAGATCCTCTTATTGTCCATTCGCTCCACATCTTGGTACAGCTCATAGAGTTCGCGGTTATATCCTCTCCTTCATTCGCCCTCCTCGCATACGGGACCAAAAATTTTTCTTTCGAAAGTGCCCAAAATCTGCTCTGCTTTCCTGCTTATCGTCCAGCACTCGGCTCCATATAGCAGAACTGGCAGCATCAATGCTTTGTATAGCATGCATTTCGTCTTCCCAGATAGGAGTTTTGAATCCATTTGTTTCGCCAAACCGAAGTAGCAGTGGTTTCCTAGGGTAAGTCTTCGCCGAATATCCACAAGGGGGTCGTCATATTTACTCCGAGGTAGGTAAACTCCTTAACTACCTCAGTGACGTTTTGTCCTAGACATTGGACCGATGCTTCTTTGTATGTTGACAACAGGTACTTGGTTTTGTCCTCATTCACTTCAAGGCAAACTCGTTTCGCTTGTTCTTCAATTGCCGTAAAAGCTTCTATAACGGCGCGATGGGAGCGACAGTCTTAGCTACAACTCATCTACCATGTCTCAAGCAGGGACTCTTTACGGGTCGGGAGCCCTTTAAGTAAGTAAGTAACGCCCTTAATCTTAACCAACTAATGGGGGTCTCCCAAAGGTCACCAAGTTAAACAGCCTCAAACCATTAATCTTTCTCCACACCGTGTCTCGTTTGGTTGGTGCCCTACCGTCGGCTTGAATTCTATTGATTTTGGTTTCATCTGAAGTCATCCACCGTCCAATTCTTTTGTTCTTTCCATAGCGTAAGCCTGGTTTTTTTTATATTTTTTCTGAATTTGGATTCCAGCCCAATTCTGCGAAGAGCCCTTCTAGCTATCCACTACCTTATATTTTTCCAGCTCCTTTGGGTGTTTTGGCGTCTTTTTTTGATCACAAGATGCCCCATAATGCGGGCACCTCCATCGGTCAAACGGATTCTCTTAATATTCCTTCCTTTTCATACCTGACATGATGCATAGACGTTGCGCTGCATTTCTTTCCGTTTCAAACGTTCTACTTATGCGATTTCATTCGTTTGTATTTCATGAAAATCGGTTCACGGACATTCATTTTATCCTCAAAAAACCAGAAAATTTGGAACCATGTACCCAGCACTGTACATTCAAATGTACTAATAGTTGTACTCAGTAAAAATAAAACAAAAATCTGTCTGATTTGAGAGTTTATGTAGTTTTCATTGACGTTGCATATATGTATGATTTTTCCAAAAAACAGAATCGTAATAATGTGACTCGTCCGGTCCGGTTACGACTCAATGTCGCCGCCGCCGTCGGTCCCTTGATAGTCGCTATATCTCGATTCTACTTTATGAAAAGTTTCTAAAATAACAAATTGCCCATCGGACATGGCATTATCAAACAGTAGGAGCCTTCCATTTACATATGTAAAGAATTTTGTATGTACTAGGCCTTGATTCCCATCGATCCATCAAAATTGTGTTGTAAATGATCCCGTCTTTCGGAGTACTAGTTACAGAAACTTTGAACTCCATTGGATCCATAAGAAGTTCCAGCACGAACGCATGGCTTATTGGTGTTAGCCATCAGGAAATCGAATGAATTTTGCGCAATTCGGTATGAAAAAGACAATTATTTGCGCATTTGCTTAGCAACTACTGCTGGTATCTGCTCTACTTTTCTTAAATAAATATGGCAGCCGCACTATGTACGCTGCATGTGTTGCATAACTTCATGAAAAATTCTTGGTTTTTATATGCATATGCACATAGATACATATGATGATACTATTGCAACGGGTATCTAGATTTTTCGTTGAAACATATTGATTTGCTTGCCATGCACTGTGAAATGTGAAGATTTTGGTAAATTACTGCAAAAAAAATTCTAAATTTCGTTCATTGATCATCAGCTACATGCAGCCATGTGTACATATGTATCTATTTACTATGTATATAGTTCGCCATCGGCACAGAGAGTTTTTCTCCATCCTGTATCTGTGTAAGTTTGTACTGACCATGGGCACTCCCACATATGAATACGTATGTTGGGTAAGCACTTGATCTTTATCTAAAAGCTCACCATCGTCACCATGCCGCCCCACGTATGCATGTGTCTGTCCATTTTCAAGAAACTAAACTATTTATTAAAGTATTTGTATCTGTGTACATGTATAAGTATCTTACGAACTAACTAACAAACTAGTCGATCAGTTTAGGTACAGTTTAGCTTATTTTTTCATTGTCGGTGTATAGGTGTGCGTTTACCCCTCTAGAGAGTTCGCATAAGACACATCGATCGTTGTACATATTTGAAACTGGTTTCCCCTCTATTGTGGCTTATAGCTTGGCTCTCATTTCTTGTTTGTGTTGGTTTTAGCTGTTGCGCTCCGTTCCATTTTGATGGCTTTGGAATGGATGGCGGCCGATTCGTGGCTGAGAGAGAACGAACCAAAATGGAATGAAATTCTCTGAATTTCTTTAAATGCGTTTTTTAATTTTTTTATGATTTTTTGTTGTAATTTTCTGGTAATTTCTTGATGGAATTGTGTAATGGCGATCCGGAGGCATTTGTCTGTTGAACTGGGGAAGCTGAAAAGAAAGAAGTAGATACATATATGTACATGCTATGTATGTATGTAAGAGTATTAGAAAATCTTGAGAAAAAGTGTCACATATTTGGCAAATGGTGGTTGCCTACAAGTAGTAGATCTTGCGTTGTTTTATGCGAAATTATTGCATTTGCTGCATTAGAGTCCGTTTTGATGGTTATTTTGTCACGAAAACATAACTTTTTGTGCATTTATTCCATGAAAAAATGTTGGAAACAGAAGACAACAGTTTAAATATCGCTGACACGATCACAGGGTTTTTTGGTGTCGGATGTCAAACATCAGACATGGTTTTGTTTATCTTTTTTTGTTGTTATTTATATTTAGTAGTAGTGTTCACCTCTGATCAAAGGTTGAGCTTTAATAATCGAAAATCTGGGCAGCAGTACCCAGATACCAAGATCTCGGAAAGAGGAGTGTGAAGTAGCGACGGCAATCTTCTCCTTTCAGTCATTCAAATCACAAGGGGTTGCACTAATCCTATAAAAAAAACCGAATCAGTGGAAGAAAGATACAAGTTTTCCGAAGGCCTAACATCGTTTCAGAGACTGTTCTGTTAAGACCGGTCCTCGGAGAAGATGCACTTAGACCAGAGTCCACTGTGCTTGGCGATGTGTTCTTCTTTCCTACTCTGAGAACCATTTACTCTTTTGTATGAAAGAACTAATCTTAGCAGTGAAGGCAGTGCGGAGATCGTTTAGATCATTGATCAGGCATTCACCTAGTCTAGCTTTCTTGATGTTGTATAGGAAGTGACTAATGGTCTCCTCATCATCTGATTCTTCTAGCTTCTGCAGAAGTCGTTGTAGGGGATGTCTAATCTTTGAGCATGTCTTCCTATAGCACAGTGTCCGCTGAGGGTGTTAAGTCTCGTGAAGGGGTTCTTGTCTTGTGTCTTAAGAGTCCGATGGACATGGTTTCATTTAGGGTCGGCTAGAGGAACCTAATGGTGTTTACCGGGACTTTGGTTGATACAAGAAAAAAAATGACTTTAACAATCTAAACTTAAAAATATAGGGAGTGGTTAAGACAGGGTGGGACAGGGCTAGGAAGAGAAAAAGGGGTACTAAAGGCGAAACAGCTTTCCGTGTTATTAGCCTTGTTCAACTTTCTGGACAGTAGTGTATTATAGCCACAATTAGTCCGATGAGATCTGATACGGAAGACAGGTATAGAGCTTATGTTGCGGAGATAAGTGCTAAAGGATACCGATTCGAGAAGTACGGGACAATCAGTGTGACTGGCAAGTAGCTGATGAAGGAGGAGTTAATCGGGGATTCCGAGACGGTTTTCGAGGGACTGCAGGCGGATAAGCTTAAGACAATCGACGGAAGGTGGTAAATTATTTCTGTAAATCCAAACGAAATCGGCATAGTAGGGGCCAAGTTGATGCCATCGATTATTAGCCTCACTTACCCCGTCGGCGTTGATAAAAAAGTCTCTTCCAACCAGTACGTGTGCCTCACAATTCCCTGGTATCTTGCACTGACCTGGCACCCAGCAAAGGTTGATGTTGTAGCTCTAGTTGAAGCTTTAGAAGGTGTCATCATGCCCACAATGCGTTCTTACTTGTCTTGTGTGGAGTCTTGTTTTTGATGAACTAGGTACTTCAGAATTCGATAAACCATGGGATCAACTGTTATTGTAAAAGTACACTTGACGAGGAAGGGAATACTTGATACACTGGCGCTGAGTACGCTGACAATACTGACAGCAGTCAAGAAAGTTAAGTATCTGCGACTAAACCAGATAGTTAACTCATCTAAAAAAAACACACAGCCTAGCGTACAAATTTTGAGAATGTTGTTCGAAAACCCTTAGATGGATGTATTTTGCTATTGCCAAACCAATGATCACATATTGACGAATTCAACAAAGTCCACAGACTGGCATGCATCTGTAGTACAGCAGACCATGAGAACCATTCCAACTTCTTGAGCAACACAACCGAAACACATTTGAAGCATGGATCAGCATTGGTTAAGAATAACCTTCGTAGCCAAACGAGCTTCCTGCAATCGTAAACATTGTAAACTCAAGGCACACCTAAGAACGGGCCATGAACGCACACGGTAATCCTAGGGAAAATAGCTATTACCGGACGAGGAAATTACAGTCAGATACTAGATACTAGACTGGGTGCTCTAGGACGGATATCTTACCCTAAGGAGTAGTAAAATTCCGAAAGGAAACCCTTATAAGGGGTCGTATGTCTCCACGGTAGGGAGTAGGGGGCACAATATATGTCGAGCTCGTACGAAATGATTTCCTTATTGAGTGCTTTAACAGAAAGCTTGGAATCCAAATACCGTCACATTCTTCTTTTTGACAATTTCCGCAAATGCCATTTGACTTCCGTCATCATTGGCTCACTTTTGTGCTATAAATGATAAAAAAAGGTAACAGACCTACTAGGGAAGGTACTAAGTCAAGGGGCTGGAGGAAAATATTGAGCTGGACTTCAAGGATATGGAGGAGTCTCGTCACAGACACCTGATACGAAATTGTTCCAAGAAAGCCAAGGAACTGCATATAGTCGAAGGCTTAACATCAGGAAGCGGGAAACATTTTTTACCGAGTGGACAGTGGAAGTAACATGCATACACATTATCATCTGAACTTAAGGCGGAGCGATGTTGGTAAGGTATGGAAGGACGAAGGCATGCCCATCTGCTAAAAAGCCTTTCAGCAACACATATGCAGCTCGACTGTAAACCAAAACTTCCTGCAGGTTGTGGCAACACAGAAGGTACTTTCTTTCATAAGACCACCCAGATGTCAGTTTGCGCAGTTCGCAGTAAGAAGTTGTAGAGGCATTCACAACATACGTGCACCACTTAAGACAAAACGTCACTAGAGCGGGTGTCATATCAAATCAATAACAAATTCAAGATTTGGCCAGAGTCGGCATAATTACGGCTGTATTCCGCGTATAACAGTTTTTAAGTCCCTGAACCTATGGTGGAGCACTGCTCCCGAGCCACCAGTCTAATGGTGTTGTTACATCGCACGATCTTGGCAACCAATTGAAGCATTCATTTCGAGAAACTACTCATCCAGAACATTCTCAACGTTTTTTTTGAATAAAAATTACTACACGTTACTCGTTGTGGGAGTGTGTATCGATTCGCGTCATACTTTACTTTTGAAAGTTTTAAATTGGAGGGAAATTCAACATGACATCTACTTGCAATCTGTAGATACTTGTACGCACACGAAGTCTCACCGAAAAACTCACAGAAAAGCTACAGCACTGGACTGTATGATATCCTATTCTTCTACCACTGCATCGAGATACTTTATGTTGGATTAGGATACAAACTTAAGTCATGGTTAGTTGCAGGATGCCATGAAAATTGTTTTTTTTTTTTTTTTGAATGAAAACGCTTATAAAAAGTGAATACCTACACATTGGTCTTAACGATCAGGCCAGGCTTTGAACTTACTGCATCCCATGGTCAAACGCCCAGATATGGAGCTTCGTCCTCCTCATGCACTTTAGGTCAACTGTTAGTTCTCACTATCCATTGGGAATTCGTCGTCGCTATCACGGCCGATACACTCGATATACGCATCCCAAACATCGTTAGATAGTTGCACGCAAAATATACCCTCGTCTGTGTGTACTATCAGATACAGTTCATCGTCAATAAGCACAAAGTCATTACTAATATCCATGATTACACGTATTTTTTTTTTTGTTTTTGTTTTTGTTTTTGTTTAGCCACTTTTCTAGTTTCACCCGGTAAAATGCAAAATGCATCTCATTGATTCACCATCGAAATATATCGATACAGATACGTAAGTATATTTATTTCTATCGTCACTTGCGATGAGCACCATAGATAAATATCTGGAGATGTATCTTTCTCTCCGTTCGAACGATAAAACGGCATAATATGACCTACACTTGAGTACCGATTACTACATACGTATGTGAGAAAAAGTAGAATAAATTACTTATAAACTCGCTTTGTTTTGTTGGTTTTTTATTTTTATATTTTAAGTTATTATTTGGGCGGCTTTTGTGCGGCCAATTGGACCAATAAGTACACAACAAGTGGTTGATACTTTTCGAGGTGTAAAAAACTAACTAACTATCGGTTGGAAAGAACGATGCGATATTGCAATTGTATCTGTCTTCATCAACGTATCCATGATGAATTTATTGGAGAGGCACAGTTGTTTACGATTGCAGTTCCAAGAAGAAGAACAAAAAAATAAATGGTATGGTCGTGCCTTGGCTTAAAGGTTCTGCATGCCTTGCCGAAAATGTATGTACAATACTTGTATGATGATTGTTAGCTTGCGTCATCGATCTGCGTTTGGCAGTTATGTTATCCGACAGCAAGCGGGTGTACAGATACTATATGAACTTTGTGTGTATTGTCTCCGAATACATTTTTTATTCTGATAGTATTTCCGTGCGTGTAATTGAAGCTGTAAGGCTTGTATCTCCCGAGCGTGCTGTTGCGCCGCAAGGTATTGTATGTCTTACAAGATATTGCAGATTTTTTTTTGTGGTTTGGCACGCCCATTGGTGACTGAAGCTTTGAGGGACACACGTGTCTTCAGATCCACGTGTTCGGTGGGATATGGATTTCACAGCCAACTTGTGTTTCATACAATACCTTGTCAACTGTATGTTGTAAATGTCAGTGACAGATTAAACTCTACAAGCGCTTCCATCATTTCATATTGGAGTCGATAGTCGATAGATACATGTCACAGTGGGGGAGCTAGTACGGATCATTGAGGAACGCTGCACGCTGTCGAGTTGGTTGTAGTGACTGGTGAATTATTTGTATCAATTTACCTAGAAAATTGTTATTTAATCGGTTTCTATTACAGGTTGCATGCTGTGCTGGCGACATGCTGTGCCATATGTCACTACCAGAGGGATACCATGTACATATACCCACCAAGTTCCGTTGACCTTGGTTTACTTTCTGTGGTAGTCATGCGTGTTTGCCTTTGCCTTCCTATTCAGCGAATAGTCTTCTTTACAGTCACTCAATTCTTTAAACTCACTCACTACTCAAGCAGCCTTACGTCACTATGAGTTCTTCTTGTATTACTGCTTCAAGTGGTATTACTTCATAGAATCCGCTTAGGGGAGGACAGGTATTGGACTCTCAGAGAGATTACACTCCACAAACAGCAGGATCGATCGTAAGCTGCGCTATGTAGGATACACCTCCCTATAGTCCTCCCAATGTCACATAGAAATTAACTGGCGATTGTCTCTCATAGAGATGGTAGAGTCGGGGTATTCCTGGGTATTTCTGTGGTGTACTCAACAGTAATTGCATACTAGCGCTACCGGGTACAGGTAAGGCTAGCACTCTGGCACTATAAAAATCCAGGCCTGCTATGCTCTATCAGAATCTTCAATCCTTCTACTAAGTGCAGATATACCTATCCTTGGACAAAGTAATCTTCAACTAGTAAGCAAATCGATTAATATGTTGCGGCATCTGAACATCAAAAAGTATTCCATCGAGTCCGACAGAGATCCCTAATAATGAACTCCTACAAGCTACCATAACATCTACATCTGAAACATTTTAACTCGAGTTGAGTGCCTCAGGGGTGCATTTTAACACCCACTGGGCATGGACAAATAACAGGAGTATAAAATCCGATTATTTATTATCCTGTTCACACCTTCGTAGCTGTAATTACATACTCAATCAAATGACTGACCAGCAATAATAATCGATTTCAATGCGACTAAAGTGCAATTCATCGCCTTCTTGGCCAAGGAGCATTTCTATTGCTAAAGGGGCCCTCCAGCCTCCTAACACCCTCGTCCAGAGCTGACTGGCGGAACCACATCAAATTACCACAACGAACTGCAGCATCCATGAAGCTGAACTACCTGTTTTCAGCAAAAAGATACTTCACATCGGTTAGACTAGGTTTTATTATTTCACTTTCGAAGGACGTAAGGGAAATCCGTTTGCCACACCACAGAGACTCCGACTCGGTTGGATTTTATTACCAGACGGATTCCCTTTCTTGGTGCTGTTGATTAGCGAAACATAGATTTTATTAGTTTCGCTTATACAGGCGGCTGTCAATCAACATCATCATTTGAAGAGGCTGAGGACAAATGAAATCTACAGGGAGACTTGCACCATTGGGTCATGTGTTCGCCTAAGGGGATGAGATCATAGCTCTGTTTTAGTAACTCGCAGAGTTTATAGGATCCTACAAGATTGAGAAGATTTATAATTTCCTGTACATAGCAGTTTCCGACACACTTTCCTGAGTAAGAAAAAGACAATATTCGCTCAGAAAACCTTAGTTTTCAAGAGTCTTCAAACGTAGTCGGACTCCGGGAAGTCCCACCAACGGCACCCAAAGTCGTAGATCTCATTCAAATATAATCCTGTTACCAATATCCCTTGAGACCCAACGTTAGATCTCAAAAATATCAGATGAACACGTCAGAAAGGATTTGAAGGATACTTCACTGCATGTATACATCGTCAGACCTAGTCTAACGTATGTCCAGTGTGTCTAGTCAAAAGCAAAATCAATGAGAAGCTAGTAAGTGACAGATCTTACGTCATTTTAAAGTGTCGGAGCTTTTTAAAGTTCAAACTGGAGTACGTCAGGGGTACATACTGTCACCGCTGTTGTTCATCGTATTCATTAGCGATGCACTTAGTGCAGCATTGACGGAAGTACAACATGGATTTCGCTGGACTATGGACTGTCTTACCGAAAACAGCTCGACTATGGTGACAACGTTTAACTACTTTCACTATTTTGACTAATTTTCTTCTCCGCATAGGACAAATGGTCACTGTCGGGCTTTACCTACCTCAGCGTTAATATCATCTCCGCGAATGACACCTAAGAGGAGAATCGGCGAAGACTTACTCTAGGGAACTGTAGCTACTCGGTTTGGAGAAACAAATGGGGTAAGACCCTGTTCACACAGGATTGACAGCCTGGAAGTCTACACACTTCCGTGGATTTTTGTGACATTTAGTAGTTTTGTAGACGTCAAATGAAATTGGGTAGTTTCTTAACAACAAATCCTTTTTGCAACAAAATTAAGGCTTTTTAAAGAAATTAAATTGCTTTGCTGTCGTATTTCTATTGTTTACTCCAAGAATTTCTTAGTTTTTTGACACATTTTTGTCGAGAGACATCAACCGACATTTCCAACTGAAAATCCAGATTGCAGTAACATGACACTTTTCCACTGCCCCCATCGGCTGTGATGGGCTCGGCAAGGCTGCGTACTTTCACCAATACTATTTTTATTCGATGGACTCTGACATCTGAACTCAAACACCTCGACTACGCCGACAAATTGTCTCAACCGATGGCGGAACCGAACTGGATGTAGCCAGCCGAATAGGCAAAGCAAAATCTACGTTTGGGATGGTATCCACAGTTTGGCGTAGCAATGCGATTAGCTTAACCTCCAAGCTACGACTGTTCCGTTCCAATGTTGAATCCGTGCTGCTATATGGATGTGGTACCTGGAGGGTGACCGTCACTATCACGAGGAAGCTGCAAACGTTCGTCAATAGGTGCCTACGATATATCTTTAGGATTTTCTGGCCAAACCGTACCTCTAACGAACAACTCTATCAGATAACGAGCCATGAACCTATAGGCACAACAATACGACGACGAAAGTGGCAGTGGATTGGACATACTCTCCGAAAGGGTGACAGGTTCACGCGATGCAATGGAACCCTATTACTCAGGATAGCAGGATACGCGGTGGTCCTAGGAGCACGTGGCGCAGAACAGTTGAGAAGAAAGCACGGCAACTGGGAAAGAGTTGGGGAGAACTGAGACACATCTCCAGAAACCGCTACCGATGGCGCGTAGGCACTGTCGAGGCCCTAGGACCCACAAGGGTATACAGGACTTAAGAAGAAGAAATCGGCTGTGAACGTCAAAAAATCCTGTCCAACAATTCTATGTGGCAGACTATTATACGACTACAGGCTGACCACATAAGAACTATATGAACATTTTTTTAAATAAAACAACAACAGGTATCGGCACATGCGAAGATGACTTTTTGGCCGAAATTCGGATCCCCGTCCAACTTTTCCAGGCCCAATATATTGTCTATGGTAGGTCGGCCTCATCAGCACAATTTCTTATACGGCTGTTGGCCCAAATCCAAGGAAAACAAGCCGGCGATGACTCATTCAGCCGAATCGATCTTCTTCGATCCTGGCTGCTATGGTGGCTATATTTTCTTCTTTCACACGAATCTCTGTCTGGTTGGTGGCTTAAGGTCCAAAAGAGTGCACTTACGCTCGAAGTTTTCCACCTGAAGCCATGATAACGACCGACCTCACAACGAAATTCTCGTTGCATACTTACTATTGAGCAACTGAACATTTTGACAGCCGGATGTCATTAGTAACTTTGACAGCTGCTGCAACATAACAATTCGAAAAAGTACACAGGTATCTGGTCACCCTTTACATTCAAAACATTAGCAACTGAGAATTTCGTCTTTTGTGCTGTGATCCTTGGAAGAACATAATGTGTTTTAGATTTCTCTTAATATCGACTCCGTATGACAATTGCTTAGAATGTCAATAACAGAAAAATCTTTTGGAAGTGTGACATCTGCTGTCAAAATTCTCTGTATGCTCGTACATGCATGTTCCAAATCAAAGAGTTTATCCCATATTAACACCAGTGACAACGACGTTCGCAGAGTTACTCGATCTTAAAATAAGGAGAAGTTCAATGAACTTCTCGGGCTAAAGTATTCCCCCGCTCTTCACCGAATTAATTCGCCTTTGCATTCTATTGCGAAAAATAACAAACGACCCTCGCTCGAATAAAAACATAAACATTAGGAATGCCAGTGTAAACATCTGTCCTCAACACATTCGTCGTCCATGACCACCGCAACATCGTCCGCCAAATATTCGAACTCTGGTCAACTGAGTACAAAAATTCCTAAGCGCTCGGGTGGTGATAAGTGCTACTGCTGAGGGGGATATGGCCGTTTCTGATTCACATCAGCTTGCTAGACCAGACAGTTCTGCGGATTGCGTTTTGTTTCACTTGCTGTTGTTGATGGATCTACTAAATAATTCTTCTGCCATATGAGTTCCTTCTCAAATGGAGCCGGATATTCCGCCAAATTATGGTGTCGATGATGCCACTTTGTTTACTTCAAAAAGAAGGATAAACGCGTGTCGTCCGAAAACTGAAATAGTCTAATAGTTCATCCCAATACCACCACTTCATGCTGGAACTTCTCTTTTCTGTTGTTTCAAGCTCAACGGAAACATGCAAGATAGACTCTATTTAGTGGAGATCTCCAAATATCAGATCCTGCGAAGCACTGTACCAAAAATCCAGTCAATCCAGCCTAGCTAGCAGTCAAGTGTTCACAAGAACTAAAGTTGGTCACAATGACTATGATGTCATCATCATCACGGAAATGACACTTTATTAACTGAACTATTTGACAGTATAGTACGACTTGACATCGTGAAGGTGGAGTGATATTTGCTACTCGTTCTCATCTGTCATGTAAGAAAATCAAAAGTTTTTCAAAGAAATGAGCAATGTCATTGGGTGGACTGAATTGGATTACCAGATAAAGGAATCTATTTCTGAGTTCCAACATGGTCGCTTGATTACTTCCAATTTGGCATACTTGCCATCTTATGCTATTGGAAGTGGGTGTCAAGTTGGCACTGTGCACACCGATTTCAGTTTATTTTATGTAAAAAGTTTTTGAATTTTGGTTTTCATTTCTGGATTTCTTCTTTTTTAGTGGGAAGGGTCCAACGAGCTTAAATTTATGACTGTTGCTCAAGATCTATTAATGGACACTTCTGGGGTTCCTCAAGGAAGTCACATGGGGCCCTTGTTGTTTGTCATTTTTTTTGTAATATTTCTTCTAAAGTAGGAAGTACACGATACAACCGTCGTCGTACCTAACGGTTGGACAGATTTGGGGTTATATGCGACAACTGACGTTGCACCGATACTGTAGGGTCGCAATCTCTTGAGCACCTGAACCTGCGTTAAGTGGGTGCAGGGAAATACCTTCACCTCGAGTGGGCAATAGCTTCACTTTTTTTGTGATAATGTCATAACTGTCATAATGGTGATTCACTCTTATACTATTAACGTAAGCAAAGTACCGTAATTTTTAATGCTGTTGACAATTTCGTTGGTAAAGTTGACTCAGTTGCGACCGATTTTTGACCAGGAAAAGTGTTTAAATAAAGTGAAGGTGATAAAATGGAAGTGCAAATAGAATTCATTTCAGGTTTACGGAAAACCAGCAAGTTTTTCAAGAAAAACAAATGTATTTCAAAAAGTATGCCCGAAAAATGTTTCACGGTATGCATGTTATCAAAGCGATCGATGCAAGGCCAGCTTATTAGTTGATAACACAACAAATAAAGTACTCCGTGGGAATGAAGCCCTTCATCCTCATGGAAATCAGGAAAATTGAATAAAAAAAATGAAATTCTTAAATAGAATAAAAGATGATTGCGTGAACAAGCCACTAAATCATAGGATGCAAGTTAATGACGAGACAATAAACGTAAACTTTAATCAAATAAAAAGGTGTTTAAATACAATAAAACAACAAAGTTTGCCAAAATGCCCAAAAACACCACTGGAGATTCAAAAGTGTTTTGAAAATGAATTATTCTTACAAAACTATGGAATGTCAAAATATAAAAAAATAGCATTTTTATAAGTATACAATTGTGGAAAATAATTTCGCCTACACTATGTTTATGGCATCAAAAATCATTGATATGATTGATTCCAATTGCTCTGATCCTAAGCGGAGGAAATGTTGTCCCCACATCCTGCGGCTATGAGCAGTTATTAATTGCTCATTTTGCGTATTCGGAACATGTACATAAGTGCTGTTTATTTTTGAATAATGAATCGCGATTTTTCGTCTACTTTGGTCATTATTTTTATAGGAAACCCCAAAAAGGTTTTCTGTGGCCAGAGAAAATATGAGAACTACAAGTGCCTTGGAAGGTTACAATAGTCGACTAGCAAACACAATTTATAAACACGGAAATTTCTTTAAATTCGTAGACTATTTACTTGATGAGGAATACAACACAACTAGGGACTTTATATCCGCTTTGGATGGAGAAACTTTTCAGCTTTTCGAAGGCCCAAAAGCATTTTGACTGCTTAACTGAGTTCGAGTTTCTTCCACAAATCATTAAAATTTTCGACAAAAAGAAGAAAATTTTACAGGAGACACTATTTTGTTTGCACAAAAAAAAGAACATCTTACTGCAACCATGCAATCATTTAAAACCAATCATTTGCCAAGATTGCTACTCAAAAATGGTTAAACATTTTGTAGAACTATTGTTTAAAATGTTGTTAAAGTTTATTTGTAAATAAAAAACTACGTACTTGAAAATATCTTTCTTTCAAAATGTATTCGTTTTGAAAATATAATTTGATAAATCGCTAAGCATAAATTGTTAGATTTTGTTACAAACGAATTATTTTGTTTTGTTATTCATAATGTTAATGAAATTATACAGAAAACGTATAAATAAATCTATTTCATATTTGCTCTCCAGTTACAATAGACAAATTTCCAAATTATGGGTGGGAAATAAGTTCACAAAATGCACAAAATGCTCACCTTCTGCGGCCAATAACTTCACAAAAAAAAGTGTACTAGAGGTGAAGTTATTTCCCATGTGAAGTTATTTCCCTGCACCTGTTATGTGTATACCCGTGGACCGATGTTGGTACAACACAAGTCGGTACGACACGATTGTACCGTGTTTTTCCTACTTAACATACAATTCTGCAAATATTTATTGCATGCTGATGATCATAAAACTTTAGTTGAACTGAAATGTATTAAAGATTCTCTCAAGGTGACATTATTTTGTTAACTAATTGGTGCTCTAGGACCGGGCTTGTTTTGAATGCAAAGAAGTGCTCTGTGGTTTTATTTACTAGAAGCTCTTCACATTTCTTGTATTCACTTCTTGTATTCTTCAGTCAAATCAATTGAGTAGACTTGATAGACTGAAAGGATTCGGCGTCGTATAGACTACACAGTTGCCAAAGCCAATTCAATGATTGGTTTTGGTGATGTTGTTTGGAGTCCGGATTATGAACTTCAATCTGATTCACGAAATTCATCTTTCCCTTGCGTTTTATTGATAGTCATAGCGAACGCAAGGCGTATTGGGAACGGAAGTCGTTTAGGTCCGAAGGGCATGTTGGTCGGAATGGCTGGTATTTGCGGAAGAAGCATGTCTTCACCTTGATTAGTTGCATCTACATATAGTGCAAGTATTGGATTCCTAAAAATGTTCGAACTCGAGATTTCAATCAAACATAGTGGGTCTGCCAATTCTATCCGTCTGTCTGTCTGTCTGTCTGACTGCAGCCTAAATGTCAACGGATTTGCTTCATATCGAGAAGAAATCGGAATTCTCATTCTAACCTCAAAATTAAGGGCACTTTACTTATGGCCGGTTCGGGTATATCCTAACAGATGGCATGCCACGCTTTTCCGTAAAACTAAGCATAACTTTTGAAAATTGGCTATTTTTCAGTTTTTTGTCCAGCTATTGGCCTTACAATTAATATTTGATGGTTATAAGACGAAAGGGAAGTAATAAGGTCCACAGTTTTCAAATTGCCAGGTCCACTTTTAAAAAAATTATTGTTTTGCTAGAAATCGAAAAAATTTTCTAACTTCTTAGAAAAAAAACTTCTTCTAAAAAAAGCAGATGGAACCTGGCCTCGAGCAAATCGGGACAAAGCTAGTGCTTTAGCAAACTACTTTAAAGAAACATTCTCAAACGACGCAGACAATGCTCAGGTACCACATTTTCCCCTGATTAGGACTAGAGAAATTCAAATATATAAAGTGAAGTTAAAGGAAATTCAACATGGACAAAAAAAACCCCAGGTTATGACCTTCTTACAGGAAAGTTGCTCAAAGAACTGCCTAAGGTAGCGCTTACATATCTGCGCAACCTGTTCAATGCTCTAATAAGACTTAAATTCTTTTCGAAAGTGCGGAAAGTTGCAGAAATAATTGCCATACTGAAACCAGGAAAAGATGCAACAAAAACATCTTCCTACAGACCGATTAGCTTACTTCCCACTCTTTCCAAAATATTTGAGAAGCTTTTATATGATCGTCTAGAACCCATCATCAGTTCGGATTCAGAAGACAACATTCAACTATTCAACAAGTTCACCGAGTGATAAACAAAATATCAACAGACCTGGATGAAAAGCGTTTCTGCGTAGCAGTATTTCTTGACGTGCCAAAGGCATTTGATAAGGTTTGGCATGTTGGCCTTCTACAAAAACTTGCTATTTTACTCCCAAAAGACTTCTTTCTTATAATTAAAAACTATCTAACTGATAGGCATTTCATCGTAAGATACAACGATGAAACTTCAGACCTATACTCAACGAAAGCCGGTGTCCCTCAAGGCAGTGTTCTAGGACCTTTACTGTATGCCCTTTTTACAGCTGACATTCACAAACCACAAGAAGACGGCGGCTTAAAAGAAGACGACCAAGTGACCTCAGTAGCCGAATTTAAACCCTATAAAAAAATAGCTACAAACATTTACATTCTTATCACTTATCAATTATAAACAATTATATTATATAATTATATTAATATCAGACATTATCATTATATATAGTATCATCATTTCATAATGATAGAATTTTGTCTGGAATTAACAAAATGACTTAGCTGACAATGGCCAAATAGTTCAACAATATTTTCTTCAAATTGTTAAAGAATGTACTTAGTGTCGTTAGACAGATGTACATATATATCATGGAAATAAAAAAATAAAATCCAGTAGCACGTGCGCACCAATCAAAACCTGTATCGTAAGAAAAAAAAAAAACGTTTCCATGACAACAGCTGTGTTCTAGAGTGTTGCCAAGTAATAGATACATACGTATCAGAAGTGATTATTAATTTAGATTTTAATCTAGTGATGCTTCGATTTCTTAAAAATGGCTACGTTGATAGTTTCAGTTTCGACTACAGATGCCATAAAAGAGCATCTTTATAACAATTTCCAACTTTTTGATTCTGCAACATAGTTCCACTACCATTGGTACTTTAGGTACGTTTTTCATTTCTGGTGAAATTTTTTTCTCAAACCTTGGCAGCAACACTGCGGTGAGATGGTGCAAGAAGTCAAGTACAATACATACATATTTTTTGGTTCACTATAGTATGCGTGTACTTCCGTAAATGCACATGGATTGACTTATCTTTAGAAAGCTATTGTACCATTGTTATCAATTTGGCCTCAAACTATAAAATAAGGAGCATCTGTGTGGAAAAGCTTTTGCTATTTTGAAAATCGTTTCAGTAGGAAGAAGGAGTGACAAAATTCATGTTTGCGTATTAATATGATATGAAAAGCGTTTTTTTTGTTAAACTGGCTGCAAGGAAAGTGGAATTTTAGGCCGTTTTAACCAAAAACGTGGTATGCCATATTATAGAGTTTTGTAAAAGAAGCCTAGATATGAAAATAAAACAGTAACGATCGAGAAAAGTTTTCGAGAAAAGCGTATTTTTATGAAGATGGCTATAAGTAAAGTACCTTTCAAAACAGTTTTGGTCAAAAAAGTTGTATGTCATCCCATAGGGTTTGAAAAGGCTTATTCTAATATAAAATTTAATAAATATCGTTGGAGCCGTTTTCGAATAAATTGGCTCCAACTGCTCGATTTCGCGAAAAATACCGTTATACTAACTTTTGGCCAAAAATGTGATACAGTTTCTGATAGGATTTGAGACGTTTAATCTTATGTGAACATTTTAGTCACCTTGGTCCTAAGTACCGTTTTTGTTTTTTTTTTGTTTTTTATTCGCCTGAGAGCTTAAATAAGACAAAATTGCATTTCAATTATTGAAAGTGGTTTACGCGCAGTAATCTTCATAAACCAAAGCACAATGCTATTCTTATTTAATCTGTCAGATGATGGGACCGGTGCTTGGTGGTCTTCCCAATTGCAGGTAAGTGACTAATCGAGCTTCTTGATGCCAATGTCGTTGGCGTACTCCCTGAAGCATTGACGGCAGATGTTCAGGCCGTATTTGCCGGTTAGAGCATGACCGGCAGCAACGTGAACCTTGTCCGTATTTACGGGGATGAGAGTACCAGAGATTTGCAAAACCCATGTTGGCTGCTTTACTTCAGAAAATCAAAAAAGTTGTATCATACTTAGACCAAAACGTGGTACGCCATCATGTTGCATTACTTCGTACTAGTCCGAATATTAAATTTGAATTAAATCATTGGAGCCGTTTTCCTTCAAATCGACTTTTTGTCAAATTGGCTATAAGTAAAGTACCATTGTTGCCAATTTTGGTAGGCAGCACGATACATCATCTAATTGCAATTGACTAGACTAATTGAAATATGAAGTTTAATCAAAATCGTTAGAGCCGTTTTCGAGAAAATACATTTTAACATTTTAAAATCGGTCTTAAGTAAACTACCCTTAATTTTGAGGTTAGAATGAAAATTCCGATTTCGCATCTAGGGCTTATCGCACAGACCCTATATATGAAGTTTGATCTAAATCCATCTACTCGTTTAGGCTGTAGCCTCGTGCACAGACAGACAGACAGACGGCATTGGCGGACCTACTTTTTTGGACTTCTCCATTATAGTAATGTCAAGTTTGATTAAAATCTCGAGTTCCAAATTTTGCACGAATACAATACTTGCCCTATAGGTATAGGTGCAAGTAAAAAAACTTCTTAGAGTATTTTGAATAAAAAAAGCAAAAAAAACTATGAAATCTCCCAGATTGTACGATGTTAAAATATGAAGAATGCCACGCCCACTTTATTATAATAAGACTTCAGCATTTAGGTGCAGTACGTACGACCCAGTCTTGATGCAGCATTGATGTTTCGGAGTAATATACAATGGGCACCCAATTTTCAAATTCAAAGTGTGTGACGGTAATCGGGAACATCGCAGATTTCACTTGGAAAATTCACTACTTCATGCCAATGATGTCGTTCAGATCTTGTATGTACGTCGACGTATAGCTCTTCCGCTCAACCATGCGTGATCGCTCATTTGTTTCGATGCTTTGGAAAACCTTGTTTACTAGTTCTTCCTTTGAACTCAGGATATTGCAGAAATTAGATGGCAAAGTGCTTTTTTCTTGTTCCTGGATTTGTAGAAACAGTGCCGGTACCGACCTCGACAAATTGTCTTGAAAATATGTCAGCTACAGGATCGGTTTGAGGCTTGAACTCTCATATTTGTTGCTATTTGTATTTTTTGACTGTCCTTCGAGCACAATAAGATTCCAAGCAAGCTGGTGCTGAGCGAGCGAGCTATAACAGGAAGCGTTGCTTCCACGATACTCTGTCAACTGGATTGTAGGAATTCTTGATGAAAGACATGTGATTACGGAGCACGAGGGTACAAATATGGTAAATAAGCAACTGCCTCTAGAGGTATCTCCCCGGAGTAATCTCCCCCCTACTATGGGTCATTGTACTAAACGTGGTGCTGTTGCAGCTCAGGTACAGTGGTGTCTAGACTATTACTGATGCAGATGATGTCGTATTGATGGCCACGGAAAAATTTCTTCCTACCCTTAATGCTATTGGAAGATGCGCTGAAGATCCTAGTCACCTGCACCGAGAAATGTGGACTAGCAGTCAAGCCCCAGAGCACCCAACTGGTACTACATATTTACCAACAAATGGCAAATTCCTGAGTTCTTCTCCTGAGCTTCTATAGGGGCACTCCCCTTAGAATTTCGGACAGCACGGAGGACTCGTTCTTAATAAAAAGTTCAACTGGAGGCGCAACATTCATGATGAATTTAAAAAATCCACTTTTGCTTTTTATACAGTAGAATGTTTGGGAGCACCTGGGAACCAGAACCCTAGATTGTGCTATCGATGTACATATACAGCTTTAGTAAGACCTATTCTGGCTTATGGTTGCCTTGTATGGTGGCAGTCCGTCAACATGATCTCCACCTTAACGGCTCTTACGAGGATACAGAGACTGGCCTGTGTTGGTACCACATGTGCCATGAGAACAACATCTACTACAGGACTAGAGGCTAGAGGCTCAATCTGCTTTCGCTAGACCTTTTTGTTCAATCCTCGGCAGCAATGAGTGCCCTAAGAGTAAGCCAGTTAGATAGTTGGAGACACAATATAGTGGATCATTCCATGATGCTTGAGAAATATCTGGGAAAGGTTTATAACACTGTCATACCGCTGGGTATACCTAGATTAATCCGCCTTCCGAACCATAGCAGTGTGCTCCAAGCGGAGGTCCTAGCAGTGACAATAGCTGGCCGTGAGACTGCGTTGAAGGCAATACCACAGGAAGGTATCAACTTGGTATCATCGACAGCCAGGCGGCAATAAAAGCGATTACTGTGATAGAAACAAACTCCAAGCTTGTGGAGTGGTGTCGTGAAGAGCTTAAGGGCACAAGATTGTTCTCTGAGTCCCTGGACACGAAGGGGGGACCAGGGAATGAGAGGACAGACGAACTGGCAAGAAGTGGTTCAGAATCAACATCACAACAGGTAGAAACCTCGGTGTTCATTCTGCCTTCTACACTGAAGCTTGAATCAAGGATTAAGGCCCGTAGAGAGGCCTCTATATCTAGACATCTGTATGGTTGCAAGAAGTGTGTGGACTTGTTTTGACAGGAGCAGAAACCACAGAACTATGCAAAAGGATAGCAAATCCTTCTTTACCCTGAAAGGAATGATCGCTTCGGTATGACATGAAAAAACTAAGACTCACGGAAGAAGACATATGTCGGGGATGTGGAGATGAGGAAGTAAATAAGGATACTACCCGCTTTCTTCGTCACTGCCCAAGGATTCTCGGGTGATACTTTTCCCGTGACCTAGACATCTTGAACTTCATCAAATCTACTGCATGGTTTGGTGGATCTTAGGAACCATATTTGTAGAACTAGGGTTGACCAATGGATAAGGAACATCTCTCTGATTATTTGGCAAATCCATCAATGTGTGGTCTAATGCTTCCCATGAGCTGTCGTGACACATTGTACACTCATCCCAAACAATCATTTTGCACGCAGCCTAGAGCGGCCAGAGGGGCTAACTTTAAGTTCTCCTGAATTGAAAAATAAAATGCTTAGGAAATTAAAACGAAATAGTTCTGCCCGACTGAAGAATCCATTGGGTGTTCCGCGAATCGCTACACATCTGCAAGTGCATTAAAATCGGTGGCCTTGGTCGGGCAAACGTCCTGTGTGGGCCGGAATGATGGTGGTCTTCGTTGTGTGGTGCTATAATTACAGTACTTATGGTGAAATTATTTTATTGCGCTGTACGTACTTATGAATCTAGATGCATGCACACATCGTCCAAATTGTGTGCGGCGAGTATCTTGCGCGGCTACAAGCTACGCCAATCGTTGTGAACGATGTTTTCTTGGTAAAAATGTCTCGTAAACACTTGACTTTCGCAGAAAAATGTAAAATTTTAAACTAATTACCGAGCGACAAGTGATTATTACATCCTAACACTGCAAGCAAAACAATAAAGTGTTGCGGCTTCAATTTTGGCTAAATATGCAGCGGAACAGACCTAGAGGTATCTCTCTAATCCAGTTTCCTGCTCTGGTGACTATATTTCCCCATCTGATAATTGGTACTTGGCCATATATTTCAATCGTTTGTGAGTCAGTGCCCCACAAGGTTCTAGATCATGTTCCGGGACTTCGCTGGACTCATCGCAGAGACCTTCTTCAGATATACCCAGTTTGCTTAGGTGCTCCCTGAGTTTATAGTGCCTCGTTAGGATACGCAGTTTGTTCTTGTTCATGCTTCGCGTTGTTCCAGGTGGTTGCCCTTGGTTCTCTAGGTTCCTGAACTATTCTTTTATGGTATTATTCCCTTTTCCGCAGAATGGTTCGGGACCTCCTCTTGCTAGGGAGTCGGAGTTGCAGGCATTCCCATTCGAGCTTGGACTTAGTGACATAGGAGTCGAGTGCCATGGCTATCTGACATTATGGCTATTCCACAGTTGGTATGGTTTCTATTGATTTGAACACATCTTTCGATGGCAGATGCTGTTGCTTGTGCGAGTCCATGGATTCATAGTATAATATCTAGTTCTAGGTCCAAATAGCCCCGCTACAGTTTTTTCATCTTTTCTTGACCCATCTCTGTACCACTTTAGTGTGTGTTTGGTCAGCTTGTAGGCCAGGAGTGGTATTTGCTTGAGTAGTGCATCGAATTGCTTCGATGTAATGCACTCATCTCTCCCTGTTCCTTCTTAGAATCGTTTTACTTGCACATTCTTCAACCACAAGGTAATATTTGATGTACTATGCCAAATGTTCAATCTTAGCATAAGAAAGGTGCATACAAAAGGAGATTCAATGAATATATAGATACTTACAGGCCTTTATCCTTGTTGCCAGTCTTTTCACAGCCAGAATTAAGTCAGAAGCCGCGATAGTGACATTTATGAATCCTTAAATAAATCAGAAATCCCAGCAGCCTTACTCATAGACGCAACTAAAGCTTTTGATATGATCGGCGGGACTTAGAGGTTTTGTTCATCACTAGTTCTGCTCCTACTACAAAAACCAGAAGCAAAGAACTAGAACTAAATATAATCTAAGTTTTGTTAGAATGGGTTAAAATGGGTATCCCTCAAGGGTCTGTCTTGGGTCCCATTTTACTTTTAATTTTCGTTAATTCTTTATGTTTTCAACCTTTTAAGACCAACCTTTTTCTTACTCAAATAAGAACTATTTTAAACCTTTTTTGGATATGAATCACGACTTAGAAATTCTTCGTTGGTTTAGGTTACATAGATCAATCCTGCTTGTCTTTAGTGCACCATGCTCCTTGCTGTACTACTACTCAACTTTGTCCAAATATGCTCAAGTCCAACTCAAATTGTTGCGATAGGTGTTTTGAAATTGAAATCGTTGATAATTTTAAGTACTTAGGAACAACAATAGATAGTTGGATAACTCCTGCATCTATCAGTATCTTAACAATATTGTCCGACAGATTTACCAATTTAGTTTAATTTCAATCCCAGTTTTCAATGGTTCAATGAATTTGGAGCCATTTGCTGTTGGTGTGGAGCGCATTCCTATAAAATTGGACAGCTGATTGGTTATCAAACCATTCGCATGAACCGAAGAACACCCGGCGTTGATCCTTCCAGCCAAACATCTGTACTTCTTTAATGTTTTAGAATTGTTTTTTAGGAGCACGGGTTATACTTCTATCAAAGTATGTGAAAGCAAAGTATGTGAAACCAGATAGGTTCCTAGAACTTTTTGTACAATAGCTGCACCCCGGCTGTTTAATAAATTACCTGAGGATTGCAGATGCGGGAGAGTTGCATCGAAATTGTTAAGAAAACTAAAAAGATGGGTAATTTTGCACAATAATTGCACAAGTCTTCGACGAGTTTCTAGTGCTGTATAGCTAGCATCCATAAACAGGCCCTACTACAACGTTGATGTGATTATAACAAGATAGGTGGCCACTTATGACAAAGCCAAGGCCAGTAGCGGGTTCGAGTAGTTTGAGTTTGGTAGCAAATAGATCCATATATCGGCCACAAGCCACAAGATTAAGTTCAAATAACCTATTTGAGATGACAGTTGCGGTCCATTTTCCCGGCCCACTTATTGATTGCACATATGTATATCCTCGTGAGGTCACTAGCCTTTCTTACTGGCTCCGATAAATAGGGAACATCATCGGCGTAGAGTTTCATAGACACATGGTTGCACACTGAAGGTAAGTCCTTGATGTACAAGCAGAAAAAAATTGATCCTTGCGGAATCACGACTATCAAATAAGTCGTTTATAAGTTCAGTGATCCTGTCACTAAAACAACGGTTCTAGCACATATTATCACGACTTACCTTGTCGAAATCCTTCGAGAAATCAAGTAGGCAGATCAAAGTAATAAATCCCTTATCGAGTTCCTGCCTTATATCGTCCAAAATATTAACCCTATCAGTTGAAAAGCTATGACCCGGTCTGAGGCCCGACTGATACGGATTTAGCAGGAAATTGGCAGGTAAGTCTGAATTTGCTTTGCTAACCCTTCCTCAAAGACCTTCGACAGGTCCTACTTAAGTGCTTGTTGTGCTTGTTGCGGAAATATAATTTATTCTTTGCCACCCTCGAGAAAGTGAGCCTTAAAGTCCTGATGGTAGCATCAAAGTCATGTACATGGCTCCCAATGTAACACCACTCACTCAGCCTACGGATCAGAATGCCATTCACTTGACCAAACGTGTTTATATGTAGGTTTGCTGCTGTCAATTGTGTATTTTATTGGATTTCAATGAAAATTACATTAATTATTGAAGCTATTAAGGGAGTATCACTGAAGGACGTTGTGTTTTAACTTAGCAGCAACATGGGATGAACTAGATGCGAAATATTGGAAAAACGTCCATTCGTCTGAAGAAGACCTCAAGCAAGTGGAGGCATGCATCAAAATATATACGAGTGTAATAGGACGACAGAAACGAGTATCGGGTGCTCGGAGTGAATTTATTCCCTAACGTCCCGACGACGTCCTGAATAAGTCGCACTTTTGTTCTGTGCACTCAATTTTATACTGCCAAGCGTCGCCGATGAGTGCAACTCTCGAATCTCACCGGACATGGACTCTGTTCCATCCGAGTCTGACCAACGGCTGAGTAGGTAAACGTCGAACATCAGGCGTGTCTAACTCGAAAAAAAGTGTAAGGTTTGCTCAGTTACCTGCGGTAGAGTCGATCTCTTTCTTTGAGGCTCTCTACAATGTCCCTTATAATCCATTCCACACTTTTTCGGCGAACTTTCTGTCGATTGTCGATTTGTAGTTCTTCCTACAGAATCATAGATTTTCTTGTATCTGTTTCATCTATTAGTGAAGTTCAATCAGAAACTCTTAACCGCAAAGGTTAATCGGTTAGAATTGAGCTCAAACCGTATCCTTTAGATTGATATAAGTTCATTATTAACTTTTTTCATACTACACCACGTCTGACAAAGGTGCTTGCTGTGGCGGGGTGAAGTGTCACTATAACAAGCACACGGTTTCCTTATCTCAGTATTCCCAAGGGGCCATGGCTGTCTCTTGATCATGAAACGGTCAACCAGATTGATCACATTGAGATCGATGCAGGGCATGCCTCCAGTATTCTGGATGTCCGAACCTTCCTAGAAGCTACCATTTACTCTCATCATTAACTTGTTGCAGCCAAGGTACGAATGCGGATATCCCAAATGCTACAACAAAGACGAATTACTATGAGAAGATACATATAACGTAGGAGCTCCATGTGCGAGAGACCGTCAGAAAGTTTGCCGAACGCTTATCGCGAAATCTCCTAATGACTCAAATGGCACCAGGATCAATTGTCGACGACCAATGGCAATGCTGCCAACAAGCCATCAAAAGTACCGCAGCTGATGCGCTTGGTGTCAAACGACCGCCACCAAGAAACCCCTGGTTTGACGAGAAATCCAGCTGGCAGGCGTATCCAGCTAAGCAGAAGGGAAACAAAGCGGCGCTGCAAGGAAGGGCGAGGGCTAGTCATGAGCTCTACGAGCCGAAGAGACATCGACTTCTCTAGAGAAAAAATAAAGAGCACAAAAAGCGCAAGATCGAAAATATTGAGGTGTCTGGCCAAAGACCCGTACAGAAGCCTGTAGAGATGAAAACCAAAATCCCGCTGTCAGTCAGAATGAACCATTCAACCTAAACAAGCAAAACTTCCGTCCACCTGACCAAAATGGCCCCTATCTGTGTGAATCTGAACCAGGAAAGTCCAAAATCGATCAAATCTTCACACTTCGGTTCGATCTTGGAGAAAACTCAAGAAGTCCAAGTCGATACCCGCAATCTTTCTATGGACTTTAAGGCCGCGTATGACAGCATTTACAGAGACAAGCTATACAGAACCTTGTCTAGTTTTGACATCCCTGTCAAACTCGTCTGATTGTGCAGACTGACGATCTAGAATTCCCTCTGCTCCATCGGTAACCATGTCACCGAGACCTTTGAGGTCAAAAAAGAATTTAAATTTCCTTAACATTATCCTTGAAAGTATTGTGCGAAACTCACAACCCAACCCCAGAGGCATAATCTTTCAAAAGTCTGTGCAACAACTATCGTACGCCGACGACATTGAAATTGTTGCCACAACTCAGCGGGCTGCCACTAATATTTAATATTGAAGCGGAAGCTGCCAAAATGGGTTTAGCGGTAAACAAGTGGAAAAACAAAGTATGTCCTGTCAACAATATGGGACACATAACATCGACATATTAGACAGACAGCTATAACTTCGAGGTAGTAAAGGACTTTATCTACCTCGGCTCTGATGTCAATTCTGTAAACAACACCTCAACACAAAGAGAACAAAGAATAACTCTTGCCAGGTGCGAACTCTTGGTGGCCAGGTGCGAACCGTCTTTGGACGACCCCTATTGGCAACGCTTTAAGAAGACTCACTGCCTCCTCGTGGCGGCCGCCGGGCAACGGCTCCTAAGCTAAGGAAACTACCCACAATCAGGGCAACCTGCTACTGGCTTTGTGCCTCTCTGGCTGACCAGTTTGATGGGTTTGTGGAATTAGCATAAGGGCCGGCTAAAGTGAGCGACGTTGGGAAGAAAACCGCATTACCAAATCCCTAATCCAAGGTGGAACAGCATACGCCAATGGATGCATGGCTAAGAGTGTGCTTAGTCGCAAGTATGTGAACTCCGAATACCTGGCGCCCTTCGGTTTTAAGTCAGCCTTCCTGTGGCATACCGGGCTCAGCCATGGGCGACCTCCTTTCCCGGAGCCTCGTGGGTCCAAAATTTACAATAACAATAAAATAAACAATGAGAAGGATGCATCTCAGCATCAACCTTGGGTTCTGCTGCTGAGCAACCCTCTGTTTCCCGAGGCGATACTGAGCATTCGACGGCCAACTCCACTATGGCCTCTATTTCTCGGTCTGTTGTCGAGCAGCCGAACCCCCCTGAATGTTTGGAAGCCGTTGCCACATGGGCCCCTTCGAAACCTTCCGCTGCTATCAGAACCGGGGATGTGGAATCTGCCACATCTGATTCTGACGCATCCACCCTTGTTGATGCCTGTTGTATCATCACGGAGAAGTCCGGTTGCTCTTCCTTTGGGAAAAAGAAAGAAGGCGGTTTAAGCACGCGCTTACATTGGCAAGAGTAGAGAGAGCGCTCTTGCTTACTCAAAGGTTGCCACCCCTACTCAGCGCGAAACTAAACGTGTCGGATCGGAGGATCAGACACCAATAGAATCGGTCGCCAAGAAAGTCAAGGCGGGACCTACAGGTGTTAGGTGTTGTCCCGACTGACTTGTCCACTCAACCCCTCTCAACTGAGCAAATGGCACTATTTCAAGAGGCGGTTATAGACACTACAATCTCTTGCCAGACATAATAGTGTGGTATTCGGATGGGTTCCAGGTCATCAGGGGATTGCAGGCAACGAATACAGCCCTATCCCGATGAACTAATGAGTTTCTGTATAAGTCATGCCTTATGGCGCTGAAAAGCCTGGGCTCTACCTAAAGATATCCTCAGTCGCTTCAAGAGGAAGATTCTTCGTGAAATGATTAGTCCCGCGTGGACGGGCATTGGTGGAGGAGCTTGAATGACGAACTATACGAGCTGTTCAGCGACATGGACTTAGTCAAAAAAAAATTCGTTTTGGTCGTTTTAGATGGCTAGGACATGTACATATGATGGATACACATGCTCCTGTTGGTTGAATCCTCAAATCAAACCAGAAGGGACTACGCAATAGAGGAAGACGTCGCCTTAGGTTGCGCGCACAAGTAGAAGGGGACATCAACCGACTTGGAGTGCGCAACTGAAGGCAGTTAGCTAAGGCCCGGGCTAACTGGAGAGGCTTGTTGGTTGAGGCCCAGGTTCACCCCGAACTGTAGCGCAAGTAAGTAAGTAATTTTTACAAACTCGTGTACGAATGCGTTTTCATTACACTTCGCGGGTCTCTGTATTCCACTAACCATTCGTACCTCAGAATGTGAGAAAATCTTCCATAAATGCACTTCTGCGTTCTCTATTTGAAAATTCTGAACAGAAACCATTCAGAACACATGTGGGATACCTGGGCATGTGGGACTAGAGGGCACTACAAACTCAGGGAGCACCCAAGCAAACTGGGTATATCTGAAGAAGGTCTCTGCGATGAGTCCAGAAGTGAATTGTGCCTAGCAACTATCGAAAGAGAATCTATCTGCTTACATATCACGCTTAGGATCAGAATATATGTATCTTTCGGATTGCAAGCAAAAGAATATGTATGCAACCCGACTGATTTTCATCGGAACTCTTCTCCACAAAGAACCGAAACGGATGCGATCTGTGTCACAGAATTTAATGGATATGTAGGTCAGTTCCCTTTGACGGATACGTAGTTCGTTTCAAGGGATATGTAGTACACCACACCCGCCGTATGCGATATTTTTAGAACAGATTGCGTCCAAGGCGGCTGTGGTAACATGAGTGCGTAAAAGGAAACCCCTCTCGAGCTATAAAGCGTATTGATATATGCTAATGTCACTCCATCCATGCCCTTGAGTCTGTGATAGATTTACGATATCCATAGCCGAGAATGTTTACACTTGACTCGAGTATGCATAACTCAATTCCGATACTTTGGAAAATTTCCATGAAAATAGCAAGCGATGTCATGAGTTTTGATTTCATGGGAAGACAATGGTTTTGTTGCGGCCGGCGGCGGCGGGGCGTGCATTGGTTCCGTTCGACCGATTCTATTGTCGGTGTCCAACCAACAACATCATGCATCCGTATCTGGAGGTTATTTTCTGGAGTCGGCGGAGCAACCCGCACTCCAAGCACATGTGTGCTTGTAGGGATTAGACGTCTTTTTGGGGAAGAATTCTGCAATCGTAAACACTCGGTGTTTCCTTTTGTACGGCCAATTCCATCCCGGGCCAGACTATAGGGTCATAAAACCAGCCGGCGTACGCTCAAGCGTTCTCCGATATACGAAAACCAAAGACACCGAAGGAAAAAAAAAAACAGATTTAATGACAACATGGATGGAAGAAGGATATGTAGGCGACAGCAATCAGTTTAATGGGATTTCTTGAAAGTTCATCTCAAGATGAGCTGGAAGGTGATTTAGGGTCTTTATGAAACCAAACGAGGGAGTCAAAGGAGTGTGCATATGCAAACGCACGTATCCCTACCCGACGCATTTGGATACGGTGTGGCGGTTGATATGATTTCTTTAAAATTCCCAAGCTTAGAGAGGCGGCGACGTACGTTCGTGCCTGGATTTGACACAGTTTGCAGATGTCGATGCTGTTAATGGCCTGATACTTGGGAGTGAATGAGCGTCACAGTGCGGAGGACCAATGTTTGGGTTCAGAACTCCAATTGGAGCCGTGACAGATTGCTTTTTAATACTTACAGTGAGGGAGAACAATTTACACTCAGTTAACAGTCATGAATTGGAAACAAGAAGATTCCCTGAGTTATGTGCTCGGCGTATGTTGTCATAAAAGTGTTATTGAATGGGAGGAATTCGACGGAATTAGTTCCGACTGGGTGGGTTGGTTAGTCATGGCGGAAATAATGAGCAGATGGCATCGGATTAAACTGTGTGGCGATACTCTGAGGATAGGATGCTCCGAGAGTGGTCTGAGCGTAGAGCCAAATTCTCCACAAAGGAAGATTCTCGCATTTCCTTGGAGTTGATCATGGTTTGGGTTTTGGTTTTGGGTTCTGCAGTTGAATAAGCCGGCGGCGGGATGTCAGATGCGTGTGGGAAGTTTGTAGATACACCCGATACCCCGTCCAGTTACTACTCGGAGTGCGCGGAACGCAAATGGCATGCCGTCGTATCCTATCAGGACGAATCGAATAGATCACAGGTTGAAGAGTGTACAAGGACTTGGGAGGGAGGCTTGTTGTGCGTGTCATTGAATGATGACCTGAAGACGCTTGTATAAAGGATGTCCTTTTCCACACGGGGTCGTAGACTGTTAGCGCTCTTTTGAGATAACTTTCAATATCAGTGCCAACTCGAGTCAGGATCATGTGTTCAAGGAGTGGTAGGAGGAGCGATAGCACTGTGGGGGATCTGCTCGATTCAGGATCACGCGTTCAAGAAGTTGTAGGCCGTGTGATAGGACAGAAATTTGCCAATAGCTCTGTGGGGACCTGGAAGATTATTTGGCTTAATATTCGCGATGACGGTTGATTTCTTTAAGGACGTAGCCAGCTCTGTAGGGGACAGTATTTTAGAATAGGCGATCAATCTGTGCATCGGAAGTTCCGGAGAGTTGCAGATTTTATGGAGGAGAGAGAACGGTGTTGGATAGGTAGTATATGATGTTGTGCCATCCTAGTTCATGGCCTCTTGCTGGAGTCCTTTTAGGCAACTCTGTTGACTCTGACCATCTATTTCTCCTCATAAGATGCTCTGTGAATCTGGGAGTGCATTTCAATATATTCCTTGGGGAAGCCTGTTTCGCTATTGCTTTAAGGAGGCCAGTCAAACAAGCGAAGCTGGATGGGGTTGAAGGTATGGAGCTGCAGAACTCTTCTTGCCAGCCTGACTTCGTGGTCGAGTCTACTATGGGGAACTGACATCCATTACGATGGGCCGACGATGCCTATTCGGGAAGTAATCTTTGACTTTGCGAGCTGTTAGGGGTCGGTTCCTGATCTGGCTATAAACTGCCTATAAACAGAGCAGACGCCAGGTCCTATTTCGGCAGTAAGTCCTCTCGATATATGTATGTTTAAAATACTTGGCGCTACAGGTCGATGGGACCCAGGGCCTAGCTTCTCACAACCATTCGTGTTGCACGTGTCATATTCTTCATATAACTAGAAGGGGCCTTCTGTTTAACGCCGTATCCGAAGGGCAACTTGTTATTTGAGAAGCTTTCTCAGGACAGTTGTACTCTCGGATGTTTGTCAGACGGTCGCGAGAGGTGGGGCCGTGAAAAACTTTTAGGTGTTCCCCGACTGGGATTCGAGATCAAATCCCTTTCTCCATAGTCCAACGCACTAACCACTGAGCCACGGCTCCCTCTCGATATATGTTTGTATCTAAACTTTTCATCGATTGATGATAGAGGCGTGCCCATAGAGATTCGCTGTCCAGCGGCCAGCAGCCATTAACACGACAGGTGTCCGTAGTATACATCTTGTGGAGGACTACACAATACTGTTCCATGGGAACCAACGTGCTGATAACATAACACAACGTACAAACATCAACCATTCACTGTTCCCAACGAAGATTAGAGAACAAAGAAGAAAGAAGAAACCCGCAGGCAACACTTCGTCGCCTCCCATTGGGAAAACACGTCAAATTGGCCAACAAACTGAGAGTATGTACTGCGTTGATCACACCCCATCTGCAGCAGCACCATTTTATCTAAAAGATAAAAATAAATGCATTCCGTTGTACTCTGGGGAAGGGGAACCGTTTCGATTGGACATGTGTGGAAAATGTGGGAGGAATGCATTCGGTCTTGGAACTGCGTCGGCAAATGGCCGAATAAACACAGATTCAGGTCACCCAGCGTGGAACAGACACATAAGATCCACCGATGAACTCAATTGCTTCTTCGTGGATCCGGTGGATGGTTTATATGGGTTGACACTCGTGCGTGTGATTGCCTATGAAAATGTGAACAAGGGAGTGCAGCAGAGAGGCTCGGGGGTCATTAAGCCATCATGCTTTTGAAGAAGGTCTTGGAACTAGATTCGTCTGTTTTGTTTGCCTCGGAAGATCTTTCAGTTGTCACCTCTGGGAACTAATAAGTTTGAGCCTCCACAAAGCTTTGCCTAGTAGACATGGGCTGGGTTGGATCAGTCGGTTCATTCTTCGCCTAAAAGGAGTTCCATTGTGATGCCATTATGGAAAGACCGAACTACCAGCATAGGAGACTTACAAGCTGAAGGCAGAGCCAGAGTCTCATTGCTTTTCTAATGGCAGGTTGACTTGATCGTGTGTGTGGTAGTTTTCCCCTTCTGTCATCGCATGAACTGGTGTGATCAGGTTACCTTTTGTAGAACTGGTTCCATTTATGATTTTCGTTACTCTTATTACCTGCACCTAGCAAGTATTGGCACCGTGAACAATTTTGAATTCGGTATTTTAATCAAACTATGACAGGTAGCTCTCTCTGACAGGTCTGTCTGTCTGTGCGTGAGTCTGCAGCCTAAACTGGTGGACGGATTTCGATCAAACTTTATATAAAGAGACCGTAGAATGATGCCGTAGAGCGATATTGAATTTTTTGTCTTAGCCCTCATATAAACTTTTAGCCAATTTGCGAGAAAACGACTTCAACGTTTATATTTAAATTAGAAAGACCGGATAGCAATGATACCTTTTCCAATTATTATGTCTCAGCAGCTGTCAAACATATCACTGACATCCAACTGTCAAAATATTCCACAATATTTGCCATTCCATCATCTATCGTTTCACGCTTGTCAAACGTGCGGACGTTATTAAAAAAAATCATCGAAATTCCGACTCAGTTGTTAGTACGCAACGTGGATTTCGTCGTGAGGTTGGCCGTCAACATGGCTTCAGTGTGTAGGTAATGGAAAGTTTGAGCATGAGTACACTGCTTTGGACCTTAAGCCACCAACCAGATGGAGATTGGTGCGAAATGAAGAAAAGATAGCCCACGTAGCGTCCAGTATCGCAAAAAGCCATGAAATGTCGATGCGGCGCCGATCAGCTGAATTGGGTATCGCCAGATAGTATACCTGGCTTACTTTGCGGTTGGATTTGGGCTTGCATCCGTATCAGATTGTGAAGACAGTGCTTGGAAGGGTTCCATTTGCCTCTGTTCATGTAGAAAAGCTATAGGCCCAAACTGGGGTCTCCGGCTCGGCATTGTTCATACATTGTCCTAGTCTGGTGGACGGCACTGGAAAAGAAAAGCAACGTCTGCAGAACGGGAGCCCTTAGAACCACACCTACAGTTGCTTTTGAGACCATGCTCCTTCTCCTTACAGTTGATATCTTTCGTAGGCTGATGGCGGCTATAACATCATTGGGGCTTAGGGAATCATTGGAACTGGCTCGTGATTATATGGACCACGCAGGCCATAACACTATTCCTTGACTTTAACGTATAGAACCAAGATTCCTGGTGGAGGAATCGGGAGACATTCTTAACGAATTTGGGAGACAAATCTACACAGATGGATCAAAGACATCGTCCGGAACAGTTGCGGGGTCTACTCCATGGCACTAGATTTGTGTATTACTGCACACGACTGCCGGACTACTGTACCGTATTTCAAGCAGAAAGTAAAGCAGTACCTGAATCTTCGATTAGCTCCCTAGAGTGCGGTGCTATTGATTGTCCAAGCCTTGGAATTGCCAACAATTCGATCCAAGTTGGTAGAACAATGCCGCGGATCTCTCAACGAGATCGCTGTCAGGTGCAGCATATCCCTGTACTGGGTTCCAGGCCATAGGTATATTAGATCGGGAATTCTCTGATAATAGGGCGAGCAGTCAGCACCTATTAAATCGATAAAGTTCCAACTAGATACCGCAGCCATCAGAATGGCAAACAGTAGGTGGGACTATATCATCACTTGTCGCTCTTCTAAACAAATTTGGCCAGAGCTGAATTTCAGGAAAATTAATAGACTTACCTCTGTCCATTGGACAAGCCTTAGAAATATAGTAAGCGCCCTCACGGAGCACTGTATGGCAGACAGACACATTTGGTTATTCTTGATTCGGTGGCATAAACTGACTCAAAAGAAGTAGCGAACAGATCGCAGATTGATTCAAGTACTTACTTCATGCAGTTTGGATACCCAATCGACTTACTTTTAGAATTGATGGATTTCCAAAAATATTTGCTATCTTTTCTTACATTACATTCAGTAGACAGCCTAATGCTTCCTTTATTTTGAGAATAAAATGATAATTTTGTTGAAGAAATTCTTATTTGAGAAGATATAGCAGCAGCCCCATTCGAATCAGCAGAAGTAGCAAAGAAATCCAAGTCCTGTCGATCACTGATCACTGATCAGTTAAAACTTACGTACTTTATTTCAGATGAAACCATTGGTTTGAAACACTTAAAAAGATCCGCAAGGATATCAGTCTTCGTAGATACACATACGATTGATGATTACCTTCTGGATTAGTGTCCAAATGAAGTCTAGAAATGTGAAGCCCGTTTGAGATGGTCAGCCCAGTACAAATGAGTTCATGATTGCAAACTCGCTTGGATTCTGCTTTCCGATCACCTTTTCCATTGAAGACTTCCGATGAGCCTGGGACATCAAAGACGCCAACATCGTCAATCGAGTACCACCTGCTGAGAGTTTCTGATCGCGTCCTCCTTACCACATCTTTCGTAAATAATAAAGTCATCAGCTGTTAGGGTTCCTTGACCCGAATAAGACGTAACATCGAGCCCAAATGTGTTAGCATCCGTCAAGAGACCATCAACATAAGTGGGAGCGGTCTATGCCTGTGGACATTGCCTGAGTACTAACATCAGTATCTTTCTCGTTTCGCTGTGTGACTGCTGAAAACATTGCAGATATATAGTACTCTGGGGAGGGCAGCAATTATGGCCAAATCACCTACTCTTACAATTGGAATTTCCGATTTAATAAGGAGGTCTAGACTCTCATTAAGTAGCTCTTCCTCTTTGCAATTCCCAGTAATACCGCTTTGAACTGGAACCCAGTATACAGATACCTCGTCCCTGACAGCGATTTCGTTAAGGGGTCCGGTTAACGTGGATGGTACATACTATTGGGTATCGTACGCGGATTCTTGGACAGCAGTGTCTTCTGTTTGACGTCATGTGATGATACACATATCCAGTGTATTAGTTCCCCCGATTTCCAATCACTGCTAGGAAATCCTGGGTTTGTAACTCACGCTAAAGTCCGAATAGGGGGGACGATGTAATCCGAGCTACGTGGAACCGCAGTTTCCTTGAAAAATCATGTAAGTTCCGAGGGCTTGTGCGAAATTAGAGCCTAAAATATGTCAATGAAGTGCACGTCTGAGTCGGACTTAAGAAAGGTACCCTTCATGTGTGGGTTGGAAGGAAAATTCCGAGGTGGTAGTGAAGCCTTGTTATATTCTGTTGGATCCTGGCTTTATGTTGAAGCTAAGTTCATGCCATTATGTGTGGAACAGCACATCATTCCAATGGCCGCCTCGGCTTTGCTGATAGTGCTTTAGGCAGTCGGTCTAATTTTTGATGATTCGGTCCGAATGTTGGTCTCGAGCTCGTCCGAAGTGGTTTGTTAGTGTAGACTTAGGACTTGCCGTAGCCCCATAGAAAATAATCGATCGGTGACAAGTGGCATGATTGATGAACGCTCGCCGTGAGATGACCAGGTCGCGCCGTTTTGTTGCCCCCATCCCATGGCACCAACAGTCAATCTTTGTGGATGCATTGTGCTCGTTCCAAGAACGACAACTCTGCTTGTTGACATAGCAGCTGAGCTGAAATGGGCATCGTCCGGGAAGAAGATTGCTTGGGCTAAATCTGGCCAATATTTCCACAATTCTAAATCTTGCGTCAGCACAATACGGATGTTGGCCCAAATCCAACCACAAAACAATGCCTAATTCAGCAGATCAGCGTTTCGCACCAATCTCCATCTGGTTGGTGCCTTAAGGTCCAAAACAGTGTACTCACGCTCAAACGAACTGCCTACACATTGAATCCATGATGACGACCAACCTATCGGAGTATCGATACCATTTTTTTAATAAGTTTGCTTTTAGTTAGTTCCTGGGGCCCAGTTTCCCACAACCGCTTCCGGGTGCTGATCTCCTTTGAAGTACCACAATGGGAAAAGCCGCCCAACCTAACTCAGGACAATGTAATGGAACGACTTTGCACGGTTTTTGTTTTCAAAAAATGTTGACTTTCAAACGTTCACGAACACACATACCTACCTAATGTACATATGTACGTACAGAGATCTGTCCCACGAGCAGTCCTTTCAAAACTAACACATAAAATATTTGTTCATCCCCGTTTCCAAAAAAAAAAAAAAAGAAAAATAAAAATTAACCCTAAGAACACCAATAAAGGACGAATGAATCTACTTCGTGGAAAACTTTTTCAATTAACAACTCTCTGCATACCTACTACCACTGGCTGCTACTGGTTTTCATTTTTCATTTTTTCTCGAACTTTCTTGCTTCCTTTTTATCTGTTGTTTGCGCGAAGACGTCCTTCCCTTTATCTATACATAATCTATCTGTTTGTTGTACTCAAAATTTATGAACTTTTCATCGAAACGAGAACGAGAACGAGAACGAGAACGGGAGCAACCTTCCTCTCCAGTAAATAGCGGCCCTGCTGAAACTTGAATATTAATTCAAAAATATATTCTACACTGGTGTGGGCAGTATTTTCCGAATTTTTATATTTTTTTCTTTGCTAATACAAATGTCCTTCCGAGGGAAAAACAAAAAAATAAAAACGAAAAAATCTCCTTCAAAACAGCAAACATTTAATTTTCGCTGAAAATTTTAATTATTTTCCACAAAAGCTTTTAACTTTACAACTGCCTAAGAGGATGCCAAAGTGTTTGATTTAGATAGGCGGGTGGGCTTGGGCTTGGGCTTGCCCCCCACCCCGCCCTTACGAAACCGAAAAGGTCTAAGAAACCAACCAACCCCGAGTCCTGGCTAAGTATGAAATACTTTTCTTTTAAATTTCGCCCCCCGGACGGTACAATGGTACAACGGTTCAACGGGGTTCTCAACTCAAAAGGGAGTGAAAATAAAAATCCATGTTTCGGTTTCTTTTTTCGAGAAAAATAAAATAAAATTAACAAAGTGAAGAGGAATCGATAACTGTGGAGAATGTTGAAAGGGAAAGTTGCTGAACTCTGTCGGCGTGTTCAGGCGAAAGTAGATTGGGCCTTGGAATGGTGGTTTTCGAGAAATTTTCGAGAAACCATCTGGAGAGTGGGACTATTGGCATTACCTGTGGATACTGTGGGAAGTCGTACAAGAATTCAAAATACAAAGAGCATAGTATTTGAAAGGTTTACTTGGGTTTTTTTTTATATCTCCCGAGGGTAGATGAACATCTTCCACAGACATAGACACTATGAGAGCAGCAAGCGTGTGCTCGGACGGACTGACTGACTCAAAAGACCATCCTTCGTTAGGTAGGTACTGCAACTAAGATTGTCAACTTACCAAGGAATTTTTTTATCACGAAATCTATACTTTTGGCAGGTTACTTTCCTGAAAGAAAGATCCTGCATGTCCCGCTTAGTTGCTTGAAGATGGCGCAATAAACTGCTTGTAGCCAATATTTGTAGGACTGAAGTGTGGGCGTGTCTAAGCTGAAACTGGTGGTCAGGAAAAAGAGTACCATTTTCTATAACCGGCCTTAGTACTATCCTCTCGAATATTTTGGATAAAACAGGAAGGTCTGTACGACTTTACCTCATTTGGCTGTTTTCCTTGCTGACTCGGGACGTGTTTTAATGTGGAAACAGAGCGCTAAAGCTTCTTCTTGGGTAGAACCTCTGGAACTATTTTGGTTATGAAACCATAACCAGGGGTTTTTTTAGGTTCTGTTCTTGTGAGTGGTTCCCTTTCTTTATCTTCCCGTGTTCACTCCTTTTGATTCATTCTGATTGGCGGAGCGGGGGTTTTGAGCCTCTAAGGGCATTGCACACCGTTCCAAGGTGAATAATTCAAGGCGAGCGTCCATTTATGCGTGCTTTTTCCTCTCCTCAACCAGTTCTTTTATTTCCGGAGGATACTTCGGGAGGCTACCTGTATGATCTTAACGAAGCGGCCCAAGTTCATGGGGCGTCGTAAATCCAACAGGAGAGGGGATCTTTAATAAAACACTGTTATGGATATGTTCTTCCATCGTCAGCACCTTTGAAAGTAGTATATCTGCGCTTTGATCTTCTCTGGGTGCATACTGTAGGTCCTTGTATTTCTCCCCAACGACATCGATATGCTTCGTCCTTCGTAATAATTTTGATGGCTACCTATGCGGATGCAACGATGATCGAATACTAATGGCTACACTCCGAAGCCGCAACATACTCTGCTTCTCTTGAGACGACCAGGATATCGGAGTCTTTCCGAACAGCAATAGACAACCGCCTGTGGATCGACGAGTTTCAGCATCACCAGCATAGTCAGCGTCTCTGAAAATATTAAGAACAAGACTAGAGTCTTTATTGGATTTAAAACAGGCTACAAGTATATATTTAAAAATGCATTTTACTTCACCCACAAGCTCTATCCAGAGAACAAGAGACAACACCAAGAGCATAAGCAATTGATACATACAGGGCAGCCCCTACAGTCTCTGTGAAGGGAAAGAGATCCGCGATGTAGGCTTGTACTGGTTTCCTGAAAGTCTTTCCGCATAGCTAAGTCGATTTACTTGAAATGACCCATCCCCGTTGCGATGAATCTCAAGGACAAGATATTAGTTGACCTCACTTATGTAGCTTCACTTCAAAGGGTTTCTGTAAATGCGTGCAACTTCCGGCAATCATCGATGTACAGTGGTTGGGACAAATACACTTCTCCAACAAGATAACCATTTAAGAAACCCGTTTTGACTACCAAGTGCTTATAAACCAAGCCCTCAGCAGCAACTATCGTTCAAATCGAACAAAACTTAGCAACAGGACTAAATGTCTAGATTTTTAGCCGCTGTTTCCGAAACATCCTTGAAGATGACATCCCGACATACGTCGACTTGATTGGATGTGGGAAACCATTCTGACGCATGGGATAACTGACAAAATACCCGGGTCTAGCCTTTACATCGAAATTCTCAATTCTAGGATCCTTGTGGAACCACAGTTGAAATGGGATTTTGTTCTTTTCAGAACTTAATCCAAAGCGGTTAACGGTTTCTGTCCAAAATTTTATGGAAAAACTTTTCAGAATGAAGCATGGTTCTGGCAGTTTCAGCAACAGTGTGCCCACCCTCTGTTCGGGGGTTTGATGTTTGTTTGGATTTCTTCTACGAGTTTGCTCAACATATTGATTGCCATACTCTCGCCCATTATCAGACCTAAGCGTCTTTATTTTCTTACAGATACTCTACTCACCTTTTTCTTAAAAAAAAAACATGTCTATAGTTTCAAAAGTCATCCTAAATACACGACAAAGGTCTATGGGACACAGGGCCCAGCTTCTCAGATTCTTCACACGAATGGAGGGACCTATTGTTTAATGCCGTCCGAAGGGCAATTTATCACTTGGGAAGCTTTCTCAAGACAAGTTATACTTTCGGATGTTTGTCGGACGCTCGCGAGGAGGGGTGCTGCGTTATGGCTGCGATTTAAACCTAAAACACCTTGCGACATAGTCCAATGCACTAACCACTGAGCCAGACATCTCCTGCATAGGACCCCCTATGTCAGAATGAATGAGTTGGTCTGAGGTTTTAGCCCGATTGCAGTTTTTTTGAAATGTAGCCATGTGTTGTTTTCACATTTTTCATTGCCTGACAAAAGACCAAAAATAGACTGATGTGTATATCAGGTAAGACATAAACGTTCTCTAAAATCGTTGGCACCCAATGGACACCATCACTTTCTTCTTCATAAGCACACCTAGTGTTACAGGCATTATTAGCTTGAAACTCCTCAAAATTAACTTACCAATCCCGAGGTCAGTTCGATGAAACGCCCACGTGTCACTTGAGGTAAGACTAAGATCTATACCAGGCTCCAAGTAAAGAGAGAACCGGTCCACAACTTGTGAAGACATCCATAGATGCGTTGCGTGTGTGATTATACCCAGAGAAATCGGTACTCAAGGCCAACATAAGATTAGAGACAAGAATTGACTTTTTTTTCGATATGGGAATTAATAGGAACTTGTTAGCTACTTGTTGATGCTAAAAAGTAGTAGGTTGCAGAAGGGATGAGCTAAGTGTAGTTGGACATTGCCTGAATATAGGTACACCGAGGCATAGTTACAACATAATGGAAAGTCATTTGTGAACATGGAGAAAAGTATCGGTCCTACCATTCAGCCTTGAGGCACACTTTGCTTTGTCTCGTTTGAGTGCGAAGTGTCCCCTTGCGATCGATCTTGCAGTTTTCTAGAACTGATTTAATCACATAAGCGAGACAGGAGACCATGTTGGGTAAAATAAACCCATCTTGACCCATGGAATCGGACTTTATTTAGTAGCAACTACGGATTGACGGATTCTGTGGTTACAAGTTCTACTGTGCGAATAAAACCAGAACACCAGTGGGCTCGAATGAAATAAAAGAATAAATAAACATATGCAGACCAATAGATAGTCTACGTTTCGATTAGCAGTACATAGTATTTTGTTCCATGGTTTAGCAGAACTAACTACCTCAGTTGTAAGCCAATGATATACTAGCCATTTAAGGAGGCACAGTTGCACTAATATTGATTGAAACAATGTTACTCCCAGGGACCCGAAGAACACTAACATCAGCGAAGTGGAGATCTTTCAAAGTAAAAGCACCAAGGACGGCAATTTTCGACAAATTGATGTCACAAGTACAGAAAAGTAGGTCATGGTCTTCAACATCAAACGAGAGTTGATCAAACAGACGAACTAGTGATGGACACGAAACAATGGTGAGACTACGTAAATTACTTGGTTTTTAGTAAAAGTATTTACGTTTTCCATTCCTACTGAGGAAATTGAATTCTTTAATTGAAAACGAACCGAGAAACTGGCATTAAAATCAGAAATACCTGGAAAAACGAACTGAAGGAGCAACTTCTATTATTACATTACCCGCATGCAACGATGGATATGATATTACAGTCACGTACTCGAACAAGAATCAAATATTCCATTCCACTATCACTGGACTTAGTGATAATGTTACATTTGATATTTGATTTGTGATACATTGCCATTGCCATGGAAAAACATTATAAATAAAGCACCCGACTGGGTCGTACGTACTTGCACTTTTCTCCCGGAAATCTATAAATCATTCAGGATGAATAAAGCGGACCGGGGTTCCGCATCATTGCGATATGTTTCAACGGATGTTATCGAACAAATTTCTTTTTTTTGAATAACGCCCTTAAAATGTGGGCATGGCCATCGAGGTGTGAACGAACCTACAGACCACAGATATGAATCCGCCCAGTCGCAAACAGACGAAATTGGCGGACCCACTTTTTTTCAACTTCTCCATCATAGCCAAGTTTGATTGAAATTTTGAGTTCAAAAATGTTCACAAAGCCAATACTTGGACTTTAGATAAAGGTGTGGAAAAATATGGAAGTCGATATCAAACTTTCTTAAAAAAGCTATTGTTTTATGTCAATTACTTGAATTTCGGACAAAAAATTTACTTACTTAGGAGGAGCTACAGTTCGGGATGAGGGTCTACATTAACAAGCTTCTCCAGTCAGCCCGGCCCTAGGCTAACTGCCTTCAGTTGCGCACTGCAAGTCGGATGAGGTCTCCTTGTACTTCTGCGCGCCACCTAGGTAAGGTCTTCCTCTACTGCGTTGTACCTCCGGGTTTAATTCGAAGACTTTGCAAGCCGGAGCCGATGTACATGTCCAGGCGTCTGAAACGATTGAAGCGCATTTATGTTTTTGAATAGGTCGATGTCTAGTTCGTCGTTGAATCTCCTCCTCCAAGGCTCGTCAACACAACCGGGACCGAAAATTTTACGAATAATTTTTCTCTAGATACGACTGAGGATATCTTTATCAGCTTTAAACAGAGTCCAGGCTTCAGCGCCATGAAGCACGACTAGGATGGTCGGGGTGTTGTATAGAATCTCTCTTGTTCTTCGGGATAGAGATCTACTACTTAGCTGCTTTCCGTAGGAGACCGTAGCGACTTTCGATGAACAAGCTCTTACCTTTACCTAGGCCGATCCACACTTCGTGTATTCTTCTGAGACCAACAGCACTCGTTGACAGAATACGAGCCTGTCTGGTAAGGCTTTCATTAAGGTAGGAACTTTTTGAATGCCCACATGATGGGAACGTAATTCGGTTCCACTTTGCACTCTGCAGACCTTTGGAATCCCGAGCTGGAAAGAATCAGTTTGCTTAGTAAGAATCCCTTGCCAGTAGGGGGATGTTTTGGCGTTGACGTGGTTTGGGAGCAGAGTAGAGGTGGTCTTAAGAGAATTGCCACTAGGTGGCTTAGGATTTGCGTGAGAACACACTAGTTGGCTGAACAATTTTAATAACGTCTTGAGATTCGTCGTTCAGCTTCTGATGAGCTGTCCTTTCTTGTAGATATGGTTAGTTGGTTGGTCTAAGGTTTGCGGTCTTCAATTTGGGGATTGTGTTGGGAGGGGACATAGGTGTTGGGATCATGATGCACTATGTCGGTGAGTGCTCTGCTGGTTCCCAGCATCTCTTGTCTTAATTCAGCTGTGGCGGAACAGTGGCCACATCTTCGTCCACCTCCTCACAGTTGACTGAGATTTTTGTTTCAGATAGTCCGAGTCTGAAGGAATGTTTCTTAAGACCATCAGTCTCACCTTTTTCTGCTCGAGTTTATAGTTCATTTTGCTGTGTTGTTACTCGGTTCCTTTATTACATATCTGGCCACCTTGCCTTATGGTTTTTTATATTGGTCAGGCGGACACCTTTTCAATCCTCCATTACATGGTCCTTGCCGTGATACGTCTTCATGCCCGGTACCCACGAGAGACTGATTTTCTTACTGTTAGCAAGTGAATCCAGCTCTGTTTTGTACCCTTTACTAGTCGTGAGGGGGTTTCTGATGCTTTGCGAGAAGATGTAGACTTGCCTATCTATGCTGAGGCCTTCGTCCAGGGTCTTCAGCCAGTGTCTCGATGGCCTTCATTATTGCAAAGATCTCTGTTTGGAACACCCTTACGAATGACTCTACGTGAATAGCAAAAAGATGTCAGCTTCTGATTCCCCTGATATAAATAAGAGCCGTCTGTGTACACTTGTACTACTTGTTGTCCCTTCCTTCGTCCAAGGGAAAACTGCTTCAAAGTTGTTGGTGAAGATGAAAAATGTTACCATGTCCTGAAAGGCCGGCAATTCCTTTCGCTTCTAGGTGCACTGGTTATATATTTAAAATCGCTTCCATGGCCGCGGTTGGTTGAGGAGGACTGTGCTTCGATTCCTAGACAGCACCAAAAGTTCTTTCAGTCCAATTCTCTCTCGTAAGAGTTCGATATGCATGGACCCTGCTTCTGACAGACCTGTCGCACTGCATTGGTACTGTTGACGCCAAACTATCTATTTGCAACTTGAACTAGTACTTCAACCCGCGCAATCTTATCGTATCTTATCGCAACAGGCACATACATATGTATCTCTTTGACGTAGATTCCAATATTTTCCTTTCCTAAGCTATTCCTAAACCATCCAACCATCCCACTCCTTCACTTCGAGGACTTCCCCCTTTAAGTTATGAAAATCCTAGTCCCTGCGAATACACAACATGTCATCGCTCTTTTAAACACACATTCCATAGTCATATGCCATTCGCACACTCAAAGGATCAATGCCCTACTCGCACAGCATGGTTTCCACTGACTGAAAATCGATAAATTTAAGACTTCATATCCTTTCTTGAAACAGTCCTTTGTTAAAAGAAAAGTGTACCACGTTTCCTTAGTGTTTTCCAATGGCCCTGTAATTAACCCTTATTAAGTTGTCCACGTATAAGGAGTTCAACAGCAAAAGAAAACACACCCACGTGGGTAAGGATTGAACATAGGTTAACGCTTTCCTTTTACTCTTTAACAAGTTTCAAGGACAGGACCCTGGTGTCCTTATTTGTAGTGCGTGACATAAATAACTATTTTTATACGGTCTACCTCTCAAATGGAGTACTCAGTACTGAAACAGGATGAAACAGCATGACAAGGATGGGCAACACATATGTGAGGGGTTAAAATACAATCAGGACACACATATCCTCATCATATGAAGGTGAGGGTGAAACCATTTTTTGATTTCTTCGGGAGTGTGCATGTGAGTATGGAGAAGATATTTCAAGGTCCTTGCCAACGTCTTGTAATACAGCTCAGTAGAGATAGGTAAGTTACGTCAATCTAATGTTGCCTGCTCTTGACATGTGTATTTAGAAAGGATGTTACATTTCAAAGGGACAATTGTAGTCAGCTACTTATGCGTACATGCATATGTGAGTCAGTTGTGTATCGGCACTCAGCAAGGTTCAATTTTTTGGGTAAAATGAACATTTTAAATTCTAAATCACTATCGAAGGAACGGGAGTGCTTGGGAGAATGGAAAATCTACAACAAGTGCTTGTTGAACAAGTGAACTTCAACAACTGCTCGAAATTTATGTAAAAGTCTGTGGACGTTACAGCCAGTGTTTTGGAAGCAATTCGGAATTCAGATGAATCCTTCGTTACTGTATAGTTGGAAACATAAATGGTCGTCATTTGATGGACAGATGTAGCTTAACAAGTACTTGTTGACTGACTACAGATTCTGACACTTTGGCTACCCAGGAGTAAGCAAAACCAACCAGAAATTCGAATGAAACGGATGGATGGATGCCTACTTGTAAGGACGCAAGGAAAAATGAAGAAAGTATACCTTGAACCCTTATTTGGGTCATTGACAGGCAGGTTCATAAGAAGTTTAAAATGCTTTGGCAGTTCTGCATAGTGACACGGATTACATACTTCTAGAACCAGATTGTTGTACATAAGAACCGCCGAGGTTCTTGTGGTTCGTCCTGCTGAATGTATTCACATTTTGCCATCTAAACAGAGTCTAACATTTCATTACATTCTAAGGAGTAACGCTTGGCTTTTCTAGAGAGCAGACCAGTCGTCTGTTTAGATATGATCTCAGCTATTGGTAAAGGTGGCATCCTTGTTACATTCACTGCCCGTTCGGAAGTTACACTCAACGAAGTGTAAGGTAGAACCTTAAGGCTGAACTGTCCACTAGTTTTTTTTGCGTTCCCTGGTGATGTTGGGTAGTACCTCAATTTAGTACTGCATTCATTCGATGAAGTAGGTCCTCTTGGCTTGTGTATTTATGTACGTATGTGTGCATGTATTTGGCCAAGTTCCTTCCACATAAATCAAAGATCGATCCCTGTCCCTCATTGCGTAGCCACCCAAACCACGCACTGGACGCAGGTAAACAATAAAACTGGTTTTCAATTCGTAAGCATATTCCCCCTTCCACACCTTTATGTACACGGTATATAGGGGTACAAATATCGCTCAATTAAGGGTTGTAATTTTTATATACCCTTCGACTCACACCACCACAGCCAGCGCTAAGAGGAAAAATCCAAACTTAAAAAAAAAAAAAATCAAAATCTGATTGAACGGGGTTGGTGTTCCAGTTTTGTTTTTCTATCTAAAGTCCTTGCGAAAAAAATCCTCCATCTCTCCTCCTATTCCCAGACCATTATCCATTTTATCCTCGGCACAGAGGGGACGACAAAATTGCCGACTATTAATATTGCCTAAAATTTTTCTGTGGGGTAAGGAAATTTCCTAACGAAGACACTTTCCTAAAAATTCTTTGTCGGACTCTTATACCCCTTTACGGGCTGCGCTGGCGGAAGGAGATTTTTATCCTTCATTCACCAACGCGCCCTTAAGTCAGGGCTGCTGGGGGAGAGAACTTTAAATTTATACAAAATATTTACAGCAACAGCGCTGTGCTAATACTCTTCAAGGTGTGTACTATACATAGTATACATAGAAGGGAAAGAAAGAAAAACCAAAAACAAAAAAAAATAAAAAAGTAAAAATATGTAAAGGACGAGAGAGGGAAAAACGATTGAGCTCGTTAGAGATTACGACTATAAGAAAAAGTAAAGCTTGAAATTACGAAATGAAAGGAGTAGGAGTAGGAGCAGGAGGAGGAGGAGTAGGATTTAGAAGAAGTTTAGCCTGTCATCTCTGATGCGATTGATAAGTATACACATTTAAAGGATAGAATTCTGCCAAAGCAGGATGAACGGCTAAAAGCAATCTTCAAGGTCCTTCGTTATCGAAGAGGTGTTTTTTTGTTTTGTTTTAATTGGTATATCTTTTATTTTGCAGATAAGAAAATAGAAAATGCGAGTGGTAGTGAGGGAGTGGCGGAGGGATGTAATCTCATGGCGAACAGCTGCAGAATGAGTCCAGTTTTCAGGACTTATGTATTCCTGGAGGTTTTGAGTTAAGGCTTCCTGGGAATTGTATTTACAAATCGATTCTTTCTCGCCTTTGTTCTCCTTGTAGTGGTCGGGTGAATAGCTTGGTTGCTGACGAAAGAATGACACAGCAAAGGAGGAAGTTGAAGAGGACCTATTCCTCATTCTTATGATTTTAGTAGAAAACTAAACACTTTTCAGACAGATATGAGACGCAAGCATTGACCTGGAAGTGTAGAAAATTCAGCTTCACTCGGAAACTTGAAAAAGAAGTAGAAGTAGATATCCAGTATCCTAAAGAAGAAGTAAAAGCCACTTGCACTACAAAAAACTGGTTAAGAGGAAGTGAAATCCCTGATCTCTAAGTACAGCATCAAGCGATGCTAGATTCCGGGACATATGCGCTTCAAATGAAATTAAAGGACCGATGAGCTCGGAATCAAACGACATCCCTACGGAGTACTCGGTCGAGTCGCCTCCTTTCTTCTAAAATCTCATCGGACTCCCGGAAGATGATCAGCGTTAGGTGGGGAGCACTCTCCTCTGGCCGTGTTCCGACGCTACTTTAAGCCCAGTACAACAAAATAGATCTCCTCATAGGCCACAAACCAATGGCGGCCCACCTCAGAGGAATGGGAATCAACACCTCAGACCTATGCGGCGACACAGAGGAGGAGCAAGACACAACGCACATTCTCTACGAATGCCCAAGTCTCAGCAGAACCAGATACAAAACCTTTGAGAAAGTTCACCGAAAGAGCTGACATGCCCCCTATAACCACCTTAAAATTCATTAAGAAAAAAGCTGGTTCAATGGACCCTTAAGGATCCGAGTGAGACCTAGATTAAGTCGGCATACATGTGTAAATAATATCTTTGTAATCTCTTGACGGTTTTCAAAACGGTCCAGGAAAGGGTAACCTCTTTGCTGATTATCTGCTGAGGACATTCCAAACATTTAGAAGGCAAAGAACCTACAGATGGGGATCGGGTAAAAGACTGGGCAAGTATTATACTGAAACATTGCAGCTTTCAGACTTAAACAGTGAAAGGTGGCAGAAGGGTTTATGACTCTAAGATCTGACAACACAAATGTAGATCAATTTTTCTGATCCCAATAGTACCAAAGTTATTCGAGACTCTCTCCTCACCTCTCCTCTCCTTTACCAGTTTTGAATCACTAATGGAGGAAGGTTAGGTTAGATTCGTGGGTAGGCGAGTGGAAGAACCCACAACGCCACACTTAGGTCAATGCAGATCCACTGTGATACCCATAGGGGAGAGATGTTCCTTATCCATTGGTCAACCCTAGTTCTACAAATATGATTCCCATGAGCCATTAGTAGATTTGATGAAGTTCAAGATGTCTGCTGGATAAGTCTTCTAGGTCAAGGAAGAAGTGTCTTCTGAGATATTACATCTTAGGTGGATAAGACCTGGGAAGTGAGAGAGCAAGTGGACTGACTTCCAGTCATCTATCCACGACATATGCCTTCTTCCGTTTGTCTAAGTTTTTTTAATGTGCAACCACCGAGTGCAACCACTGTCGGTACTTACTTTTGTCTAGGGAGGACCATCTGCTGTTGGCCGCTCTACGGGCCTTAATCCCTGCTTCTAGCTTCAGTGCGCAAAGCGGAAAGAACACCGAGGTGGCTGACATGTTCTGATGTAAATTGTAAGCGTCTTCTGGCCAATTCGTCGCCCTTCTCATTACCTGGTATATTTTCGTGTCCAAGGACCGAGCAAAGGGCAACTTTGTGCTGTATTCCAAGAACCTTAAGCTCTTCACAAACTTGGATTTTATTTTGGTAGCAGTAATCTCTTTTATCGCCTGGGGGTCGATAAAAAAGGTGATGCCTTCTTGTGGTACTGCCTTGAACGCAGTCTCACGGGCAGCTATTGTCACTGTTAAGACTTCTCCTTGAAAAACACTGCTTTGCTTCGAAAGGCGGACTGATTTGGATATGGCCAGGGGTTCTGAGTCCACCATCCTGGATCCATCTGTGAAGACAGAGATGGTACGTGTACTGGTAGACTGACCGCTTTTCCATTTTTCTCTGTTCGGCAATGACCTTGTGAAGGGCCTCTTGAAATCTAGGTACATTTGGTAATACTTTTTAAAGGATCATGGAATGACCTGTTGTACTACATCTCCAACTATCTGATTGACTAATTCTTCCGGCGAAGTTTGAGCGTGATTCCTTGCCGATTTGAAAAAATTCAGTTTTTGAACAGAAAATTCTCCACGTATTCGCCGTCTTTTATCCTAGTTTAGGTGATATTGACGAAAAAGTAAGCGAATTCGAAAATAGTATCCAACACCAATGGAAACATCCTCGGGACGCTGTCCTGTTTGATGATTTGAAAAAGGCAATTAGTTGTACGAATACAATCCGAAGATCCCATTACTCAAAACTGGTTATCAAGAAACGAGTCGCTAGGAATGGTTTCTTTTGATATTGAGAAAGCATTCGACACTGTTTGGCATGTAAGCCATCATGTCACGAGCTTCTAAGCTACAACATTCCAACATTCTCCTCTCAGTTTCTTTCTCTCAGATCCTTCCGCACTTTAACCAATTAAAGCAGGTGTCCCCCAAGGATCCATCCTAGGGCCACTTCTCTAACCATAGGCATTGCTTTTTTGGAGACGATACCTGAATTCTCTCAGTTTAAAATGAGCGAATTACAGAATTCAAAAAATAAAATAAAACCCAGGACGCATTTCCTACGAGGAAGAGAAGAGGAAACTCTCAAATCTACCTCAAAGTATCTATGACTCTCCTATCGATGAAATGACTTGGTTTGAACTTGGATAAATTACTTAGCTATTAGCTGTACATGGATGTGGCTAATATTCTAATAAAACTTAAAAAAAAAGTTAAATATCGAGCGGCATAGGCTCGTTGTTGGGCCAAATGTGCAGGGAGTCACAAAAAAGGGCAGTAGGGTGACCAGATACGAACGATAGAAACAAAAATTAAAATAAAACAACAGCGGTTTGAGTTGTGAAACGATTTTAGCTTTATTTTGAAGCTACATTGATGCCATTATGTGTGAATTAGAACATCAATGAAATGGGTGCCACAGCTTCGTTGGCAGTGCGGCGTTATTCCAACAACAGCGTCTCGAAAGTCGACCTCGAGCTCGTCCAAGGTGGTTGGCTTGTTAGCGTAGACTAAGAACTAGTCGTAGCCCCAGACAAAATAATCGAGTGGTGACAAGTTGTACGATTGATGAACACTCTCCGTGAGATGACCAAATCGCCAAATATCGTCTTTACAACTTCCAGCGTTGTATCACTTGTATGGCGCCGTCTTGTTGGAACCACAGCTCGGATATATCGATGTTATCGAGCTCTGGTCACAGAAAGTCGGTTAACATCGCTATATACTTGAGACCCTTGACGGTAACGATGTCTCCTTCCTTATTTCGAAAGAAATGAGGTCCGATGATGCCGCCATGCCGAAAACCGCACCAAACAGTCAGTCTCTGTGATGCATTGATGCTTGTTGACATATCATAGTCGTCCGGGAAGCAGAGTTTTTGGCCAAAATCCGCCCAACATATCCAGCGCCCACTTAGCGAACCCACGGCGTCGTCAATGCTCGTTCGCCTTTAATTCTTGGGTCAGCACGATCTTATACGGTTGTAGGCCCAAATCCAACCGCAAAACAAGCCGAGTTGACTCTCTGGTGATGTCCAATTCAGCTGTTCGGCGCCCAATCGGTATTTCTAGGTTTTCTTTGATACTGATCCCTACGGCGACTATATTTACATCTTTTCGGACCAACTTCTGTCTAATTGGTGGCTTAACGTCCAAACGTGTGTACTCACGCTCAAATATTTCCACGATGCGACGAATAGCCTGAACGCGAAAGTCATGATGACTATAGATCTTCACTTTGCGTCTTTACAACTGAGGGGGAATTTCGATGATATTTTTTTACTAACGTCCGGACGTTTGACAAGTGTGAAACGATGCATGATGGAATGGCAAACCTTACTGCATATTTTGACAGCTAGACGTCATTAGTAGCTTTGACAGCTGCTGAGACATAGCAATTGGAAAAAGTATCATTGTTACCTGGTCACCCTTTACAATGTCGTTATACTGCCAACTCTACTGTATCCCCCTTCTTGCTGGGCCAAGTGACCGTTTTGAGACCGTTTGTGGCTCCGTATTTCGTTGACCGTGTGGACACTTCCTTCCACTTTGATCCCTCTCCCAGTCAGCCCCACATTAATTGGATTGATTCAACTAGTTCTTGTATCGCAGTGCATTGGAGTATATTGCACACTGGTTTGAGTGCACAGTCATCCTTTTGTTCAAAACAACTATCGTCGCCAGTCTTGTATTCTGTTTCGCCATGGTTCTGGACAGACAGACAGACAGTGCTGAAGCAAGTTTTGTTGTTTGGCGACCAGGCGATATGGTGTGTTTGCAGGTACAGATTGATTAACTCCAGAACGGTGTATAGACGGAACCCCTTCGAGTTTTTAACTAATGAGCAAGCGGATGACTCATACTGGCCGACACTTCAACAATCACACCATCAGTGGAAGGAATTTTGTTTTATTTTCTGTTTTTCGTCCCGACTTCGTGTTATGTGTTTCTCTCGAGTCTGTCTGGACTCATGGGATGTCATCTTCCGGTGCACTGATGTTTGTGTATGGATTTTGTGGAGACGAAATTGTTAACCAAATCAGCATTAGTTCTTCGAAGGAGTATGCATCCAACTTGCTCAGGATAGGGTCTCCCTCGTCTATGTTCAGAATTTCCTTACACGAATAATCCTTGGTTCGTTTTCTTGGATTGTCTCAGCTTCGATAGAGAGCTGGTGTGCTTCCATTTGCGAACCAGTGGTCACAAGAACACAAACGATAAGCCAAGTCCGCTTCTTTTCATTAAGTCAATGAATGTCCCATGATTTGGTACACCTAGCAGGCATCTTTCAAAGGAAAGCAATAAGTGTCCAATGACAGAAGCAGACAGTTTCTGTATCTTCGATAGCATAAGCCGTTCAAGAACTTTCGGCTACCAAAGTGCAGCCAACAATTGGGAGTAGGACCCCGGTAAAGGATATGGAATAGCGTCAAAATTGTTCAAGAGTACGGTTCTCTGATAGAAGATCCTTCTCCACAATTACTATACGGCTTGTACTGGATCCTGAAACGCCATAGAAAAACCAGGAACTAAGGACTTATGACTGTCTCGCTTGGCTTCAGCTCTCCAGCAGACCCTACCTTTATATTTTCTCACAGATACAGAGATTGACGTACGTTTACAGCACCATTGCCATGAGAACTACACTAACAGCGGGACTGGGTGGTGAGGATAGCCTGCTTCATTCATTCGACGATTCCTGGATCAAAGTGGACATACAGACGAAGTCTCAGCTATATATTTTCCAAGCTAGAGAGACAACAGAGTCAACATAAGAGCTACACTAACAGCGGGACTGGGTGGTGAGGATAGCCTGCTTCCTTCATTCTACGATTCCTGGATCAAAGTGGACATACAGACGAGGGCTCAGCTATATATTTTCCGAGCTAGAGAGACAACAGAGTCAACATAAGAGCTACACTAACAGCGGGACTGGGTGGTGAGGATAGCCTGCTTCCTTCATTCTACGATTCCTTGATCAAAGTGGACATACAGACGAAGGCTCAGCTAGCACAAGGTTAAGCTGCTATCCTAGTTTAGATTGACGACATCCATTCCCTTGGTTTGAACACCAATCGGGACGCTGTCCTGTTTGATGATTGGACATTGGCAACTAGCTTTACTCATTTTTCAAAGAGCTAAGGTACTCGGAAAGTAGCACAAGCTTATGCTCTGTTGGATCGACAAAAGCCGACCACTTGTCCAGAAGACGTTCGGACACTTGGCGAACATCCCACCTTGTACCAGATGGCCTAACCTACTAATTTTCCCACAAAAAGGAATAACAAAGCCTCGGATCGTCAGACTTGAGTGCGAAGTTCTAAAGCGAAGCGAACATTGCTATACAGAGGGCTGGCCCTAAGTAAACCAAAGCAATTCTTAGTCTAGACAGGTCCCTTAGAAGTTCAACATGGTTTGCACGGGCTGTATGCCCAATGTATGCCCAATCCAAGTATTCTGATGAGAAACGAACGAACAAACGAACCTCTTCCCTGATAAAGGATAACGCTGAGTCTAGGTTGGGGATCAAAAGAGAGAAAAAAAAAGAAGAAAAATCGTCCTCTCTGCCTAGGACATTGGAAAAATGTTTCCATTTTCAGTATTGACGAGATGTTGCCAATTAAATTAAATTAATTATCGACTACAGACGAGAAGACATCAAAAGCATCGGGCATCGAACACAGCAATGGGACCTTTAATTTATATACCTCATTAATTCTAACCTACATACCTACATATATATGCATGTGTATGCGAGTGTATATAGAGAAAAATAAAAGGTCCATCCATCCATCCATCCATTTTGTAAGACGTTGCTCCTTTTCTTTTGGGCCCTGTGCGTTCGTTTTTTTTTCCGTAAGTCGTTGGTCGTTGGTCGTTGGTCGTCCTTTACTGATAATTCCAATGAATACAATAATTTCATACCACGGTCGATTTCACTCCTTTCAACTCATTCAACCATTGGCGCGCATTTCTTTTCTCCTCCCCAGCTCTGGCCGAAGTCCCATTTGAATGTCGTTAGGTATGACTATGTATGTATAGAGCGAAACACGCGCCATCAATCTACCCATACTGCCGTCACCCGCTCGTTCTGTCCACCCTCATTAAGTATTCTTCCTTTTTATCACCATCATCGTCTCTTCCGCTCGTCCTCAGCGTCCTCATCGTCCCCATAGTCCTGCAAAGGCAATTCTTTATCGTTGCAATGGTTTCCCTTTGCGCTCTCGTCTTAAAGGACATTCAAAAAGGCAACCTACTTACTAGCTCACTGTAAGGAATGTACAAAAAAGATGAGAGATACTTATTTTTCTTTCTCCACTGCTTTAAATGGTATTTCATTTTGTGCTCTTTTTGTTGTTGCTTTATTTAATGGTGTTCTACTGTTCTTTCCCCCGGTTTTTCTTTTCTTTTCTTGAATAATTCTGTTTTTCTTTCTGAAGGAGTAGAGGATACAAAATAAAAATCAACCAACAGAGCGCGCCAACAAAAAGGATTCTTTCTCTCGCTCTGGCTCTTCCTGTTCTGTCCAGGACCACCACCACCCCCTCTTTGGGAAAAGTTGAAATTACGAAAAAGGCCAAGGAGAGGGGAGGCAAAGAAAAAACGCACACTTTTGTTCACACCGATGGACACCTCCCCGCGGCGGGTTAACCTCGCGCTCGCGGCCCACCGTTCGTTCTACCCATCTATCGCTTTTGTGTCGTAACGAAAGATATAAGCAATAATAAAAATGGCTTTCAATTCTTCCACTCCACCACCATTGCTGCCTGAGAAGGACGACAAGGAGTAGGAAGAAATCATCATCATCATCATCATCATCATCATCAGCAGCAGCGTTGTCCTCGCGTTTTTCTTTAAAGCGTTGCGCCTTCTTTTGCTTTCTATTTTTATTTTGTTTATGTATTCGCGTAAAGGTCCTTTGTTTTACGCGGGTGTTTTATTATTATCAGTTTTTTTTTTCTTTTGTTGTTTTACTTTCGGCCTCGGATTCTCTCCCGTTTGCGGGGTTCGTCTTAATTATTTTTTTATTCAGAGCTCTCTGTGACGTTTTGATTGCGCATTCCCCAATTTTTTGGAAGCAATCAGTTAGAGCATACCACAAACAATAGAGAAATGGCTGTAACAAGAGAAGAAAAAAACGCCAAACATGAAGATGAAGAATAGAACAAAAATTAGATTTATGCAAATTATCGGAACGAAGCCCACACGTTTGTGTGGAAGGTCCTTTTTTTAGAAGGAGATGCTCAGACTTGACTAAACTTTGGCAATGGCTTGGGAAGTCAGAATGTTGTTGGAGTAAAAGATGTCCTTAATTGTGTATAGCTGGGACATGAACCTTTAGATAGATGGTGCTGCATTTCAAACAGGGCGTTCTGGAAGACTGTTTAAGCCATTGCCATGGCTGCTTGGACCACAAGTCGGGTCCATAGTCAGTCGTGAGGGTACACTGCATTAGGCGGCACATCTACGTATAGGTATTGGACTCCGGTACAGATACAGTGGAAGTCGCTTATAACGTCCACTTTTCCTTCATTTAGTGGATTTCATTATATTTCTGACTATTCTGCCGTCTTCTCTTCGAAATAGTGAAGGAAACCTAGCTACCGAAGCACAGGGAATAACAGATGTGTTTCAGGAGTATTTCCAGAAGCTACTTAATGGACATCACATAGAGGGAGTGATAGGGCAAGAAAAGAACCCACGTCCAGTCAATGGAGAAGCCATCTCATCTCCCGGAATAGAGGCTAAAGAACAACAAAGCCACTGGCTCTGATGGTCTACCAGCTTTTGGTACCAAGTATGGGTGGATGAAGCCATGCCCGTTGACTGGACCATCAGCTCTATATGCCCGATCCTATATCTTGCAAGAACTATCGAAGCATATCCCTGCTAGATGTCGCGTATAAAATCCTATCCACTGTGTGAACCCCTAAAACCTTTCTGCAAAACACTAATGGCACGTACCAGTGTGGCTTCCGGCCCGGTAGATCGACAGATCTTGGAAAATACCCACGAATTTCAAGCCGAGACCTACCATCTCTTCATCCACTTTAAAGACGCATACGACAGCATTCATCATCTTCAGCTCTACACGGCGATGGTCGAATTCGGGATTCCGGCAAAACTGATCCAGCGGTGCAATGCGCAATTTGGGAACAGCTCGTCTGAACTGATGCGTTGTCGTGTGTACCTAGTGCTGGAACAGATAGTGCGCAGGGCCGGTGTCAACACGGAAGGCAACAAATCTGTACGTAGACGACATCGACATCATCGGTCGATCCCAGCGCGCCGTTATAGAAGCTTTCAGGGCAACTGAAGAAGAGGCAAAAAGAGTTGGCCTGGAATGTTTACAAAACCAAGCACCTGTAGTCGGTCCACCGTCTAGGACAAAACGTCACTGTTGGCAACAGTAACTTTGAGGTAGTTAAGGAGTTTACCTACCTCGGGGTAAATATGACGACCCCCTGGAATGGAATGGTCGAACCTCTGTTTTAAAGACCAAGCGATCGCGGACGCCAGAGCGGGAAGGGAATGGAATTTTACCTTGTCTCAGGCAGAAGTCTGATACAACGTTGCCGGATATAACGACCTCCGGTTATAGATACCATATTTCTTCGGCCCCTTCATCCTTTTTTTTGTATCCACAGTCTGGACAGTGACTGGCCTTCGCAAAGAAGGCATATATTGCCATCTGCATGTTACCAAGAAATGGGCTTGAGATGGTCCAGTTTACCTCATACCCTTGTAGGGCGGTGTCGAATCAAATACACTGCAGATTGTCCACATCCCCTGATTGTGGATCCCCATGTTAGTGGCTTTCTAGTAGGAGCACACTATGTTCTTCAGAATCAAAACTTGATTCGAATGCACGTACAGGTACATTCGAAGCTCTGTCCCTAACCATTGCTCTGATTCACAGCTCGTATGCTTACACACCCAGTGAAGGTTCTTCAAATCGAAAGGGCATCTCCACATATCGATGAAAACTTCCTTTATTCTTATTTCTTCGTTTTAGTTCCATAAGAGGCTCTCTATTTCGAACAAGGAGCTCATCTTGAGTATAATTTTCAGAAGAACACCAAACTTTTAACAACTCATTCCGTGAACTGAATCCCAGGAATCCAACACGTTTAACTGTATGCACCTTCAAGAGCAAGGTGAGAACATACCCGACTTCATATTCAACCGACAGCTGGAACTCAAAGGACCACCGCCAGATGATTTATTAGAATTAGAAACGAACAGCAGCAGATAAAAGTGCATATTCGTAACCGAAAAAGCCCGAAATACACTTAAAATTAAGTGCCACTTAAAGGACTGACTTTCGTTTGGCATTAGATGCTGTTGCGCGAAAGGATAAGGCATCAGAACGGACAGAAGTCGCCGCTCATCCGCCTACGTCTGCATATTCCCCAGACACCTTGGATCCCCACGACGGACGGATCAACGGAAGCTGGGATATGGAGATCGATGTAGGAGCAGTGAAGTGTTCAAGTTTCCATAAATCAAAACCCTGTGCAGTTTCCGCATTTAATGAAGTGATTAAAAATAAATGATTTTTTACCTCGAAGACAATGGCCGCTTGGTGCGGCTTAAAAAAGGGTGATTCCAGGAAAATCACATTCGACGGCTTGGGCTGGGACCGAAAGACCATGCAGATGAGACGAGAACCGTCCAAAATCTGAAGCAACGCGAGAGATGTCCGAACATCCGGTCTTGTCCGAATCCCTTTTGAGCCATAGACACTATAAAGGCCATCGCACATTCCAACCCGGTTTTATGTCTCCATTTGGTTCCCACATAATCGAACCTTCATTAGAGTCCACACGAGTACGGGTCCAAACTTAACAATTTGGGCAACGAGTTGTATCTTTTGGCTTGAAAATGGGAATGCCTTGTATCCCTTCTTTCGTTGCAGTGCCTGTCTATTTATTCCATTACTAGAATTATATGCAGATACCCACCTGACTTGAACCTGCTTCCACGGCTCTCGCTTCGCACACAACCGATGCACCCATGGAGAAGGACGTTGCTGTTTACGAGCTCCGATATTTTTAATGCTAATCCCTTTTTATGGTTTTTTTCTGCGGTGTGCTGGCCAGGTACACCTTGCTGAAAGGTATACCTCATCGCTGCAAGAGCAAAATTACGTCAGCTGAAACCGCCGCCGTGTCCATCATAACCATTTGCCGGTGGTTTTATCGCTCTTAGCCGCCCATTGTGACCACTGAAGCGGTGCTCAGTGCCAATTGAAGGTAGTTATCGATTCTTTATGTGGAGGCAGATTACTGTCTCATTTTTTTCGTGAAATATGCGAGTCCTGTCCGGTGGTGTGATTAGTGTCGGACAGTCGTCGTTGGACGGTTAGTTATGCATAGTCAGGCATAGTTATGCATAGCAGTCAATCGAAAACAATATATTTTAGATCACGTTCTCGAGTTTACGAGTGTGTAGAGTGTTTTACAGGTTTAGGGAGCATGCCGGTCCACATAAGCAGATAGAAGCCCTGTCTATGCATTTAGTATCTTCAATTGTTGGAACTAATAAGTGCTTTGTCTCGGTTTGGAACAATGGAGTCAATTGTACGTTGGAGGCTTGTTTTTTTCTTAAATCCGTGACTTGGGCTCAAGTGCGTAGAGCTCAATCCCTAGGCATCACCAATGACAAACATCCGTGATGGGATCTTCCAGAGTGGAACTTAGGTGCTCTATACTTGGACCAACCGTACTAGTCCTACTATCTATACAGGGCTGGGATGTCTCCTAGAACTGTAATCAATCAATGTGACCAGGAAGGTTTGTGGAAAAGTGTTCATCTATCTATACAGGGCTGGGATGTCTCCTAGAACATTCGGTTCAAGGGACGACTGACGCACGAAGTGAGACTAAGTAGGAGGTGGGGACACCGATGGGTCCATTGTGGACCCCTTTTTGATTGTGATTTTGATAGAACTAAGCGGTCGCCCAGGTCTCTGAAGTGATATTTGGGAATATTTCTGGGTCTGTATTGGCACAGTCTCCGCAGAGGCCATGACTGTTCAAGTCGCATTCCTGTGCTTTGTTCAGATTTTTGTGGAGACATGACATGATGACAGTGCACTCCAGCTGCCATTGGTTAATCTCACGAAGACCTGGTTTATGTTCGATTTAACAAGTACCAGGGGTGGTGGGATAGATATGAGGCCCAATGTTAGGTTCGGACCCCTTTTTTGCTGATTCGTCGTCCAGCTCGTTCCGTATAGTATAGCAGTTTGTCCCGAAACCCATAGGACTGTGATGTGGAGTGCTGTGCTGGATAGTTTTGTGGACAGCTTGGGGTTGCTTGGAACAGACTCCCTTAGTTTGGGATTCCAAAAGTGAGACTAATTTGGGGTTGAGATGAGTGTGGGTAGAACGTGGCTAATGTCAGTAAAAAACATTAGAAGGACAAAGAGCGCCGTTTTAATGCCACTACTCATGTGGCCTAGTGTGAGCTGTCTGGCCTTACCTAGAGCTGGACATTTGCATAGGAAGGGTTAGTTTTGCTTCTCTTTCGTTTGAGATACTGCAGCGAACCGTTCGGAAAACTCGACATTTTATTCGAGTTGATGGTGAAATGAGATTGGTACCCAGGTGTCCCCATCTCGCAGTCCGTATTGCCCTATATCCAAAGGTTGGATTGTGTTATACGTGAGTCTAATGGGATTAGATGGTTTCAAGAGGTGCAGTCAGCTAATCTTTGTATACTGGTCCATCCCAGGTGCGTGATTCACTCTGCTGAGTGCCACCAGATTAAGCCAGAGCTATAGATGCTTTCGTGGTCAACTTACGGCCGAGTATACATCCCAAGAATCTCGCTTTTTCCGAAATTTTGAGATTCGCATCATTGGGTTTCAAGGATCCGATGTGTGAAGTTGTTCTCTTGTTAGTGGAGGAGACCACCTCTGCCTTCATGGGGGAAACGTTAAGTTCTGAAGGGCTTCCCATCCACTCATGAAGAGTATTAAGGGCTGATTGAGGTATTTCGGTGATGGTTGGTATGAACCATGTTTGATATCTCTCCAGTAAAGGCGATAGGACCCCACCTTGCGGCAGTCGCTCAATTCTGAACCGATGTGACTCGTACTAAGCATACACTCAATCCACTTTGTATTTGTTTGTCGCGTCGGTTCAGTGGTGTTGAAGGCTCCTTCGATATCCAGGAAAGCCGCTTTGTGGGGAAGTGACCTTTCGATCCTCGTTACCACGGATGCCTGAGTTGATCTCTTTACGTCTACAATCTGGTTGCCCAGAGCGTGATTTGAACAGGATGTTCTGTCACAGTTTAGATGTCGCACCCTGGAAAATGTGTCCCAAAGAAGAGTTGTTCAGTCTCAGTCTGTCCATGATTTGTCTGATTTTTTGATGAAGCCTAGCGCCGTGGGTACATTTGAAAGAATTTCCCTGAGTCTATCTGTGCTCACTCACACTCTTGACACTTAGCCACGTCAGCTTCACAGTGAAGAGGTGAACATATTCTTCCACATCCTGGATGAAAACCACTTGCCATCCAAGTCCTACGTGGACTCATCCCACGCACAGACTTTTTTCGAAAGTAATTAATTCTAATCTTAGTTAGGTCGTTAACAACTTTCGATATATACTGGCTAATATCCCTTTGAATTAATTTAAATTCACGCACAGTGTCCTTGTACACGTACACACACAAAGTAAAGAAAAATAATTATCACGCCAAGCCATAAATCCTTTTCTAACGGAGACAAAATTAAGTAAGCGAACAAACAGTATTACTAAGTGGAGGTTTCTTTTTTTCGAGCGTTCAAGGATCTCTCTTTCCCTTCCTCGCCGGTAACTACTCTGTACGAGTGAAGGTTTGATGTCCTGTTTTATATGTGTGTTTCATTATTGCGAAATGGTCACCCGGGTTTTCTCGTTTCTCGAAAAATAAAATTCACTCCGCCTCCTCGTTCGTTCGCCACCCTCACCCACCACCAGTCCTGGTGGAAGGAACATCTTCCAATTATTTTCTCTTTCAATTTTGTGTGTAGGTATGTATGTATGTATGTACATATAAAATGGTCGTTTCTCGTTATAAGGATATAAATAAGAAGTTGAGTTATTACATTGGTGTTCGTAAGAAATATTTAAATTTTCTGCCTCTCATTAGGAGGGAGCGTTCGTTTTTATCCTTTTTGCATCTTTTTTGTTCGCTTGTTCGCTTGTTCGCTTTTTAAAATACAAAAAGGATACCCCCGTGTGCAAAGATGATATCAATGAAGAAAATGAAGAAAAACGACAGCGTCGTTGTTTGTCCTTATTTCGAAGTTGAATTCAACACAAAAAAAAAAGGAAAAAAAAAACGACTCTTTTCCGCCTTGGTATCCAGCTCCAGGAGCCCATTCACCGTAGCCGCCGCCTCCGCCGCCACCATGCCGCTAAGGAGCGAGAAAAAGTGATTCAAATTGGAATCTATGCCAAAAGCATTTTCCTCTCAGATGTATCTCTCAATTGCTTTGCTCCTCGGGGGAATAAAATGAAGACAAAATGGAAAAACTAAAAATAAATATGTAAAATAGAAAAGTATCTTCTATTGTCCTTTGGTGGATTTTTATTCTGCTCTTTGTGTTTGTGTACATTTGAGTTCTTCTGCTAGGGAAATGTATTTGTGCGACAGTGTAAGGGTTGACAGTTATTTGTGTTGTTTTTGGACAGCGGCGTATCCTGTGAGTACGTGTTTATGGGTATGTATCCGACCATAAGATGTGTTTATTCCGAAAGGATACACTGCATGTTGTTGTAGGAAAAGAGTTGTTCCTATCGGCCCACCAGTGACCTGAAGTAATAGCTGTGGTCCTCGCAATGACTAGGTGAGCAATAGAGGGCCACATTTGCCACAGGAGATCTTGAAGGAGGCCCCACCGAAGCCAATGTTTTTCAAAATGCGACACGCTTCGAGAACTGATAACACTTCAGTTTCGAAGAAGCAGGATTAATCTGGGAGCCGCCGGAACCTACACTAAAGTTTTTCACAAAATCAGCTTGGTGTAGCCTCTAGGACTCAGAATGTTGGTATAACTGTACAGTTTAGCTTCTAATATGAAGATCGAGTGGTATAAGGTGCAAAGGAACGTTCAGCCTATAGACGCTGTTTAGTTGGCTAATTTTGTAGCTTCAACGACTCATATGAGAGGATAGGACTTACCAGAGCGGTATACCAATCTCCGGTCTAAGACTCCTGTACAGACTTGTTTAGCTCCTACCTTGTATGAACCTTCCAGCTAAGTTTTGAATGGATTACAAGGTCTAGGTATATCAGTGCCTTTAACGTGACATCTTCTTATATTGTCACGGTGATGGTGCCCTAGTTATAGTATCTAACCGCCGAAGGAGAAAAATGATGCCCAGTTCAGTGCAGGAGATAGACCATAGTGGCATCTAACCGTCGAAGAATGTAAGAAAATTGTATGGCATCTGTAGATATAGAGCCTACGAACCTCAAAAATGTCCACCCAATAGACTGTCGAAGGTCAGTAGGACTTTTCCTCATAGTAACCTGTCCTAATCGTTTGACAGTTTTTCGAGAGTAAAGCCTTTGAGTGGTCGCTTGTCCTTTAGACTATCTGACACCACCAGAGGCGGTAGACCAAGGGTATTTCTGTATTTTAAGCCTCAATTTGCAATGTTGGAATCAGGTATCTCCGAGAGGTTCCTAAAAACTACTGGGACTTATGCAAAAGACTGTGGGCTCAGTGCTTAATCCGTCGGACTACACACTGAGGGGCTTTGACTATCATCGGAGAGACAAACATTTTAAAGCAATACTCTCAGCCTTGATAGACTACACTCAAGTCGTTGAAATCGTCGGGCGATACCGACTTGTCATTCGGAGAATGCTCTTCAGTTGGAAATTCAGTCTTTTAAGGGACAGAGGAATTCGATTCACTAAGGCATGCCACAGCTGACATGCATAAGGACTGTGGACAGGTGGTAACACTTTTTTTTGAAAAAATTCTGATGTACTTACGGGAACACTTGGCTTCCGAATTTGTTGCAACAAACACACTTGGCACTGAATTGAGTTAAAAGGACACACATCGCAACTATGAGGAGCACTTCATTCGAAAAACGAAAGACCACCTTCCTTCATTTGTATAATCCTTTCGACTGTCACTATCCGACTGACCATTGCTCGGCCAGTGTCTACCAGCTTCTTGTGAGCCCGCTCGTAGACCGGAAAAATCAATTCGCATTCGACACACGCGCCGTATGTCCTTCCAAGCACCACACACCACATACGTGCACACATCCTTCAAATAACACGCACTGTCGCACACGGAAAAAAAAAGTAAATCTCAACCGGTTTGACCAGTTTTTCTCACGCACATGCATCATAGCGGGTTTTGGTTTTCCGTCGACCTTCTGTCCATCAAAACGGTCCGTTCTTCGGTGCACTGACCTAACCCTTTCCCTTAAAAAATGACCCCATTCGCAGCCAATGTGCTCGGCAAGGCAACAAAGGTGACCGACGACCGGTTCTTCCTCTCTACGAGGGTAGGTACACAGAGAATGAAAATTAAATACACGCACAGGATATTTGCATATCCTGCGCGACTAAACGACCATATGCAGTGTAGTGTCCGTTTCCAGTTGTATGGGATTTGTTGTCAAGCAAGTTATTTTCTAACCCTTTCGCATGACCCGTCCGAGTGTTATTATATCCCTAAAGGATGATGATAATAATTTATTGAAAATATCCTGTGAAACCCGTTTTGTACCTTCTCGACGTGTCTAATGACCAAGCCGGCAGTAGATTTTTCCTAACGGACAGGACCACACATCTGTCCGGCGACGGCGGCGTTTTCTTTCCTCTCAACAAAGGATGTTGTGGAATTTTTGCGCGCACATACACTATTGCCTGCTCGTTTCATCCCCCTCCCCCCGGAAGGATAATGTATGCAAATGATAACGAAGATGCTAGTAAATCTCACGTATCTCTTACCTTTTTCTTGCGAGAAGGGGTTGCATGTGGGTTAGGTTTTATTTGTAAATATTTTCCGCCAGATGAGTTCCCTTGTCGTAGACATACATACATAATTGAATAGAGTAGCGTCACGTCCTTCGTCCTTTTTTTTAATGTGTTGTTGCGGCTTATTATTATTTAATTTTTTTCAATTTATCCACAGGACAATGGTCATGGGAAAGGAAAAATATGAACGAAAGTTGTCCTTCTGCATCCTTGAGCATTTAAATGCGATGAGACGTCTTGTAGGGACACTTCTCAAGGGACTCTTGGGAAAGTTGGACCATGTTTGTTTGAAGAATGGTAAGGACTTTACATCGAGCCAGTGTGCCCATACAATCAGCGAATTGTCAGAGATGGGTGGTGGTAGTAACTACAGTAAAAGTGTCCTTCCTGTTTGAGTGTTTCTATAAATTTTGGGCAAGATACCCATGCATTCATCCGGAGATTGTAGTAGGAGTAAGGAGAAGGCTCCATTCCGATAGGAAGGAACATCATGCGAATCCTTTGAGAAGCACATCATTTATGTTAGGAAAGTAGGTCTTTTGGGCGTTTTTGGATTTCGATCAGGAGTGCTTCCGCTTTCATTTAGCCGGAACGTTAGAAGATCTTACAAAACAAAAGGAGGGACCCCAACCGAACCTTTTGAGGAATATTGAACCAGGTTCAGTGGTGGTGCTACCAGAAGAGTGTATATGACTACGTATGTCAGTGATTCCGTATTGCTGTGGACAGGGAGGCAACAGATATACTGCGTTCCATGTGTCTCCATATAAATATCGGACGGCGTACCTCAAGGAAGCATGTTTGGGCCGCTTCTCTGCCTGCTGTATACTCATGATATATCGAAAGAAGAGAGCCGATAACCTAACAGTAGGTGGTAAAACAGTCGAAGGAATGACGTCAAAACGCACTGGCTGATGGCAATCAACGAAAGTAAAGTAATGAGCTGCCGATTTCTCCAAAACTTGGCTTGGATACCTTTTGCAAACGAAATCGTAGAATATAGAGAAATGTACTGGCTACCCGATCAGTACAGAGACTCTGTTCTCTTAACATACAACCCGGTCTGGACTTACTTTAAGGCTTTACCAAGAAAACAAATGCCAATATGCATGAACTTTTCAAAATAAACTGCTTAGAGGAGTTGTCTAAGCACTAGTACCGTCGTGTACTAGAAACGACGATATCCATAGAGAACTCGAAGTTCCTAGAATTGGTACTGAAGACGACGACTTGGAGAGAGAAGGATTAAGAGCGTCTAAGTTGCATTACAAGAAGGATCTTTCATTTGTTCCCCACAGATTACTTACTTACTTATGTCCTGTATCCCCTTGTGGGTCCTAGGGCCTCGACAATGCCTACGCGCCATCGTGTGCGGTTTCTGGAAATGTGTTTCAGTTCTCCCCAACTCTTTACCAGTGGCCATGCTTTCTTCTCGACTGTTCTGCGCCACGTACTCCAAGGAGCACCGCGTATCCTGCCATCCTGAGTAAGCGGGTTCCATTGGATCGCGTGGTTAGCTATGGACCTGTCACCCTTTCGGAGAGTATGTCCAATCCACTGCCACTTTCGTCGTCGTATTGTTGTACCTACAGGTTCATGGCCCGTTTTCTGATGGAGTTGTTCGTTAGAGATACGGTTTGGCCGGAAAATCCTAAAGAAAATCCTAACGTAAGCATCTATTGACGAACGTTTGCAGCTTTCTCGTGATAGTGGCGGTCACCCTCCAGGTACCACATCCATATAGCAGCACGGATTCATCATTGGAACGGAACAGTCGTAGCTTGGTTGTTAAGCTTCCCCACAGATAATGTGGGGAAAAAATACAGATTTACGGCGACCCAGTGCCCAGGGTCTAGCTTCTCACATCCATTCGTCCTGTGCGTGTTATTTTCTTTACACGGATGGAAGGGGTCTTCTGTCTAATGCCGTATTCGGAGGGCAATTTGGGGTTTCAGAAGCTTTTTCATGGCACTTATACTCTCGTATGTTTGTCAGACGCTCGCGAGAGGTGGCGCCTTTTAAAAAACCATTACGTGTAGTCTGGGGATAGAACCACGAATCTCTGGCTCCGTAGGAACGCACTAACCTATATCGTTGTAAAATTCCACAGTTCACCTCTATGGAAACAGTTTTGAAATTAAGCATAGTTCAAGGGTTTAAGACTCCTCGGATGGTAGTTTGGTGGGGTTAGGCCACTCCATGTCCACGCCCATTGGTATCATAGCAAGAGCTGTTACAATTTTCAAATGAAGCATCCATGATCCAGAATCCTCCTGAAAGCGGTAGTGTGCCAAAGAGGATTTAAAGATTCAAAGCAAACTTAAGAAGGTTCCTAAAAGTTCAAGGCTGAAAGTTCAAGGAAGACAGTAGCTACTTGTACTTGGACAAAAGACATACCTGATATCTCTAAGTCAGGCTTATGGGTCGGCATGACTTTGGTAGCAGTATTTTTTTCTTAGGACGCGACGTCCTTTTTAAGTAAAGGAACTATGTGGGACAATACCATTCAACGACTAAGAGTTCTACTTGGTTTGGTTGTCAATTGACATGGAGGAGATGATGGAATTGGCAAAGAGTAGTTGTGTTCCCTTTCTTACTGTGTTCGTCCGTTTTTCTCAACCATATGTGGCACACAAAATGACCAATGTGATGGAGATTCTTTTGGTAGGTTACTTCCTATTGTACCGTTGGGTACTAGTTTATGTCGTGACTATTTATTATACTGACTTCCAATGGATTGTGACCCGTGGCTCTTCTCCTTCACCTTGTCCGATATGGACCTGGCACTATTCCTCTTTTTGTCGTTTTAGAAGAGATATTGCCTGCTGGACTCTGAATATCCAAGCTGATGGTCCTCCGCAGCAGATATGGACCTGGTACTATTCCTCTTTTTGTCGTTTTAGAAGAGATATTGCCTGCTGGACTCTGAATATCCAAGCTGATGGTCCTCCGCAGCAGATGCTTGTACTACCGCTGTGAAGGACCTTTCAGAGCTGCTTTCTTGCCTTTTCGTAGGACTCCTCTGCTATCTAGTAATTTGGCCTCCAAAACCACAGGGCTTACTCTTTGATTTGGTCCTTGCAACTAATTGGATTTTTCAAAATCATTTCAAAATCCCCCTCTCCTTTACGTTTTTAATAAACCGTGTAACACATAATATATTTTTGTACATAAGAACCCTATCTTAATCGCAATCAAGCAATCCACCCTCCATTTCGAAAGAAAAAAAAAACTCCATTTCCGACCGCCATTCTCTAGTAGCTACAAATGTCCTTTTTTCTATCTCAGAACCCCTTCGCCCACTCTCTGTTCGAGGGGGGTTGGGGAAAAAAAAAGTTATAATAAAAATAAATAAGTTTTTTCCAAAGAAGAGAATTAAAAGGCGAGTCCTAGTTTTTCTTTGCGTTTCGAACTTGAAAATCCACCCTTGTACGACGAGTTCCACCATCACAAACCACCACCACCACCACCACCGCCGCGACCGACCACTACAATGAAAGAAGGTCCATCCATCCAGTTTTTATACTTCTTCAAAAATGAGATGAGAATTAGAAGGACTCAATGGTGGTGGTGGTGGTGAATGATGGTTGGGGGTTGTAGGTAGGTAGGGCGCACTATACATACAAACATATCTATATGTATGGATGGATGTACATATGTATGTAAGGATAGAATTTATATTTTTGATCGCGCAAAAAACGACACCAGGCAAGGCAGGCAGCTCTCTCTTTCGCTGCTTTATTACAAAACATAATTCTTTCAGTTACATCGTCGTCGTAGAAGTCGTCCTTCGGCGCCCTCCCACCCACGGCGGCGGCGGCGGCGGCGATGGGTTTCTTTATTTTTGTAATGTTCCTTCATCAATTCCCTGATGAAGGCGATTCATGGAGCGATTTTCCTCTTTTTGTATTTTATACTTTTCTCGTTTCGTAATTTTCCTTTTTGCGTGCGCGACGCGCGCTTGTATTGCTTGCCTTTGCTCGTACTGTGTTCGGGGTTGGCTTCTTTTACTTCTTCTACACTTCTTCTTGCTCTGCTATAGGGTTTCTATTGTCCTTTTTGGGTGTTTTTTGTTTTTTTTTTTTAATGTATAATCATTTTTTTTTCGTTGGTTCGGTTTTAATTTTGAGAGATTTCTTACTTATGTATTTATTTTTCGCCTTTTGTTTGAACGGGAGATGTACCATTACTTTGGCGTGTCATTGTGTGTATAGGAGGCTTGGGTGGCGCGGGGGAGTGGTGGGCCAGGATCTTTGGTTTGGTGTTTCTTAGAAATGGTGTTCTTATTGTCAGGAATAATTTCGCCCAACGCCATTATCTTCGTTTTTCATATTCCCTCGCCGCCCCCTCCCCAGGACGAAACAATGAAGGGGGCGAGATAAATAAAAACAAAAAATGAATCGAAGGATTCTTTTTGCATGCTTCGCCTATGTGTGGGTAAGTACAGGCTGTCATTTTTAAACGTAGTTTTGTAATGTGGTTTCAATGGTATCAATTGCAGGCGACTGAAGTTTTGGAAAATATTAATGAAATCTCAACTTTTAAGGACACTGTCGTTGGGAGGTACTGGATATCAAAGAAATCTCGACCGGACGTATCCTTAATGACGAAGGGGTTTAATGAATAACTGGACTGGAGTGGGAGGCAGTGAGATGTGGTTCGGGTGGTAGTCTCATACATGTTTTATTCCTCTTAGCCTCCTAAGTAGACAAGTAGTGCTTCCGACACCTGTGTGATTCTAGAGTGAGTCGTTCACTCCAGAGCCTCTAAGGGATAGTGGCCACCAACATCGTTACCAAGTTTAACGCCTTTAAAGCAACTTTGCTGTTAGAAGAGATGAAGATAGTTTTTCCATGATTTCCACTTGGTTAAGTATTCTCCTCAGCTTTCTCCCGAAAAAGGATCAATGTTTGTTCCAGTCCTCGATTACGGAGATTGGTTCTTGGAATAGTTCACAGATGGGACGTGCCTTGTACTGTCAAGGTTTAAAGAAGAAGAGAAACGTGCACCGGTCACACTTAGAGATCCATTGTGATGGCCTAGGGCTTATGAATCTTCAAAGCTGGTCGAGGCGTTAGCGAATTTACGAAAACCTTTTGAAGACTTGACCGAAAGTGCTTCGAAGTCTTGAGTGAAAGTTCTTCCAAGTCTTGAACGAAAGTTCTTCCAAGTCTTGGAAGAAATGTCGTTCGGGAATTTTGCTTGTAACGTTACAGAGTGCTGGGCATTAACAGAGAATGTGTGGAGTAACCTCAGGCACATCCTCGCCATCGCAGACTCTTTCTTGTATGATATTTCAGCAGGCTATGTCTCGCGAGCGTCTGGCAAACATCCGAGAGTATAACTGTCATGAAAATGGACAAAATTAGACAGAAGGCCCCTTCCATTCGCGTGTACAAAATATAACACGCAGAACACGAGTTGTTGTGAGAAGCTAGGCCCTGGTTCTAATGGACCTGTCTTTCGTAGTTTGTATGTCCATTTTCTTGGTTGTGACACGGGAGTCGAGTCCACTTCTGCTACTAGAGTCTCGTTCCCAATCCGTTGTCTAAGATAACGGGGATTGACTGTAGTGTCTGGCTAGCTTAGTTCAAGTGATGATCCTTTTCTTGGGAACTCATCAGGATATTCATTTTCCAGATATGTGCCTTTAATTCCCGAAACCTAATGGAATCTTACATTATGCTGCGCTCCAAGAACCGGAAGTCGATTTTATTGCCACAAAGTGATAGTGCCAGCATTGGAGCAGCTTTTGTCACTGCCAGGAACTCAGCTTGCAAAACGCTGCTATTATCAGGAAGCCTGATGGAATTAGGCACTCCGAGAACTTCTGAACCATCCGGAGCCATCCGAGTAGATGTAGGAAAAATGAGTTCCATATGGCGTTGTAGAATCTAGACGGACTCGGTTTCCAATTTCCAGATTGACTAAGTCGGAGAGCACTATTTGTGGTGGATTCTTGTACAAGGAAGCTTTAGGTTGAGTATTGCCTGCAATCCCTTTGTAGGGCTGTTTCTCATATGTAGCCCCAGTAGGAAGCCAATGGAGGCTATTCTCCTAATCTTGGTCATGGCTTTGTACGTCGCCCGTCACCTGACCAAATTAATATACGCAGCATCTGCTGGGGTACCAGGTTTGCTGAATATCCTGTTGCCTGCATGTCATACTTTATAATCGCTCTCTCCATCACACTTTTCTTTCATGTTGAGGTTCCAGAATAGCTCCTAGATACTCGGAAATGTAAAGTGAGTCCTCTCCCTTACTGATGGCATTATCCTTTTGTTGGTAAAAAGGATTAATTTTTCTCTTCTTTTCGTGGGTCACTTCTCTGCATATTTTACTGCCATAACTGCAATAAAGTTTGGGTTAACTAAGACTTCGTTTACCGCGAGAACTCAGAAAAGGGGTGGTAGAACCCCCACATGGACATTGCTGAATGTCCCCCCGATAGAGTCTATTTATTATCCTTCAGTGTTTGCCTAACAACGCTTCAGTTTGGTGTAGGCATGTCGGGCAGAAGATATATTTAACTTCGAGTCAGGGTAGAACCAGTGATGAATCCTAGAAGTTTGTGTCCGGTCTGGTAGGAAAAAGGAATCTGATGTTGGAGGTGGCTTCTTTGGCATCAATGCGGACGCGCCCCACTACGTTCCAAGCTGAAGTCTATACCATGGACATGAGAGTTAAGGAGTTCTCAAAACAAAGCGTAAAGGGTAGTCAACGAAACAGTAGATGAAGGAGCTAGAACTAGTGGAGTATTTGTATTCCTAAGACCAGAGCTCTTCTTTCCTCATAGGCTTCCGCAGAGTACGTCTAACTGTTTAGACGGTGGTATGCCACTGACGGCGTTACAACTAGATCTGCCGAAATCAAACTGGTTTCAGCCTCTTCCCGCTCTGCTTCGTTACATAAAATTTTCAGACCAGATTGGCCAAACAGATTAAGCCAAAACCTATGAAGGTATGTTCTGCAAGAAACTAAGAACAAACTTACAAACTATCGTGTAATGGGAGGGAGAAAGTAGGGATTAGAAGAGAGAAGAGGGAAGCTATTTATATCAAAAATGTTTCAAAGCTGAGTAGGTGACTATAGTGGGTTTAGTTCAAAAGATCTGTACAAGCTCGTGGTGTTTTGTGAGGCTGAAAATAGTCCATAACCCCAGCTACTCTTAAAAAACGGACCGAAGACTACGGGTCTAACTGAGACCGATGCGAGAAGCACAGGGCAATAAAAGTCAGATTGGATCCATCCTCAGAAACTCTTAGCAAACTTCAGGTACAGGCTTAGGGACATCTTGAAACAATATCTAGAATTAGGTTACATTCCAGCAGAGTAGAGGGAACTGCAAGTTAATCAAGTCCACCCAAGACAGCGACTACAGACCCATCAATCTCGTCTCTAGACGGAGATATGATGATTATAAGGGTGAAATGCGTTACAGTATCCAGTTAGAAGGAATGCTTTGTTAGACGAAGAAGGCTCTCTAAAAAGTTTCAACTGGCTCTCCAAACTCCTTCACAGAAGTAACATCCATTCCACTCTCAGATGTATTCAATTAGGCAATACGTCAGTTGAGGAACCCCCTCAGAGATGCATACTTGAGGAACTAGCTAACGCTGAAGTCGACATGTGAAATCATGGAATCAGTTCTTAGCAGTCTTGGGAAGTGGTCTACAAATTGTTGAGATCACGTCAACTCAGACAAAACAGATTTGGCACTTTGCAGCAGAAAGTACAAGACACCACCCGTCTAAGTGCCAAAACTAATGCACTGGATTGGCATTGTTCTGGATAGAAACTCGATCTGAAATCCAATGTACAGGAAACAATCTGCAACCTTCTTTACCTAACGCATGTTTGGTAAAAAGCCATGATAAAGAAGAATACATAGGATACGTTGCCCAAGAACACCACTCTCAGTACCACTTGTCCTACAAGTCGACAAGTCATGCTACATCGGATGACGTCCTCAGTACCCTCGACTTCGACGCACAATACAACGTAATATACCCGGACAGAGAGGATTGCATATAATCCAGAGATATAGACCTACAAGCGCCGGACACATACTGCATATTCCAGGCAGAGGTTACGATTGGAATCTAACTTCACGTGATATAGTCAAAAATTATAGCACAATGCTCAGTACGTAATAGCGTGTTGATGGCTTATCTAAAAGAGTCCAATGGTATCTATGGGCTAGACCCGTGCAACATCGAACAAGTCTTGGACTATTTCCAGTCATTGTCTTAAGAGGAAGCATGTCACATACGATTAGGATCATCAAATCTACTTGGCGTAGCCCGAAGTATACTTAAACACTTTGGAAATTACCTCCTTGTATCTGCCATATGGGTGAACGAGATGGTTTAGGCAGAAGTGCTGTAAAAGAATGCAATGAATGCATTTCAATTGCATTCATTCAGGAAATCTTTTCGTTTTGACTTCAATCATATGAATTCAATATCATACTTCAACTTCTGAATCTGAAATACCCATTGAAGTCACTGATTGGGAATTCATTTCAGTAAAGTCAGAGATTGCACTCTGTTTGAACGCAGTCTTCTGTGATTTCAGTGAAGTCTCTAAGTGAATTCATTATTTAAACCTTTTTGGTTTCTGTTATGACTTGATATACTACCCACCTACGCACCTACCTTATAACGTTCAATTGAAGGGACAGATGCAGGCCTATTTAAAAAGCCCAATACACGAGGTTGTAGGCCCAAGTTTGAGGAACAAGAAACAAACTTTGAGAACTACATACATAATTGTAATAGTTTCCACCATATGATCCGCACCATCCTCCCTTCTTCACTTCATTGCGACCCGAGGAACCATCGACGCACTGTGAAAACTACCTCCCCCCTCCATCAAAATCCAATAAATAATACAATGAGCTCAATTATCTAAAACTCCAACTCCCCCCGCTGTTATCATTAAAACCCAAAAACGCTTAAATCAATATCCCCTCTCGAGGCAGCATTCATCAGTCCTCCCCCAGTGGCGCGTACCTTAAATGCCATTTTGTCTGTATCTCCACCATCGCGGCGAGTCCTTTTTGATGTCAACCAACTCGCTGACCCATCACCAGAATATCTCCTTTACAGCTTCGCAAGCTAAAGATATGAAAAATTACGTTCCAAAGAAAGCGGCGTCAATTAAGATTGAGAAGATGAACACAAAAAACTCTTTATGCCATAAGGACACCCGCCTTTCAAAAATATTGACAATACACTAATTTTCCAACGTGCGTCGTCCCAAATAGTACGCACATTTGCTTCCTCTTTTTATGTACATATTTATGGAACTCTCTTTTCTTTTTCCTTTTTTCCTCTGGAATTTCTTCAATCAACAACCAACCAACCAAAATGTTATAATTCTAGATTGGTCGACCAAAGGCATCACCACCACCATCATCATCGCAATCGAATCACCAATACATCAGGAGAAAAAAAGAAGTAAATTCATAATCCTTGCCAGTGTCATCACCATCCATGGAGGCAAAATCAAAGTAAACCTACCACCGTTCGATGAATGAAATCCTGTGGGTAGACACCACTCGGAGAGTGACACACAAGATGAGGGTGATTTACCCCTGACAAATGTCCGTTTGTAACCCATTTTCAATTGCCTTTGAGGCGACCTACAAAAATCCCAAAAAAAGACTCTCTCTCTCCCTGCCTTCTTCCGACACCGACACCGACACACACTCTTTTGGAAAAGTGAATTCACGGCCATCTTCAGAGCAAAAAAAAATACTTCTCCAGGATTCACACACACTTACAGCGCGTTCTCGCTTTAGTTCTTAGAAGAACACAAAAAAGAAATATCCTTTGCGTGGACGAGTCGCTTATTCTCTTAAATTTTGTTTTGTTTTTGTGTCCTTCCCGAGCCCTTTTGTTTTTTTTTTTTTTGTTTTTGTACTTTGTAAGGGCTCGCCGGTGTGCGACTCTCTCTGGGTATTTATTTCTCCTGGAAGGACCTGGGGAGGTTTTTCGAAAGATGCTCAATGTTGCTCTTTGGCAAGATGTTGTCCCTTTGAGTGAAACTGGGTCTTGAGGAGGATTTTCTTTTTTGCTGGACCATCATGGGCAGATACTCAGGTACTCTTAGTTGTCCTGCTGGTGGGGAAAAGACGAATTTCGTGCCTATCTGCTGAAAGGATATTTGTTCTTATCACGGTACAAGCGAGAAAAAAAAACCACCTCTTCCTTCATTGGGTGGAGGCCGTTTGGCTTTGTTGTGTGGAAAAGGAGAAAAGTGGAAGGACATCCATATTCAAAGTGAATAGTTGTAGCCTGCGGCTTGTGTGTACTTAGTCACACCAATAGTATCTGTAACTAGAGCCATGAATAGTGCAAGCTTCCTTACAGATTACAACTACTGTTGCGTGTTCGTTGCGCATCTAGTGGCATGTCCTGTAGAGGCCCTGACGATACCCTGCGTATGTAAAACCAATAAGACAGTCCTGCCAGAAAAGCCTTACACTTTCTAGCGATTGAGTGGTGGTTCAGAGAGCCCGCCATTAAGTAGAGGTACACAATAGATCCATCGGACTTCTACTTAATAGAGTTGGGTAGGCGATGCATTTTTCTGGTGAAGATGTCAGGATATCCCTATATGTCCCACGTAGACGTAAAAATTGCTAACAAGTAGGAGTGATGCCCAATATCATCTACTACAGCCGTACCATGGATTTAGTCAAGAACGCCATCCTACCTTGTGGGAGACAGTTCCCCCACCCGATTCATTAGTGTATTGAGTCACATAGTGAAGGATATGCCCCACATGTCGTGCATTCGTACGAAGACTTCACACTCTAACCGAACTTCGTTACATCAACAACTCCGTCTACCAGTGCACAGGGTCAAAACTGCCTTCCTGCTCGTATGGCTACAAAGTGGATTAGAATGAAGCGAAAGTAGCTAAGGACCGGCATAATAGAGGAGTGTAGAGTCCCCACTCAGCAGGGACGTATTCTACTTAGACCAAAAGAAGGTCCTTTGTGATACAATGCAGCACAGATCAGCTTGGAAACGTTGGCAAACGCATTCCGTCTTTACAGTGGCTTATCCCCTATAGCACTGTACCTTGTTTAAGGTAAAGCCGCGTATCCTTCATGCATTGTCTATTCAAAGAAGGAAAAATAAATTTCCCATCCACCTAGTGGCGAATAGATGAACACTTGCGTTAGATTCGTCAAAATCTACTTCAGCAGCTCACCAGTAGATGGTGCTGAATTGGGTAATTTGAAAACAATTTCCCTCCTTTAAAGGACATTACGAACTAAAAGGGGGAAGAAATTCATCCTTCGAATTCATCCCTTGTCCTTAATCGTTTCTTATTGGAATTTTTACTTGCAACTACCGCAGGCAGGTAGTGGTTTCGTAAAACATCAAATTTGAGATTACTGCGATTATCGTCGACTGCAGCCTAAACGCTGGACGGATTTGGTTCAAACTCTTGCCTAGGATCTATGGTGTCACGACCAATTATTATTACTATTTGGCATCGAAGGACTGTTGATCGATTCCAAGTCGCTTCGAAGAGTGCTAGTGTGGTTTGGTGCTCCTGGTCAGCGCTTCTCGGGAAGTTGATGGTAGTTGAATGGGCACTTGGTATCTCCTTCTCGCATTTCGCAGTCAGGCCCACGTCCTTTCACTTACTAAGCTTAGTCGCTACTAGGTTCAGCCATTTCGCGGTATCCGGAGTCTCGCAGTCGATCAAAATTATTTCATCCGCCAATGCATTCACCAGGTCTGTGAGGTCATTAGTGCATAGCATTTCCCCAGGATAATCACTACGGAGAACTGACACCTCCTCAGCTGACGACGTCGTCTCACGCCTTCCATCAATAGCAACTGCTTTGGCTACCATTTCGTAGCTTCTGCCATAGGAGACTACGGTATGCTTACCGAGCTTTGCCTTTGACTCCTCCGACTTTTCAGTCATCCACGGTCTCTTCTTTACGTTTGGTGCAGGAGCTAAAATGAAGTTGATGCTGCTTTTTGGTACAGAACCGGGCTTTGCCCTGTGCTCCTCCGTCGTCTGCCTTGCTACCTCAGGTGTAAAGCCCTTTTCAAGTTAACGAAGGTACCATCTGCTGCCAGAACCACTGAGCCCCTTTCGAAGACGTTTATCCTTTCCGGCGTGCTGGCCTGACGAAGGCATCGGTGGGCAGAAGCGTCCCTTACTTTTAGCCAAAGCTGTAGAGGAATATGGTGTTGTAGGCTTACGAGCTTGGGTCGTATCAGCCTCCTCCAGTTTTCCAACCAGTTTTGGTATCTATTTTTGGGGTCTCGACCCAAGGTGAAGTCTAAATTCTAATTCTAACCTCAAAATTAAGGGCTCAAAATAAATTTAAAAATGACGGCACATTTGACCTTAATTGGTTTAAAGATGTCGTTGATGGAAGCCGATTCCAGGGCGGCGATGTCAGTAGTCACTCTTCAGGAATTGAAAGGTAAGTTTCCTTGCAAATTGTATAAGTTTTGCACTATTTTTGAAGCAAAAGTTAAGGTGACGAGTCCTTGATGTGGTTTTTGCTCCGCTTTTTGCAAGGACATGGTTGAACGCATTGACTCCAAATTGGAAAGGTAATACATATGTCAAACATACACAGAATTGCTGTGACGTAATCCTAGAAATGAAGCGGTGTCAAGTGTTTAGCTGACAATGGTAGCCTAGTTCCAGTAAAACAAAGTCATTTGACATCACCCATCATGTGCGTCCAAGGGCAAGTTCGGATATGCATTGACTGTAAAGCCAGCTTTCGTTGCAAAGGAACATTACCCGAAAATATTTGCAAGTTTACCTATCTGCAACACACTTCTTGCTCTGGATTTGGCAGGAGCGTACCAACAGATAGTATTGACAAGCAATTCCAGAGAATCGCTGCCGAAAAATGCCAATGAAGGCCAGAGGAACAGTGTAGGACTTGACGTAGCCCAAGAGAAAATAATCGAGTGGTGCCACGTTGCATGATTGATGAACACTCGGCGTGAGATGACCTAGTCGCCAAATTTTTCCTTTACAACTTCGAGCGTTGTGTCACTTGTATGGCATGTAGCGCCGTCTTGTTGGAACCCCACCTCGGATATATCGATGTTGTCGAGCTCTGGCCACAGAAAGTCAGTTAACATCGCTCTATACCTAAGACTCTTAACGGTAACGGTGTCTGCTCCCTCATTTCTGAAGAAATAAGGTCCAATGATGACGCCATGGGATAAATCGCACCAAACAGTCAATATTTGTGAATGTATTGATGCTTGGTCGCACACTTGTGGATTTTATTAGCTCCAACCACGCCAATTCTGCTTGTTGATATAGCCGATGAGTCGAAAATGGGTCTCGTCCGAGAACATGTTTATTTTCCCAAAATCCGGATATCCGGCCAACATTTCCAGCGTCCAATTAGCACGGAGTGTCCAACTCACGGTGTTCTGTATGGTAGTCCGGCTTTAGTACTTGCGTCAGCACAATGTAGATCCAAATCCAATTGGAAAATAAGCCGGGTTGACTCTCTGGCAATGTCCAATACAGTTGATCGGCGCTGAATCGACATCCTGGCCACCAAGGAGGCTGTGTTTTCTGCATTTCGCATTACGTCAAGTCCTAACCAGCGAACCACTCTGAACCAGCTCGAGGCCAACATTCGAGACGATATTGCCGACCGCTTGAAGCACTGCCAGCTGTCATTTGAATGATATGCTACTTCGTATCTAATGGCATGAGTGTAGCTTCAAGATAAAGCTAGAATCAATTTCATATCTCACTCTGTTGTTACTTTATTTAAATGTCTTTTCCTATCGTTGTTATCTGGTCACCCTATATTAGTCTGGCAAATTACAGCCACTTGTCATTGCGGCACGCAGTCCACATGGTCTGACGTGGCAGTGAGTGGGTGAAGATGAGTTGGTCTATGTGGCATCGGAGAGAACAAATTTAAAAGGGATTCCAAGGATAACAGAAGTCATTTGACACAGGTTCACCTTCAGTCATTAGGGTTGGTCTTTGCTGGTTCCATTTGCTTGGGCAGTAATGGGAAATTGGAGAATCACAATAGGGACGCCTCATTCCTTGAAATGGTTTACCATATGTTGCAAAGAAAGCTCAAAAATCCGTTTTGTGTCGAATGGAATGATTGGGATTCGTACGAATGCCAAAGGGACATGTGATCGAGCGTGTTATGACATCGGCATCACAGAGGACAAGGACGATGCCATCAAAACGTATAAGAAAGGAGCACATCTTTGGTAGAACAGTTGGGAAGGATGGCCTAAACGACACTAAGAGACATAAATGTTCGAAACTGTTCCTGGTGGTTATCAGCGATGTACTTCGTGCAGCATTGATAGAAGTTAATTCGTCGGACTATGACATCTTACCCTAAACCCCTTGACGATGCTGATTGACTGACGATTGAGAGTGGAAGGTCGGTGGGAAATTTATCGAGATGTTTGCGGCCCAGCTTCACCCTGAACTGTATCGCCAACTAAGTAAGTGAGTTCAAGATCTAACGATTGGGAATCCTTGATGGTGATTTCACTTGTTTGGACCTTGTTTTTAGACTCTTTCCGTTCTTTAGTCAACGAAGACAAGGAATAGCACACCTTCCACCAGTTTAGGTGACTGGACGGAAGCCAACCAGGAGAAAGCGGATTTATTTGTTGAGTAAAAGTCTTCCAACCTTATGAAGATAAATATTATCAAGAAACGCTAGCACTATGCGAGGAGGAGGTACATACTATGGGACTCGATTTGATAACTGAGGAATCCCTAAAAGGGTTCAGGAAATGCTGTATTCAGGATAAGGAATGTACCTAGCATGTGGGAGTAATTATGATACCTTCAACAAAACCAGGGATCTCTAGTGGAGTCGCTTCCTACCGCCCAGTGCCGCTATTGCCCATGGTATCCAAGATATTTGAAAAGATGTGAGTTAAACCTTCCTTTGACAGATGATATTCCAAGCGGAACTTTCGTCGATTGGTTGTTAGAACGAGATTCTGGCTTTTCTCGGAAAATCATTTTCAGCGGTGAAGTTCATTTGACATTGGATGGATTCGCTGTTGTATCCGGGAAGAAGAAAATCCTTGAAAAATTCGGAAAAAACCATCCACATCCACAAAATGCATTGTTTGGTGTGGTTTTGGTTCATTTATCTTCGAGGATGCAATTGATTGAGCTCTCACTGTCAGAGGAGAGTGCTATAGACAAGTGATTTCTGGGCCTTAGATTGAAGAAGTAGACACAGACGATCATAACTTTCAACAGAAGGCAGCAATGACTCACAGAACTGAGCTATTGCGGTCTTAGTTTCCAGGTCCCATAACTAACATAAACTTGCCATCTATGTAGCTCATCCGATTTAACACAATTAGATTGCTTTCTTAGGGGTTTTTTGAAAAGTAAAGGAAAGGGAACATTTCTGTAGAAGATACAAGTGAAACTGTGTTATTCCGAATGAGGTTCATAATGTACTTACTGCTACAGCTAGTCACACAGACACAAAGCAGTATGTTTTCAATCCACTTTTTGTCAATTCCGGTGTACCACAGGGATGTGTCTTATGACCACGTTTAGTTGACATTTGACAGAGTTTTACATGAGGCTCATCGATGAGTCTCTTCTTCAATGGATTAGGGCCGTTCAATACAAGTCCTCTTGGGCGGTTGCAAGTCTGCAAGCCACCAAGGCTCTGTTTTATCTCCGACCTTCTTTCACATTTCTATAAATGACCTCTTGTCTGGACCTTCTAATCCATTCCATTCCTTCACTGATGACAGTACCCTCAGTTTTTCATATTTCTTCCCCAAATCTCATACCTCCTCTACGGCCATAGAAGAAGAACGGCAGCGTATGTTCAACCCATTAAATTCCGACCTGAACAGCATAACCAAATGGGATGCAACCAACAGAGTGGAACTTAATGCTTCCAAAACACAATGCTGTCCAAACCATAACCCTCAACTATTGTCCATGAATGGTACTTGCATCGCTGAATCCAAAACCATCTTCTATGGAAGCATCACATACTCGAGGTCGCCAAAGATGCTGTAAAATGTCTAGGATTCCTTAAATTTCTAAGCCCTTCTGATTGGACCTCAATTTATAAGGCATTCATCTGCCCAAAGCTGGAATACAACGCCCACATCTGGTCTGGTGCACCTAAGCTGCTCTGCACATTCTGTATAGCGTACCGAGGCATTGTGAACTCTATAGTCTCACTGGAGCTTCTTCTAAATGGGGATACCATTTCATATGGAGAAAGGGTCAAGTACCAAGTTTATGATGAACTTAGTCGTCCAGATTTTGATTTTTTTGTGTTATACCGGTCTTTTCAGACTTTTTGACCCATTTTCGAGAGAAAAGTATGCTTGGCGCATCATTTAAATCACCAAATCTAGCTCATTTCTCTCAGATTCAATCCGCAATAGGGACGTCTTAAAAGAACTCTCAATATCAGACCATATGCTTACATATAAGGTTTGACCTGGACACCATGCTTAACCCAATCGAACCAACTTTAACCTTAACACAGAGACTCTAAGGTGTTAATTCAATACGTCTTGTTCAATACATAGACTTTGTTCACTTACTCGACGAAGAAGTCTTCAAGCAAAACTCTCTTCGCATAGGAATCTGTCTGAATCTGGCTCGAAAACAGAAAGGCTACAAAGCTATTAAATAAAGCTGAACGCTCTAACTCTTGGAGATAGCTCTAGCGACCTACAGCTCCGCCTTAATGATCTCCCATCAGCTGTTAGGGTGCAAAAAGCCCTCTCTAAGAACCACAGCAATGGAACTGGTCTCCCAAAAAACCGTGGCGGCAGTTTCGCACTGAAATACAGCGGAATGCTAGCACACAGAAGCCACACAAAGCTTTCGGTGGCCCCTAAATTTTTCCTGCACTACTACACCACGGAATAGACACTCCCATCGAATCTCAAGGGCATATCTCCAGATCCAGCTATGAAGTTTAGACTGGAGGAAGGTTAGTGTAGTGTTCATAACTAAATCTGACAGTAGATCTCCCTCAGATAGAAAGGCTTTCAGGTCTATCGGTCTCACATCAGAAATACCCCTTGAATGACCACCAATTCCCATATCAATCAGGAAAATTGACAGTAACAGGCTTGCATCATCTTGTTCCCAAGTCCCTAGTAAAGGAAGAAATCTCCCAGTGTGCCTTTCTGGACTTCTCCGGAGCCTTTTACAATATGTACGTCTTTTCAATCCACCAGAACTGCTACTGATGCCAAACACATTGACTCACAGGCAACCAAATGTTCAGGAACAAAAGCGGGTCTGCCAAGCTTGGACAAATCCCGATTTTCGTTAAAACTAACAAAGGTTGTCCTGAAGGTGAAGTTCTACTAGGTCTATCTTCCTAACCAATTCCGGATTTGTAACTCAAGGCTCTGCAGAGGACTTAGTCACAATATTAAGGGGCACAATACCCAAAGCAGGAGAAACATCGCATAGCCTCCCGAGAGACCTTAGAGCAATCAGTGTAACATCTGTTCTTCTCAAGATTCTGGAAAACAGTCTGGACCTTCACATTCACGTCACAGCACGCCTATCAGAAAGGTAAATCTGTTCAAACGGCCCTTCACTCCATCGTTCAATCAATTCCGCTCAATCAAGGAATTCACATAAGTGTCCTTCCTAGACATTAAGGGAACCTTCAACAACGTTGAAACGCAGGCTTAACATCTGCGAAACAATGTGCTGCTTAAAAGCAGGGTTATCACTGGAGGAGGAACCACTCAAATGGAAGTATTGTCTCCAAGGCTATAGAATCTAGTCCTTAACGAAGTCCTTCTGAAAATAGAAAAAAAAACTGAAAGCAAAGTTATCGCATACGCAAATACCCACAGCTAACCATCTGAACTGCAATCTGTGGTCTGCCCGTCAATCTAACGAAGACTGACCTGGTCCTGTTCACAAGAAAACACAGACCCGCAGACTTTTATCTCGCAAAGTTAAGGGGGAACCTCCCAACTTCCTAATCCTATAGTTTGACTGCAAGCTTCTTTGAAGAGGAAACATAGTCGAATGTGTCCTTGGCTACAAATTCTTGACACCAAAGACAACTGAATGGACACAAGGTGATGTCCTGCACCACGAAGCACTGCTTTCTCAGAGGACCTAGACATCCGTCATTGTCATAAACATCGACAGTCAGGCAGCCATCAAATCTCTCGCAACCAGCACTATCAGTTGAAAGACAATGAAAGACTCCTCAACGAGTTGGACAGTACTACCCTTTTCTGGGTACCAGGTGACTGTGACATATCAGGAAAATGTGAAACTGACGTACTGGCTACAAAAGGCTCTTCTGCTTTAGATAGTGTAAACGTCACCGACATCGAGGGCCGCTCGGGTAAGGGAGGCCAATCATCGATGGAATCAGCTTAACCAATGTAACACTTCTAGGCTCCTCTGGCCGACCCTTAATGAAACCAGGCCCATCGGACTCTAAACACGAGAGAGGAGCTATCTTCAAGGTAGTTAATACCCTAACCAGCCACTGGAAGACATCTTCAAAGAATGGGCATTCCCTACAACAACTTCTGGACAAAGAGGACGAGGAGACCATTAGTCATCTCCTACGCTCATGCCCTGCACTCGTCATTATCAAGAAGCCTTTAATGGGTGAAACCTATTCAATAATCTAAGGTATCTGAGCACCGCCTGCATGGCTCATGCAAATGAGCAGATGGTTTCCAGAGCAAGAGGGTGATCAACCCACCTTACACATCGATACAACGGTCTAAGTGGATACTTACCGAGGTCTAAACTAATTATCCACCCAACTAAGGGCCAAAAAAGAAAAAAACCTCCAAAGAACACGAACGAGTATTTTATCAGACAGCAAAGCAGCTCTTTGACTTTCAGTCTAAGCCGGTTTGGAATTGTCTTCAAAACCTCCCATGGGTCCCATGACACGTATGTAGGTATCCCTGGCTATAAGTCGCTGACGAGCTTGCCAAATCCAATTTCCACATGTTAGCCCTGGATCCGGTATACCAGTTCGACAGAAAAACTTATATACTGCGATCCACCAACTGGCTTAAGACATCCTCATCAACTCATGTATGCATTGCTGGACAAACGGTTGAGAGAGTAGAGAGTTTCCAATTCCTCGGGAGTATTGTCTCAACCGATGGCGGAACTAAGCTGGATGTAGCCAGCCGAATAGGCAAAGCAAAATCTGCGTTTGGGATGCTATCCACAGTTTGGCGTAGCAATGCGATTAGCTTAACCACCAAGCTACGACTGTTCCGTTCCAACGTTGTGGTACCTGGAGGGTGACCGCCACTATCATGAGGAAGCTGAAAACGTTCGTCAAGAAGTGCTCAGGATTTTCTGGCCAAACCGTATCTCTAACGAACAACTCTATCAGAGAACGGGCCATGAACCTATAGGCACAACCATACGACGACGAAAGTGGCAGTGGATAGGACATACTCTCCGAAAGGGTGACAGGTCTAAGAGTACGTGGCGCAGAACAGTTGAGACGGAAGCACGGCAACTGAGAAAGAGTTGGGGAGAACCGAGACATATTTCCAGAAACCGCACACCGCACACCGAGGCCCTAGGAACCACAACGGGATACAGGACTTAAATGAGTTAAGACACCCCAAGAACTCATTGATTTCTTAAAAATATAACGCCAAGATCCTGACAGACCTCCTCTCTGGTCATTGCTTTCTCAACTATCAAGAAAATTGGTATCATTCAATCGGTCACATGCGGACTATGCCTCGAGTGCATTGAAACTTCGGACTCAAAGGCTTTACTTCGCCTTCTGATGGCGCTTCCTCTTCAGGTTAAACAATCCTAAGCTCCATCAGTGAACTTGGTTTCAGCTAGTAGGCGGATCCACTTAGCATCTGGAGGGAAGGAGCACCAAAAATCTCTATAAGGTCGCGGTGCTGCTTGAGGCTATCTCAAAGGCCATCACCCCATTCTCCTGGAGTTCTCAACCGTAATCTGACTACAAGGTTACGAAGGCCAGCTAATTAATCAAAAAGAAAAAAAGCGAGACTCTAACGTTTTTTAAACTCCAGAATCAATGAATTTCCCCCATAAACCCGACTGATGGACACATGAAAGGTCCGAAACGAAAAACCCCTCAATAGCAGGAGCTGTATGTCTGATTCCTTAAACCAAACAAATGCAGTCAACACCTTAAAGCAACATTTCCTCCTTTCCTTCAGAAAATTAATTCCATAACTTGGCTCAAAAGAAATTCATAATGGTTCATAGCCACAAGCCGAAGATATCCTATTACACACAGATGTACATAAATATGTACGTATGGGATCCAGCTTACCTCAAAAGTATTGACAACAACTTCAAAGCACAAGGATTCCGTCTTTAAGTGCATCCACATACACACACTCCCGCATATACATATTAATTTTAATTAAGACACATTCTACACCCACCAATCATTGATATGATATACATATGTATGTCTGTACGTACGTGCCATCTCTGAATGTAAACTCGAATCCTTCAAAGTGATTTGGAATACCTTTCACCTCTGTTTGCATTAAAAGCAGGCACCAACAGCAGTAGGTTCTGCACAAATCATTGGTGTGCGTGGCAGGTAGAATTAAATGAAAATATCCATACCAACGCCGCTCCCGTCATCATTCATCACACACTAATACCTACCAAGTCCTTGTAAGCATATGTAATTAAAATACTATTCGTTTACGGTATTTCTACCTTCCTTCAAGCAGGTCCACAGCACAGAAACCAACCTAATTTGTGTGTGCTTCTTATCAGAGCCCCAAAAGAAGAAGAAAAAGAAGATACACAAGGATACAAGGATACAAAATATATACATACATATTTCCCTTGAAGAAAACTCTCAGTCATACGCACACAAATGGTAGCAAGATCCTTCCTATACGACTACATATACACACAGCAATGGAAAATGAAACTTCTTTCGCGTATCGCAATCAAAAATAACAAAAAAAACAGAAAAGGAAACTATTTCGTGTGTGGGTGTGTACACACACTAGGAGAGAAGACCGTTGCTATGTACTCCTTCTTGGGAAAAATAGAAAATAAATTAGAAACATTCCCTCCTTGAATAACGGCGCACGTTGTGTGCGTAGACTCTGCATGAGATAACCAAGTAAAAGATTCTTTTGATTGGTCGCGATACGTTGCTGTATCACGATATTAGTATCCTTTTCTCAATATCGCCATGTAACTTCCTTCTTTAGCATCTCTGTGGTTCCTTTTTGTTTCTTCTCGTTCAAATCTCCTTCAAAACTTTCAACTGTTAACTGTTCTCAGGCAAAAACCTAAACGAAGTCGCGATGAAAGTTGCGCACCCACAGATATGTACCAAAAAAAAAAAAACAAAAACCAAAAAGGAAAAAGGACGAAAAATCAATATTTTGGGGCGTAAATGTTACGTACATATACGGCAGCGTGAGGAGGTTAAGAACGCGCGACTATACCTACATAGTATGCACATATATTCCAACCAACTATTCATTGTTTCCTTTTTTTTTTGTACTCACACATCCTGGGCATACTCGCAGGGAGTGAATCTATTCCGGCGCGCTTTCTTTTGAACCCTTTTACCGCGGTTTTTGGTTTTTTTGTTGGCCTTTTGCACTTTTTTTTTTTTTTTTTGAAAATAGTACTTCATATACAGAGAGATGCGTCGTCAGTGTATGGCAGCAGTAGAAGCAGAAGCAGAAGAAGAAGTAGCAGGAGCGTAGAGTATAAATAAAAGGAAAACACGCGGAAAACCTTAACCAATAGGGAAATTCTTATAAGAAGGATTTCACTCTTATTGGCTGCCTTTGGTAGGGTTAAAATTTTGCTCTTCACAAAAACTTACTACCTACATACGTACATATACACTATAAAAACGGACGAAGAAGAAAAACCCATAGAGGAGAACCCGTCTTCGTCGTCGTCGCTACTGTCGTCGTGGTCGTCGTCGTCCTTGTATACATACTTCTTGTAAGAATTTCCATCCTTGCGAGGAAAAGTTTTCCTTCTTTTGTGGAGACTATGGAGGGTGATATTCTATGCTATGCTCTGCTCTGCTCCTCTTGCTCCTTCTGCTGATAAGGATGATGCTGATGCTGATGCTGATTCTGATGATGATGATGATGATGGGTGTGTGGCTGTGGATACGGGTGTGGGTGTGGGTTGTGATCTTTTCGTACAATTTTATATTCCCTTCTTAGGTACACTTTGAGGACTAAAAATAAACAACCAGCTGCAGAAAAACAAATTCAAAAGGACTAAACAGCCATAAAGGGAGCACATACATACATACATATAGGGGTGGGTTGGGATATCCTTGGGGATTGTTTTGATTAAAATTTGTCGGCAGTAGATAATCAGTTCACTGAGGCTTGTAATAGGTCTACCTTTCTTAACTCGCAAGCTCCTGCGAAAGGATTCAAAAACTTCCAACACTAGTGTGCGCGTATTGAAAAACATTCAAATTCGAGTCACATTTTGAGCATTCACAACCACACTGTTGGCAGATTGATTAGAGTAACGAAAATTGGTTTGAAAAACTTCAGTTTTTGAGGAAAGAAAACGTACATCAGTACGGAGGAGCTCCCACTCAATCCCTTCAATGACATGACAAGAACACAGGTCAGCGTGGAAGAACACTCGGCATCCGATCGACAGAAATCTCCTCTCCTTAGCTTTTAGAGTCAAATGGGCGATACTGAATGAAAGATTCAATCGAAACAGCGCTAGAGGTGGGGCGTAGCCCCTGCTGAGAGACGTTTAGTCTGCCTACATCCTGGTCAACCGTATTCGAAAAAAAACTCAATCAATAATGGAGGTCTGAACCAAGGACGCGGGAAGACCTAACACAGGTCCAAGTCCTGATGAACCATTCCCACCTCCGACCTCTGATCTTGACAAGAATCAACAGTCTTACAACTGAATGCCGAGCATTCTCCAACTATTTAGGAGCGACTTACAAGGTTGAGCAAGGGTTTAAGTGGACCCTGACTCTCGCGCCGTGGCTCAGTGGTTAGTGCGTTGGACTATGGAGCAAGGGGTTCGATGTTCGAATCCCAGACGGGAAAACCTAAAGGTTTTTCACGGCCCCACCTCTCGCGAGCGTCTGACAAACATCCGAGAGTACTTCTTCTTCTGCTTCTCAAATAACAAGTTGCCTTTCGGACACGGCATTAAACAGTAGGCCCCCTCTATTCGTATAAAGAACAACACGAATGGTTGTGAGAAGCTGGGCCCTGGGTCCCATCGACCTGTTGTGCCAAGTATTGGCACCATGGCACCCATTAGGATAGCATAGATCTCCTCTTGAAAAACAGACGAATGCTTGTGTTCTCGGTTTCTATAAGGATACTAGCACCTCTTTCGTGATCCTTGACTAGTTTTCGAGCCAGAGTCTAGGCGAAGCTAGTTCTGAACGCAAGACCAATCGACTCTAAGTTTTCACAGGACCAACCAACTTCTAGACCTAAGACGGGAAGTCATAGTCCTTGGAGTTTAGTGCAGATGGCCTGCCTGCCGTCGTAAGGATTCAAGGAGTGATAAGCCTCAAGACACTGCCAGAAATTTAAGAGTCCCTTGTGTGTCTTTGACTAGACATGGTTTGCCCTAATAGTTTCTTTTGCTTCAGATGTCTTTTAGCACTGATTGAGGTAGACTTCAGTCCCATTAGTATCTACTATCTGCGCGTTAATACAGCCTGTACGAATGGCTCATCTGCCAAAACCTACTGAAACCAGTGGTATGCCTAACTCTTTCGTTCATCTTTGCAAAAGTTTCCTCGAATAGATACTTCTTTGTACTTCAAGTCGGTATTCATGAATTAGATGCGCCTAGTGGCTGCTCTTCATAGGCTGTACTAAGTACAGGGTGGGCCAAATACAAGTATTTTTTCCATGCATTATGGCTTAGTTAGTACAAGGAAGCATTCCGATTAGTTACGGAACACAACGTCGTTCAAGTGGCTGCCTCGGCTGGTTTCGCAGTGGCGCATTCTGTCACTCCAATTTTCCCAGACCTTGTTGATGGTTTCGGGCCATGACGCACGGATTGCTTGGATGGTATTGGCCCTAAGTGCTTGAATAGTTTCTGGACTGTGGGCATAATATCGGTCCTTCATGGTTCCCCACAAAAAAAGTCCAAAGGGGTTAAATCGCAGGTTCAAGGCGCTCAATTGACATCGACAAGACGCCTGGTAACACGATTTAGGAATTTGGTGCGCAAAAGATCGATTGTGGCATGGGCTGGCGCGCCATCCTGCGTGAACCAGAGGCCGTCCAAATTCATGTCTTTAGTTTTAGTTAAAAAAAAGTCGGTTAACATGTAATGTTGTTCCCAGCCTCATTTTCGAAGAAAAACGTTCCAACTCCACAATCCGCACCAAACTGTCACTCTCTGTGCACGCATCGGCTTCTCGTCAAAAAAGATGATTTTTCGCCCAAAATCGTTGTCCAATTCAAGCTGCTCTTAGGCCCAAATGTCAGGTCGTGCGCCTTCAATTGACGACTTGAGTTGGACCTTGTAAGCGAATAATCCGAGATCTTTGTGCAGAATTCTCCTCAGACTAGTGCGTGAAATGTTGAGCTGTTGAGATCGAGGGCGAGTTGGTGTTCATGATGTTCTCGGCTACATCAGCCACATTCTCGTCTGTGCGCACCGTCCGACGACGGGCATCAAGACTGTTGTCCACTAGCATACCAGTCTCACGAACTTTTTTCACAAACTTGGTGTGGTGGGTGCTTCATTTAGGCCAAAACTTCTTTTCAAAAACGTTGTTCAAGTGAAAAGCGACTCATTCCGTTCCGCGGAGATATGACACTGACTTTCTGTCAAGATTTCGAGCGGGAAACAGCTGTCAGTGTCAAAATAACCTGTGATTTAAAAAGAAACCACTAGATGGCCCACCTTTTAGTCACTGAAACAAGTATATGGTCCAGTGGGACGGCCATAGATAAGTTGAAATCTAATTTAAATTTAAAGTGGATAAATGGCGCTCTCATCCTCCTGTGGTAGGTACTCGTATGACTTCGTTGAACAATTGTCGGGGACGTCGCGCCAATCAGGGTACTAAGCCGTGCTTCTGAGAATCTCCCATCGAAAGGGGCTAGCTGCAGTGGCTTTATAGTTGAACATTGGAAAAGTCTGCCCGGCTACATGTGGCTTGGAAGGATCTTCAAACCAAAATCAATCTATAATTTCCAATATTCGCCGCCACTTGACTTTCATTTGATTTAATAATCTCAAACTGGCATTACTACCTATTCCCCTGAGAGGTTCCTCGTAATGTGACAGCATTTGATCGCATGTCAAGGACAGTCGACATTCGTACACATACACACTGGCATAGATGTACATACATAGCTATCAAACCCCTCCGTTTGGAAACGGATTACAATCTCCCTCTGCCCTTTCAAGAAATACATAATTAACTTACAAATTTAAGCGGTTTTCACTCCGCCCACCTTTTTGGAAGGAACAATCCTTTTCCACTAAGAAAATATCCTTTTGCCACAAAAAACACACTCACTTATGTACACAAAGTTCTATGTAAGCACAATATGTAAAGTGTCATTCTTCCTTTACACATTTAGGGCTTTTCTTATACATAAAGTCGTCCTTATACACACACACATGCACACACACACCCACACGAACGAGCAGGGAGACGAAAGAACGACGCGCGGTAATTTGTTCCTTTTTGCACTAAGAAGGGATTTTAATTTTAATTTGAAACATCCTTCCATACCTGGTAGCCTGCTCTGTGGTGGTGTTAGTGTTTTTGTGTATTTCCTTAAAGATTTGCACAAGTTGAAGGAAAAGGATTGTATTCTCCTCTGTCTACACTGGGTTACCCTGCAATGTATCACCTTTTGTACAACACCGGTAAACGTAAGAGAAACTAATGAATATGAATATTTCCGTAAATTTAGCACAAAAAAGGACACGACGACGGTACACGCGTGTTGGTGTTATTGGGATTTCATTTTGCATATTAAAAAGGGTTTTCCGGGTACTTTTAAATACGCAATTAAGACGACAGGTGGGTGGTGAACCCTCGCTTCCCTCGGCATTAGGTACCTTTTGTTGGTTAAAGTTTTATGTTGAAAGTGAGACTTATTGCATTCGTTACTGTTCCCACTGCCAGTAGCCATCTTGAAGGACACTTGTGAGACATTAGAGCCACACAGCCAAATGGAAGTCTTCATTGCTAGTTCTCGATGGAATGCGGTTATCTATGGGAATTGGAAGTCTCCTCAGTATTTGAAATCCAAAGTACAGTACAGTTTACTGAAAAGATTCCAATTCGCAACTCTGGACCAACAATACCTGAGCTTAGAGAACTTCAGTGGGTCACTCAGGTTGTAAACAGAGTCACACTCATTCCTAATGTTGACCCTAGTTCTGTTTCCATCCTCTTTTCCAGACAAACCAGCAGAAAGTACTGAAGAAGAACATAAAGGGCTTTAAATTCCTTGGGATGGGATCCTCTCTTTGGTGTCTGTTTCTGAGGAAAACCGGGCTAAATAGGTGGAAGCTTGAGAATGTCCTGCTGGACATGAGAAGTTCGATAAAACAGTCCTCTATTGTTCGATCTACCGCCTAATGTCATGGAAACCAGTTCTTTTCAAGCGATGATTAGAAATGAATCAGTTTTCGTTAGCAATTGTGTATCTATTGGAAGAAAGGAACCAAAGTATTCACCATTGCGAGTAGTCGACCCTGTTTTTTTGAACAGTGTGACCGATCCAATTTCCTTTTCCGAACGACAGTACCTTTGGTTTCGACCCAAGCTTATATAACTCACATGATCATAGCCGTATCTATCTCTAACATTGGGTATATCTTCGAAATCTGAGAAGACACTTATCATTCAAGATACGACACACCTTCGCTGGCATCTTTACATGTCTGAAGCTGCGAAAAGTCCTGCAGATTGTCTCTAATGCTGATACTCGTCCGGAACTCTATTACAGCTTACATTTCAAGGAGGCAGCTCCCACACAGCTTATTAATTGATCGATGATTAGTCGATTTGGAATCAAATCCCTTCGTTGGAGCATCACCGGAAAGATTTGCCCGCCCATTCATGGGGTAATCATTAAAATGAATGAACAGTCTTCGTCCCGTCGACTTGAGTTTAAGCCAATTTAACAGATCTTAGAGGAAGTCTAGTTCTTTAAACTTTTCGCGAATAAGAGGCTAAGATCTTACGATGCAGTAGTTCAAACTAGGTGCAAGGACCTCTGTTACAATCCAATCGATACGAATCAAGTATGCACGTAGACTTGTTCTTGACAGATGAGAGCCTGTAACGTGAGTACAGCATCTCGAGGCGTTCATTATTTTAGCGGACTTGCCCTTGACTTTGGTGAGATACTAGTAAAAAAAAAACAGATCCTGCGTAAGTAAAACCATACATAGATCATAGAGGTAGGAAGAACGATGCAGAGCAGATATCACTCGAACAGAGCACGATCTCAGCAAGAAACACGTCACTAAACACTTAAAGCCAGTCTGTAAGTTCAGCTAAGAACGGTGCTGCTGAATGGAAGGTCGAGGATGTCCACAAAGTATGCACAAGTCCATACAAGACTTAGGTTATACACTCGAATATTTGTCGGGCGTTCGCGAGAGGTTGGACTTTTGTTGTTTTCCGGGAACTAACTCCTTACTTACATGTGGGTCTCCTGTACATGGACATAGTCCTTGGATTACGATGACGTCAAACCAATCACTGTAAACAATCACAATCACTTGGAAAAAATCGTATTTTTTCAGTTCATTTCGGAAGCCGTTTTCCCCGTCGGCCGCCTGTTTACAACGCACACAAACTCGTACACCACATCCTGGAGAATAATCAATTCCCAGTCAATAATTTCACAATTTTATTCCATTAAGTCCAGTAAACAATCGAATGAATAACAATTTTCAAAACAAAAAACAAAAAACAAAAAAGCGTCCTTGGCCATGTGTGTATACCAAATGGACAAAGAACACAACTGACCAAGTACCTCTGTAGCAACAACCCCTAACCTATCCATACTCATTCATTGAATTAATTTTACACATTTGTGCTTCGTTCATTCGTTCATTGTGTCCATCCGTTTTAATAGAGAGTCGACCAAACCAACCAACCAACAGACCAACAGACCAACCGACCGACTAGCCTGACACGACAGAGAGGGTGAACTTCCGAGAAATCGCCATAAGGGAGGAGACATACCCTTATTTCAGCAAGTCCTCATGGAATTGCATGTACGAGGACGATGACCAGCGCCCCACATACTTCCATTTTCCTATGATGTTCGGATTGCATAAGGGAAATGAATTGTTGTTTTGTTTACTTCGTGTCTGGTATGGTTTGTCTTGGACTTTTGGTCAAATCTGGAAAGGACCTACTCACCGGCACGAGGTCCTCTTTGCCATTCAACTTGTTGCATTCCATTTTAATAATAATTATTATTGAGAAGATGTGCGTATCTATGGATTGTGTATAGTTTTTCAAAAGATGTTTTGATTGGAACTTTCGAATTCGATGAAAGTTTTCGAAATCAAGCGAAAGTCACAAGTCCAGAGGGGGGGGGTACTTGTTATGGTTTACTATTGACAATCGATTCTAATTCCTCAATGAGCTGTAGCTAGGTACCCAGACCCACCTACATTAGGGGTTTTGAGAATAACCCGGTTTCCTGCTAGGGTTTCCCATCTGCGAATGGGTACTGATCATGTGTTGATTGGATAGGGGTACATAGATCTCGACGGTATCCTACCAGTGGAGCTAAAACAGGGCTAAACAGAAAGCCGAGAAGACAGTTCTTCCGATTAGAATGTCCTCCTTTGAAAAGAAAAACAGAGACTGCCCTGCAATCGTTGCTACGTAACATTCAGAATAAGGAGTCCATTAAAGTGTCCTTGCTTGATGTTGAGCAGCCTTACAAACTTGAGCCGACGTGTTGTCATTGTATGTTAGGTAGGCATGCCTTGAGGCTTAGAACTTTGGACAAAGAAGAGGAAGAATCACTATTTTACCATTGCTGCAGCTGTCCTACGTTATTCTCATCATGAAGCAGATTCCGGAAGAATACTTCTTCGAGGAGCAGGAAGATATTGCTAAATTCATCCATACATCGAAAAAAGTTGAAAGAGTTACGGAAGCGACTGACTCTTGCAGAAGGACAATGTATTCTCCTCACCTAACCTTAGAACCTTAACTAGGTCATCCGTAGATTCGTTACCCCCAATTTTATGATTTGCTAGGACTCAATCCTTGGACATTTGGACAACAAATTGGACCACAACTGAGTACTAACTGGGTCTAACTGCAGCTAGAGACATCGACAATCCTCCGCAGGATGAAAACTTTCCTTCTTTATTGCGATTCCTATCGAGTTTTATCGAAGGCGTCCTTGCTGTCTTGGATGAGATGGTGGCTAAGTAGATGGATTAGGATGCAGAGGGGAAGACAGTTCTAAGCACTCTCAGTTCATCTATAGATTCTCCGACTCCATCTAGACAGTTTGTATGTGGATCAGTTCTATCAAAAATGTGGACAAGGAGTGATCCCCGAATTGGTTATTTGCAAACCAATAGATAGACAGCAGTCAGTTGCCCAAAAAAAGAAATCCACTTCCACTTCCACTTGTCGCAGCCTTACTCCAATCCATACATTCACCACTCACCGTAGCTGTTTCCGTTGAAACCGAAAACGCCTCGCCATGTCAACAACACCCGAGAGTTGTCACACGCAGTAGTGGCAACGAATTTTAACATTCAAACCAAGAAGTGTACCACATACCCGTGCGATGCAGAATGACTGCATTTGGAACGATCCAACTCTCGATCCAACTCAACCACACTGTAATGAAGGCCTTCTGTTGCCCAGTTTAGACGCGGCATCTAGAGTATTATGCCTCGCCTTTTAACCGAATTGTGTATCCGGATTTATATACGTGTCCTGCGAGAGGTCATGCGTCACTCTTTAGTTGTAGCCGTACATCGAACAGCATGAGATCCACATAAGAGTTGCCTCTGCCAAACGACAGAATATCCGCTGGTACGCGTTTAAGCCTTCGGTCATGAGGCTTCCTTCACGTACGTATATCTCCTTTCCACAAAGGAGATACGATACACCCTGCCAGCACCTGAAACCTTGCCATTTCACCACTGTACACTGCCTTAAATCGCAGCTTCTACGAATAAAAATTCCGACACCATCTCCTTGGGTGAAATTATTTCCCACTAGTGAGCAAAAATTTCACCAACAGTCATTTGTGCCGAAAGTTATTTCCTAAAATAACTATCGAAAGTGGAATGCCTTTCACGAGAAAGAAGTTACATATTTCTCTCATAAAAGTGAATTTATTCTTCACATCCAGTGGGACGTAATTTCACCCAAAAGAAGTGAATTTATTGCCCATTAAGTTGGAGCTAAATTACCTCCGTCTCCGATGAGATACCTGAGCCATAGCCATGCCACGAATCTGTAACTGCCTTGGTGCCTTAAAGACTAAAACCTAAACTCGAGGCCAATGATACTTCCCGAATGGACAAGCTCATATATTTTATGTGGATATCGGCGTCCGAGTTCTTAGTGTGACACCTTCGAGAATGGGGATGACATTATCTTCTCTCCAGGAATACGCCTGACTCATCAGTTGGATGGAAAATCTATCTTCTCCCTCTGATACAACCATTCATAGCTTCTTTTGAAGTTAAAGTCCACGATTCCAGAAAAAAACTTACAAATGTCCTTTTTTCAGCGATAGCTTTCTAATTATCCACCCGACTTCGTGCAACAAAGGACACATCCCATGGGGTTGTTTCTTCAAGACAGCATTATCGAACCTTCCTTCACCTCCTTCCATTAGATCAACCAATGTGTCCTTCTGAACGAAATTCTGTACTACGTATCCTGCCTATTTATTAGTTAAAAAGGCAGAGATTTTGCTGAAATCTAGATTGGTCTCCATCCACTGTGTGTGGCAGACAAGGGGGATCCTTTAATAAGAGAAATCGTTTAATAATTCAAAGGATATGGGTATGACAACTCGGTATTAGAGTATTGTTTCTCTAAATTGTAATTTATTCCTAATACATGTATTGTATACCCGCGGGAGTGAAAAATATTATCTTCCTCGACACAGTTTATTTGTATGCAGCAAGGACTAAACCACATGTGGATACAAGCGAATACCGTGTATGTACATACACATATACTTCCTATACGGCTTGATGGACTAAAAAGGATTAAAAGTTTCCTAAGCTTAATATTTCATAGAATATATTTAATTTTCTTTTCTACCTTAGCAGGGATTATGTTGGCATATGAGATTGTGTACAGGCCTTAAATAAACATTTGTATGTGCTGCCATGTATGTGCTTAATGAGATTGAAGGCAATGGATATGATTGAAGGTTGGCATATCCCCAATCAAAAAGTTTTCTAATGATTGAGTTAAGCGTGTACTTAGGTGTAGGGATAGAGCTCTGATGCACATCAGCGATAATAGCAAATACATTCGAGTACACCTTGTCTTGATGTTCTGAAGCTGCCTTGGGAGCTTACTTGCAACAAAGCGAAACAGTTGGAGTAACTATTCTACGGGGCGACTTGATTCCCTGAGGCATTGGAGAGATAGTTGGTTCTTTTCAACTAAATCGCCTTCCTTCGATTGGGATGGAACGTTGATTTGTCCATCGACTAGGTGCGATTCTTGAAGAGGTTTTTTAAAGGCTTAAAGTCCCTCTCTATTGCATAAAACTCTCTCGCATTATACGCCTCTGCCATGTCCTTTGATGAACCTCCAATCAAAACAAGAAAAAATTATTAAAGTCAGCCGCAGATGTCCCTAAAAGGTGTGCTCCACCATCTGTCAACAAGAAGAAAGGGCTAATAAGCGTATCTGTACTTTGAAGCCTTTGTCATACATGCGTAGGAGTTTATTAGCCAACAGACTTGCCTTCGGAAGAAAGCGTTCGATGGAGATGGACTCACTACACAATCTGCAGTTTTGGATAGACTCAATAGCATCTTTCTTTGGAAAGCTACTGCAGTGTACCTCGAAAAAGCTACAAAATGGTTTTTAGAGTCACAAATATAAAACTCAGCAGCATTACTTGTTCGTCCATAACCCAACATTTTACAGCTCCAGATAAAGAGGCTCCGAAGAGGCTGATAAAAGTTGTGCAGGGAAATTATTCCACGGAAATTTACTCACCCTTAGTGGTGAATTATTCCACTTTTGGAGTGTGCAGTACGTTCTTACTGAAATTGGAAAGTAGCGCCTCGTCCTTGTGAGAGATTATTCTCTTCTTCTGCGTGAAAACTGTCACGGAGGCGTCTATAGCAAGTCTGGGGGTTTTCCAGTATGCTGTAGTCGCTCCACTGAAGAGTAACAACTACCAGTCCCCAGAACCTCACGAAATGCTGCAGAAAGTGAAGAGAGTTTCAGTGGTAAAATATTTCACAGAAATTTCAGGTTAAGCAAGTAGTATTGGGAAACTACTTCATATTCCTAACATTGCCCACTAAAAGTGAAGCAAATTCCCGTGGAGTAATTTCCCTGTACCGCTAAAAACACCTGCTTGTGTTATTTCTATAGGAAACTCGCGCTTTACATTTCATCCTTCAGGGTGTAGTCGTCAGTCCTTTTCTTACTGTGAGGCTTAGAGGTGCCAGTCTATTTCGAGTTCCGGTTGAAAAAGGATGACTTCCACTACATATGTATGAGGCACAGCCGTGGACCGGTCAATTGGTCGCCTCCTTCGACTGTGTTCCTTGGGACTATGTTAAGTCCATGTGTCTATGTCAATCGACATATGGCCCGATTTATGCAGGCGTTTATTCAAAGGACATTTGAATAATCTTTTATTCCATAATTAATGGCAAACACAAACCGAAAACCTTTCAACAGCAAAGACTTTTATTCCGTTTCTTATTAAAACCCTCGCCCCCTTCCCTCTGCACTCCATCAGGTCCTCCTGGATGCCAAAAACATATTCTCCTTATCCTTCAAAAGTTATCTCTTCAATTTCTGTGAATTTCAATTAATTTTTACGCCTGCTCAGTCAACTGCTAGTGTGTATCTTTTACTTGAACGAACCCTTATAACGCAGAATCTTCCGACCGCCGCCACTCCCCGGCCCACCCTCGCACACCTCAGTCAACCATCTTATGAGCGGCCATTAACTTTCATCTAAACAAAGAAGCAAACTGCCATAAGAAACGGCATATCCTTCCACCCTCATAATATCCTACACCACGGAGCCATTCTCTTTCTCTCTTCCAAATGGAAACCCTATAAAACTTGCAAGATCCTTTAAAACTTTTCCCAAGGACGAGGTTTCTTCCCTTTTTATTTGAATTAATGGTGGCAAATACCCTTCCACGGATACACCCTCTCTATAATATCAAAAAACTAATACACACAGGCGTGTGCTGTATAGAGCGTGAGGGGCTGGGTGGGTGGTAGTTTTGAAGATATTTCTTCTGCCATTTTAGTTTTAACCGAAAATCACTAGAATTAGTGGCAGTGGCAGTGGCGGTGGCGGTGACGGTGGCGTCGTTACCAGTGTCATGGTGGCACAATAGAGATTCGAAAATAAATTTTCCATTTTCCATTTTCTTATGTAGCTACGCACATTGGCTGGCTGATTTGAATAATGTGTTATCCTTTCCCTTCTTGTGATTTCTGTTTTTCTTACAAGCCTTTCGAAACTTCAGTGGTGGGGGTGGAGGTCCTTGTTCTGACAGAATTTTATTCCAGAAAAAGGGTCTCGCATAGATGAAAAATGTCAAAGTAACGTGGGTACTGGTACAACGGTGATAGCGGTTGAAAATTTGAAAGAAAGATGGAAGGATCTTCCATAAATGAAGGATGTAAGCATGTATGTATCTACATACATATACTGTACATGGATAGAGTTTTGGGTAATTTATGAAGTAAATTTGGGATCTTAGGCGTTTGCTTATGGAATATTTATGAGCGAAATGTTTTTAATGTTTTTTTGTTTTGTTTTCGCCTGTGTTATCCTTTTTGAGAAGATGAAGATAAATGGGCACACTAATGAAGGCAATTAGGATATATTACAGACGCAGTGGAGCTGCTTTTCGTTGGTCGCCATGACTTAGTAGTTTTTCGTTCTTAAAGCGGCCTCTTCGCAGAACATTGCGCCTGGTCATCCTTCCTTTCTTAGAATGGAAACTTGATATTGAAATCAAAGAATCTCTGCCGAAAGGAAAGTTTTTTTTACCAAAATTCTATACAACTTCAAGTCGGTGCTTTGCTTAGAAAGGATATCAGAGGAGAGTCTAACATTTTCTAAATGTAAGGTCCTAGAGTCTTTGCTTTTGTCCAAATCTGTCATCGTGAAGGATACCTTAACATGACTAACTCTAGTGGGAAGGGTTCTACAGATGGCGTTATGGCTTTGGGAACAAGTATCTTATGAAGGATGCGCCAACCAAACCAACTAGAAATGCTAGTATAACGTTTGGGTCGATTCGCGTAACCCATCCGTTTATGAGGTTTCTTGCTACCGTTTCTGCAGACATGTGAGAAGCTACCGCATAAACGTATCAATTATCCTTTTCTTCGGATGTTTTGGTGGGTAACCATTGCCTGGATGGGAGTTCTTTAATCTACAGTGCGGCATGTGAATCGTTTCTCCCATCAGATATCATCGAACATTGGTAAGTACACTCAGCAGCAAAAAGAGAGAATGCTTGGCGTCTAAAGGACATGAAGGCTACTCCACCCTATCCGAGGTAATGGTTCACGCTGCCGCTTCAGTATCACGGTCGAGGGAACGAATTTGAGAGACTACTACTGCCAAATGGGATATCAGTTATAAAAAAGAGAACGGGAAGCAAAGCGGAACCTTGAGGGACTCCAATATTTAAGCAAAATCATCGGAAATGCTTGATTCCAGACTCTGGTTTGAAAGATACAAGCAGTGGTCTTATTTTACGTAAACTAACAGATCAGTGGAGTCTAGGGCATCAAACAGATTCATAAGTCATCGGAGGAAGGTGCATAGATTTCATCTTTGAGAGAGATGGCATTTGGATCCGTAGGCTTATGAATATCAAGACCTAAACGAATTCTTACTACTATTCGAGTATTCGGATTCTACAAGAACAGTAAGAAGGAAAGTCAAAACAGCTTAGATCTTGCATGTCATTGCAAACCAGGATCCAAATATTAGCATGCAGCACCATCAGTACTTTTTTGACATTGATTTCACACGACTTACTCCTACAGAAAGGACTTTCTAAGAGTGCCCGTCACAAAACCAACTTTTGGAAAGAGTTCAACCAGGCCCAACTTGCTGTTAACATTAAGACACATTTGAGGATCGAAACAAACTATATGTACATCACTGTCTAAACGTCAAAACCACTTCCCTTCAAAGTGAAGATTGGATAAACGGCCTGCCATCTATTTACCTCACTCACACAGATTTCTGAACCACGATAGTGGGTTCCAAGCAATCCTAGAATCTATCTCTCTCATCCAGAGTCACCAAATCCACACTCTTGAAACGATTCCTTATCTCTTTTACGTTCCGCGACACACCTAATGAAAGCCTTTGCAACCCGATAAAGCCACGTCCTTCTAGCGCTTAATAGACCTAAGCTCAAGGAAATCTTAACCTCCTCGTGGCCAACCAAAAAAGAAAAGAATATGACTAGACACAGCTGACCTCTGCAAGTCTGTGCAGAACTAGGAAGGTGGCCCTAGCCGGTCGGTGAGGAAAGCCACTAAATTTTTGGCGCAACAGGTCGATGGGACCCAGGGCCTAGCTTCTGTCAACTATTCCTGTTATGCGTGTATATTCTTTACACGAATGGAAGGAGTGCCGATGAATGTTATTTGAGAAGCTTCCTCATGACAGTTGTACTCTCGGATGTTTGCCAGATGCTCGCGAGAGGTGTTTAGGTGTTTTAGCTGGGATTAGAACCTCGAACCAATGCACTAAACACTTGAGCCATGGCGCCCTCCATTAACTTACAATGTACAGCAACGGAGTTTGCTTGGCTATCCCAAAGCTAGAAACCAACTTTTGTCCTCAAGTTATGTTTCTCCACTCAATTGGATAGTTTGCTGGTTCAACAAAGAAGGAACCAATTCTCTAAAACTAGGTTTAAGCAATGGACAACTGACATCTCACAACCCTGTTCTATGGCTCTGAATTGACCTGGGTGTGGTGTTCTTACACTTCATACCCACATACCTAACCCAGGTTCTACACGATAAGGGTTCACATTGGCGATTCGAGTGGTAGCCTGCACAAGCAGTCAACTAGTGAAAGGGGCTTCTCTTCAATGCGGCTTAGTGTCTCAAGTTATAGAGGCTCATCATAAAACGTCCTCGGCTTAAGACCGACGTGAAGTCTGGATACAAGTCCTCCAAAGCTCCTTTGCCAGGCGATGTGCTGACGGCTGTAAGAAGACTCTTCAAGTCGGAACAACAGAAAACCAAAACCCATGCACCTATGTACACACTATATATGTACGTATGCGCATTCTGGCACTCCTCCTCAGCGAATGTATCCAATTGCAAGAGGCCCAGCTCACGAGAAGCTGCTCAGACTTCACTCTCGATGTCCTATGTAATCTGTAAATTTAATTAGCAGAGAAATGAAACTTTTCCAACCATCCAGCCGCGCTAGATACGAATTATTTATTTATTATTTTTTTTTTTTTGATTTTTATTTTGAAAGGAACTCGAACGTGGCACACCCACATAGAGCGTTCACCATACAAATTGCGAATCATCATCAACATCATGGCAACGAAAGTTGAAAGTTTTCTTCGCAAAACCGCCTCCTTTTAGGTACCGCACACACATATGCATGCATAGTCGTGAACACTTTAGTTGAACGTCAGGATATTCTATTTGCTTGGAGTGTGGAAAAAGTTTTTCTGTTCTCGCAGTCAACGCCATCGTCGTCGTCGTCGTTTTCGCCGTCTCGTCCTTAACGTCGTCGTCGTCGTCGTCGTTGTAATCTTCGTCTTTGTTTCGTAGTTTGCATTTATAAAATCCTGAATACCCAACTCCTTGGATGGATGAGAGGGAGTGTGTGTGTGCACAAATACTACGTTGAACGGTTGCTTCAACTATTTTTGTTGATTATTTCCGTGGTGGTTCCCGCTTTTTAGGTCGGTTCTTCCTACCTTCCTACCTAGCTACCTACCAATCTTGCCTCGGTTTCCTTCACCACCGCCTACAACTGATGCTTTGTCTGTGTGCATGTGTGCGCGCGTATGTGTGTGTGTGTGTGGTGCTTTAGAACCCTTGCGGTTGTGGAAAACTTTTCACATCTTGTTCTTGTTGGTTTCTTATTATTTAAATGAAAATTTTCAAATTCATCCTCGCCTTCCGTTCCCTCATTATGTGCTTTTCAAAGTAAGGATTCGTGTAAAAGGGAATGACGACGACGACGACGACTAGGAGAATGATGATCATCACTATGGCAAGGTTGGCTATAGTATACGTACATGTGTATGTTCTACGCTGAACAAAAACCCCAGCCCCAATCACCCACCCACCCCGAAACCTATCAGTCTTCAAACATCACACAGGCAGGAGGTACTCCCATACACACAGATATCTCCATTACCGCGACACATAGGCTTTAGGGATGAACTTTGATAAACGAGAATTCCTGCATGAGCGAATTTCCGAAATAAATTAAATTGAACGAAACATCCTTTCACCAAAAAATCCCGAAAAAAAAAGAGTTCTCACAAAATCCGGTTTTTTGTCGGCCGAATGTCCGATTGAAAATCATGGGAAAAATAATCAAAAAACAAAAATAAAAACATGTTTTTCTTCGAAATCCTTAAAATGAACCCCAAACACGAGCACAAGGGAAACCAACCCTTAGCCCTCGCTCAGGGATATGCTTCGTGCAGTAGCGCTCGCAAACGAAAACGGATATTCGACTTCAGGTAGACAAAATGGATTTGAAGACAATTTTTGAAGAAATGTCCAGTTCTTACGCTGAAGGACAATGTAACAGGTCATCGAGTTCATTTTTGGTTGCTTTTCGACTGAAAACAAGTTCTGGTGCAGTGGGAAAGGATATCGTAAGGATTGTGGGTTTTATGTGAAAAATACGAAATTCGAGTGTGAGAGACTTTTTAATTGGGTTGATGGTGGCGGGAAACGAGTCAAAATTTGATTCAGTTTTGAGGTAGCATGTCCTGTCATTAGAACAAATTCTAGAGGCAACGAGCACCCACGGCTATAAATGATCAACTGAAGTCAACTTAAAATCTCGGCTAATCCGAGACACCATCCTGTCTTAGGTTTTAGAGATTCCATCCTTTAAACGAAGAAGATTTATGGTTCAAGGCCCAGAGAACTGGTACCCACGACCGCACCTGATTCGGAAACCAGACTAACCTGTGGGTCGAACCCATTTAGGTATGGTTTCTCACAACGACAGGGAACACCCACGGCTATCCACGATTGTCTAGAGTCAAAGTTGAAATCAAACGAGGTTTATGGTTCGAATATCAAAGAACATGTCGTCCTCACGACCCCATCTACCTCCGAGGGGTTACCTAATTTGGAAACCAGACTAATCTGTGGACCAAATCTATTCAACATGCAGGGTTGTTTGAATCTGAGCCATTAGAGTACCCAATTACGCCTAGGTCATGGCTTCTTTCACATTTCCCTAACGAAGTGCATACGAACAATGTTACAAAGTCACAGAAGACCCAGATAGACCATGAAGTCCTTCTTGTTTAGAAAGTAATTGTAGTGTGAGCTTGAATGCCTATCCAGGAATACTCTAGCTAGGCTGATGTAGTGGGACCTTCCGAAGCCGTGACTGGGAAATGAATGTATCACAAGAAGTTTTCGCCGTCAAATAGAGATTCCTTCACGCAGGGAATTTATTTCACCTGAAAAATTGTAAATGGTACAGTGCACTTAGTGACTGCCCTCTGCGACCTAAAATGTTTGATTTGCTAAGGGGATATGTATACTGAAACACATTTGTATATCGGTGCAACCAAATCTGAATATACTCGGCGAGTTTTGAACCCTCAGTAGTGAGATACACCAACCAGTAACACAGCTGAAACAATCTGGAATTCAGTCCAGATTTGATCCGAAATGAATGCAAATTTCAAAGAGTGAAATTATTTCCCAATAACAGTAAGTAATGTCAACCCAGCTTCTGTCGAATTGCTCCAAAGCGATCAAGAAATGCAAATGGAACTTTCTCTCTACAGGTGAAATAAATTCCCATGTGGGGTTATTTCCCTCCATCGACTTAGCTGAGACCCATACTACCTACATTTTGTCACATCAAAGCTAGAAGATGGGAGATTGGACTAAAAGCCGTATGTCTGTGCTGCCAAGTTCCCATTTCTTTTGCGACATACTTTTGTTTTTTAAAATCTTTTTGAGTGAACACACGTATGGAAGCTTATTGTTGACATTGATGGAGTGTAGTTCGTGTCGACCCATGCACCACATTCACCACTGCCTCCAGGGCTTTGCAATTAACCATTAGAAAAACCTCTTAGTGTTCCCAGTTCCCACTCCCTGCAGCCTCCTCCGAAACAAGCAGCAATCAAAACAATATTTGATGTTCACGTAATTTAATTTCAAAACTTCTTCGTTCGATCTTCGTCTCGTCAGCCGCCCCCCCTTCCCACATGAAACTCGAAATTCGAAACTTAGCATCTTAGTGCAAACTACCATTACGAAGACGCCATTTTTTTTTCCTATTTTTTATGTGCGGCAGAATCAACCCCTCCGAGGTTGTTGGTACTTTTCTAACGTTGTCGGCTTTCATTTTCTCTTATTTCCAGCCGAACCACCCCTAGAAGAAAGGCAAAAGTAAGCGCCAGCCAAAAGGGAAATTTCCAACCCTCGTCGGGTTGGTTTTTTTTTTCCTGTGTTTTGTCACATCCACCTCTTCAAGAGGGAAGAAGGGTAGGGTTTTGGGTTGGAAAAATTTATTTCTGGGAACTTCTTATTCGACGCACTTAATAAAACCACGCCCAGCGACTGTTTGCGTGTTAGAAACGCCTTGTGTGTTGTTGTTCTTGTTGCCGTGGAGGGATTTTTGTTTTCGAAGGGAATTTTGGAAAAAATGCTCGTTTTTCTTATTCAAAAAAAAAAAAAAAAACGTTGCTGTGTTGCGAGAGAAGAAAATAATGTGCCAAGGTCAGAGCAACCGGTACTGACCAGCAACAGGATTGAAAAGTTTACGAGACACGCAAACGTTGTGTGCACAGAGATACAGATGTGTGTCAACGTGATGACGAGGACAAGGACCATGGTCATGCAAGGAAGTAGGATTACTAATGGTGTTGCTTGGGTGGGATTCGGCAATAGATGTGGACTGTGATGTACTCTGAGCGATCCCGAGGGGGATGCTTAAGTGTGGAGAGTGGTTGATAATTAGCCAATTGTGTTGGAATTTTGGTCAGGAATGTCGGCACACTGAGACACTGGAATGTCATACAATAAATGCACACCTTTACCGAACTTTGCTTGGGATGTTGGATGTGATTCCACCGCTTTACGGTTGTCCTTTTCGGTAACCTTCGAGTGGAAGGCATAGCGTGTATGTACCAGCTACTGATTGCTACAACTTTGAGGTAGTTAGGGACATCCGCTATGAATATGAATTCAAACAATGACACCGGAGTGCTGAGATAAAACGAGGACTAAGCCTTGTCAATCACTGCTTCTTTGGGGAAAGAAGGCTTTCGTTGCATCCTGCAATATCAACGCGTCCCAGCGTGAGTCAGTACCTCCAGAGTTCTTAGAGATGATAGGCTAGTGGGACTGAGATCTTTGGACTTTACCTGCCTTTGGCATAAGAATATTGGTCAAACCTAAGCACATTTGGAAGATTGCTATCATCCTATGATACTATGTACACAGGCTTTTATTTAGGATTTAAGATGCATCATGTCAAGGGGGCAGCTAGGAAAGTGAGAATCCATTACAAACTCAAGGGTTTTCACACAGGAAGTAGTGCAGGAACCATCCATTTCAAAGAAAGCTAGGACCGAATTCCGCGCTAAAAGAGGGCTTACTATGCTTCTCCACTGCGGACATTCAGGTATGGGCCATAGTTTAGAAGCTAGTTATAGTTTGTCACCGAACTGGGTATGGGTAGCTGTAACAAGCAAGGGCTACACAATAAGGACGTCGGCAAAGTTCATATCCCAGACTCAGATACATACAGGGATCTGACAAAGAGACTAAGCGAAACTCAAGTCCAATGGTTTACATACGAAGACAAGAATAACATACCACAGTCTAGTGGCCCGCAGTGGATAAGACCACCCATGTCAGAGCAGTGACCAAGACACAAAGATCAACATGTATAGGGACTACCAGGACTATAAGAACCACACCGACCGCAGTCCTTGAGACCATACTTCCACGAAGCCCGTTAGACCTACACATGAACGAAACAGCTGCGGAGAGTCTATCCTGGGGAAAGAGGGCGACATGGGCCACTGTACCTTTCCGTACCTTTGGAGACAGACTACACATCACCATCTCATGACTTAAGCCTAACCGTTAAAACAATCCTCCCCCCATCAACCCGAATAATATCTCGATCTTCACAGACAGGTCAAAGACTGAGGAGGGGTAGTAGGCTCTGGCATATATTCATCTTTACCTGAAATTACTGACTCTCTGGGACTTCCAAATAACGGCAGTGTGTTCCTAGCGGAAGTATCAGCAATGGCAGAACCATCATGACAACTATCCGTGCAGCAGCACTCCAGAAAGATGATCGACATTCAAGGGAACGAACTGGTGACCGAACTAGCAAGAAAGGGGTCCGAACAGGACCTGACAGTGGTCGTCGCCCCTAGCTCTTGTTAAACACAATACAGAGAGAACCTTCGCGCAACTGGCTAACGAGAGATGGAGCGCACTCCCATACTTTTGTGTCTCCAGAAAACTCTGCGACAAAGTATGATGTCGCCAAAACCAATCAAATCCTGGCGCTTGACAGATCCAACTAAGCACTCTTCACGGGGATTATTACCGGGCACAACCTCACGGCGGCCCACCGTAGTCAAATGCGTTTAGAAATCTCTGCCGAGGCTGTGGCGACAAGAACTATAAAAACGGTTCTCGATGAATACTGACCTGTCAGGAAAGCCACCATTAACCATCCTGACATTTAAAACCTCAGGTTCAGTGAGGCCCCAAACCTTACACCAACTTTCGTTTTTGTATTCAGGTAAACCCACGACAGGGGCTCCACATGCGGTCATCCCGTTCTACCACGGCCACATAGCCACCCGGTGTTTCAGACTCTAACCAACCAAACACTCTCGGGGTTTTCCGGGAAGTCGCCGTACAAGCAGGCTTAACTGCTCACCTTTCCCATCTTATGAAGATACGTGTTGAAGTACCCGTTTCCAGTGACGAACTAGGTTAGTTAAGAGTTGACTTCACCATGTTCCCGCTCCGTCCACTCTGCAACGTTTCCGATAAGTCTTACAGTCCATCTCCCTCTTCTTGGTGAAGACCATCGACTTTCCCACTGGAGCTTGATGTGTTCCTTAGCCTCTTCAGTTGGGATTACAACTCCCGCTGCCGCTCTCTTTTCATATACGAAGTTCCTTTCTGTCGCCAGAATATCGATTGGTGTGACTCCCGCGACTACGAAGATGCCAGGTTCCGAAACTGTTTGTAGGAGCTTGCTGTGTGGAGGGCTCCTCGTCCTTGTATTGCGTCTATTTCCTGTCTGTACGCGTCTACTCAAATTTCACAGTCTCCTCAACAGCGCGTGTAAAATCTTATTCAACCTCCAGTGTGAACGTCTGAAACCCTTCGTCAACAACCTGATTGTCCCCTATTCACACAGATCTTGGAAAAAACCCAAGAAGTCCAAGTCGATACCCACAACTTTTCTATCGATTTTGAGGCCGCATATGACAGCATTTGCAGAGCCACGTCTAGTTTTGACACCCCTGCCAAACTCCTTAGAATGTGCAGAAAGACGATGGTGAATTCCTGCTGCTCTATCAGTGTCGGTAAGGATCTCTCCCAGACATGGAATCGGGCTCTATCTAAAGCGGAGCCGCGTCGAGAGAAAAATCCTTTGTAAAATGATTGGTCCCTTTGGCGTTGGCGGTCTTTGAAGGAGTCGATTCGACGAGCTGTACAGCGGCATCGACCTTGGGATGGCTAGGACATGTAGGTTGAATGAATACCATTGCTCCGGTCCGCAAAGTCTTCGAATCCAACCCGAAGCGACAATCGACTAGAGGAAGACCTCACCTTAGGTGACGCGCACAAGTAGAAGGGAACCTCAACCGACTTGAAGTGCACAGCTGAAGGGTTATTGGGTGAGACCCAGGTTCACCCCGAACTGTAGCACCACCTAAGTAAGTAAGTATGTGTAACTGTCAATTAGGGCCTGCTGTCCAGTGTTGTGTGTCCTTCCTTCTTGTTGACAGCTTATAATTGGTTTTGACCTCATTTATCGCTGAACCCATTTTTGCAGCTTCTGTTGCAATACAAGTCACCGCCCGCTGTGCTCTGTCAATATTGTCAACATCGTCGACATATGTACGCTAGTAGTTCCACTGACTTCTGAAAGATTGTGCCTTTCAAGTACGATGTTGAAAAAACCACATGACAGCGCGTCACCATGCCTATGTCCTTTTTGGATGTTAGTGGAGCAGAGAGCAGTCGCCATCGTCATCCTGCATAAGCGAACGGATTTGGCAGGGATGTCACAGCTTGACATGGCTCTTGAAATCGATGAAAAGGTGGTGGGTATCGATTTGAACTTTTCGGGATATTCCCAGCATCTGTCGGAGTGTGATGACTGCGCATTTTCCTAGATAGCTGTATGCTGTAGGAATAGGATCGATTCTGACTGACGTCAACTTGGCAACGTCCAGTAACTGTTACAGTTGCGAGTATTTTTTTTTTATTTTTCGTACAATATACAGTGACTCTTAAAACAGTTTGCGGATTATGTCCACTTTTGCAGGATTCGGTGCACACCTTCGGGTGTCAACATATGGATGGAGGGCCTAAGTGTTCAGTTTTGTTTTAGTAAGCCGAGTGCTGTTCTTCTAATCTACCTAATAACTACGCACAACAACAAAAGACAACACTTAGCCTACACCTACTACCTAAGCCTGTAAGGCTATATATAAAAGTTAAATTAAATGGAACTTGGAAGTCCCCTCTTGTTCTTGTGCTGCCATTCTACATCTTGATTATCTCGCCCCGATACCGACCCACTGAATCGGAGACGATCCTTAGTCCTCTACGTGCTACGGCTCGATCGTAGTTGAGTCCACAACAGATCCTTACGTAAAGTAGGCCATGTGGTTGCATACGACAAGCCAAGCAATTGAGAGCGGCGTCAGCTGCCCTTCCAATATTATCCCGTCTATGTGCTGGGTATGGTCTATTTGGTCGCGTGTTGTCTAACAAAAATTTGGTTTCAAACTTTTCAATGGTATGGCGAATCGTGGGTTCGATAGACTGATTAGGTGCTCTAGGCCCACGTAACACATTCTTCGTAGAATGGATTAGTCTTAAGCGAGATACTCTGGAGTAGAGAGGGGCTCTTAATGTTACCAACTGAAAGTTGATGAGCAATGAGTATGTCGGCAACTTTACGACGAAGAAGGGGCTGCGGGCTTATGAGTTTCAGTCGGCCCAAGTACGGGGGTAAGTTTCGGGTATCAGCCCAGGGAGGTCTCCTTAAAGCAAATCGAATAAATCTCCGCTGTACAGCTTCTACACGGCGAATGTGGGTACACGGCTGTAATAAGGCGACCTAGTGACATAAGGATTGGAGAATCCTTTAGACCAGCGCTTGATGAAGCCAAGGGAGGAATTGGCTTCGGCTATGATGTTATGGAAATGTGAACGGAAATTGAGTTCTCTGTCCGATACTACGTGAACTGGTTCATTAAGTATCAGATAGGTACGAGTTGTACTTAAAGTAAGCTTGCGGCAGAAAGTTTTTGCTTGACACTTACCAAGTAGAGAATCTATCCAAGTCTTCCTGAAATAGAAGACAATCATAGGAGGACGATGTGTGTCTAAGTACCTTCATATCATCTGAATTCACAATGACACGGTCAACATCATTACTTGTCAAAATAAATAATAAGGGACCAAGATGACCGCCTTGAGGTACTCCAAAGAAGGCCTTTATTGGAATGCAAATCATTGACCTAAACAGGATTTAAACCACGTATAAACCTCGGCCGAGAGCCTTTAGTTTAAGAAGGATAATTTGATGCGAGATTTTGTTGAAGACTTCACATTGGTTGTTGTGGATTTGTCTTTTCGGAATCCATGTTGGTTTTGGGAGAAAATAGATTTACAGAGGGAATACATTGAGTCGAAAATATTGCTCTTAAATGGCTTAGGTATATATTTCACACAATAGCCTGAGGAGAATTCTGCACAAAGATCTCGGATTATTCCCTTACAAGGTCCAATTGACTCAGTAATTGAAGGCGCACGACCATCCGCTTCGGTATCGCTTCGCAGTTTGGGCCTTAGAGCAGCTGATGAGGCGGCTACGGCAGCACCTGGGGCTCGGAAAACTCGCACGGTATTGTCGTGAAGTCGATGCATCCACAGAGAGTGACAGTTTGGTGCGGATTCTGGAGTTCATGCAGGATGGCGCGCCATGCCACAATTGATCTTTTGCTCACCAAATTCCCAAATCGTGTTATCAGCTGTCTAGACGATGTCAATTGGGCGCCTCGGAGCTGCAATTTAACCCCTTTGGACTTTTTTTTGTGGGGAACCGTGAAGCACCAATGTTATGCCAATAATCCGGAAACGATTCAAGCATTTAAGGCCAATATCATCCAAGCAATTCGTGAACTATAGCCCTAAACCATCAACAAGGTCTTGGAAAGTTGGAGTCACGGGGACAGCCATTTGAACGACGTTGTGTTCCATAACTAATGGGACTGTTTGCTCTTACTAATAAGCCCGTAATACATGGAAAAAATGTAATTTTGCTAATTTTATTGCATTTTTAAAAAGATACTTGTATTTGGCGCACATTGTATATGAGTCCTTGTTGGAAAATGTCCCCCTTCTTCAATAGTTCCAACCTTTATTTCATTGAACTTATCCTACCAAAAAATAATTAGCCACCTGACACATATAATCAACTTCTGCATTGCTTCCTCAACTTTGTCTCAGTTCATCATGATATTCTCTGCTGGAAACTGGGCTGCTGTTGAAAGACATTTTGTCCAATCACTTCCAAAGAAGGTGTACCTCAAGCGTCAATCTTGGGTCCTATTCTGTTCACCATTTTATAAATGACCTTCCTTCGCCATCCATTTGTATGTTGATGGTGTCCAACCACGTGTTTCAAAGCCTCTCAATGTAGGGCTGTCAGCTATAAATAATTGGGCAGAGAGAAATGGACCATAACTTCAGGATGCTGATTGCCCCGGATTCGTAGCCTATTATGTTACAACCACGTCAACCTCGTCGTTGGTCGCGTCTATGGATTTCTACGTAAAATTAGGATGAAGGAGCACACTTATTCTGCCTGTTGTAACTTATGCTAAAGTGGTCTACCGCAGTTCTGACTCTCTATCACTACATAGTTCAGTCAACATCCGCGACTTATTCGGATGCACATTGACTCTGTTCCTAAAGGATACAGTTCCTTGTATATTTTTGCATGATGTCGTCTCGTTCTCGTAGAACATTGAACAACGAAATTCCTTTTTTCGCGGCTTGAATCCTTTCCCATTGTTTGTCGTTTATGCAACTAAGCTATGGAAGTCATTGCCTTCAAATATTTGAGACTATTGCCCCACTCCTGCAGCTGGAACTGTCACATTTGATACCCATTTTGTTTCCTACTATTGCTATATTGCCTATTGTCCGTTTCTCCGTGATTTCTTGGTCAGTTTCCTCTTCAACTCACTTCAGAACTAAACATCAACTGGCCTCTCATCCTCGAGCAACCATCGCCAACACATCTCTATCAAAAAGTCATTGAAAGCAAAAAGATCTGTCCACGACGTGAAGAGACCGATTCTTGCTTTAGATGACCTAAATCTAGTCTCTGTCTGGTACCAGGAAAATTATCCTGAATTAAACGTCAGCAAATGCCAATCCATTCCATACTCCGTAACCCCCCAGGAACTACTTTCTCTGTAACGAACTTATCCTCTTTTCGCGGCTTAAATGTTATAACCGATAGGGAGCTTAACTTTCGTTCCCACATCGACACCGTATTCGGTAGAGGCAAGCCTTAAGAGTTGGCCTAAAGTAGTCTCGAATCCCTGCGTTACCAAATCTCTATAGGTATATCCCCTTCGTTCGACCTACTCTTGAATATGCCAGCCAGGTGTTCAGCGCAGGTTTCTACGTTTCGCCCTTCGCGACTTTGCCTGGATTGACAGAAACAATTTGCCACCTTAATCTAAACTGTATCCCTCTGCAGTCCCTCGGAAACCGTCCAGTTAAGGTTCTTCTCGAATCGGTTTCCTTTAGCACTAATCCCTGCAACCTAAGGTCCGTGGCTCTTTTCCGTATTAGTTTTCCTCGGATTCCAATGTACTGAATCTTGCTAATAATGCGGAGAACTATTTCGACTTTCACCTCAACAAGTACCTTCAGGACCGCTCTTTCTCTTCGTAGCCCTGTCCCACCTTGTCCTGTTCCCTCCCTAGTCCTTAAGACAGTTTTAGGTTTAGATTGCCTTTTGAGAATCTGGGACAGTTGCATCTTAATAAGGTGGACGGGACCAGTGACCGACCCGATGCTGTGCAGGAATGAAACTTCAAGCCAAACATGGTACTACCTGGGGTGCATCCCCAGAAACAACTCACATCCACTGCTGTTCCCTACCAAATCCCGGTTCGTGGTACCTTCAAAATTACACAAACAACAGCACCTTGTTGGTTGCACTATGGTTTGCGTCGAAATAAGAAGTGTCAGGTTTTTTTTACAATCTTACTCCTTCTAGCAAGGACTCTTAATGTCCTTTCGTGTCGCGCGCATTCCTATTGGAATAGTTTCACTACTCACCTCTAGAGGGCTGTGCATGTGCTGCCAATAAGAAAAAATGTTTTTTCCAACTGCAAAGGACTCTCCTTGTGCGACTGACGAATAGGGGTTGATTTTTGCGTGAAGGAAAGCAAGTTGTACCAACAACCAAGTTAGGAGTCCACAGCCAACTGTGACCAATGTCCACAGTAACAATCTAATTAATTACTGCAGGATGATCATCCTTTTTTAATTTTCTTTCTCGGTTATGATTTAATTTACATTCCAACCCTTTTTGTTCTGGTTGTTTACTGTCCTTAATACTTTTATTCTTTTGAGGAGGGGGGGTACGTGAAAGTATCTACGTACTCGTATGTCTGGCTGAGGTCCAACAGGAATGAAAATACGATTAAAAACTTTGGCGGTGAATGAATGCGAAGATATGTACTTTAATGGAATGTAACCACCTTGCTCGTGAGTTGATTGATTTGATTTTATGGAGCACTCCGAGGACGGAAGCAATGAATCCTTTTGTGTTTCCCGCAAATGATGAAACATAATACTTTCCAACCGTAAGCGTGTGTATCTGCTGTCAATTTGTTTGCATGACGTGCATAGATATGTACATATTTGACAGCGGAATTTAAATCACCTCGCAGGGGGGTGGATGGGATTGTGACGAGATAATCCAAAGCTGGTATCCTACTGTAATTTCAGACAGCCACAAATATGTCTTGACCGACTAATCCGATGTGGGTGTGGAGGGTTTACCCTTATACATGGCACACTACAGCACTAATTCTAGGTTAACCGAGATACAGAAAACGAACCCAGTTTTGTTCTAAGGAACCTACCTGCCAATGTGCTTGATTGTTCAGTTGGGAATGTTTTGAGACCTTTAGGTCTGGCTGGCATAGAAAACCTATCTATCTGCTGAGGTAGGTGCAGTAGGATGCGCCTTTTATTGAATTACTGCCAATATTTTCGAACGTTTGGGGATGCTACTTGCTACGTTCTTAGCAAATTTATGAAAGAGTGAATCTGTATGTACATTCGTTACCCCCCCGATGAAGAGCCGTCATTCAAAAACACGTCTAAAATGTCAGGCACAAATCTAGCTACTAAAGTAGACATTCCACTTGAACGACAATAGTTCATTCAATTGAACATAGTAGCACCAATAGTTTTGGTGCAGACAGTAGGTGGATACTGAATACTCCACAATGTAGCTTACTCCCTACTGAGCGACATCGATCAACCTAGACCTAACTGCTCCTTGACAAAGTTACAATAAGTGGTATGCAACTGTTGACTCCCAAAATACCATCTTCAAAACCGGAGTCGACTTCGGGGTAGCAAGGAGATCATAAGGCACTCCTCTATGTCGAAGGATGTCCAACGACTCGCTTTTTGTAGCCAAGTAGGTAGGGAAACCTAAAGTATTAGGTCCAGAATACGCCGCAGTCAATAAGTTTAAGACACCTTGACCAAATAGTGCTCATCGTCCCTCGTATCAATAAATACATCAAAAGTGGAAGGATTAGTGTTCAGCCGAGAGCCGATGAAGGAGTAGGTATGTACTCCAAGGTATGGAGACAAAAACGTCGTTACAAATCCTACAGTAACTGCTTTAAGTTATCTCAAATGCTCCCTATAAGCCCTCTTGAGATGGTATCCTGGAATGGTGCTAGGGATAGTTCGAGCCAAAGTCTAACAAGGCCAAAGGTAACCAGCCGTTTCACATAAGTACATATGTCTAAGAAGGTGCAGTCCGTCCACTCTCTCAACACTCAAAAGCTTCACATTATTCTATTCGACAGTCTGTATTTCGACTCCTTGCTTTCTTCAAAACCCGTCGGATGTTGTTCCTACTAAGAGACTCTACTCTTCCTGTCCTCTTTCTGGGTCGAGCTGCCTTAGTTTTCCTTTTTTAAGGGTGCGTGTCCTACTCTACCTGGATCATACCAATAAGCCTCAATCAGGTGCTCCTTGTAGTCTCTGGCAAGCGTAAGTCGTGCTTAGTTTAAGTTCCTTGGATAGTCAGAAACTCTACGGATTAGTAGTTTTCAAAATCGTATTGCTTTACTCAAGTCCTAGAGGCTGGTTTTGTACCCTATCCCAAGATTTGATACGTAGCTTGTAGTGATCAGTACCCATAGCGAAAACGAATGAGCCATGTTCGTCCATTGTCACCACTTTCTGGGCCTTAAAGTTTGAGCTAAGAGGATGAAATTGACTTCTGAGAAAGAAAAGTTTTACAAGTGTAAAAGTTTTTAAAATCAACCCACTGCCACGAACACTTTCATAACTTCACTATTTTGTTTGAAACCGAAAAATTATATTAAGACCAAATATTTAGATATTTAAATTCTCTACAATTTGTCCATACATCATGTGTACCCACGCCCACTTTTAGGGGGCGTTTTCTTGTACCAAAAACCGATTTTCATGTAAGTTGGCATGAAATATCAACAAACAGTCGAAGATATCTTTTTAAGTGGGCGTGCAGCCACGCCCACTGAACTGAACTAACTACTCGCGGTACCTTATTTGGGCGGCAATAGAAATATCTGATACTGGCTGTAGAATGCACAGAATTGGAGTCGGGACTGTTGTCTCACTCAGGCACTTCCTCTTCATCCAGGCGGCAGGGGAAGATGTAATCAACGGTGTTGTCTACCAATTCCAGCTGCAAGCTGCTTCGATATATTTGGTTCTCAGGGCTATAGCGATCTCCAATACTAGAGGAATGTTCACAGACCATGTACAGCCGAATAATTAGCGGAGGCTCCGGACCGTTTGGATGAAGGATTATTATTGAAGGCAGACACATGCAAGAAGTCTTGAGTTTGAGACATGTGAACGACCGCCTCAAAGCCACATTCTTTAACATCAATGTGATGTGCACTCATGCCTGCACAGAGGAGGCATTTAGCTTCGTTGGTCGATGCGACTCCTTGCAAGGAACTTATGTACGTGAGGTTTTCCAACTCCCCATCCTATCCGCTAATACTCTGCTTCCCACAAGCTTCTCAACATATTCAAGGGCTAGTTGTTTCTGCGAGCTATACAAATGTATCTTTCATATCCCAATAGTATCTGCACCCATGTGCGGGCTGTCTTACAACAAAAATCCATCGAAATTAAGAAGCGAGACACCTTTGACATCATATCCTCTGATTTAATCTATTGAAACACAAACTGTTAGTTAGAACTATCCCAAGTGACATCTACGAGTCCTAATGAATTACTAATCAAACATCAACATAGCTTAACATGGTTTGCTCTGCTTGCTTTGACTGTAGGTTTTGTAGCTCGGAACTGGGGAACTGAAAGAATGGAATGACAAGGATTCAGGTCCTGGAAATGAAATTATCGTACGAGTATCAATGGAGCTTTCGAGTTAATCGATTGCAAAGTGGCTGAACATTAAAATATGAAACAACATGAGATGAGTGGCCAATTGGATGAGACATGTTGGCTATGTTCCTGCTGAATGGCGTGCCTATCGAACGATTTCCCTGCACTCGTTTGTAACACGAAGAAAGGAGAACCGAGTACTTTAGGAAGACGCACTTCAGGCAAGATTGCGCTAGAAGAAGGTCGATGTGGTCGACAGGGACATACGAAATGAGTTGTCGATTAGAAATGGTTAGGAGCAGGACATAGCTTACTCTAAAGGGTGGATAAAGCACCCCTGATGAAGGGTTTACACACAGCCAACTGACTAGCGGGGCTACTACTGAACTACCCCGGTCATCTGCAAATGAACTAGCAAGGCCTAGCTCCGGATCTGCGTTCATAGGACCTGAACCCTATTATTGTGTTGACGGGGCTGCTGCCATACAGCCACGTATTACATATTGGCTCTATGCAGCAGCCCTATACTAACATACGCAGTGATTGTCTGGTGGAGAGCCTTGCAGAAAGCCTGTCACCTATCTCAGCTCAGTCAGGTACAGAGGTCCAACCCTAAGAACCTCTGAACATCTATCGCAAACATGTAGAAGCATCTGCAGCCACTCGTTTGAAGGCTATCTCTCAGTGGTCTTGTCTTATAAAAGGACATTCCTCTGTTCTGAAAAATATTGAATTTGATTCATGTATCCCCTCAGCACTAGAATGCGGGGTGGCTACGAAACACGGAGTCCATATCCTTCTACGCAGATGGATCAAAAGCTGAGGCTGAAGTAGGCGTACTCTATTACATGTCGTAGTTCGGAATAGAGCTGTCTTTGCACCGTACTCCCACTTCACCTCCGTATAGTTATATCTATCGGTTTGTAGCTCGTTCTCCGATAAAGTTGGACGTTCAGAGATACGATTGGGCCAAGCAATCTTCAAGATTCTTAGACATTTACTTGCGAAGCCTTGCGTTTGCATGTGGTATCGTTGGATCGGAACAGTTGCAGCTTGGACCTTCTGCAGACCTAGGATAGCATTCCGATAATGCTGCCAACTAACCGCGTTGGCACCACTCTTCCTGAATATAGAAAGTCGTTCCCTTACTCGACCACCTGCCCCACAATGTTGAGCTGAGAGCCGGTGTTGTTTGCCATAGCTTCTTGGTTGTGGCCCATCCATTATCTCATGTGAAACGGGACAAACAAGATGTCATAGTCCAATGAAATACGTAGTTGCCTTCCATCAATGCTGCATGGAGTACTGTAGTCACTGATAACCACCAGCAACAATAGTGGGGACAGTACGCACCCCTGATGTACTCCACTTTGGGCCTGAAAATCCTCATATTTTGTGTAAAACTTGGACTTCCTCGTAGCATTCCGTTTCGATAAACAGTAGATGTAGCGGAGGCCTATATTCAAGACATTGCTTTATAATGTCCCGTAAGGTATTTTTGTGGGCGATGCAGGAAGATCCGGCGAGAAGGCATGCCTGTTGGAAGTTCCAGTTCCCACAATCCATCAAATTTCCTTAAAACAGTTCGACAGGGATACCATCAAGCTCCACCGCCATGTGTTCCTTAGGAGACTTTATTCCCGCTGAGATATCGGTTTTGCTGGGAGGTCCGGTGCGGATTCGGGACCTTGCTTCCCGTAAGCGTTTGAAATCATATCGCCATCGCTAACGTAGCTAAATGTTCTCCTTACCTATTACATTGGTTACCGTCTATACATTTTACTGGATTTTGTTTGCAGCTTCTTCTGCCATTGAAGCCAGTCTGTCGATGTACAGGTGTTTGTTCTTCCCAATACCATGGGCTTCAAGCTCGGTTCCCTCTATTGCTGTCTTCCCCCCTGCAATCCTAGCTTTGATAACTGTATGCTCCATGTACCCTTATACCGACATAGGTGGTTGCCAGAGCAAAACATCTTCCACCACATTCTAGTATTCGTTCACGTTTTCCTGCAGCGTCCTCCTGATTGCTTTTGCTTCAAAGGCAAGAAGATTCCTGAATTGCTGACGTACTTGGGGATCCCTGAGCCTGTCGATATTAAGCCTGGTTGTACTAAGCAAGTCTGAGCGGTGGTTGTTAACGGCTGCAGTTCGAAGGCTAGTACTGGCCAGTTGAGCTAGCATAAGATAGTGATCGCGTTCTTGTCCGGAGTCGAGGAGATAATTACAGCTGCGCCTGTTCACAATCTGGTCGATTTGGTTAGACATTCGTTGCCTGTCAGCTGAGACCCAACTGATCGTATGCCAGGTTTTATGGTTACCTCGAACGACTGTGCGGTTGGTACTGCAGAAATCCCCAAATCGCTCACCATTGTCATTCAGGTCACCAAGATCCATCACGTGTTTAAGTATAGTGCTGGCGTTTCCCCGTATTGGCGTTGAAATCTCCCATCTCCAACTACAATGGACGCATTAGGCGTTTGGTTGTAGACGGAACCTAACTGACTATAAAAGTTGTCCTTTTCGTCCTCAGTCGTCTCTGCAGTCATCAGTATCCGCTCACTATAAGGATACAAGACTTTTCGCGTTTCTTGAGGCAGCATCAGTCCTACCCCTGACATGGCTTGGCAGAGTACAGTAGGACAGTGTTGTTTCTCGGGGAGTGGTGTTCCCCGGCATCGAGCCATCTTATCTCACTTAACCCAGTGGGAACTCGTGTTCAAGCTACAGGAATCTAGGATTAGTATGGTCCTCCTGAAGTGAGTCGAGTAGGGTCCGTATCCGAGGTGTTTGTTTCTCTTTCGGAGCAAACCACAGACCAACCTCAGGAGACTTGCCATTCGTCCTCGATTTCTAAATAAATTCGCAGCTGGCACCATGAGGAGTAGGACTAACTAACACAGTTTTCCTTGGCTACAGTGGCTCTTACTCCTTATTTAGTGGGCCAACACCCATCGGGAGATGCTGCTCCTACCAGAATTTAAATCCGTCATACCTAACCAGACTTCATAGTCTTGTCGTACAGCGACATCTGTTGAAATACAAATAAAAATTCAAAGAAATCGTCTACACCGATGCAGGTCAAGTTAACACTCGAAAAGGATCCAAACTTAATTGGACAAAACGAATTAGTAAACATTTTACAACACCAGGAGCTCATAGGTTCAATAATGCATCCTCAGTCTCAGTATCAGCACTTAATCTCGATTCGGACAAAGTCATGGAAAAAATACCAACACTCTACCTCACTGCTACAAAAAACTGGATTACCTCTCCTTGGACATATACTGATGCCAGTTGGGCAGAGGATGTTTCTTCAATATTTGCAGGTGCTGCCACAAATTGGGAGTCAAGGCAACATGGACTGTGAACAACGGAAGCAGCAAAGGGAACGTTTTCACTTCGGAATCGCTTACTTGTGGATGTTGGGATGCTACAACTATATTTGGGGATTATCATGGAGTAAGCATGGACCAAACGTATAAATTTCTAAAATCCTTTTGTACGAGAGGCAATGGAACAAAATAGTGTGTCTTTCAAATACTTTTCGACTGCTGATTGCTTGACTGAAGGTCTTCCCAGGACAAACATTATTTTTGTTTTAAAGGACTTGGTGTTCATTTTGGAAACTCAACTATGTATGTCGAGGGTTGATACTACGTAAAATATGCTCGCTTTGACAAGAAGTCAAAATGGTCTTCATCCCCAAAGCGGGTAAACCCTCATACGTTACCCCAAAGGACTTAAGGCCGATCAGCCTTACCTCATTCCTGCTTAAGACTATTAGATGTACACATTCACTCCAAATTAAGTCCGAAAGATATGTCCCCAAGCCAGCACGCCTATACTAAAGGTCGGTATGTTGAGACAGCTCTGCATGAAGTGGTAACACGGATTGAAAACTCACTTCCTAGTGAAATCCGAATCGATGAGACAAACAAAACAAAAACCCTGTAGTCTTAGACTGGCTTAAATGCATGCTCAAGACGAGGCACATCAACTCGAAACTAGGTGACTGCCAAGTCCATGCACTGGCCTCTAGGGGCAGTCCACACCTCGACTATGGATACTTGTCGCAAACAGAAACTGGAACGGAGGGCGGTCAATGCTGTCGCCTAAGTTCGTACCCACCATCAACGAACTACTCCAATCCGCTCTTCACAAACTGGAGAATGATCCCAGAACGATCCCAGAACGATCCCAGAACGATCCCTCCAAATCTCAGATAAGACGAGAAGCCTGGGTTGTATACTCGACCGTAAGCTGACTTGGAAAGAAAAACACGACGGAAAGGATAAAGAAAGCAGCCATCGTCTTCTGTACATGCAGCAAAATCGCTGGCAAAAAGTGGGGACTCAAGCCCGCCATCATCCACTGGATGTGCACCATCGTCAGACCCATTCTTTCCTAAGGGTGCTTAGTCTGGAGGCCCGCAGCAGCATGCAAATGCAAATGCAATGAGTTAGACTTAAGCCAGAAGGTCCTATCTTGTGGAACCTGATGTATGATAGGGTGCTGAGGCTTGAAACTCCCAACGAGGCAAAAATCATAGGCTTTGCCGATGACATCGCAACCGTAGTGACAGCAAAACAACTGGAAGAAGTAGAGGACATTGGAAATTAATGTATCCGAAAAGTGAGACGGTGGATGGCAGCAGTCGGCCTAGAACTCGCTGAACATAAAACGGAAGCAGTACTAGTAAGCAGCCGCAAGAAAAGAGAAGCAATCACCATCAGGGTAGGCAACCAAATATGTGTTATTGCGGGAATGCTACCAGCGGATATCTTGGCTATTGAGCTACAGAGGACCTACGACGCCAACATCCAGGAACCCCTTGCTCCAGTCAAAGATATTAAGCTGGCAGAAAGCCAGCGAAGCATGAGAACATGGCAGGAAAGATAGAATCAGTCAACGAAGGGAAGATGGACCCATCGACTTATAGCGGATATACATAAATGGATGGACCGGCATCACGGAGAAGTGGATTTTTATCTCACCCAGTTCTTAACCGGACACGGCTGCTTCAGAGCGTATCTAAACAGGTTTGGGCTTGATGGATCTCCAAATTGCTCAAACTGTGCAGAGGCCAGAGAGGATGCAGAGCATGTGCTCTTTCAGTGCCCACATTTTCGCTTGGAACGCAGAGGTCTTGAGGAAATAATTGGAGAAATACCAACTTCGGAGAACATCGTAAACCATATGTTGACATCGAACGCAGTGTGGAATACTGTGAAACAAACAGCGGTGATCATAATGGAACTTCGGCGGCTGGAAAGGCTCAGGGAGAGCAAGCAAACCCAAACGAAAGCCCCCTCAGAGCAAGAAACGTCGAGCAGGGTAAGAAGAGCATAAAGTGCTTACCAGCCCCGCGAAGTAATACTTAACGGTAGTTCCGCGGGGAGAGTGGTTGAAGTGTGTAGGGTGTGGGTTAGGACGTAGGCGTATTGCTTTCATCGAGTATTCAGGTTTACGAACCGTGCGCATGCCAGTAGCCCGGATCGCTTAAGGATCTAACAACTGAACAGGGATTAGAACTGATTCGTACCACCTTTTTTTTAAGAAGTTTTCTAAAAGTGTTTCTTTGTTGATTCATACATGACTTGACTTGGAAAACCTTTTTTCGTCCGGTTTTGTGAACTTTTCGCAGCAAGATGTCAAGAATTTTCGTCCAAAAACTTGCATTTCCTTGGCAACTTCCATTGCAAAGCCGTACGTGAGAATGGGTCCAATCAGAGTCCTACACATCAGTGTTTTAGTTTTCCCCTACATTTGCTTAGAGTTAAGTATTGGTTTTCGTGTTTACGACTTTTAGGCCTTTTCTTCCAGCAAATTAAAAAGAAATCGGTTATGGAAATGTACACCCAAGCTCAGAACGCTAGATAGTGTCCTACGGCTTTTCTAAAGCCCACATTCATTAGTGGTGATCTTGAGTCTCCACTTTCTGACATAATTTTCAACATGTGGAAGGTTTTCATTAAGAGCAACGCTTGGCCGCATGTCACTTAGATCTAAACTCCTCTGTAATAGGATCGGAAAGCGGGAAGTCCTGGAGTTAAATGTTTAACAAAGACGAACCAAGGATTGATCCTTGCGGAACACCTGAAGACACGGGGAAAAAGTCGGATTTCTCGGAACCGTCCTGAACATCATGAAGACCATCATGCCAGATCGAGTCAAAAGCGTTTTCAAGGTCAATACCTAAGCCACAACCCTAATAAGTATCGCATGCTCAGTTGAACTTTCCGAATGGCTAAGACCGAATGGCTTGGAATAATGCCCGATTCTTCGCAATCCAGGTCATCTGCCAAGGTTCTTTCAAAAACTTTTCCAATATTGGAGTGAAATGGGACGGACATTGTCAGTATCCTTTGGTATCGGTAAAACTTTTGCCTGTTTCCAAATAACTGGAAAGTAACCATTGTTTATGGTTAAATATTAAAGACAAAACTTTATCTAGGGAATGGGGACACTTTCGCAATACGAAGGTGGACATGTTACCAGAAACCAGTCGTTTTTTTATTGTTTAAAGCGAGTCTAAGTTTATTAACCTCTTTGGGTGAAGTACATACCGATACGATGGGGCTGCGCTAGGTAAGGTTAGGTTAGGGTGGTGACTGCAAAACCATGAGGAGGGAGCAGTCTCACTCGGATCTCAACGGATCCCTAGTGTGGGATATCTGGAAAAACATAAAAACCGAAATTTAAACTCGTTAGTCCTACACGTTTTCGTTGTGAATTTTAAGGTGGTTCTAGGGGACATGTTAGCTAGTTCGTGGAGTTGGTCGACAAATGTTTTCCCGAAGGTTTGGTGTCAGATTATGCTGAGTTTTGGGCATTCGCAGAGGAAGTGCGTCGTGTCTTCCTTCACTTTAGTGCCCTCCCAGCTTCTGTATAGGTCTGAGCCGTTGAAATCCATTCTACTGTGAATGGGTTGTGGCCTGGTTGTGTGACAGAAGCTCTCTGATCCTTTTCTCGTTGTATTGGACGCTCCACCTACCGTTGGTCATGTTACTGAAGTTCGTAGAGATAATGGCCGGTAGGACAGAACAGGTCCCTCTGGATGTCACTTGATTCTGAAGCAGTTCTCTCTAGCTCATCGGCCCTCTCTTTCCCTTGGAAGCCCATATGTCCCGGGATCCAGCATAGCGTTATGCAATGCATGGATCTTAGGGATTTGAACTCTTCTCTATATTTACAGTTCGATGTACATATATGTCAATATGCTCCTTGTTTTCCAGAGTAGATAAGCTCCTGCGGGCCTTGGTGATACCCTATTTCTGCCTGGAAAACACTCGTGTGGTTGGGGAGTTTTATGGACTGGCCAATGTGTGGTACCTCTGAGATGATTCCTGAGCCCGTATTTGACCCATCCGTGAAGATGGATACACAGGTAGGGTTGACGACAGCACCATTCGTCCAGTTCTCTCTGAAGGGCAATTCGGAGTCAAGAATGAGTGGAAGATCTGAGTGGGGAGGGATGTAGTCAAAGGACACGGTCACATTAGAGCACCTGGTGATGGTACTTTGTCCGGTATGGTAGCCTCTCCACATCCCGATATGTCGTTAACGAAGGACGCTTTTTCTTTTGTGAAAATATGCAGTGAGCAAAGCCCAAGCATGGTTTCAAGGGCAGCAGTGGGAGTAGTCCTGATTGCCAATAATGGCTAAGAAAACTTCTCTTCCAAGGTCTCTATCAACGCTTGAGAGTGTTCCATAGCAAACTATATTGCTGTCCATTATAAGTTAATATATCCAGAACTCTTGACTGAAGTTGAAGATATTTGGGATTTACTCAGCTTAAAAGACGATGGTAAAGCCTTTTGACCTGGTTGAGCTAAATACTTCGTAGGTTTCCTAGATTTATCAGAGATAGAGTGAGATTTTCTGCCCTTAGACCAGAGAACGTCCCATTTTGTGTCACTCCTGAACGCTTTTGGATCAAAAAGATCATGATGATCAGAGACAACTGGGAACGTCTTACATGTTGGAGCTTCTCGAGAATCAACCATGTCGTTTGCCAGGCTTCGTGTAGAGCACTTTAGGAAAATGTCTAAGTATGATGATGATCTTGGGACGTTGGACTATCAGGTGGAACTATATCAAGATGAAAGTATAGGCCATTATAGTTGCAGACACTGTCTTCCCAAGCTGTATGATGGGCTTAAAGTCGCCCCCAGTTAAAGCCGCATGAAAACCACTAAAGAGTAGTCTATCAAGCTCAACACATCAACTCTGTCCAGCTTTTGAAGGTACATTTGTAAATACTTCCAATTAGTAGACGGAAGTTTAATCGTTTGCATTTATAAAGGATCTTCCAATAGGGACTTCCGAGTTTTGACAGTTGATTGCGGCCATATTGTTGAAGCTACATCTGTCAAATTAGCTGTCATTTATTCAGTCTGTTTTGCCAAACCACCATGGACGGATATAGCGTTCAACAGCACGTGCAAATAATGAAAATGTTTTATCAAAATTGGTGTTCTGTTCGAACAACGTTCTGCGCGCTTCTCCCATTTTACGGTCGCCATAATCGTCCTTCCTAGAGGACTATTCGCAGTGTGGTGGATGAATTTGAGTCTTCTGGTTCAGTAAATGGTCAACCAACAGCGGAAAACATCGCTGCTGTCCGTGAGAGTATGCAGGAGAATCCGAGGCAGTCGATTTCGCGTCCCAACTTGACGAACTTTGCGCCTTGATTTGGGCCTGCACCCGTACAAAACCCAACTGACCCAGGAGCTGAAGGTAACCATAGACAACGACGTGTGTTCGGAAAAACCATCTTCCGCGATGAGGCAAACAAAATTGTCGAATTTGGGACGTTACCAATCCACATGAGATCCAAGAGCGTCCAATGAATCCCGAAAAGTCATTGTTTGGTGTGGAGCTGGCGGCTCCAAATCGGTCCATATTTCTTTGAGAACGACGTTGGCCAGGCCATCGCCGTCCACGGCGAGCGCTATAGGTCGATGATTACAAACTTTTTCGGCCTGAATTGGATCATATGGACACCAACAACATGCGGTTTCAACAGGATGGCGCTACGTGCCACACAGCTCACGCCACATTGGAAACTCTGTACGAGCGATTCGCGGGACGTGATGTGAACTGGCCACCGAGATCGTGCGATTTGACCTCGTTAGACTTTTCTTGTGGGGTTTTCTGAAGTCGCAGGTCTATGCCAATAAGCCACAAACCCCAAAGCCAACATGGGTTACATGCCATTGGTCAAATTCAGCCTGATTTATGCGCCAGAGTCATGGAAAATTGGACATTTCAGATGCGCGCCACAGGCGGACATTTGAACGATGTTGTATTCCATAGATAGATATGAAGCGCTTAATGAAAGACCCTTTAGATACTGCGTTCCCACTAGTTCTTCGAGTAACTTTAGGAATACTTGCTTGTTTCCAAGCCGACAGTCTCTTGAACCTGCGATATGTACCTGCCAGTCAAACTAGGGTAAAGAATAGTTTTCCATTGCACTGTTGGCAGGAGGTCTAAGTCCACACTTTCATTGCAATCCGCCTGTTTCCATTGCTCGCAACCACAAGCCAGGAGCAAAAGGACATCATACCCTAACTCTCGTTTCAAAACCCAACTACACCGGCATGTGTAGCTGCCTCCCCAAGAACGAAGAAACCAAATCAAATATTTATTTACGTTTGCAAAACGAAAAACTCGTTTTTTCCCGACTCCTTTTCCATCTCATATCCTTCCTTCCCCTATACATAGTGCTGCCATACATATGTACACAGAAAAAAAAAATAAATGCTGAACCAAATATGACGAAAACGACCCATTTCGGAATAAAGACGATTCGCATATACAATGATAAAAATCAACAACAGGCCAAAGGGGATAGAGACATCCCACCATCCCACCATCCCATCCCTTGCTTGTCGATCCCAAAAATCACAAAAGGAAACTGTTGTAGTAAACAACCCATATACACCCAATCCACTCAATCTTGGCATCTCGTATCTTCACAGAAGTTCCTCTCTATCTATATACATTTTTCCACTTTTCCTTTTTGGTTTCTTTTTTTTTTCGTTCGTTTTATGTGCGGAAAACACCAAGAAAGGACTGCAAATAGTGGGCGGTATTGTGAGAAGAGAAAAGAAACTTTTCTGATTCATTTCATAAAATGAAATCCATCATAAAAAGGATGAAGCAGCATCGTATATCCTTTTTCTCCTCTTCAGCAAAACAATTTTGACATATGATTAAGAATGGCAACACACAACACAAAGGACGAGGGTGTGCGATGGAACAAGGAGGCCAAAATGTGCTGATATCTTCAAAAGAATTTAATTCCAAAAAAAAAAAAACAAAAAAAGAAGCCAAGTGGAGGGAAGAGAATACTCGAATGCTCTTTGGTATTGTTCATCCGTATATTTCCATTCTCTGGCTCCTTGAGAGGGTGGAATTAAGATAAGAGTCCTTTGCTCCTGGGGGCTCGGGGATGCTATGGAAAAGTCAAGAAGTTGTTGTTAAGGAAATTTATTGTTTTTTCAGAGCACAACACAACAGGGATGGAGAGAATGTTAAGCTTTTGCTTGTCTTTTGCAATGGCTAAGCCATAAGAAGAAGAACGAGACTATAAACAAGCTATTTCTTTAGGGCAAACAACCCCACACAGAGGCGAAGGAGCAGAGTGGAACGGAGCGGATGAGGGCAAAACTGTGATAAATGAAACTCAATGTTAATAGTAATTTATTTTAAAATATTCCATGTGTGTTCTGGTTAAGAGAATTTTTACATAATTAATTTCGATCACGAAGACATATTTTCAAGAAGGTTAATCGAGTGGAAAGTGCCTACGAAATTAAGGAAACCCAAAGGTATATACATTTGCATTTTTGCGGAGAGGGCAATATCATTTTTAGAATTTTTGATAGAGTCTTGTGTTTTATAACGTCGCACTCGCAACCGACCAAAGTATCATTAAAGTTCTTGAAAATGCTTCAAATTGATTGTGGATTTAACTACTTTCAGTCTTACTCTGCGGTTCAAAGGGAAAGACTTCTAAGATATGTATACATAGCATACAGACGTCAATGCAAAAGAGTCCTCCATCTGAACGCCTTTAGAATACTTCCAATCACTCATGGAACGCTTGCAAGTCTTGCAATCAAAAGGCACCCAGTGAGCATTGTCATTCTAGACCATACTTGCTTTAGATACTAGATGAAGCTAGACAAAAAGCGTCACTTGGATGGTCTTACACTGGATAAGGTACGAGCAGGTTTTTCCGGACCCTAGTCCATATGGCTGATACTGCGACCTAAAAGATTTATTGTACAGCTGTCAAATGCCAGCGCTACCAACTTGAAATGACGAAATGAAAGGCCTGTATCATGCTAACTGAGGAGATTGTGCTCAGATGACTCGTCGTCTTCCGAGTAGAACCTACGTTCTATGCCTGGGCACAGATTGAGCTTGTTGAGCTGATATTTCAGGCCACTGTGAGCTGTTAGAAGGATCACCAGCTTCATACTACTGTCTTTGTCTAAGCAGAGACTGTCGTAACCCCAGGTTAGACGAAGCTTGTGTTCCCATACGTTAACAGTAAGGCTTAGGTCCAATCAACGCAGATCCTGAACCAGCCCTGGCTAGTTTATCTTCCAATTCGTTGCCTACAATCCCCTGATGACCTGGAACCCATCCGAGCAAGGGATCGTAGTGCATCGTAACAGCATTTAACTGCTATGGAGTCCACTAAGTTGAACGGCAGCGCTCTGACAGCTGCCTGACTCTCTTTTAGAGCCCTTGATTCCCTTACCAAGGTTTAACCTGGCGCAGATCTCACTGGCACGGAGTTCAGCCTGGAAAACCGTAGGACACATTCCCATAGGTATTGAGACTTTGGTATTGGGTCCAAAGACACCAGCACCCACGCCACAGTCCATTTTTTTTCCGTCTGTGACCCATATCAGACCCAGTGTCGGGACACCATTAGACCAGTCTGCACCTCAAATAACCTACCGAAACAGTATTCCCTGACCATAACGTTGGGGACAGTGCAGAACATGTCTCTTTGATTGAGTCAAGAATTTTCAGGTGTCCCACGTGGTCACCTGCCTTAAACTTGTACTCTAGTTGCGACTTGATAACACATCTAGCAGGCAGAGGTGTAAGCCCAACGGTAGGTACGCATGGCACCTGAAATTCCGAGACAGACTATTGTAGCTTCTGAAGCTTTGCTGCCGCTGTCTGTTCAAGTACTTTTGGCCACTACACGATGGCCGCGTACGTGGTAATGGGCCTCACCAACATGAATAGTTTTTGGATTGAGACCCCAAGTTCTGGCACAAAGGCGTCTACTGGCCCACATGGCTCTGGTGGGGCGTTCTATGGCGGACTTGATATCAGAGTTCTAGTTAAGCCGTTTGTCTATCACCCTTCTTATGGTGATAGGTCCCAGATTGACCAATCTTCTGTGAGTAAAAGGCGCTCTGGAATGGTTTTGCTAGGGTTAATAGAAAGTTCCTCGCTATTACACCATTCTAGAACGTCTAGTTAAGCACCCTGTATGACGCTGGAAATGGTCGCCAGTCCATCTGCAAAACCAATGGCGATATAGCCTGATCTACATAGATCTGCTAGAAGTTTGTCGATAACTAGTGGCCACAGAGTCCACTAAATTGGAAGACAGCGCTCTAAGAGCTGCCTCACTAGTGACCACGTTAGGCGAAGACCACCGGAACATTTGACAGGGGAAGTTATGCAAATCGGAACAGCAAGCAGGCGACCTGTCAGACTTCGGCTTCCTTGGATAGATGACAACATGACCTGGTACTAGGAGGGTCAGTGGCACATAGCAGTAAGGAATGGCTAGAATAAACGAGAATGCGTAGAACATCTTAAGTATCTTTGAGGTTCAAATACACACACAATCGATATTAAACTCGGAGTACACTGCATAACAGACTAAGACACTCTCAGTGGAATAAAAATAGAAAAGAATACTTCTATGAGATTGCACACGGGACCACGAAGATGTGACTGAAAAGTCACTTCCCTTCAAACCAAGACGAACAAGCCCTCCCTCTAGACCTCCTCTCCCACCCGATTGCGAGCAACCGCATTCAAAGTTCCTCATAAAATAAGTTCGTCTAATAAATTTACATTTGTCTAATAAAAACGTTCATTGAATGAATAATTCCCCACACTTGTGTGTAATTTTTCACTCCCAGCTAAGAAAGTTTTTCCTTACCCGCTGCACCCTAATACGTTTAATATTCCAGCCTTTCACACAAAATGTCGCGCACATTTTGAAATGTTTCTTTAATAATAACCCTATTATTTGCCACACCCAATTATCGTAAAAAGTGTATCTGCACCCATTTCACTCCGACTTACCCCATCCCGAGGTACACATATATACCCCAGCCTCCATCCGGTTCGAACGCTATACAAAGGAAAAGTAAAATGTCAAAAATGTCGACGCCATTCTTGTAGATGAATGATGTGGAGTGGGAACACTCATAACCCAGCGGGGCTCGTATATTCTTAGATAATTCTTCGCAGGCGGATCTGAAAGGAATTCAGGGCGCTTTGCTGGAGATGGAATATATAAGGAAAGCGGAGGAAGCTTCTGGTGACAAATTATTCATCGAATTTTCAGAATTTCGTCGAACAAGACGATGGTTTGGAGAAATTCAAAAAAAAAAGAGAATCTCGAACCGAAGCCGTTTACGATGACAGATGGTGGTTTTAAGTTGGTAGCGCTGGCATTTGACACCTGCCAAACTCAGCTGGCATTTGAAGTGTCATAATCTTAGAAGAGAGTGCAAGCGTTACTGATGTCGTAAGGCCTGTACATAATCGTAATGCACGCTCAGTCGAAAATATTGCTGCTGTGAGTGCAAGTGTTGCCTGATGATCCGAATTTATCGATTTCCCGGCGTTCGCAGTAGTTGAACGTGTCATACATCTAGCTATGGCGTACTTGACATTTGGATTTGCATCTCCATCCTTATGACGTTTAACTTACCCAGCAATTAAAGCCTGCTGGCCATTCACAACGCCGTAGATACGCTTCTTGGGAGTTGGAACAACAGACAATAAACACCGATTTTTCGAACAACATTTTCTTCAGTGATGAGGCACATTTCTCACTCGGTGGCTCAGAAAACCCACAAGTGATCGAAGAGGTGCCGTTTCATCCAGACAAAGTGACTGTTTGGTGTGCCCTATGGTCGAAAGGTGTCATTGGCCCGAATTTCTTCGAAGATGCCAATGGGCGGACGGTTACAGTCAATTCGGATCGATATGGTCGAATGATAACCGATTTTTTTGGCCGGCTATTGAAGATCATGACTTCAACGATATGTGGTTCCAACAAGACACACAATACTACCAATTATGGCTCTATTGCGTGACAAGTTTCCTGGTCGCGTAATTTCACGTTTTGGCAACGTCAATTGGCCACCAAGATCATGTGATTTGACAACGTCTGTGGGGCTGCGCATAAGACCGTGCTTACGCGAATAATTTCCGAACTCTAGGCTCATTAAAAGCCAACATTACTCAAGTTATGGCCGAAATGTGCGAAAAAGTGGTTAAAAATTACCTCAAAAGAATGGCATGCTCCGCGTCTTCCCGAGGCGGCCATTTCAATGATATTCTTTTCCACACTTAATGGATAGGTCCACACTTTATAATGAATTGAAATTTTCGTCAAAAACGTATCGCTGTGGCTGTACTTCCGAACGAATGACCCTAGTTTTTCAGGTACCCTTCGGATCTGAAGAATTTGCAAATAAAATCATGTCTGCCACGCCTACTTTCTTGCCATTTTTCTATACAAAACTATGAGTATCATCTCCGATTCAGTCTGACCATCTGTTCTAAATTTTTAGGCCTTTAGATACGATGTGTACGATGCACGATCCTTAGGAGAGAATATCAGTTTTCCTTGGTCTTCGTCCTTTTCCTACATGTCATCCCTTCGTTAGGGACAAATCTTACCTTGAGGAGCCCTTCGGAATACCCGTCCGCACAACATCGGGCCTGACCCACACCTCATTGGCAGATAATTAGATTTCGGTGTTCCCAAGTTTCCATCTTTTCTTGATTTGTAATTCACACCTCTTCTGACATCGCCCGGGGGAAGAGCTCATGACACCCACTTATGTGTGACACATGACGACACTCCGATGGCGCGCAAAATATTTTGCCACAAAACGAAAAGTCCCAGATCTTGCAAACGGTCTTGAACTTTACTTCAAATCGTAATGTGCGTAGAAAAAAACAGATATTATCTGATTTTGAAATTTCTAATTTCTTCGCCATACACCCATCGAAACGTGTGCCTGTGTGTGCGTTTGTGTTAAAGAAAACTTTTAAGGATAATTGCTAATTTTTGGTTGGAACGCATACATCTCCCTCTCGCGCGCGGGAGAGCAGACTATACGCAGTACATCAATAACACACACGGTCGACAGCTGCTGGCTTAGAAAGATGGCTGGCTGGCTGGTTGGTTGGTTGGTTGGCTGACTTGCCTTGCTTCTGGTTCCATGTGGAATGGAATGGAAGTTAGCACTCCTTTTATACGTGTAGATGCGAAAGGCAAAAATGATTTTATTATGTCAAAAGGAAAACTTTTGGCAGAACAAAATTTTGGTATTCCTGTCGTTGTTGAACGTGGCTCCGTGTACGGCGACACATCACATCTACTCCTCCATAACCATCGAAGAAGGAACAATAAAGAAATTCTATGCGTGGTGTGAGCGGTAGGAGCTCACACACACATACATGCACACATGTCCTTGCCAAAATGAGAATTTATGTAAATATATGAAAGTGTTCTTATTCCGCGCGCACCTATAAATAAAATAATACATTTCGGGAAAAATTTACGATGAACGATTACTAACAAGGGAATCAGCGCAGGAATCAGGATGTGGAGTTGCGAGATACTCGTATTCCGCGCGCGATATTATGCAAAACTAGTTAAATTTTCCCAACCAAATGGCAAGGAGGTGACGTTAATAAAACGATAGAGTTGGCTTCCTATTTTTGTTTTTCATTTTGGCCGTGTGGTGCCTTGTGCGTTGAATTTGAAATTAGTTAAATGAGGCTTTAAGGTTATGGAGTCCGTTCGGGTAGGGTGGAACATTCTCGTTTGGTGGAAGGGGGAGCACCAATCGGCTCTGTGATTTTATTTGTTGAAAGGATAAGAAAATCCAATTTCATCGTCCTATGCCCGGGCCATGGTACAAAATGCTTAGCAGTAGTGTGCCCAACACAGAACCTTGTGGTCTTCCAAAGCAGAAGAATTATATTCAAGATTTCGTCTGTTCCAGTTGTCCAAGGTGCGACTGTTTGGTGGAAGGCACTCGAGAAGGAACCTCATCTTGAAAGCGGGACCGGGATTCAACTGCCAGACAGTGATTTCTCACTTCGCGTGTACCGGAGCAGCTCCATAGCTAAAACGACACTAAGAATAATTGAAGGCAGAAGGCATGGTATAATCAGAAATTTTCTATTAGAATTCCTAGCGAGGAGGTGTAGGGTAAGGGTATAGTATTGTACCGAGAATGAAAAACAAATCAGTCCTTCAGACTTAAGGATGATTTCTGATAGCAGTTCGCAAAAATCTCCACAAAAACCTGGACTGGACTGGGACATGGCGGATAAGCTGGCTAGGCCATGGTCAAATCTTAGCTCCACGTAGGCCCTTTCAGAGGCTTGACCAGGAAAATGGACATTTAATCCAACGAAGAGGCTTACAAACGATGGTTTCTAATGTACGATGGTTGTATGTACATCCACCACAGTCAAATCGTTATGACATACAGATCTCTCGACAGTGGAAGGCATCGTGACAGTGGAAGAAGTGCTGATTGTCCAGCATTAGTCACAAGAAGAAAGGACACTTTTGCTGAACGGGACGATATAAGAGAACTAACCCCAGAGATTCGTCCACTTATCTGGTAGGTTTAGATCAACCGTAGATGACAGAAACTAAAGTTCTCAGGAGTCTTATGAGGACCCTACCAAGAGCACCCATTTGCCTAAGCCAACCCAACCTAGAGCCCAGTTTATTTAATGCGTTAGTACGTTGGATTACGGAGCGAAGGCTGCCATGTTCAATCCGCAGACAACACCTTACACTCGCGAGCGTCTGACAAACATTCGAGAGTAAAACTATCACGAAAAAGCTTCTGAAATAACAAATTGTCCTTCGGACATAAATAGTAGGACCCTTCCAATTGTGTAGAGAATATAACACGCACTATGCGAATGCGAACGGTTGTGAGAAGCTAGGCCCTGGCCAAGTATTTTTCTGTCCACACGCGAAGGTTTCATGAACGCCTCCGTTGCTGGTAATCCGGATTTTCCGGATTTGGATGACCTAATGAGGGCGGATTGACAACAGGAATATGAAGCAGAAAGCGAAGAAGTTTGGAAGCAGTAGCTTCTAGCTTCTCACAACCGTTCGTGTTGTTCTTTACACGAATGCAAGGGGCCTACTGTTTAATGCCGTATCCGACGGGCAATTTGTTAATTGAGAAGCTTTCTCAAGACAGTTGTACTCTCGGATGTTTGTCAGACGCTCGCGAGACAGAAAGCAGGGCAAACGTTTTCGGTGTGTAACTAGTTTCACCCAAAGACAAAGCATTTTAGTCTTTTTAAGATCTCAAGTCGAAGAAGATGTCTCGTGTCATGAAGGCGGCAACGATCTTTCTGAAATGTCGTTCTATTGCCCGAAATGAGTCTACAGTGCAGCTCTGGGCAGATTTGTTAGGAGTAGCTGGTTGGCGTGTCTTGTAAAGGTGATGCCACAGTCATCACCCGGCAGGCTGACCCACTTAAAATCTCACATTCCATGGTTTTTTTGTTTCCTTTTTTTTAATTAAAACTTAGAACTATTTTTCGCTACAATTTCCTCGTTTTTTTTTTCAGGAAAGTAATGTTCCCTTTGTGGAAGAAAACCAACATGTCTAACCCACACATACCCACGAGCCCCGCACACACATGCATTTCTTATTTTCACCCTCTTTCCTCATTAAAAAGTCCTCATTCGTTTATTACATGGAATTGTAAACTTAAATTATGTAGTGCCTGTGTGTGGATGATACACACGTGTGTACCGAAATGGGACTCTCTCTCGGCTAAAAATGTTATAATATAAAATGGGCTTGGCTGAAGGATTATATCTCCTTTTTTTTTTGTTTTAATACCAAGAGCTGCTCCAGCAGGAGCGGGGTTCCATGGTGCAGGGGTATGGCATGGAAGAGGCATGTATACTCGAGGAAAGTGCGGAAAAAAATATAATGAAGGAAAAATATGTTCGCCTGGTTAATATGAAAGTTAAACGAAATTGTGTTTTAGAATTAGACGAGCGAGAGAGAGAGAGAGGGAGAGCGAGAGAGAGCATGGCTTTGTGTAAATTTTCAAATTGGTTTTTTACCAACGTGTAGGTACACATACTTGGGTACAGTTAAACCGCCTTAAGTTATAGAAAAATGAGCATTTTTTGGCTTTGTTTTCGGAACAGGCAGAGTTTTGAACCTACTACGTGTTCGCCTTAAAAGTTTGCTTTTTTCAATGGACTCGATCCGGTCCATTATTTAACCCCAAGGAGGAGTGCTTCAGACCCAGACGCTCACCAGGGGTGTTTCAAATACATGTTACAGTAGGGGCGAGGTCTAAGCCGTTGAACTGAACAATGGTCAGAAACTTGTCCGAAGTACTTGTTTGGTGTGCACAGCCTTTAGATGGTACTAAAGTCGGTTGATGTATTTGTACGGATTGAACTCCAACGAAAACGCTGCAAGTCCAAACCTAACAGATCGACTGTTTAGCCTGCCCAAGTGTAGGGAATCCTCGTTTATCCTTCGTCTGATTTTTCATTTTTTTTTTTTTCGGAGAAAAAAATTGTAGGGGCTACAGTACATACGGAGACAGATTGGATCCTTTCTCAGGATCTGGTTTGTCGCAGGGGCGGGTCATCTCCAAGAGAGCAACTCCATCTTTCGGTCTCCCTCTCACTGGAAGGCAATCCGCAGAGCAATTAACATCTTCCGCTCTCCTTTCAGGACATTTCGGGTCCCCTTCAAAATATTTACGGACAACTCCTTCACGTTACACAAGCCTTATTGAGTCTGCAAGGGATCAATGCCTTAAAATGCTAAAGTAGCACAGAAGGAGCTATGTTGAGTGACTTCTCGCAGATCTTGGACCTTAAGACAGATGACTTTACAGATCAGTTGAAGAGACTAACTCATGGACACATGAGAATAAAGTGCCTGCCATTGAACTGTGTTCACGGGTCGCTTCTCTTATCGTAAGCACTCCGGACTTTACCCTTTCTAACTGAAAATAAATTTATTTTGAAGTCTTACTCAATAGCATCCCTGCTCTATCTGCGTCTTATAAGACAGGTAAGCGATAAAGTCTAGACTCTTTCCAAGTGGACTGGATTGGATCCTAATCCTAATCACGGACAGAGGTTCTACTGCTTGTTTCACTCTACCTATCCAGTTGTTCAATCCAAACCAGAAGGGTCAGTGTCCAGCCTTCTCACCTGGCATAACTTTCGAACAATTGCACTCCAGTTTACATACGCACCCTCCTCTGCTAATCAAGGACAGTGTCATGTCCCATTTGATAGAGTTCCGTTCCGAATCTACCCCGTTTTTTAAATTGAATACGAAATCCAGATAAAAGGCCTGATTTCGCTATCAAAAAAAATCCGTAAGGGATGAACATAAAAAACAAAAAACGAAAAACATCTGCAATTTGCCAGAAAACTAGAAAACGTATCTATTTGGGTGCGTGTGTCACTTGGACAAACAAGTTTTGCGCTGACCATTCGAATTCGCCGCAGTGTTCATTTGAACATGCTGACCGTTACACACTTGAATCAGGTTTGCGTTCCCAGGACGAAAGCGCCAACGGCGACTGACCACCGCACTGACCAGGAAAATTCCAATACAAAAGGAGCGATGTATTAAAAATTCCTTAATAAACCAGTTTTATCCTTTATCCCTCCATTGTCTTGTTGCATTCAAGTATATTCAACAGTTTCTCACAAAAAAAAAAAAAAGGATTAAGAAAATTCCACATTACAACACTGCCCAGTGGTCAGCAACACAGACAGTACACGACCCTTCTGCGTGTGTCCTGTGAAGAAGCATAAAAATGTGCGTGTTCGTACCTGAGACGAGAAACAACCCTTCAGGACATTTTTCTTCCTTCTTGACCATCGGTCAAGGGGTTGAAATAGATAGCAACAACGACGATGAAAGGTCCCTCCTGTGGAGTGTGGGAAAATATTGTCACCGACCGGCCGGCGGTGAGACAAAAGGGGGAGATTTTCATTTCCTTTTCCCAGAGACTAATGCCCCCCCCACCCTTTTGCACCGCAAAGGATCATCAGTGAGAGGAGGTATTAGAAAAGATTTCTTCACTCCGTGTCGTGTCGCAAGGATTGAGAAGGATTAGAGAAAGAAAGGAACAACAAGAAAAAAAAAAAAAAAACCTCAAACAAGATAGCGGGTGGTGTGGGTGGTGGTTGTGTAGAAAAATCGCGCGTCTTCTTTACTTTCGTTGTAGGTACCTATGTGAGTCCTTGTAGACATTTGATTGGTGTTGGTACATGGCGTGCACTGCTGTATGCGGTTGGCTGGTTGGTTGCCTGTTGGTTGCTTTCCTTATTTTTCTCTCTATCCGTCCTCCGTACACGGGTTTTTCTTGTTTTCTTTTGCTCCATTCTTTTTGTTCTTTTCTTCTTCTTCTTCTCCTTTTTTTTTTCGTTCCCCGACTCTACACAGCGAATATTTTTCCTTGTGTACTCGTACCAAGTGTGCCAGAGTGGATTTCTTTTTCTTGGGTGTTTCGGTTTGGTGTGCGCGCCTTTCTCCTATGCTACCGCTGTGCGCGCACTCATTTCCACAGTTTTCATCCCATTACACCGTCAAGATGGAACACACACGATTTTCCTTTCCACCATCCCCCAAGGAGAATGAAATACGACGTACTCGTATGCAAAAAAAAAAAAAAAAAACACACACATGAGTGTGGAAAGACATCGGCGCACCGACAAAAGGAAAAAGAAAACAATAACCTTTCGTGGAAATCCTGTGAAGGAACGATTCTCTCTCTGTGTGGGGGCAGAAGGGGGCGCCTTTATTTTAATAATTTTTTTTTTGTTCTGTGTGATGGTGTGTATGAACATATATATCCTAGCGGAGTGTTCCTTTGGTATTTTTCCTCGGATTCTCTATGGTTTCTTTCGAGTCCTTTTTCTGGCTGAAGAATTCTTTTTGTAGGTGGTGACTATTGAAAAATATGCGCGCACACGCACGCGGTCTTCACAGCTTTTTTTCCACCCTTATTCTTCTTCTTCTTCTTGTTCTTGTTCTTGTTCTTGTTCTTGTTCTACTGCTTCTTTGGATTCTTGAGGATGGATTTGGTTTCTCTTTTGAAGAAATTGCTAATAAAAAATATTTTTCTTAAGGACTCACGTAGACGCTGGGGCTGGGGTTGGGTTTCAGAATTTCGAATTCATTTCGGTTTTCAGTGAAAATTAAAGTTCATGCCATAGTGTGGGGGATGCACTCCAGTGACTCCTGAATACATCTGCATATGTATGTTTGTATAACAAGCCCACGCATAGTATGGTGGAAGTTTGTGCGACTTGCACTCCTAAGGCCAACAGAAACTCTTTGTTTGTCATTTAGACCCTCAACTTTAGGGGAAAGGTAGATCTGTAAATTATTTTTGGGAAAAACTAGTTCACTCGAACTAGGGAAAATCCTTAAAAATTTTGAGAAACAATGGAAAGTATTTGATTTGGATGAGATCCATCTCATGTAGGGAATGGCTTAAAAGGTACACATTTCACGGTCGGAAACCTGAATATCGACGCCCCCGGGACTAGGAGAAGACTGAGGGTTTCCTTGTTGAAAAAGGTCTCTCTTTTCAGAAAAAGGGGAAAAAACTAACCTTGGAGATCGAATTAGTACAACTAGCCTCGGCAGAAGAGTCCAAAATCAATTTATTTGGACCTGAGTTCAAAAAATTACAACAATTTCAAACAATTTGATCCAAAAATTACTGCAAAGACGATTAAACATGGTCGTGGTAATGCCATTGTTTAGAAAACTGATGTTTTGGCATTTTCAGTGGCCCTAAACGTATTGCCTAAGTAACTAGAAAGGTTAGAGTTCTTGAGAGGTTAGGACTGTCCCGAGACCAAAATCCTATTCAAAACCCTGTCCCTAACCCACAATATAGATTCGAGTTGTGGAAAAATGTCAAAAAAAAGTGAGTGCACGACTAGGTCGTACGTACTTGCATCTTAAGACTGTGTCGCGCGACGCAATGCGACTCGCTACTAGCCACCAGTTACACAAGTACATATGGAGGTTTTCATGGCATAGCAATTAGGTACGAATTGAGCGACTACAAGGCACGAGAACAACGAGGCGAAACAGCTCTGTTAAAATCACTCAATCGCTTGCGATTTCGCTACTGGCGACTTGACTTGAAATCGCGCGAAAACCCATCGCGTTGCGCGAAAAGAATTTGGTTGCCCATGAACAGAGCCTAATGCTACATAACAGGATTCTTGATGGAATAATAATGTTAACATTGTACCGATGTGACTTAAGGCCTTTCAAGATTTACTTAATTTTATAAAAACGCCTTCGAAAAGTGGGCGTGGCCATATATAGAGAATTTGAATTTTGAACTTAGAATGAAAATTTTGATTTTGGGTCGAATTGTGCCAGGTTTGAAGCAACTCCGTTCAGTTGGCTAGGTTGCAATAGAGCGTAAAGACAGACAGACAGGCAGAATTGGAGGACCAACTCATAGTTCGAGCCCATACATCTCCTAAAGCTACTGGTAGGTGCAAAAAAATGAATATGAAGTACCGAACCCTATGTGTTGGACAGAGCTCACAGCTTTGTTTGGTTGTTTTGGGCTTCAACAAGCCGAGCAATAGGTCCCTTAGGGTCATCAACTGAGCTATCGGGTCAAGTTCTTTAAGAAAAATGGAAAAAAGAAGAGAATTCTAAGAATCTTAACAGAGAACTAATGGGATCTGCTCTTTGAAGGTTCTCTGTGGGAACAAAACACCACTAAAGCTTGATGGTACCACAGTACATGGTAGATCTATCATTTGAAGAAAAAAAAAATGTCAAAGAAACAAGAGGGTCCTCGGAATCATTAGATCCTATGGATCTTCAGTCTGCTCGACAGCCATTGATGAACAGAGCTATTTGAAAGAACACCACAAAGTCTCGAGAATCGATACCGAAAGCAGAACTGGATATGATCCCCCTGAACTTGTATACTAAAGGTTCTGTTGCAAACTGAGGTCTCAGATTGAGAGATGAGTGCTAATAGATGCATAGAAGCCAGTCACCTTCCTCTTTCGGGACGGACTGGCTTCTTGGACATAGTAATACAGAAGGTAACGAAAAAACTGATGCCTTGCCAGGAAAGGCATTAAAAAGGAACATCAGAGGAGCGGACACATATATGTATACTCCTACCTGTTCAATTCGTCTGTGAGGAGCGACGCAGCGACAGCTAGAACTAGCCGCCGACAAGCAATTTGCTCGTTGAATCTCAGGTCCAGACTGCTGTCGGTAGAGGATCTCTGGCAATATTTACGGACAAGTAAATATGACAGCCATCTTGTCAAAGTAGTAGAAAAAGAATGCCATCCCCACCATACGATACTGATCCTTTAGCTTCGTTGTGGATGAGGATCGTCAAGTTCTATCGATATAAAGCGGAGCAAGCTCTGAATTGTCAAAAAAATGTTTGCATAGTTTAGACCAAGGACGTGCTCAAAGCAGGTTCTATCAGCTCGTAACGAATAGACGGTGAATCTGACGCTTATGGGAGGAAAAACAGTTCAGAGCGCGATCCAAAGTAGAAAAACGTCCATAGCAGCATTTAGAGCAAGCAAATGTATCCATTTGGCGACAGCCAGGTTTCGGCGGTTTTCCCATTGCAAAGCGAGTACTCGTCCTTCTCAGCATTCCGCAAAGTCAAACTTTATTTCCCCAAAATACCTGTGTAAAGCAAAACACTTACGAGTTTTCTCGAAGCACTTGCAGGGAGCACACAATTCCAGACATCCTTTTCATTTTTCATGCGAATTTAATTTTTCTCCCACAACCAGTCTGCTGAATCCATCCTCTTCTTTCTATATCCTTACACTGTGTGCCCCTCCTAGTGCACACGAGTCAAAGTACATAAAATTGGAAGGAAAAGGATACTGTACGCTCCCGTTCTACCCACTCATGTTCCCTCATCAAAAAAAGGACCAAAAAAAGGAAACTATGAAAATGAAATGTCATATTTCCACGGTGTGTTAGTTTATGAAAAGTAATTTCAAATTTTTCAAATGGAAGACATGCAGCTAGAACGGTCCTGATGGTGATGATGATGAGTTTTCATTTTTTATTTAAGCTAGTTTGTCTGGCGAATATCCTTCCTTTTGGATTAGGAAGAGATTACCATATCATTGGGAAGTGTAATGAATGACTTTTTAGTTGTGGTCTTGACTGAGGGCGGAGCAAGGAGCTACGAAATGCGGTTTCTAAAAGAATTTGTGACAACTATGAGGTATAAGTATGTATGTAAGTGTACTGCGGGAAGGATGAATGTAATAACGTTCGTCTATCTGGATGAGGTGGGTCTTGCTGCAGGATTTTCTGTAGAAGTTATTGCTATGTTATTAGAATAGTCGGGGAAGGGTTAGTCAATAATGTTGTTACAGGACACGACATTGAAGTGAACTCTTTCTCAAACCCAAGACAAGGGCCAAGATGAAGAAAATGGAAGAACTGACATAAGGTTACAGCAGTAAAGGCTTTCAAATTCTTCCTTGCTGAAGCATGCACTCACCGAAGGTAGAATTGGCATCTAAAGGTAAGGTAGGACGTTCTTTGGAGTGCATTGCGAAAGCCTTCTCCACCAAACAAGCGACTTATAAGCCAGAAAACGCCTTAAATGTCCTTGACTTCACATACCTTGGCCAAAGAAGTTTCTTATCTCGGATCACTTTCAAGGGCCTAGCTGGGTCAGACCGACTAGCCTCAATTTTCAAAGGATAACCCATTCGTCGACCATGTCCAAGGTTATTAGGACAAACTATCTGTAGGCGTAACCCAATGGGAACTATGGCAATGTCTACCATAACCGCCACAGTCCGCATGTTTAACCAAAATTCTGCAGCATTGTCGCGATCCAGAATACCATCGCATCCACCCCATGTTGTCTAGAGTCACCAATTCAGTCAAGACCGCCCCTGTGTCGATGGATATACTCATGTCTGTGCGGCATTCTCCTCTTGCCACTAGATTTTGGAATGAATAGGGTGACCAGATACCATTTCCAATTGTTATGCTTCAGCAGCTGTCAAAGTTGCCAATGACATCCAGCTGTCAAAATTCAATAAAGTTTGCCATTTCATCATGCATTGCTCAATTGTGAACACGCAACGTAAGGTCGTAAGGTCGGTCGTAGTCATGGCTTTAGTGTACAGGCAATTCATCACTTTAAGCTCTCTTGGACCTGAAGCCTCTAACCAGACAGAGATTGGTGCGAAATTAAGAAACGATTGCCCCAGTAGCGGCCAGTATCCAAGAAGACCTACAAATGTCAATTAGGCGCTAATCAGCTGGAGTGGGCATCGCCATCCGGCTTTTCTTGCGAGTGGATTGATATATCCGAGTTGAGATTCCAACAAACTGGCGCCACATACCATATAAGCGACTCAACAAACAACTGAGTCGTTCCACTGGAACCTCGATTAATTTCTCTGAATCTACGTCAAGTCTACACTAACAAGCCAACCACTTTGGACGAGTTTGAGGCAAACATTCAAGACGCTATTGCCGGAATAACACCGCACTCATTGCACCGAGTCATCAAACATTAGACCGACCGCTGGAAGCACTGCCAGCAAAGCCGAGGCGGCTATTTGAATGATGTGCAATTCCACACCTAATGGCATAAAGGCGGCTTCAAAGTAATTCCAGAATCAAGCTTATACCTCACACAGTTGTTGTTTTATTAAAATTTTTTTTCTCATCGTTCTTATCTGGTCACCCTGTATATTGCATCCTCAGCCGAATCCTGCACCTGGAAACAGTTTAGTTAGTAGGACGTAAGTCCCAAAGATCTTAGACCTCTCTAATCCTATCACCCTCTCAACCTACTCATGTTGAAGATCGTCTAACTATGGGTAAAGGTGCACTGTTGAACCTCACAATTGAAGCCTACTAACAGCTTTATCAACTCAAGACTGGGTGAGGCCTCAGTTCAAAAGTTCGCTAGTAGGGGTTCTGCTCAAGGAAGTGCTTCTCTTGCAGTGGGAATGGTGCAATTGAAGTGCCTATGCAGAGTTATACTGCGTTGCATGTCGCCCGGGGGTCAATCTTCAGAAAACCCAACACAAAAAAAGCCTACTAACAGCTTTATCAACTCAAGACTGGGTGAGGCCTCAGTTCAAAAGTTCGCTAGAAGGGGTTCTGCTCAAGGAAGTGCTTCTCTTGCAGTGGGAATGGTGCAATTGAAGTGCCTATGCAGAGCCCAGGGGTCATTCCTTAGAAAACCCAACACAAATACGGTCATCTTAGACAGTAAACCCAACATCCTGGAGTGAATTAAGAAAAAAAAACTGTTGGAAGCAAATGAGGACTCGAGGAGCATTTCTTCTGTGAATCACTCTGCAAACTTGTCGCTCGTCTTTCTCTAAAGAACAACCGCGGTTCATGTACCACGATTGACTAGGAGTGTGATGTAGGGTCACAGACTGGTCCAAAACATAACCCGAAGTGGCTGAAGGTGTTTCTCTCTCAAAATTTAGCCTGTAACTTCAGGCAGCATCCGATGAAAGAGTTCCTGTCGTGACAATGATCACAATTTGCTTACTTTTTTCTGATAGTCAAGCCCCGATCAGATACTTGGTTTCGGCTGTTGTCATTACCCCCCCCCAGTTTTGATTTTGATGAATCGGTTTTCCTCAGATGTTGTGATTAATCACTACAACCCAACCTGTGAGGGAATTGCTAGATCCTAAAACATTCACTCCTACCAAACCACACGCCTTTGTGCGTATTCTTTCCTTCATCCACATTAAGCAGATTCGCCGAGAGCAGCACCCCATTCCACAGCCCCTTCATCAAAGGAAAGATAAAATTAATTAAATTAATTAAAAAATTTCCCCAAAATAAAAGGAATAAAATTGAATTCTAAGCTCGGGGTATCTATAGGCATATGACTGCAAAAAAAATAGAACCAGCTTCACCCGTTTAAGCCCCCCTCTGTTCGAGTTCTCATGCTAAAAGCGGTTTATTTAATTTATGAAAATTTTTACTCAACAGCAACCCGAACCCGTACCCAACCCACCCGAGCGGTAGGTGTATCCCTTAGATTTCCACTTAGCCTACGCTACCTTCTTCAAGTTCCTTGCAAGCGGCACTTCCTCTGACGAAATGCCATTCGCCCAGTGTTGCCTTTTTTTCTGTTGTTGCTGTGCTGCTGTTGAATTGTTCACTTCAGCTCCCCTTCTTGGGACCAAAAAAAAAAAAAGGAAAGACTTGCTGAGCTAACAAGACTTTTCCAAATACCTTTAAATCCTGCCTGGAGTTTCTGTTCCTTTTTTTTCCACACACGTACCTACAAATGTATATAAATACATTTTGGTTTATATGGAGTCCTTACTGTGTGTGTTCAGGGAAGAGCAGGCACTTGGGATATATCCCGTGCTAGTCCTAAGAAGTGGTTGCGACTGTTGACTGGATGGTACATTCATTCGCGGAAAAAAGGGTGCAAACGGCTTACATAAGGATACCGAACCACCGAAGCAGGGAGCACGTACCAGAAACGTTTTCCTTCATTATTATAATTTGGGTTTTTTTTTTTAGTTTTCTGTTCATATACGCACCAACAAATCATATAATAAATTCGTTTAGTTAAAAAGCAAAGCACTATAGCTACTCCTTGGAATGTATCTTCGTCTTTCCTCAGGGGTTCTCTTACCCTGCGATGCCCCCGAACGCAGAGGCAAGGCAAGCCCTCTTTGTTTTGTGATAAAGTTCTGTAGAATGTGGCAGCAGTACACGTAAGCGGGTGGAGATGGTGAGGTCCTTGAAGAAAGGGAAAAATGCCATGCCACACACACACAGTATGTGTGTGCGTCGAGGGTTTCGTTTTGAAACGACAAAAACCCACCCAGGAAAGAGATCGTCTAATTTTATTTTCCGTATCGTGTCATAGAAAGCAAAATTGATTTTATTCACTTGTTCTTGAAGACGGAGTCCTTTGTTTTATGCGAGACGAGAAATTAGGCATCCAGATCACACACAGGTGCATGGTGTTTGTATCTTAAATGGATGGCAGTCGCTTTAAACTGCTGGCGAAACCTACAATACAATTGTGTGGAAGGACGCTAACTACTGCTGTATTCACAGTTCCGATCAGCTTTGAGGTTGTAGACGTGGGAGCGTCTTCCGAGATCTGGAGAGTAACGACCATCTGACTTAAGACTTAAGAATATCTATCTATTCGCTCCGCTGGATAGATTCAATGCCAAGGCTGCCAAGGGACTTGATTCTACAAATCCGACAGAGGATTACAGAATGCAACTAAAAGGACCCGCTTGCTAGAACCAACAAAAAACGACTCCAAGGACAAGCACGTAGTAGTGGACAGAACAGACACTATTTTTGGCACAGTTTTGACTATTTCAATGGAGGATTACTTCAAAGTGCTGAGCCAGACTTGAGATCAGATCAGTTGAAACCAGAGTAGTCCCCTGCACCCTATCCTGGACGAGACGAGCAAAGGTCTTTGGAATTCCTTCAGTCGCAAGCGATTCTCAAGCCCGTTCGAATCAACATCTTTCTACCTACAATCCGTCGAGAACCGCGAAATACCCTCGTTCTTTTATAGTTCTTAAGTCGTAGTGCTAAGGGTATGTCAGTCTTGATATGAGATTGAGGATAACTATTCAGTTTCCAACAGGATTCTGCTGTACCACCCCTAGTACCTGTTAAATGTAGCAACGAACAAGACTTCGTGAGATTAGCCACTGATAGATGAGGCACCCTCTAATGTCGTGGCTCCAGAAAACTCTGAAGGATTGTGCGCTCTTCATGTGAATTGCAGCCGGCCACAATCTCTTGGCAGTCCATCGAAGAGGAGTGCAACTAAACAGTGGCCTTGAGGGTACAGACGCGGTAGAAAGCACGTCTGCCACCTAAGATACTTATTCCAATCCAAGGAAGACACAAAACTGTCGTTTTCTGAACCCCAAAGTAGATTTCAAACAGTAATTCAGGAAACTTACCATTTTTGTCTGCTAAAATTGGATTTTACAACAACTTTTGTGAATCGCACGTGAAACAGTTCCTGAAAATAGTTTTTAGAAAATTTGTCAGAATTTCGAAAAAATGCAGTAAAACGTTGGAACTCTCTGGGTAACGAGGGGCTCAGTGTTGTAGCCTACGAGAACGACATTGTTGCAAGGATATCGGCAGAGTTTCTCTGAATAAACTCGTTAAATGGACTGACAGTGTTGGTCTAGGAGTTAACCCATCGAGAACCGAACTTGTATCAAATGCCTTGTATAGCTCCCCCTAGACCCAAGGGTACTGAACTGTAATTTGCAGACCTCGCCAGATATCTGCGGGTAATTCTCGACAAGAAACTTAGTTGGAAACCTCTATTCACGTAGGAAAGCTATAGGCCCAAACTGGGATCTCCGGCTTATAGATTGGATGCATACGGTAGTCCTTAGACCTATCCTTTTGTACGCAATCCCAGTTGGTTCGACGGCACTGGACAAGTAAAGCAACTTTACCACACCTGAGAAGGTTCAAAGGCTGTCCTGCGTCTGCAAAACGGGAACAGTTGCTTTGGAAACTATGCTCCATCTTCTTCCCGTTGATATCGTTGGGAGGCTGATGGCGGTTAAAGCAGCAATTACGGCTTAGGGAATCCTTGCAACTGGATCGTGATGATATGTGCTACGCAGGCATCCTAAACGGCCATAACACTATTCGTAAGTATAGAACCAGGATTACTTGTAGAAGTGCTTGGGAATCAGGAGAAATTCGAAACGAATCTGCGACACAGATGGATCAGAGACAGCTTCTGGAACAGGGCATTCGATTTGTGTATCACCACACGATTGCCAGACCACTGTAGCATATTTCAAGCAGAAGTTACAGCAGTCCGTGAAGTCGCGACCTGGCTTACGATTAACTCGATAGAGTCAAGCTGTAGAGCAATGCCGCGGATCTCTCAACGAAAGCTAGCTAGGGAAGGTGCAGACCGGAACCTCCCTAATAATGGGTAGAGTCGTCAGCACTTATTAAATCAATAAAGTTCAACTTTAACACCACAACCATCAGAATGCCAAACAGTAGGTGGAACAATATCAGCACTTGACTCTCTTCCAAGCAAACTGCCAATAGGACATTAGAATTGGCGCCCTCACGGGACACTGAATGGTAGGCATGCATGCCAGCAACGATTTCTGTAGAAGCTGTACAGACGAGGGAGAGGAGGAAACCATAACACATCTCCTGAGCTCCTAGCCGAATACTCCTTCACAGATCCCAACAATCTAGCCAGACTAGTCTTAAGCAGAATTAAGAGCTTCGTCACCGGGTCGAACTGGTTTAATGCTGAAACGGCCAAAGCGGTTACCCTGAATTTTCATGTCAAGTGGAGAGTCTGTATGTAGGTCCCTAATGCTGGTAATCCTTAGGGATATAACCTGAATCTTTCTCTGGTCTAAGTGCGTCTCCACTGAGCGGGGACAGCCACCGAGCCCAAGCCAACATATTAAGAAGGAACTGAAGCCGAAGTACACCTTGGTTTTGAAATCGATGAAGTGTTGTGATGGACAAAGACAGAGTTATACAAGGTAAGCCTTCTATCTCGGGAACATAAGACACATCTTCAACTTTTCAACCATCTACCACTGAGCACTGAAGCCACTGGCTGCAAGCTGATCATAATACCTTATCCAGTGCGATTTTAAAACCATGGCTGATCTCGCTCTTTTCAAAGCAACGTATCCGGATGCGTTCACGTCCCTTCATCAGACGAGGGCCCTACCAGTTCAAGGCAGCTTTCTTTGGTGAGAGTCTTACTAGTTATGGAACCATTTGTGTACATGACAGCGTTGCAGTTCGCCAAAATAGGCCACGTAAACCGTGGCTGTCAACGTATATTTCTCTCACCCCCAACTGTCTCTTTATGACAAACTATCCATCCACTCCCCGAAAGCTTGTCAAATTTAATTAAAAAAAAAACTCTAAAATTCATTGAAAGACGCGCATTTTGAAACATAAAACCTTTTTTTCCAGCTGCAGCCATTTTTGAAATACTTTTCCACCCTTATTTCGAGTACAATCGTGAAAGAAAATGAAAAAACAACAGATTTCGAGAATACCCTCATTATTTTCCGAAAATTCATTATTTTCTATCCCAGTTCGGGATGGCTGCCACTACAGCTACTTTACGTAAAAGAATCGAAACAGCCACGTCCGGACGGTGGTGGTGTCGAAAGGATTCACCCTTCCATACATCCGACACACACTATGCCAACTCTCAGGCAAACATGTCATAACTACCCTTAGCGCCACCGCACAACCCTCCCACAGATGAGCGCAAAAAAGTTCCAAATAATGAAACTAACACAAAAACACAAAAAATAAAAACAAAAAAAAAAATACTAACGCCATCTCCTGCACCCTTCCACAACTAACCACCACCCTCTCGAAACTATGGCAGCCATGTTTCAACTGCGAGGCGCCTTCATTTTGCCTTAGAAACTGTTCTCTGCTCATTTTTCTTCTTTTCACATTTTTAGTTGTGTTTTCCTTTTTTTGGAAATTTTCTTTTTCGTCCCTTTTTTGCGAAATTCACCAAGGACCACGAGTGTATGGAATACACACTCATAGGTATACGTATACGTACGTATGTACATAGAGAAGGGTGTTCGCTCTAACGGCAACTATAAGTTTCCTTCATCTGGGAAACTTTTTCGTTCCTTCTTTTCTCGAAACACATGCATACACACTTATAAAACAGAAAAAGGAAAAAACCCTCTCCCCCCCGCCCCCATGTGGAGACAAATATGAAATCCTTTTGTAAGGAAAGTTTCCGGCAAGAAACCAGGCAACTTTTTAAGAACTGGTTAGCCCCGTATTATTACGAGAGCATGAAATATGAATAAAATTTTACACTTACCGTTATACCGGGATATCATACGTAGTCGGCGACCTTGTTGATATGGTGGCATGTTCTGGCGCATCTGAGGATGTGCAACGATGTCCTGAAAGAGTGGAGGTTTAATGTGAAAACCAAGCAATGGTGGAAGGTTTAGGTGTAAAGTGGCTGCCAGCTATTGCCAGCGATAGACCAACGTTGTGGTACCACCTACTACTGAAACCCATTTAAGGTTCTAATGAAGCGCAGTAGACTCCGAAAGTCGGTGTTAAAAAGATCACCAAGATCATTGAAGAAGGAGGCTCATAGATGAAGCTTTCTTTTGTGAGATAGAGCCGAGCAGGTGCGGAGAATGGAGACACTGGATTCCCCTTCCTTTTTGCCTCCAAGCCAAGTTGGGTGCCTTCCTGACAATGGCCAGTGACGATGCCTATTATAGTTTCGACATGCCAGCTACTAAAAGAGATCAAAATCTTAGGACGTTCCAGACCGAGCTTAGGGCAAATCTGTTTTGCTCTAGACACGTACAAGGCTTTGGTAGAAAATCAAAAAGCCATTAGGTGCAGAGTACCGACCAGGTTGTAGCCATGTGTAGGGTAGGGCTCTTCATGCAGAGGAATGAAAAGTTTTGAACGTTGAGTCATATTTGCATAAGCAGTACCCGTGATCCTGCTAAGCCATGAGTGAAAGTTGCGGATGCCTGCAAGAATGTAGCTTGCAAAGTCCCGCACTACTGCCTTCAAAGCGGCTTTCAATCAGCATGCTCGGTGACCAAAACACGTACCATCTTCTTGGTAAAATAAAGAGTTGGCAGATATGAGGAGACCTGGAATCAGTGTAAAGCCAGTCAATTGAAAGCGTAAAGACGTTTAAGAAGGATCACTCAAAGATTCCGACGGAAACCGGACTAAACCTTCCTTAGCTAGATTCAGATTAGAGTCAGATTCAATTTATTGCTAGGTATGCCCTTCCAAATCTGTCGACAGGACTCGAGTTACTACATCGATTTAGTCTTAGAGGAAAGGATTGTTGTGGACAGAGCTGGTGCAGAGGACTGGGAATCACCAGTATCATACGAAGACATGTCCTACAAACATAGTGGGAGGTTAGACGTATCTGCTTTCTGTTAAAAAAATATATTTTGACAGCAATCGAACGAGGTGCGTAGAATACCTCGAACCTAATGAAAGAATGAGAAAAGCATCAAAAGAATCATGGAGGAGAGTGTTTGGGAAAACCCGGGACTTTATATTGGCATCACACCTAAGGCGTCCTACCTTAAATCTGTTTCAGCAGGAAATCTTTGTACAAGCTTTGGAGATAAGCGAGTCCAACCCACATTTTCTATCACTGTCCGGGTCTTATCCACTTTAGATTCAAATTTCTCGAGCGTCTTGAACAACATCAAGTTGACTGGATGGTCTGTTGGTTCACAAGGGTAGGAACCAACGGGCAAGGGACATCTCTCCCGTATGGGTATCACAACAGATCTGACTTGACCTCAGTGTGGCGTTGTGGATCTCCACCACTCACTTACCCTACATATCTAACCTCACCCAACCTATAGGTTGGACCAAGGCAATGCTAGAACTAACGTAGACCAACTGATTGGTAGTAGGAGCCATCGTTGTTTCAGTGTTCAGATTACTACTTAAACCCTCTCTTGCCAGCTCATCCGTTTTGCAAATGTCCCTATGATCTGTGTGCTGTCGTGAAGTACTTATTTTTTCTACTGAGTCCGCGGTCACAAGAATAAAATCGAAAATGAGATGATTAATGAAAGGGCCCCAGTGGAGCAAGCCTCCACTCTGGAATCTCAGGGACCGAGTTGCATGCGAGGTCGTAATGACAACCAACAATATGTGGGGAAACTCGCTTACCTCGATATGACAACGGGTTTCTATAGGTAGACGGCCATATCCCTCCAAGGATTCATACAATGAAATCCAAGCTAAACATGTAGAGCCTGCGCTGTCAAAGAGACTCACGAGGATACACCTCACTTCCTCTTTCACTGCCCAAGCCTATAAGCAGGGCTCACAAGAAAAAGCTGATGTTCCAATGTACAGAATGTATTTTCTAGGACTTTGATGATTAATTGCACGACGAGCGAGGCACCTGTTTAAGGCCATAGATTGGACTATTTTTAGGACCAACTCATGAATTTGGCTGAATGGAACTATGTATACATAGCTGGAATAGACATCTTTCATCTCTGATACATCCATGGTACACAATGGAGGAGCAACTAAATAGAGCCCAACCCTTCCCTTAGCTTTCTTACAGTTTCCCATACCCAAGGCTAGTTATGTCCTAATAGTGTCTTGAATCTTTTTCCTTTCGACTTTGCTTTAAGTGGATGTGCGCCATTTGTAGTTAACTAGGTTCAAGCTGGGAAAGGGTCGGGTCGATGTAGAGCTTATTCAGATCGTCTAGATCATACAAGGACTCAGATAGCACTCACAACATGGCTAGCTCCTGGATCTCTTACGAACCTGTTTTCAACGCTCCTATCGACCTTTAGTTGCAAAAGGTGCTGAGGAGTAACTTCACGGGAATTTACTCCCCCTTCAGTGGGAAATAAATGCACTTTTAGGATGTGAGGTTATTTCTCACTCAAAGCGGGAAATAATTTCACAATTTTGTGGGACTTAGTTTCACTTTTATTGGGAAATTGTTTGTCTGAAACCATATTTTACATAAAACAGATCTGTACAACCTGTATCACATACGCGAAGCAAAAGCGGTAGCAAATAATCTGTAAACAGTTTCTTGTAGGAGAAAGAGGAACAGATTCTCACCCTTTTTTCAGTATGTTTGTGTGTCAGCAACTGCCAGGTAGGCGTCTATAACAAAGTCTGGCGTATTCCCGGTGTGGGTGGATGGAATAAGTACCTTTGTGTCTTTCAGTTTCCTTTTGGAACAACTGAAATTATAAGGTGAAATACATTTCACAACAAATGATTCCATTTCGTATTTTATTTCTTCTCCTCTGAGAAATAATTCCACAAAATTTCCTACTTTAAGCGAAAAATAACTGCACATCGTAAAAGTGCATTTATTTCCCACTGAGTTCCCATGTGAAGTAAATTCCCGTGAAATTATTTCCCTGCACCGTTCCAACATAACCAAATACTATCCAATGTACTATATGCTGTCCGCCACCCGCAAAGCACAATACGAATAGAAGTGGTGACAGCAAACAGCCTTGATGGACCCCATACTGCGTCCGAATGCAGTATTTTTGACGGCGGACCGCATTTTCGTTCGGTAAAAAGCTACATATGTACATTTTATAAGGACTTTTGGAATATTCTTCAAGATCTCAAATAGGGTAGGCCTTGGGAACTTTCACATCCCCTCAGCTTAATAGTTTCTCTCCTTACAACGTCACAAGTTTGTGTGGTTTGTTCCAGTTTCCTGTTAGGTAAGACGGAAATGCAATAAGTCTTTGCCGCTAGTTGACCTAATTACAGTTTGCTCTTAATTTCTTTCGAGTTGCTCCGATAGTGCAGTGACTTGTGTTTTGTACATGGTACATGCTGCAGCTAGCAGTTGTGGATTTAGGAAGAGGGGAACGTCCGAGATGCCTTAAATGCTGTTCCAGACTATTACTTGTGCAACCAGTAATTCAATAAACCAAAATGAGGTTTAATTCGTGTTGGTACGACATGAGTTGGCAGTCAAAACAAAAGTGAAAGTTCAAGATACTTTTTCCCAACCACCCTGCACTGTTGATGAAACGAAAAGTAAGTGCGTCCTGAAGCCATGGACAGATGACCAGTGACGTTGGCAAGCTAACATATTTTTCCTGTGAAAATTTGAAAATTTGAAAATTTGAAAATTGGAATATTTTCTATTTATCCTTCTCCTGAGTGAGTGATTGCTCCTCGGAGGGTGGAACTACTTCAGCAGTAATTACTTCTCTTCCCCCGTAGATCCGTAAATCCTTGGGATGAGTGTAATTACCAGATCTCGCGGTAGATGACACTCTGTGTGTGCACCAGCAGTATCCTGGTATCCTCACAGAATTATAGGGACACAAAGCAACTACCGCCTCGGTTTTGGGAATAAAAAAAAACATTTTTTTTTTGAAAAAAAGAAAGAAAAGAACAAAAAAAAAATACATATGTATGTATATTCCACCCTCGATTGGATTTGTTCTACGGATTCAGCGTCTCCTTTTGTACATACACACACATACAGTTACGCGAAGCACACATCCTGCAGAGAAAAGTTGTGAAAATGAAATTCCTGTATCACCGCAAGTACACAAACACACACACACACACATATGCATGAAAACACGCTCAGACGCATCATCGCTCCTCGCATTTACTTAACTTACGAAACGAAAGGAATATGGTAAAAAAATTCCCTCCGAGTCCTGGCTCCGCCCATTCTTATATTACAGCCCTTCTCATTTTTTCATTCGAGATGTATTATAGATGTTGGATTTTGCTGCTGCTACTGCTGCGGCTGCTGCTTGTACCGGGGATCCTGGAATCCTTTTTCCCTCTTAGTCTACAGCGCTGCGCTGCTGTCAGTTTCTTTTCCTTGCTTTCTTCTTTTCTCGTCTTTAAGTTGGTTGGGCTTCCTTGCGCGCCTTTGTTGTTGCTGGGGCTGCTTATTTTCTGTGTGTTTTTTTTTGTTTTTTTTGAGAGGGTGCGGGAGGTTTTTTCGTCCTTTTTTGCGCTGCTGCTCTAACCATATCTTACATCGTTGTGTGTGGGGAGGATATACATTTTTATGGTGCTGTTGGTGCTTGGCTTCTTTTTGGAATTTTATATACATTTTTATTTTTTTTTGTTTGTTTTTGGAAAATTTCTAGTCTAGAACTCTCTGGCGGTGGTGTCCTTGTGTGTGGGTTGAAGATGTTGGTTGGTAAAATAAGGAATATTTGCTGCGTGTATTTGATAGCAGCTGTGAGGAGTGTGGATGCGAATCGTTTTTTGTATTTTATTCTTCTTCTTGTAGTAGTTTTACAGCGAGAACTTTGGTTACCATTGCCATCGTCATTTGGGTTGGTTGGCGGTTACCTATCTGAGCCAAGAGATAAGGATAATTTTTGCTGAGTTCTTGTATTTTGTTTTTTAACTGAAAGAACGATTCTTATGATGGTGTGTCGTTGGTCCTGGCTGGCTTTTGGTATATGTATGTAGGTGTCGTCGTCTACCCGTGTTCATACTTTATAGCGTTATAATGAAATAATGAGTATAAAGGATATAACGGAGATTGGGATCGTTGTTTTTTTTTTTTTCGTTTACTTCTTTTGCAAGGATACTCGTTGTATGTAATAGTTTTGTGATCTATAATTTAGTTATTTTTACGTAATGAAGACTTTGTGTGTACTAAAATGGTTTAATGAACAGAGAGCCTTGCGGCATGGAATTGTGAGTGGAATGCATTCTCCTGAGATGTTGAATGGATGCCTGAAGGGTTTATTTGGCCATGAAGTAAGTCCATTGAAGCGGGTACGTTGAAGATTGTCTCTTGTCCAACTGACATCGACAGAAAGTGTCAATGTCGTAGATATGTAGGTACACGAATACATTGCGTTGTTGATGCTGGACGAAAGGAGAAAGGCAGGTTCATGGATCATGTGGCTGATTCAGTTCAGTTATTGAGACTTGCTGTCCTCTGTCTTTTGCAAGTTCTTCGATTACTTTAAGAGCTACATCCACATGCCAGTCATGTTTTGGGCATTATTCCCAACTACTATGTCATGATAGATCGTTTGGGTTACACTATAGGCGGAGTAGAGCACAGACCTTTGTAGAACACCTTTGCCGCTTTCGATTCCATAAGCCATTTTAGACTCTAACCTCATTGCGACCTAGGCTTGCCTCAGGATTCAATTCTGGCGGCAGTTCTCTTTGTGTACAACCTGTCTTCTGTTTGAGAATATGTACATACCTGAGTCCATCCTGTGGAATGTATGAACTTGTAAACTAGAACTTGCCAAGTTTGTAAGGACCACATCGATACCTTTTGCTTAAACCCTGTTAAATCTCAACTTTCAATCCAGTCCAGTATCTCACATAGTGTCCACCTCCTTGAACTGTGGAATTGTAGGGCGTGTTATTTCTTTCGAGGATCTCGCGCAAATGTCAATATCAACTTACAGTGCGCTACAGTTCCAAACGAACTAAGGCCTCAAATAACAAGCTTTTCTATGCAACACCTCAAGCCATTTGAATTCAAGAAGGTCTATTCTTGGTGAAATAACCTGAACTTCCCTGCCAAGTTCTGATCTTTCATAGAAATATTGGCAGTGATCATTCGAAGGACCTGTTTTCTATGTTTTAGAAAATCCTATGAACTGTCAGATTACTGAGTATCGGCTATTGGACGATTCTTATTAGAATTCTGTACTCATTTGTTGCGCAATCTAGTGAGTATTAGGGAAACTATTTTATTTCATATCCTTGCACCGAATTGTGATCAAATATTGTGTGCTTGGTTTGATTTAAGTCTCGGATACATACAAAGGTACAAGGATCTGTTGGTTGCAGTCAGACATCCTTGATTGTTTCAATATAAAGAATTGCATGGTTTCTGTCTGTGTTGAATAAGCTCAATACATGGGTTTGAAACCTATTCGAATGAACGCATGCAAGTAGAAAATGTATAAGTTGTGCCACTTGGCCGTTGAAAGAGCCTCTGACGGCAGCCTTTCATGGGAGTTTTTCTTAGACCAAGGGAACAAGGTTTGTCTTCTTTTAAACATGAGAATGTTTTGATTATAAATAGAGTTCATTTTTAGAGGCAGACTCTCGAAGTGGTATCCCACAAGGTTCCATACTGTTTCAACTAATGTTTCGGTTGGATGACTGTGCTATTTTGTGGTATTTTTCTGTGGTATTTCTCACTGATAGTAATGTCATTTCATCGACAAACGTAGGAGTATATTTTGGGATGCCACTACTGTATACTACAAACAGCATTGGCCATATGTTACTGCCCTGAGGGACTCCGCATTTATTTTCGTATGTACAGTGTACATATGTACATTTTTGCTTGTTGTAGTTGTTGATCTAATCCCCAACGTCAATTCTGTGTTCAGTATGCATCTTCTGTTTGAAGTATTCGTAACTCAGTTGCAACGTGGTAGCCATTGCTAACCACTCTGAGTTTTTGGACAAAATAGTGGAAGACTGTCTAACCACGACTAATCTGTGTTATGGTTTGTTGATCAAGAAGGAGATGTCTGCCCACAACTGACTGCACCGACAACTAGTATCTTATTGCGTAAGGAGTCATCATTAGTGCCTCCGACACAGTAGCTTGGAGTTAAAACACATTAAGGTTAACACAGTGTCCAACCTAATGAGTGATTTCCTTGTGTTGAGTGATCAGATCTTCATTGACAGCAACTGACGCAAGGAAGTCATAAGGAATCTTTTCCAAGCTACAAGAAAATGGGGGGGCATGATGTATGTCTGTATATAGCTCTAAAACTGATTGAGTGTTCTAACCACACCGTCATCAACAGGGCTAAGGACGTTCATACATACGTATGTCTACAAATCCACCAACACACTTATCTCACTGTTGTAAATCACAGTAAACGCGGAGAAGAACATACGCACGGATGTGGTCTATAAGATCAACAACAGGCACAACCAAGCCAAAGGATCTCAAGCCACAAATCGGACATGAAATTCGGTTTCAAGGCGAACAGAACTCTTTCCATCCACCTAATTAAAACATACACTGAAACGGTACATCCTAGACACCGTGTTTATATAAAAACAACACCAATAACATGAACAGGAAACAGGACATTCAGAACACAGTGGTTATAATTTTTATTGTTTTTTGACAATCCAACGCATTCTGTAACGTAGTACATCCAATTAATTTAAAATCAGTTTCCTTTGTAAGTTTATCCTTTTTTTCCGTTTGGTTCATGTAAAATATTTTGAAAACCATGTCGCTTTCCTCACTTGCAGTCACGTTCCCCTAAAGGGAAATGAATGCCAATAGTCTTCCATTCCATTCACAATCGCCCAACGAACCCCAAAGCATACTTAGATTTCAAAAATTGTTGCTTTACCATAAACTACCTAGAGCTGCAAGATGTCCTTCTGTCATGGACGAATCTATAGAACTGCTGACCAAACCTCGACAAAGAGTGGAAGGATTTAGGTATGAAGATGATCAATGTCAGCCGACAAACATTGTTCTTCTAACCTTTTCCAGGAAGAGGAATGCAATTCCCTTGAATTGTCTTGAGAAGTGCGGTTTATTCGTTCGCCTAAAATTATGCACCAGTTTGTGAAAGAAATTCTATTTAAAGAGAGTTACTTGTGCTGTCGTTGCAAAAAGAAAGAAAGTATCTTTTGCAATTATTAGTGAAATGGTGATATGTTAGAACATAAAATCAAACATACTTCGTCGCCTGGAAACACATTCTGAAGCTTGAGCAGCTAGACTTTGTCTGAAAGGACTGTGAAACCAATCGATTGCCCCGACCATATCCAGTGGCCTACTAATTGATATCTAAACAAAGGTTTCTTCTTTTATCCTGCAGCAGTAAAGAATCACCAATTATTCGTAATACGAACTGCCTGCCTGGACTAGGTTCTCTTGTATTCGCCCAGGAGCTGTCAACTGAAGATCTATTTCCCTGCGACTCTGTGCACTCGAATATCGAAAAAGAAATTGAAGGAGATCTACGCAGTACTTCCTCGTACGAACGATAACCCAGTCAGCCATTTGTATTTGGAACTCATCTAAAAGTATGCTTCAAAAAATTCTGGATACTCGTGGAGAGGAAGACTTTGGAGAGAGACGATGCCAACACCGTAAGTCGTATGCAATAGGAAGAAAGGTTTAAGGGATCTGTCCGCTATGGGAGATTTGACTGTATCTGTAGGCAATGTGAGTATTAAGATACAGTGTCCGAGGATAGTGGGAGCCGTGGCTCAGTGGTTAGTGCGTTGGACTATGGAGCAAGGGGTTCACACCTAAGAGTTTTTCACGGCCCCACCTTCGCGAGCGTCTGACAAACATCCGAGAGTACAACTGTCCTGAGAAAGCTTATCAAAATAGCTGCCGTGCCCTTCGGATACGGCATTAAACAATAGGCCCCCTCCATTCGTGTAAAGAATATAACACGGACAACACGAATGGTTGTGAGAAGCTAGGCCCTGGGTCCCATCAACCTGTTGCGCCAAGTACTTCTTTTTTTTTATCCGAGAATCGTGGTTTTCCAGACATTAGCGGAGTTCAAACTGATCAAGTGCTGAGAGATACTAAAATTCTTGCATACTTTTCGATGGTTAGAATAAATTCCCGTTTTTATGCCTATATGTATGCAATGATATGCATTATATCCATCGATCGTGACGTCATTTATTGATGCATTTATCTGTGTTTCATCGCAGGATGGGTGGAAGAGTGTAGTGCACGGAGTGGGGTTAGCAATGGTACATTTAACTTGGGTGGTTAATGTATTCTCCAGCACCAAGATACATACAGTAATTCCCGGATAATTTATCGGAAAGCCAAGAAGATTCCATAAAACTTGTACATTAGTAGATATTTTCCCACTAAAATGCGCAATTCTGCTGAAAACGTAAGCGTCTCCTAAAACTGCATACAAAGTCTCCCAAAATAAAAGTATAAAGCTATGTTCAGACGAATGTCAGCCTACAAATGTGCTGTCAATTGCTAGAAATGATAATGACACTTCAATTGTCTTAAATTGGTGACACAATATGGAACAAAATAATCAACTTTATTCCACAACTGACTTCCATTTGTTTTCCGGCCAATAAGGCGCTTTGTACAAGATGACTTATAATTGGATCATCGCTACGAACACTCCCTACTGACTGAGCAGCTTTACACCAACGTCTTCCTAGGCAGCAGCTCTTCTACTGCGGATGACGTCAAGAGTTCTTGTTGTTTTTGATTCACGTCTAAAACTTGCCTTTACTGGCCGCCGATGTTTAAAAAAAGTGGCTAATGTATGCAGATCTGTGTTTACAGCTTAAACAGCGTAATAGAGCTGTCAAGTCAATTGTCAAACTGACATTTGGGGAACGGAAACTCCACACGAGATCCATGAAACACCATTGTATGACCAAAAAGTGAGTGCTTGGACCAGGGTTTGCGCCAAAACCATAAATGGCCCATTTTTCTTCACAAAAGGCGAAACAGTCGATGGGAATCGATATCGGTTGTGCCTGGCTACAAATGTGTGAAAAGATCTGGACGGTTACTGGTTTCAACCAGTCAGTGCCATTAAAAAAATAGTGACATTGAGTAGCCACCCAGATCTCCAGATGTACGCCAATCATGGCTATACTGATCGAAAGAGTGGTGGAAATAATGGTGGACTTTCTATGATGAAATGTCAAACAATACTCACTTAGGTGGCGCTATAGTACGTGGTGGACTTAGGCCTCAAGCAACAAGCCTCTCCGGTTAGCACGATCCTTGGCTAACTCCCTCCAGTTGCGCACTCCATGTTGGTTGAGGTGCTGTTGCACTTGTTCCATCTAAAGCGAGGTCTTCGTCTACTGAGTTGTCCCTCCGGGTTGGAATCAAAGATTCTTAGTGGCGGAACTTTGGTGTCCATTCGCTTTACATGTTCTAGCAATCTGAAGGTGATAAGTACTTTCTTGTAGAGTACGCTATTATACCTCTACTTGCAAAGCCGGACAACGCAAACTGAGCCGAAAATCGTGTGAAAAATGTTGCACTTAAAACAACTTAAGGTTGCAGGACGATGAGGGTCATATATAGGGTTTCTTTGGTGTTTCTCAACAAGGCCTTACTACGCGATTGCCTTCTTAGGCAATCTTCGTTTTGTTTATAGCGAAGCCTAGGTAGACGAAGTCCCTAAATACTTCGAAGTTGGAACTGTCTATTGTGACGTTCTGTCCGATTCATCAGTGTTGTGTGTCCCTTCTCGTTGCCAGCATATACTTGGTTCTATCCTCATTCACAGCTAAAACCATTTTGACCGCTTCTGCTTCAATACTTGCAAACGCACCAGTGGCAGTTCGCTGTCGCCTGCTTATGATATCAACGTCGTCAGCATAGGCAAGTAATTGGACAGACTTCTGGAAAATTGTAATGTCAAGCAATAGTACACAAAAATACCATAACACGACTCACGCGTCCACACGAAAATGTACCTCTAAATAAATCATCCTTCAGTAATATACAAAAGGCTGAGAGGAAAGTTGTTGAAGTGATCATGATCCTCAAACCTAAAGATCATCCTATAGGCCAATGTCTGCCAATTTGGATTTCGAGTAAAAGATTTAACCAATGATCGAACACACTGAATCACTAACTTGGTCGAAAAGGCCTCTTCAAGTGCCTAAGGTTATTTCTACACTCTTCCTTGTTTGACTACAAACGTTTGACAAATGGTCTACAAACTAAAACAGATACTGCCCAGACAACACGCAGAAATTCTGAATTCAGACAGATATTTCCGCACAATGCATATCATTTTAATAAATCAATGTAGGTGTACCACAAGGAAGTGTTCTTAGGCCCACACTCTACATCTTCTGTACACTCGTGTTATTTCAACCCCAGAATTCACAATTGGATAACGAAGTTGCTCATACAGTTAATTGAATGTATCTGTTCACGTTTATTTCAAAAACAAAAAAGGGGTACATGCATACCAGTATACTCGTACATCAACAGCCGATTCTGAAAAATATTTTGGAATGACACGCAAAGCTCACATAATACGAAGTCAATCCTGCCTTTCAATATACAACAAAGTTTTGAAGTCGTTCTCTGATTCGTGTCTAGTAACCTCATCAAAGATTTCATTGCTTATGGTGACGATGCCAAACTTTTCAAAACCATCTCTTCAACAAGACTTGGACAGTTTTTCCCACTGGTGCTCCAAAAATTGCTTAGAGTTCAATATCCCCAAGTCCCAATCTATTACCATCTCAGGCTCCATCGACTGCGCATCTCTTCACAACTTAATCTTCTTTAACACTAACCCAAGTCTTCTTCGTCTGGTCTATCTTCCGACCCACTTACCACTGCCATTAAACTGACAGATGGTTAGTCTCATACAAAAAAAAAGAAAGAGTTGTGGTGATAGTTTGCAACCCTGCTGGACGTCAGTACTTGTGGGAATGTGCCTTCTTTTCCAGAATCTAAAATCGTCTTTTGGTTTGAAAGTCCTGTTCGACTCTACGAATTTATTTATAGAAAAACCAGACCAGACTTTGGTTGACATAATCAAGCAACTAAGGGTCTTACAGGGAACGCTCGATACAGTGGACCTCGGTCTAGTGAACAATCCATGGAAGTGAACACACAATACGTCATACAGACTATTTTTAAGAGTGAATTGTGCAGGTATTTTCGAAGTAATGTATGCAAGAACATTCACATTTCTATGGAATTTGCCAACTAAGTCCTGTCTACTCTATTTGGATACACTTCTTTGGCTTGGACCGACCTTTGTAGTGGCAATGGCAATATCTAGGCGACTTTTGAATGGTCGGATACAGCAGCAACGGGTTTGATCGTTGGAAGGGGTATTCAAAAACTGTTCGAAAATGGACACGAGTTACATGTTTCAGGCACTAATGTCAGAGTTCTTCAGATCCTTTTTCCGCTTTAATTTGGCTTAGTTGGGAGTTACGTGTTATCTGGTTCCATTGCAGGAATTCCAGGAAACACATATCTCCCCTCGAATCGAACCGAACAAATTCCTGCACATCACCACAATTTAACATAATCCTGTCCAACACTCTCTGCTCCTGTTAGCTGCGGCTGTTCCTCTTCTGTCATTCTTAACAGAGCTTAAATATCCTCTGACGTGTCTAAGAGAGAATTTGTTCCCATTAGAATGGGTGCATGGGAAATTTTCTCTTTCAACCACAAAATCCACTCAAAACAGTTTGAGTGGGGATTTTCCCGGACATATTGCAAGGACTTCTTCGTCTCAAGAGAACTCGCAGGAAAAAGAGAGTATTACTCGTTTTCTTCGTTTATCGTTCGTATTTACATATGAGCCACAGAAGGACGAGATTTTATGTTGTAAATCATATCCATCTCCACATGCTAAGGAGTCGTCCCCCTAAAAGAGAAAAACCCTCTTATCGAAAAGTAAGGTACATTCATTCACAAAATGTTGTTTTTTTCTTCTCTGTTTTTGGTTGCCTTGTATCCCCTCCAGAGGAGCACAACGAAAATACAACGCAAAATAAACATGAAAAATATAACCCTTCTTCTGGCAGCAGCCCCCAAACCCCCAAGCAACCCACATCCATACACACACATGCACTCAGGACACAGCTGGCAATATGTGTAGTTATCATTACCCTTTCGGTGCTGTTGCTGGTGTTTTGCTAAACCCATTCGCATGTATGAAAATGAAAAGAAGACAATTTTCTTCGTTTCTCTCGTCACCTCTCTACCCCTTTCTCCTTGCACCACGTCACACACATAAGATATTCTCCAAAAAAAAGGGACACGTATAGGCTTAAGGCATACAGAGAGATCCTTTCGTTTTGCAGTCAAAATCGAATTTCGGAAAAACTCACATTTCAAATATTTTATACAAAGCAGCAGCAAGGTGAAGTGATTTATTGAAACCCAGGCCAGCCAACGTCCAGTCGAGGAAGTTTAAATAAAAACTCTCGCCAAGGACATCGTAGTGCGGAAACGCGGAAAAAAAACGTAAAAAAATTAAATGTTCTCGTTAAACTTAGTGTGAGTGAAAAATATAGTGAAATGGATTTCTTGAGGTGGAAAAAATACGACATCTTTCGGATGATAGAGTGCGTGACTCTAGCTAGTGTAGAAACCAAGTGTGCGCGGAGCAAGGATTGTAAGATTATAATTTGGGGTGAGAGGATATTTTCATTGGAAACTCCGTCGGCAATTAAAACGGACTTTTGCTGGTGCCTAGCGACTGACGAATTTCGAAATTGATTTCTAGAGGTTGTGTGGTTTAGAAGTGTGAACTCGGGGCGTATCCTGCAAGGAGTATCCGTTCCGTGAGGACCAAATCAATTGGTGATTAATTCACGTCAAATATTCGGCAGTCGTTTCTATTCAAATCAGTTCCTAACACGGTTCATGAAAGTGGTGAAGGTGTTCCTTAGCATTTCCCAGATGACCGCGACACGGTTGGACAAATTTTTAATTGAAAAACAAAAACTGCATCTTTGTTTGGTGTGGACAAGCTCTTACCATCCTAAGGCGTGGAGTCAGAACGATAGGGAACCATAAATCCAGTGTAAACCAGTGTAGACTTTCGTTCGAATCAGAAAAGTGCATCTATCCATGTTTCATGACACTAGTACACACTTAGACTTAGAGGCTAGGTCCACTATGTTTTCGTCCTTTTTATTGAATAAGCAGTATCCCCTCGTACTCCAGATGGTAAGAAATTTGTTTCGACTAGCTGCAGGTAGTCTCTCTCCCAGCTTTCATAGAATTCGTTGGAGGAGCCTACAACTACTGTAGGGCTAATGGTGTTTCTAGTCGTAGAAAGAGGCTGAGACCGTTTGAAGCTCATCCACTTAAACCTACTCCGACAAATCTTATCAACCAAGTGGGTGTTCTTTGCTGGAACAGAATCCAGTTACCGTCTGGTTTCTTTGAATAGCTTGGTAGGGATGCAGACGCAATTGTTCCAAAAGAGTTGTCTGCTACGTAACTCAGTGGTTAGTTCGCAGCTTGATTCCACATCTCGAGAACGTCTGACAAACTTCAGAACCAAGATCATACAAATGGAGGAATGAGTTCAACCCATTCATTCATGAAGGCGTATTCTTTCGTGCCAGGATATCATGCAAATGATAGAGAGGGATAGAGGTTAGGTGGCGGATCATTGTGAAGCCCTATCGTGGAGTAGGTTGGAATAAGAAAAACGACCTCTTTAGACCAACCCGAGGTTTTTACAAATTTTGGAGGTCAGATATGCTCTCTCTGGATCTGTCTCGCCACAATCTCGGCAGAGGTCATCAACGCCAGAAGAAGATAGTTAGTTCTACTAAAGTCTAGTAAGTAGGTCTTACGATGGCTTGTCCTACAAGAGCTGGGTCCGTAGAACAGTGATAACGACTATTCGGATCGTTCTCCAGCTCATTCCATCGATTACAGCTGTGCGCTGGAACCCAGAGGATGCCGCCTCTAAGATTGTTCAAATTTCGGCTTAAAACTCACTACCGTGGTTGGGAATCCTAGACAAGCAAGCGAACTCGGCTTCAGATGAGTATATGTCAGAACCCATTTCTTCATCAGTTTGTGACTGGTTTGTGTAGATCGAGATACTGTTCGTATGGCGGCTTAAAGTCTGTCTCGGTACCCAAGTGTACCCATCTCGCAGTGCTATCCTTCGAAAGGCTTGATTGTTTCCATCGTAGGGCACTCTTTGGTTTGTGTAAATCGAGATACCGTTCGGAAGGTGGCTTATAGTCTGCCTCGGTACCCAAGTGTACCCATCTCGCAGTGCTCGCTAAAATTTTATTCGCAACCATTATCCATAGTAGAGGGGATAGGACCCCACCTTGCGGTGTGCCTCTAGACACGTTGCCTGGGAGTACTGAGTCTACGCCTTCTCATAGATTCGGAATTTACATTGTCGACGGCACCTTCTAGATCCAGAACGTCATGCAGGACTGTCTCTCTAAACAGATCCGCTTTTAGCAAGTCCCGTTGGCCTAGGGACACAGTCCTAGCATTTAGTTTGGAGTCTTTCAAATGTCTTGAGTAGGAACGATGTAAGACTTATCGATCTAAGGTCTTGTTGGGGAATTATGAGAGAGTTTACCCGCTTTGGGTATGAAAATGGCTTCAATTTCTCTCCAGACTCAGGGAATATTGATAAAATGCGATAAATTGTGTCCGGAAGAGGAGTCCTGGTGTCTCCGAGCATGAGTCTGTCAGGAATTTGTTTAGTTTCCTTATGAAAGCTGTGTCTCCACTTCCTTCCAGAACTTGTCCTAGGAACCTCTCTTGGTTTTTCTGTATTTTTCAACTGCCACAGGGACTTGGCATGTGCATTTGGGTCTCTCTTCCTTACTATCCTGTCAGAGAAAAAAAACTCACCCAACAACTTCGTCCACGACCCAAAGCCCGAGCTACAACAATAGACGGCCTAATCTTAAGCACTCATTACCGCTCATGCTCGATGGACATGTAGGTTTTGTTTAAAAAAGAAAAATTAAATCAAAATTACTATTTGCATCCCCCTGCAGGCAATGAAAAATTACCAACCCCTTATGTAGCCCGGTGGCATGGTCAGTTACGCAAACTGGAACTGACCATTGTGAGGCGCAATGGTCAGTTGAGAACCAGCCAGCTGCACATCAAGGAACAGGAAAAACAGACAAAAAAAAATCCAAAACTAAAAAGTAAATACACACAGTCGCGCGTGTCCTGTAATTGCAAATCAACGCAGCAGGACTGAATGTGACCAGGACACGTAGTGTGCGAAATGTAAGTGATGTGTGTGACCTTTGTCCATCCCGTGCTGCTTGATTTTAGTGTTTTTTTTTTGTTCCAAGGAAACAGGTTTTGGATTGATTAGGGAAATTCTGATGTACACATGGCTACGGTACAAGATCCTATTACAATGTGTGGAGGACATTGTGCGCACTGAACGAACTGAAAAAAATTCACACAAACTTCATCACACCCCCATCCATATAAGCCACATAAGCCATCGATAAAGGCATTACATCGCCGTATTCCACATCACCCACAGTGGGGGTGGTGGTGGAAGCAATTGCATTATATGTACACACTGTCGTCCTGTGTAGACGTGGATACACTGGAGCCTTGGTGGTTTCAGCCCACATGACGAAAACCATTTAAATACCAAAAAGTGTGGCAAGTTTCATCGAACGCTCTGTTTGTATCTAGGATACAAGGACCTCATTGTGTTGTTAGTTATTATATCCTGTCGTGTAATGAGTTTGTTTTGTTGAGAAGGCGGCCGCTCGATGCGGTACTAAGCTGCAGCTACGTAGAATACTAGTTCAAGCCAAGTAACTTAATAGTGTTCCAGCATTGGAGCCTAGACCTCTGTCTAGGTCTTCCAGACTGATCGCTATCCCATTGAGATCCGCGCTAAGTTAAACCTTTTCAGATGCATAGTCACGAAACACCTTCCACTACATCCTCTTGCCAGACACGATAGGATGAAACCTGTCATCAAAGTCCACAGGCCATGCTGGGTTTGTTTCGAAAGGCAACACAGTCGCACTGTGTGGCACGTGGCACCGTCTTGCTGAAACCACATTGCATACTCCAAGTCTTTTTCTTCAAAATTTTCCCAAAGATGGTCAGTCAACATTGTCCAGGGGCGTCCTTGAAGGAGAAGTATGGGCCAAACCTTGCAGGCAATGAATAGCTGATGAAGTCCCTTGTGCTGACTCGGAATCTGCATTCACAGGACCAGAACTGGTTTCTCATGCCTTATTCTGGGAAGAAAATACTTCCATTAGACAAGGAGCACTATGGTCTGACGTATGGTCCTGGAATGCAGGCCAAGCTCATTCTCTGAGAATACCCCGCACAGGAACAGATAAAGTAGACCTTTTAGGTTGCTAGTTGCGAAGTAAGAGTATAGTAGCTCAGCGAACAGGAAGGCAATAAGTCCTTGGGCATCCAAACTGATTTAAGTCTGTCAGCACAGCTCCTCCAGAATCCTGTTCAGATGGTGTTTAGTTGTCCACGCACGTGATAACATCTTCTACCGGTCGGAATAGGAAAGGTAGTGTAACGAAATTTAGAAGGTGATTGAACCCTCCTTACGATGGGAAGGACTGCCTTCATCCAGGTATCCATATGTGTGCCGGGTGATGAGTGCCTCCAGAGTCATCAATTACTTCATTTACCGTCAAAACCACATATGCGAATCCATCCCGCGAAAATCCATAATTTAAATTTTTCAGGACACCCACCTCCTTTTGACTTTAACGACACCTTTATGTTCCTTAAAAAAAAATACATATATATGTAGGTATGTAGGTATATTGACGACGCGCATTTTCACCCCATTTACACACACGTTTTCTTATTCTTTGGTTTTTCTTTTCCCATTTGAAAGTCTGTTTAATTTTTATGCATGAAAATATGTCATACACAGCGCGAGGATAATAGGAGCGAAGGGGACACACACCCCCTGTCCTGGACGGCGTGGCAGTACGAACAAAGAGTGTGGAGAAACAAAAAAGCAAAAAAAAAAAAAAAGGAAAAACCCCAGACCCCGCTGATTCTTTCTTTTACACTTTTCCTGTCTTGAATGCATATGTGTATTGAAAATATCCTCTCATAACAATGTGTGTATGAATATACCTCCACAGGAGTGTGGAGCTCAAGAAAAGAAAACGTTGGCGTCTACAGCGGACAACCAGAGACTACCATGAGGGAGGCGCTGCTGGTGAGGTAATTGTGTGTTATTTCCCTCAGCACTGCAAGACATTAGGACGAAGGAAGACAAAAAAGTAAACCTTTGGTGATATCCTTATCGTTGGATATAAAACTCAAAAAAAAAACCAAGAAAAATGGGGGACCATACTCAGGAGGAGAATGTGGGTGTGTGTGTTGTCAGAATTCTATATGAGCTATGGGGTGTGGAGTGCGGGGTAGAAGGAGGAAGAAAACACACAAAGCAAAAAAAAAAAAAAATTGTATAAAGGAAAAGGGATTGAAAACAGGACATTGGGGAGAAAAGTCTCTCAGTTACACAGAACAAAAAGGATTCAAGTGTAGTCCCGGGTCGGGGGTAAATACCTGCACGGGTTTCTTTTTTCCATTTAGCCGCCATACATATCCCTTTTTGTGTTTCCGTTCCTGAGTTTCTCCCGAAGAGACAGCACAAAAAAATAAACCATATCAGCAGAAGAAGAAGAAGAATGAAAAAAACCCCAACTCACCAAGGATGGTTCATTACAATTGAGAACAAGGATATAGCTATAAAAAAAAAGGAAGAAAAAAAAAGAAAATATGTACATATAACTTTTTCTTCTTGGATGTGATAGTGTGCCCGTGTTTGCTTGAGTGTTTGTACAAGAAAAACGAAAGAAGGACGATGACGACAACGGCGATGAGGACGAGGACGAGGACGAGGACACGGGACAACGTCGTTGAAGGAGCACAAGAGCAATAGCAGCGGAATAATGAACAAAAACCGTACACACAGAAGGCAAAGGAAAAAAAAATTCGCCCACGGTTGGCTATATTTCTGTGAGAGTCCTTACGGTTGGTTAACAGGAGGACGACGACGCCTGTGGTGGTTGGTTGGTTGGTTGGCTCGCTGTTGGCAGATGAATACACTACTCTGGGAGAGACTTTCTGTGCGATGATGTTGATAATGATTTGGGCTAGCCTCTGGGCTGGTTATGGAAATGGCAATGGCAATGGTAACGGCGAAAAAGAAAGAAACGTGGCGAGCCCAACCCGATATCTCTGCCGCCTTCGTGTTGTTGTATATGTGTGTGATATAACGACCCAACGGAGGATATACAACCAAAGGCTACCGATTCCTTATTTCCTTGGGTTTCTTATTCACTTTTTTTTTTTTTTTTTTGTGGTTGTCTTCTTCATAATCTTAATGTTTTCTGTTTTTGATGGAGAGACGACGTAGCCATATAGATGTCCTGTCCGTTGTATACACAATTGTGCATGGCGTGGATTATACATTTCAATAAACAATCCGAGCTAGAGAATAGCGAATGTTTCTTGAAAAAATCGCTGTATTTAGTGATGGATGCCTTTCCTAGGAAGATGGCTGACTGGAACAGATGGAGGTTCAGGAAAACAATGCAAATCAAGAAGGTTGTAGCGGTTGGAGCTCTTTAAAGACTTTAAGAGACATTGCATCCATTGAAAAGCTGAATGTTGTCTACTGATTCAAGTCGCAAATAAAGATACTGGTTTCGGGGAAGCTTTCGCTTTGGAAAGCCATAAGAGGTACAAGCCAAGCACCTAAACCATTCAGCCACTTGAAGGACAGACCAGGGAGTCAAAATTCTGAAACAGTATCGACAAATTCTGTGGCGTTCCACAAGGCTGAGTCATTGGTCCGGTCTTGTTCCAGCACGTCACTTGAGACAATAGTAACACTTACGTAGTGCGGAATCAAGCAATATAGGACAGTCGGACTTCAACCTCATTAAGGTTCAAATCTAGGTTTAACTCGCAAGGTTCTGAGTCCACGAATCGTCGTAGGCAACGTGTTAAACTGTTTTTTTTTGCTGTTTTACTCCCGAAAATGAGTTTTGTGCCATCCTGAGCTTACATCGAGTAACAAACTACAAAAAATTGTTCTAAAATCTTCCAACTGTAACTGGAGACAACCGACACACACTTGTTAGAACTCAACAAGTTGTGCCCAACCACTTACAATCGGACTGGACTTTGACACTGAGAATCAAAGAAAGTGTTCTTAGTCCTGCATTAGTTTGGGACAGGATCTCAGTGCTCTCACCGGGTAAGGCTTACTTGTTCAACACGCCGAGGGTAAGAAGAAGTAAAGTTAAACAAGTTGTTGTTCTGCATAGTAGGCTCCTGTATCTTCACAGGAGCATATGGTAGGTTCTTTCTTGGTTTGTTTTTCATGGATGAAGTCCATCTGTATTTTTCGTTTGCGAACACTGTTAACCATCAGTCGACTGGCATTTCCTTCTCCGCCTGGTGAACTTAGTCAAATATGTCCAATACTTCGGTAATACGATCCGCAATAATCCAATTTAATGCAAGATCCTTCGGGCGCTGCTGGATTGTCATTATTTAACCAAAGAGAGATAATGGCATTAAAACGTTGTGGTTCAGACGAAGGACACAAGTATCCGAACAAAGGCAAAACAATAACCAGCCAGTTAACGGTACTTGATCCCACAGCCACAAATATCACACAAATTTGGTCAAAACAGTGATTAGCATCGTGGGCGAGACGACGACGACGTTGATTCGTTTAAAAAGTCTTTTTTCCTTCCTGCCTGCTGTTGGTAGCGTCTCCCAAAGGGTGAACAAATCTCTCCACGGTATGTTTGGAATCAAATTTATTATCAGCGACTGGGACTTTTTTTTCACTCTGCCAAACCTGACGCGCCCTTGGTCAACTTAAAAAAAACCAAACCATCCAAGGGGTGACGCATAAACGGTACGAAAACAACTGACTAACTCACTCGGCTTCAAAGGCAAAAAAAGGAGTTTTCACTTAATTTTGCGTTGAACGACGTGTACATCTTCTCTGTATCTGCTTGTCTTCATGGTATCCGCAGAACGAAATCCCGATTCCAGAGTGCCACCCGTGGGATTACCTTGTTGTGTTGGTTTTTTTTAACGCCACCAATTTGTTTTTTTCAATTTTTTTCTCCCCCTTTATGGGGATCATGTGGTTTTGTGTCCATTCTGGGTGCATGTGGGGACTTTTCCCAGCACACATATTCGTTGGGATGGATTTAAACTTATTTCAATTCCCGAAAAAATAAACGACAAACAGTCATGGATTCTTGTTGTTTTTTTTTTCATTTTGTCGGAAGCAACAGACTCAATTGAAAAAAACAACATGCAGTGTGGTATTAAGTCATTGCGCCATCTTTTATGTCGGTATGTAAATCTCGAATAGGTTTGACATTTATCAGCCGATTGACTTGAGTAGCAATGTTCTTGAAACGTCAGTTTAGTACAATTTTAACCAGGAATCGCCTCACACCGAAAGAACGGGCCGAAATAGTGAGGCTGTGCATTGAAAATGCCACACTGCCAATCAGACGATGCTGGAGTGGACTGTCAAAAAATGACAGATCTCCAGATTTGACCCGTCAGGACTTCTTTTTGTTAGGTTATTTGAAAGGCAAAGTAAAATGATCTCAAGGGGAACATTCGTGCCAAAACCATTGCCATACCGTCCGAGATGCTCGAAAAACGCTGTGAAAAGGGCACATTTTGCTTTGGTCAGTACAGGAGGCCACTTGATTGATGTTGTATTCAAAAACCAGTCCAAATAAGTTGTAAAGAAGAAGGTTAAGTAAGAATACTTCATATGTGAAAATCAGTTGTTTTGTTTTAAAGTTCTTCAATATTCACATACCGACATAAAGATGGCGCACCCTGTTATATAGAGGGTTGGCCAACTACAAGATCATTTTTAAAAAGAAACTTGTGTTTGGCCCACCCTTTACATACAAAACATACAAAAGCTTGGAACTCTAGGCATTGCCTGTAGTAACAGTTTGGTTTTTGAGCTCATCACAGGACTTGAAGTGCTAAGAACTACTACTGCTCTTACTTACTTAGGTGGCGCTACAGTTCGGGGTGAACCTGGGCCTCAACCAACAAGCCTCTCCAGTTAGCCCGGTCCTTAGCTAACTGACTCCAGCTGCACACTCCAAGTCGGTTGAGGTCCTCTGCTACTTGTGTGCGCCACCTAAGGCCAGGTCTTCCTCTACTGCGTTGTCCCTCCGGGTTTGATTTGAAGACTCTACGGGCCGGAGCATTGGTGTCCATTCGCTCTACATGTCCTAGTCATAGGAAACGTTTTTTTTTTATAAGGTCGATGTCCCTGTAAAGCTCTTATAGTTCATCGTTGAATATCCTCCTTGAAGGCCCGTCAACGCAAACGGGACCGAAAATTTAACAAATCTTCAACCGCTCTAGACAGGGTCCATGCTTCAGCGCCATAAAGTAGGACTGGGATGGAAGGTCTTATAAAGAGTCTCCTTGGTTCCTCGGGATAGGGCTTTTCTACTCAATTGCCTTCTTAGTCCAAAGAAACAGCGATTGGCAAGAGTTGTTCTTCGTCTTATTTCTGCTGAGGTGTTATTTTCAGAGCTTATAGCAGAGCCGAGGTGCACGAAGTTCCTTACTACTGCTCTACCTAACTCTAATTCGCATGGTAATGCTGAGTTTGGTTCCACAGGACCTAATTTAGTAGATATTTTGTCCTACTTTAGGACTTAAATGCGCTCTGGTTATTCTATCATTCAAAAAGAGTAACAAGACAGACAAGGCCCAGCTCAAAAGTTTTTGAAAAAGTCATCAAAAATTGTTTAGTTTGGGCTTAGGACTGCCCTCTCCAAGGAGGGTGCTCTATTGGACTTTTGGAGACGTTACTAAGGGGTTTGATATGGTTGAGCATTGAGTTCTCTGAAATAGATTGTACAAGACCGGACTCAGAGGGTTTAGGTACAAATGGTGTAACTGCTTGAGAGTCCCCCAGGGTTCTGTACTTGGTCCAAATCTAGTTCCTCTCATTCTTGGTTAAAACTAAAGCCTTTGCCGGCGAACTTGGAATGGCATTTTGTTCAGTCTGTTCTTTCAATTGAACAGCTGGTTACGGAACACAGACTTATTCTTAACACTAGGAGTACCCCGGCTTGGATATAGTATTTCATTCTCATGATTGTGCAAGGCACGACCTGTTAAACTGCCCAAGGAGTTTCCAAAGTGGTTAAACGTTTAATAGAAATGCTGACTGCTTGAACTGGTCCAAGGACATTTTTTTGACATTAGCCTTAGAATGCACCGCTCTCTCAACACTTTGAAAATAGTTTCCTATGGTTTAATTCATTCAAGATTGCAATTTGGACTTTGCAGTAAATTGGGACAATTCTTCCTTTAGGCCATTTTTAAGTTCTGAGTGGGGTATGTGAGAAGTCCGATTTCCAATTCACGCAGCTTATGTATTCTAAAATAAGTTCATAGTTGGGGGGAACCTCAATGCTAAGAACAGATTTTGGGGATCGAGACTAAAGACTACTTTAAGATAAAAAGAGCTTCATGAACCTATTAAGGGAATCTACTCAAACTTTCAATCAACAGGAAACCCTACTTACTGGCCTGCAGATAGGAACAAAATCTCCGATGTTATCGATTCCTTTGTAACTAAGAATGTCTCCTTAAAAACTACCAAAGTAGATCTTGACACAGATCACTCATCTGTGCTGGAAACACTTGGTAATAAGATTATAACGAAGGAGAATCACCCGGGTCTAGTGAACAAACTGACTGACTGGAGTTAATTCAGACAATTGCTGGAAGAATGCATTGAACTATCCTCAGGCAGAGGCACAATTGACCATTAATGCAGTACAGGCTTTCAGCACAGATATACAGGAGGCTCTAACATCTGAAAAGAAGAAGTTTTCCCGAAGAATTATGCGAACTTATATTTGAAAAGAGAAGAGCGCCAAGTACAATAGAACAAGACTTAAAAATCCAACTAATTAGCTCAGAAAAAGGATTGGAGAAGCCTACAGTTTAAGCCGCCAGAACTGGGAATGCGAACTGGGCAAAACCAATCAAACGAAAAGCAGATTAATCCGCAGAATATCCTGAAAACCACTCTCAAGAGTATGAAGAAATGTGCGAAGACTTTAAGAACAAATAGAGAAGGAAATAAAAATGAGATCAACTCGAACAAATTCTGAAAAAGTTTTTAAAAAAACTGGCACTGACTTCAAATGCAGCATCTGGACTAAGTCGCTGAGGTAATTATGGTACCAAAACCCGACATCGTCCGGTTGCCTTGCTGACAGTTCTGTCGCCTTCATCCGATAATAAAGGGTCATTCGTTTCGTGGTTTAAAGTTGGTAGCGCTGGCATTTGACACCTGCCAAACTCAGCTGTCATTTGAAGTGTCATAATATTAGTCGAATGTGGTGATTCAAACGTAGCCACTTTTCGCACATTACGTGAAGATTATGGTCGTCATGATGACCGATTACGCAAGCAATCGTTAAAATTGTGAAGACATTTGAAGAGAGTGGAAGCGTTCGTAAGGCCTGGGCATCTTGATGCACGCTCAGTCGAAAATATTTCTGCTGTAAGTGCAAGTTGCTGATGGCCCGAATTTCAATTCGGAGCGATATGGTCGAATGATAACCGATTTTTTTTGGCCGGCTTTTGAAGATCATGACTTGGACGATATGTGGTTCCAACAAGACGGGGCAACAAGCCACACAATACTACCAATTATGGCTTTATTGCGTGACAAGTTTTCTGGTCGCGTAATTTCACGTTTTGGCGACGTCAATTGGCCACCAAGATCATGTGATTTGACACCGTTTTCTGTGGGGCTACGCGAAAGACCGTGCTTGCACCAATATTTGCCGAACTCTAGACGCAACCAACATTACTCAGAAGTGGTTAAAAATGATCCCAAAAGAATCGCATTCTGCGAATCTTCCCGAGGCGGCCATTTGAATGATATAGTCTTTCAAACTTAATGAATTAAAATTTTTCATCACCGAAAAACGTATGACCCTATACAAGGTGGCGCAAAAGCTGTCATTTTATTTTAAATGAAAAACGATGCATGTCTTGCTGACGTGTATAGTGAATCTGTTTACTTCACAAATGTCAAAGTAGAATTGACATTTGCCGCCATTTGCACAAATTATAGCATCTGCCGATGGGGTGATTGTTGATTGTTGCGCCATCTTGTAGAAGATATAGATAAGGTAAATCAACTCAACTCTAAAAAAAAAGGTATAACTTCAAGCCCAGGTTTACTGATAGACCAATTCCTATGAGCGTGTATGTCTTCCACGGCAATTTGTTGTCTGCAGCATGTTGTTTGTATGAAGTTGAATTAGAATTGGAAGAGAACCCTAACTTATTTAGCAGAGCTTGGCAGAATGCTTGGTCTTAGAAGTTCTCAGATTACACATTGTCCAGACAGAGTATAACCCACAGACTGACGTCAATGGTTCACCTGTTAACAGCGATAGATTCATCGAACATGAACAGGCCTCTATGGAGTTGAAGGTAGCTTCACAAGGATAGGCATGTGTTGTCAGCTGGCAAAATCAAGGAATTTCTTGAATTTTTCGACGTTTTATATGCAGTATGGCATGGTTATGGTCATTCCACCCAAGAAGGCACACAAAAAATCGCACTAAGGCCTTAAAAATCGAGCTCGCACTAGATATCACCACGGACGTTCCAACAAGACAAAACGTAAGGAGGCATCTCCCAGCACATAGGACAAGTTCAATCTTTCGCAATGACTTCTTCTGCGGTCCAAGGAGCCTGTCGACAAGGTACCTCGATGTACATAGGTATCTCGTGCAATGTGACCTTTACTTGACAGACTCACTTAAGCTGAGCAAATGCAACTAAAGTGCAAACGATGTGGTGTTCCTAGAACTGTATCAGATATATGTAGCCGCAATCACTAGACCCAAACCCCTTACATTCCATCTCCACTCATTCGAAAATCCTCCAACACCCTCGTACGCACCCCCTCCTACTTGGCAGCCCCCCAAACGAAGGCAAAGAATGCAAGGTCATTAAAAACCATTTCTCCGATTCAGCCAAAGCAACAAAAACAAAAGATAGCGCAGGAAACAAACGAACACACATTTGTCTTCCGGAATAAGTCCTTTGGTCTTACCACCCAAAAGAAAATTTTCTTTCGAAGAAAAACTGTGCTTCAATGTAATATTTCATCGTCAGCTAACCATACAATAGCAGACAACATACATGGGATACGTTTGTGTGTTTTTTTTCTTCATCTGTTCGTGCTTACCACGTCCTGCTTAAGATGAAAGGACTACAGCCACCCAAGGAAGGTTGGAGGAGAGCAAAAAAACAACAAAAAAAAAAAATAAAGAAATACTTTTTCTTCGCTCCTGTAAGAAGAAAAATAATAGTCTACATCTTGGGATTTAGTCTTCCAGGACTCAGTCTTGTCCTTACTTACATTCATTACTCATGTGCATGTGTGGGTATGTCTGTGTACGTTGCTCTCCTTTCTTTTCTCCTTTTTTTTCCCATCCAACATGCACGAATTTTTAATCGAGTTAAGAAGAAAATAAAAAGAAGGAAAAAAACAGTTTATTTGAATTACAATCCTTATCACAGGAAAGGGAAGCGCATATCCTTGTTCATTACTTTCAGAAAACAGAGCAAAAAAAAAACTGCTCTTTGTAAGAATGTCCTTAATAGAAGCAGCATTGGAATAAAGTGGACTTTAATAACCGAGAAAAAAAAATCCTGAACGGAAAGACAGAAAAAGTATTTAAATGCTTATGTGTGTGTGTACTTAATGTACTCCTTCTTCTGGTCGTGTGGGGTGTGGAATCCACTTTTGTTATAATTCCTGGCAAATTTTCTGGATGTGCAAATTTCATGTACCTATACACAGGACGTGGTCTTAAGTTGTTCGCTGGCTTTAGACTGACTTGGGTACATGCGCTACGAGAGTGTGTGTGTGGGGATATATTTTTCAAAACTTATCGGGAAGTCCTTTTTTTTTTTATATATTGTATGTATGTAGGTGTAGAGGAATTAGCTCACGAAGTTAATTCATTATTTGGGATGCGTGCCCCAAGGGAGGTGGTTCCTCTTAGTTTCGTTCCGAACCACAAGGCAAGGCAGATTACTTATTTCTGATGGGATCGAGGTTTTGGATTTAATTTACTGGAAAATGGATGATCCTTTACGGGGATCAGGGCAGAAGAGCTGACCGTATCAATATAATCGCCCCCTACTGAGTTGTAAGCTCTCAGATTCGCACTCTGGGTAGGAGCATAGTATCGAAGGAATACCTAGGCACGTGGGTAGGTTCTATTACGTGTATTTTGGGGTCACAACCTGTTTATATCAAGTTGCCGAGTAGGCTGGCTGTAGAGGACATGGTCGTTCCGAACGTAAGCGTCCTCTGATCCATATATGGTGCTCGAACGTCAACCAGCAAGTATTTGTGTGCATCCAGCGGCTCAAACCGGCTTACAGGATAACCGACTCTGCGGGGCAGTACAAGCCAACACCACCAATAGGACCAAACCGGTTCAACAAGGTCTGGTAGGATTAGCAGAGGGGGAACCCGGTAGTGGACGAGTTCCTTGCTTGCTGCAACACGCGCTTAGGTAAACCCCCGCCGTGGAACCCGACACAGCTGTCAGCCATCGATGACACCTACGACGACGCTGATAATCAACTCCTTTTTTCTACTTGACTTTGGGAGCAGCGGACCTGTTCGAAGCGGCATGCAGTTCTTTTCTATCCAATGGTGGAGTCGACTCATCTGAACTGTAGGTTACTTCAGGTTTTGTATTCTTAACAGTGATTGGAACGGATCGGGGCGGTTCTCTCCATTTATTCACTATATGACCCAACCATCCGAGTCCTTATATATGAACTTCTCTGACTGGGTCGATGTCCACAATTTTCTCTCATTAGAATCTCATCCCTCTTGACAAAGTCCACACCTGACTGGGACTATCAGTATCCCTTCCAACGGGTCCTAGATCGACAAAGTCCTTACCTACCTCCATCCTTTTTGTTGCCATCTACTTTCTTTTACTTTCCGAGAGTGCTGCCAAAGGTGCCATTCCCTTCGTCCTGTTCAGCACATCATACCTAGGGCACGAGGGAACGTCATACTTATCCCTCTTTTGTCATAGTTTTTCTATAGTGTGTCCTCTCATCTATTCGCACATGTCCCAGTTTCAGATTTCCAATACCATCAATTAGACATCCTTTAAGCCGCCAAGTTTCCTGCTGTTTGCGACTAAATAGCCACTAATGTGGGTGACGTGTATGCGTGTCAGTCATCCACCGCCATAAACGTGTAGAAAATTGATTAACTGCCACAGGAAGTTTCTCCCAGAAGACAGTTCACACTTCTTGATGTGATAAAGGACACACAGAGTCAGGAAAGAAAAAAAGGAAAATACCAAACTAATTGAATAAAAATGAATGTCCTCATTGCGGTTAGCACCGAGTACTGCGGAATACTAACAAGGATATACGTACGGAATAGGCAAGAGTATCCATCATTTTAAGTGTGTATACATTTTGACCATGTTGTTCATTTGGTCAACACAACACACTGTGTGTGGGTGTGTGTACGGATGCGGACATCATGGGAAATAAATGATGCTGTCTTCTGTCTTCTGTCGAGTGTCCAACACGCCAACACGCCAACACGCCAACACGAAGCTGTGAAGTCCTGTTGCTGCGAGTTGTTTCTATTATCCTGGCTCTCGGTGAGAATCACAGCGCATCTAACCAAATTGAAAAGGGTACGCAGTTGTTTTTATTTATTTTTTTTTCCCCCATTTTCCCCCATTTTGACGCAGTTTTCTTGTATTTTTCAACTCTTTTCCACTTTTTCGCTTTTCTACACTTTAGCTTCTTTGGGAAGATTTTTTCGGTTTTCGGTTTTCGTTTTTGGTTTTTGTTTTACGTCAACCGCTAGCGCTAGCGCCGTCGTCGTCGTCGTCGGCCGCACCCTCGTCAAAGAGTTAGTGTCTGGTGGACCTTGTGTACGCCGCCGATGGACATGGGGAATCTGTGTGAGGCCTTGGTTTGGGAAAAACCGCCAACGGATTGTAATGGATTTCAAACAAATGGACTTCGAATTACCTTACAAATTTTTTTTGAATTTTTTTTGAAAGAAAAAACAAGATGTAGGGCAAAGGTTGTGTCCTGTTTCGTGTGGTGGAACGTGGGGACGTGGGCTCAGGCTCACATTAATTTAATTGTAATTGTAATTGTAATTTACATTTGAATTTATGGTGGCTACGTACATACATACATATGTACGTCTGTATGTCTGATGAGGACGTTGTAAGCGGAGCAATCTGTCATTCGCATGTGGTAATTTTACACCACTTAAGTAGCCTTTATGACCTTTTTTTCTTTGCCTTGGCTTGTATTCGTTTTCCCCAAGTGGACATTTTTATAATCGGATTTTGCGGGAAAAAAGTCCGCCGAGGAGAGGTGCGCGTGGAAAGGTTAATAATTGTGGCAAGGAGTGTATGAACCAGGATGACGGAGGTTCATTTTTATTAAATTACTTCGTCAGGGGTGGCGACGGTTAGTGCAGCTTTTTCGAAAAAGTTACGTAACGCAATTAATAATTTGAATGTGACTGAGGTGGAGTTATTAGATTGAGGCTTGAATGGGTTTGAATTTTGTGTACAATAGGATCGGTGGTGTGTCTGGGACATGTGCCGAGCGTCCTGCGTTGCAATTGCAAGTTTATGTGGGTAGTGAGCGTGTCTACTGAATGTTGTTTTAAAGTGTCCTTATTGTAAACAGGATGCCTTGGATTCCTATCGTCACGAGTTGTACTGATCTTCGTGTGATAAAACGTGTGGTCGTAGCGCCAGCGAATGTAGCGATTGAGCTGTAAAGCAAGGGACAAAGTATGCTGCCTTGTGGGACCTCAGCTTTGATTCAGTTTAGGCCATATGCCGTGAAGATTGATGAGATAGTATTGTTGTAGTAATGGTTGCTTTTCCCTCATATCGCACAGGCCTTCGATAACAGGCTTTCGAGGAGGCCACACCCTTAGTCGCATTACTCTTCGGTAAATCCGTACGAGGTTGTGCGAAGCGTCGAGTTGCTTGGCATGCTCTTATTTTGATCAGAGCCTTCTGTAGACACCTCAAGGTGAGAGTGCGCTCCGTTTCTCATTCGCTAGTCTCTTGAAGGCTTATTCTACAAAAACTATGGCTAGTACAACATAGGTACACCCTTTGAATACTGCTACAAGTATGCGATATATGTACATCAGGAACCCACGTGTCTCCATCGCTGGTGTCGTCTGCTTTCCAAAGGTTGAATTGTAGGTCACTCTTCGCAGCTGTTTCCTTGCAGGTCCAGGCCTGGAGTGGGCTAGTCTTTGGATTCTGGTCAGTTATCTGAGGTACGTGACCTTATGTGACCCAAATCTGTTCTGATTTCTTTAAAATTTCATTCGCAACCAATATCCGTGTAAGAATGGATAGGACTCCATCTTGCGGAAGACCTCTGGAACATGTATTCAAACCATTCTGACACGACAGGGTCTATTTTTTACAAAGTTTCCGATTTTACATTGTTAAAGGCTTGGAGTGCTGGACTGTCTAAGCAGATCGGCCCTCAGCATAAGTGTGTTGAGCTGGGGACATATTCCTAAGATTTTGAGCAGAACTCAGCTGAAGTGCCGTCCAGTCGGAGCAGGTTCTGCAAAAGTTAGAAGAAAATCCTAAATTTCATCGAAAATCATCTTCAGCTCATGTTTCCCTAATGGCTTTGTCAATAAGCACCAAGCGCACACGTGCTCCATTGAATCCTCAAAAAGTGACCCTGTGGCGTGGATTCCACGCCGAAGATGTGGTTGGACTGTATTTTTTCGTCAAGAAAAATGATCGTTTGGATGGAATTAACATCAGTAACGTGTGGTTCCAACAAGATGGTGCCACATTCCACACAGCTGGTCAAACAATTGATCTATTGAAGGTGAAGTTCGGTAATCGTATGGCCACGTTCCTCGTCCGATTTATCGAACCCTACGGGGTTACGTTAAGTCGCTGCCTTGTGCCAAAAAGCGTTAGAGGATTTCAGGAACAATATCGAACACAATTTCAGCCATCGTTCCGGCTGATTTGTGTGGAAGTCTGGAGCAGTCTCAATTATTCTGTGTTCTATTTAAATACAAAATTGTTGTGTCCTCATTGAAAGGCCCTTTACAACAAAGCAAAGATATACCGTCTGCTTACCCAAACCTAGATATGTTCAGCCATTGCATGTCGAAGTTGCAGGCTAGTCCAGTCAAGGCGCAGCGCTCCTGGTGATCGGTCAACAGGGTAAATTTGACCATAACGACTCAGCCAATGCCTTGTTTCCCCGGCGGAAACCCCATTCTTGGATTCGTTGGATGAGGGTATGAAGTCTATTTGTGTGCCCCCCGATTGATTTAGTCACGACAAAAACGTCGTCGGGATAGACGACGACACCTTCCAAACCCACCAGCGCTGTGTTCATTTGTTGGAAAATTTCTGGCGCCGGCTAGACGCCAAACGGCAGCCGCTTATATTTAAATAATCCCCTGTGGGTGCTTCGCTGTAGGAAATGATTGGGGGGGTTCCCCACTTTAACCTGCGACTACGGTAATTAGAATGTTTTCGGCTAACGAAAAGGGGTACTGAAGGACGTGTAGTGCGTCATTAAGTCCAGCGGAGAAGACTGCTCAGACCCGGGAGTAAAGGGTGAAACTTCGCATTTCCGCTTGCATATATCGCTGACTGTGATGTTGTTGAGGACACTGGGCATCCTGATTGGGATATCGGATCCTGTGTCTATTTGATTTTACCTCTGACAGTATCACTCTTGCTGCGAATGTCAGCGTCTTGTTGGTCTGGTTTGGTTAAAATGGCTGCCAATATACTTAGACTTGTGGTACGATCGCGTATCGGCATAAGTCGGGCATAAGTCCTTCCCTAGTTCTTCTTGGTAGGTGACTACAGGGTGCGCCATCTTTTATGTTGGTAAGTAAACATTGAGTTGTTTTGACATTTATCAATCGATTGACCTGAGTAGACATGTTTTCGAAACGTCACACCGAAACAGTCGTTCAGTTGTCACAACTCAACCTGCATATCGTCGAAAATATCGGACAATCGGGAGGTCTTCGGCACAGGCGTTCATCAACACCCAAGACGTTCCAATGAACTGGTTGAAGCGGCAAGAGAGAGTGTTACCCAGGACCCACATGTGTCAACAGTGGAACCGCCTTGCGGCGCATTTTGAAGGATGATTTGCATGTGTTTCCGTATAAAGTGCAATTGAGTCAAAGAATATTGCCCAGAGTCCGTCCACTTCGTTTGGAATACGGCCAAACAGTTGCTCGAATGGTTAGACGATAGACGAGCGCTGGCGCTGTTAACGAGCAAAGTTGGATCATTTGGAAAACGGAGAGTCACCACGAGATCCGTGAAACACCATTGTGTGACCAAAGAGTGACTGTTTGGGCCGGCGTTTGAGCCAAAACCGTCATTGGGCCATTTTTCTTCAGAAAACGTGGATGTTGACTCATTATGTCTTCCCACCAATGGTCTGGACGGTTACTGGATTCAACAAGACGCAGGTTCTGTAACCGAAATTTCCTGGACGTGTGCTATCAAAAAATGGCGACATTGACTGGGCAAGTGTACTTCAGCAAGCTTCACCCCATTGACGAGCTCAAGGCAAACATTTGTCCCGAAATCATCGCTATACCGCCCGAGATGCCCGAAAAAGTGATGCCAAATCCAGGAAAAGGGCACATTTTGCTTTGGTCAATATAGTGGAGGCCACTTCATTGACGTTGTATTCAAAAATACGGACATAGAAGATAGCGCATCCTGTATTTGCAACCTTTGTCCTCCTTTGGCACCTTTGCCTGAATTAACAGCGACTGCGTGAACTTAACTTTTTGGAATGCGACCCAGATCCAGAGAGCGAGCTTGTTTTATGAAGTTTGGCAGGTATGCTGCCATCTGGTCCAGCAGATCTACATATATGGTTTGAAGCTATGCAACTCCCGAAGGAGTTTGTCTTGCGTGAGGACCTGCTCGTCCAGCTGATCTATTAAGGTCACTGCTGCTAGCAACTAGGAATCAACCTGGGAAGTATGTGTCAAGTAGCAGCTATCGCCAGTCTGTATCCAAAGCCCGGCAGTCTGTCGGTACAATGCCAACAAGTAAGCCCTCATCCATTCAAAAAAAAAAGACGTCCTTCCATCACAAAGCAGATGACACAAACACCTCACTTTGGCGCACTCCATCGCACTTGATTAACACCTCATTTCAGTCACCTTTTAATCAAATTGTGTGACAGATATAATTGAGAATTGATTGAATTCACTCAAAGCGTAAAGCGTTCCCGCTTACACGCGGCGACTGGCAACGCAAAATTAAAAAATACAACAAAAAACGTCTGCGAAGCCTCCACAAAAAGGTGTCCTCTCTGCACTCCATCGTCTCCATGGTGGAGGTCCTCCCTGCGAAGGCGAACCCCACATGTATGCGTGTGTAATAAGCAACCTGTCATATGTTACTTTTTATTAGCGCGCCTTACAGATCCTTTTTTCGTTTTTCGGTTTTTTTTCCTTCTGCCTGCAAGATTATTTTACCCTCAAGGATTTTTTATTTATCATTTAACGAGATGATACCCATGTGCAAACGGATATCCTATTCTCGATTAACATGCCTGCGTGTGTGTGGGTGTGTGTGTGTAAAACCAAAAAATACAAATTTAAAAAAGCCCCACCCCACCCATCCGACCGTCTCGTCACCCCTTATCCTGGGGATGTGCGGCAAACATTTTTTTATGGAAAATAAAATGTTAGACGAAGTAGTCTTCGCATCCTGCGACTGGAGCCTGCTCCCCGCCCCGAACGCCATTGGCACTGTTGTTGCGTAAAAATTAATACACACATATGAATTTTTATGCGTTTAATTCCGCCCGAAAGAATTGGCTTAGTTCGCGGCCCAAAGGGGGTGTTGGCAGTGCGTGCGTGGGGTGAATAGAAAAAAAGAAGTGAAAATAATAAAGGAATCCCCTTCAGGACGGTGTGGAACCCGGATTAATGTGTGACACAGGATATTTTCGGGGATAGATCTGCTCTCCATTTGGCTTTCTTACATACACACATGTGTGTGCGAGTGTGTGTCGTCTAATCAAGTCGTCCTCGCCGGCGATGTCTTCGATACTTTTTCTTGTGTAATATTTTCGTAGCCAAGAGTCAAATGGGAAAAGTTTGTTGTTTTTTTCTCGCTCTGGCTCTGCCCCCCTCAACCCTTCTTGGGGAGGTGATATGGCAAGGATGTGGCAAGACTTTCTTATCTTGGGTTGTTTGGAGGAACTTTTTTTTTGGTTTTGTAATTCTGTTGAACTCGTCCTTGCTGTTGATGTGATTTGCAGTAAAAGTGCCTCGCGTTTCGGGTGGTTTGGTTAACTGGGTTGGCATCTGAGTTGTCATTAAAAGGTCGTGAGCTACCAATTAGTCAGGTACCTACTGCAAGTGTCATACATTCATCGTAGGCTCCTAGACATCATTGAGTAGGAATCCTTTTTCATTAGAAGCAACGGACATGAGGTTCTAAATGTAAATTTCACTCTGAGTTCTGGGCCTAGTCACCCTATTCAAACATCCCAAACTGCAAAGACCACATCGGAACTCCAAGAAGCAGACGGTTTCCCAGCTATCCACTCCCAGATAGTTCGAGGCACGAGAAGCCCAACCTCGTACGCAGGAATGCCAGGAAGTATACCATGCACCCAAGCGCACAAAAGAAAGCAGGGAAAGCAAAGGTGTTGCATAACCTTAGGCCTGGCACTTAAGCACTTCATTTTTGAATAAACCTGCTTAACATACCAATTTCTGGCGAGGAGCTAAAAAAATAGTACTAATCCCAGTTTAGCATAGACGCGGAACTATAGTGTCTATGAAGAACCAAGAGAAGTTATAGATACATCGCACAGCGTATCCCCCAGAGATTGGACACGTTTTTGCGGAGTGGTACTGCCGAATGGAAGATTTGCTCCTGGTCGATGGTAGGGAATTGAATAACACGTCCCGGGTAAGACTTTTCTTAAGGAAGCTCGACAGTGTGAGCGATTTTAAATAGTGAGATGGCACAACTGATGAGCTCAAGTGACTAGGATAACAAACTTGTCCTGTTGTTGGTGCTAAGTTTGAGACTGTTGTGAGGGAGGATTTCCCGAGGAGACCTAGAACTTTCACCTGAATCCCAGCCGAACCTTGTGATCCAGAAACGATCTAAGCAAGCAACCCAGAACTGAGCCAAAGGGTCTTTACATGTAGATACGCGCTAATCGGATCAATCGAATCTTTGGCTTCTTTGGCGACGACTGCAGGTGTTGTGTGCTATGGCTTTGTGAGTCTGGAGTGCACTCGATTTCTGACATGAATGACGCCGAACCTTCAATCTCCTTACCACCAATGGAGAGTGATGACTCTAAAGGGTCAGGACCTATTAATCTGTCCTAAGTCGAGGAGGACAAGTTGTCTGACATGGAAACAAATGACAACCTAATCAATCTGCGACCACCTTTGAGAGAGGACGAACTATTGGAATCGTCTTCAGACTCGGAAGCGCTAGATTCCACTGTGGTGAAGGCTTCACGACACCATGCTGCCATTGGTTCAGACAAAGCGCCATCACTCCGGCCTTCCTATCCGTCTCTCAAAAGACAAAGAATATACAGTTTTGGTCCAAGAGCTATGGGTTGTTAAGAACGTTTTTTGCGGACTCAAGCTTGTGGTGTGTCGTCGTTAAGAAAAGATTATGGCCACGCCTCCATTCTGAACAAATATTACCTAACCCAACAGATCGCTCTAGAAGGGGTCACACCTTTAGAAGATTTCTATACTGATGGCTCAAAAGGACGATGTTGAGAGTGGTGTATTCTCTGACAGTCTTCTTCTTAGGCTCTCATTCCGTCTTCGGAATCACTGCAGCGTGTCTCAGGCCGAAATTATGTCAATTGAAGATGTCTTACCCTGGCCTAAGGAGAATGTGATATTTGCTAAGGACATCCGCATCATTTCTGATAGCCAAGCCGCTACCAAATCCTTGGAATCGACCTCCGTTCGTCTGTTATAGTAAATTGAGGGGCAGTTAGGTGCCGGGCCATTCCAGAGAACTGTATGGCCGATGAACTCACCAGATAAAGGATTGACTCTTCTCATTTCGCCAGGCAAGGGCAACTTAGGAATACCAATCGTTCCTTAAAATTGATGATAAGTGGATAGGTGGCTCAGCTTGTCTAGCGATGAAACAATTTTGGCCCAAAGGTCTGCTTTGCTTTGCTTTTCAAATAAACGCACAAAAATAAGTCCAGACGGGGTCGAATCTGGAGGTCTGGGTGGCCATTCAATATCGATTCCCATCGACTGATTTTAGTATTTGCCTGATCCAGTTACAAGGGAAGCCAGCAATCTTCAGGTTTAAAAGTCCAGCATGAATGATACCATAGTTAGCAATTCCTACCAAATTTTCCGTCCAGTAAGCATGCTGAAACGATAAGAGGATAGAGGTCAACCAGCCTTCACAAGCTCCATAACAGAATGAAGGACAGTCCGATTGGGTGCACGTCCCAAGGGCATGTGTGAATAGAGCTACTTGACCCTCCTTCAATCCAAACTTGCTTCTATTATGCAAGAACCATATCATCGAGTAAAGATGATACTGTCATTCACCACAGCCTGTCCTGCCCGTGAAGAGTCTCTGCCTGAGACACGGCACCCTTCACCTCGTTCTGATTCCGGGCACGCTGCTTCCAGTTGTACAGACCAAGCGCTCTGGCATCTGCGATACCTTGGTCCTTGAAACGGAGGTTCGGTCTTCTTTGTTGTGTCGAACCTGCGGGCTGTTTGATGAAGGATTAGAATGGAGAATGGACATTCGCTCGATGTGGCCGAGCCAGTGTTTGGACGGCATCCACATAGGGTTCGCGGTTATATCTTCTCCTCCATTCGCCCTCCTCGCATACGAGACCGAAAATTCGACGAAGATTTTTTCTCTCGAAAGTGCTCTGCTTTCATGCTAATCGTCCAGCACTCGGTTCCATATAGCAGAACTGGGAGGATCAATGTTTTGTCGATCACGCATTTCGTCTTCCGATTTGGGAGTGTCGTCCGAGGTAGGTAAACTCCTTAACAACCTCGAAGTTACTGTTGCCAACAGCGACGTTTTGTCCCAAGCGCTTGACTGATGCATTTCCGTTTGTTGGCAACAGATACTTGGTTTTGTCCTCATTCACTCCATGACCAACTCGTTTTGCCTGCGTCTGTCTTCTATAATGGCGGTGTGCGTATCCCACCGGTACACCGCTATGTAGCTCTTCAAAAATGGACACACTTTTCCGTGAAACATTCTACGGAGTCATTCAGAGAATGATGTCCTACATCCTCTATGTAGACTTCCGAATGGAGGACAACTCCACTTAACACCTATGTACATAGCCTCAACTTAGAGAAGCAAATTCAATTTAAAGAATTCCTGAACCCACTATCAGCACTTGTGCACCATAGCCCTGCCATTCCTTTCCAATCCTGCTTCGTCATCTAATCAATAAGTTCTTAATCGATTCCCGCCTTTCGAGATCCTTTCCATGTCCATGCAGCACCGATTCCATTCCAATCCATATCAATAACGTCAGATAGAAAAAGGAGGAAAAAAAGGATTGAATTGAAATTCGTCTTTCGTCCTGCTCCCGTGTTATCCCTTTCAAAACCGAACAGAACTCGCTCATTTGTCTTTTTTTTTTGTTTTTTTTACGTTGAGTTCCACCTCCAATACGCAGAGCAGAAGAGGATAAAAAGTTTTCCAATTCGCTTGGTTATTTTATTTTAAATGATTCTTCCACCATCGTCGTCCGCCCATCTAGCTCCCGTCGTTCTGCCCAGTCGTTCCCCCCGATCGCTCGCCTTCATCCATAACATCTACGAGACATTGTCCTTCTATATCAAAATTCAATTTTAAACTATATGCATAGTAAAATGGTTGAAAAATCTCATTTTATCAACCCGCTCCTGTATACCGTTGCACACACACACACACACATACCGATCCACCCATCCACACAATGACGATGAGGAGAGTCCTTCAGTTTTACGTCCAACAAAAAAAAATTAGATATATAAAATGAAGCGAGGAAGGATGAGGAATGAAACACTTGCAAGTCATCTTCATGCGGAAAATTAGAAGAAGACTTCGACGGTCCGGGAGCGAAAGGAGCAAGGATACTTAGAGGAGAAAAAAGAAAAAAACCAAAAAAGGAAGGACCAAATCTCCAATGTATAAGTGTATGCCTTCTTGTATAAAAGCCATTATAAATGGCGCGCAAGAGGTCCGCGGTTGGTATAAGTACACACAGTGTGTCCTTGTGGATGCTGCAGGTAACACAAAAAACAAAAAAAAAAAAAAAAAGAAATCCACTTGTCCTTTGCCGATACATTTCTCGCCCATTGAAAGGTAAAACTACAACTACACGATTGGAAAGACAAAAATAAATAAATAAATAAATAAGAACAAGGTACCACCAGCACATAGAAAAGTTGGGACGGACCATTCGAAATGGTCGTCATTACGTACCGAAATAAGAGTCCTTCATCCTGCCCGCGCGCAAGAGCCCAATCTGGTTTTTCTCTCTGTGTGCCTTCCTATGTACGAGTATATCACGTCCAAGTGGTGCGCTGGTGAACGGAAGGTGGTTGTGAAGACATTCCTTTACCATTTCAAGTTTTTTTTTCCCTCCATTTGTCTCCTTTTCCTCTTACTGCAGGCAGCAGGAGCAGCAGGAGCAGCAGCCAACAGCGGGAGGATTTTTTTTTTCCATCATCATTTCTACTGCTTTTTCTGACGCTCCTTTGGAAAGTTGAATCTCAGGGACGCATGAGACGGACAATACGAGAGTACAATCAGAAAAAAGGATAACAGACGTTTCTATATGTAGAAATGTGTATACAGTATGTACAGTGCACGTTTCTACACAGAGATATGTATATCCTTTTTTTAATGATTTTCTTTTTTCTATTCACTGTGTAATTACATTCCAGCGGAGTCTTGGCGGTGGGGCAGAGGAGAACAAGATAAGGAAACACAAACGGCAGCGGACAGACTCTGCTCGGTCTTCTGTCTTCCCGTGCAGAAACGAGGTCTTGGTCCTTCCGCCTCGTTTGGCTGCGCTCTGGATGGGGATGTGTACTTAAGTGGGGGTTCTTAATCTTATTTTTAAATCTCCTCTCGGTCTCTATGTACGGCGGAGCTCAGCAAGTTTATTGGATATATAAATATGTATATGTGTTGGGTTTTTTCTTATTTTCGTCCTTTTTCCTGGGTATTTCATTTTTTGCTGTCAGCAGAAAAACTTTTTCTCCCCCCCTGTGCTGTGCCACCATTACCACCAACACCACCACCACCACCGAGGAGAAGGACGAATAATAATCATTTTGCATTCTTTTTTTTTTTTTTTTTTCGTATTTTTTGTGCAAGCCTTTGGAAAATTTCTGGGATCCCATTATTCAGAGGGAGTTGTTCTTGCTCGGGTTGTGTTTTTTTTTCAGCGTTTTTTGCTCGGGATTTGAATTATACATACATACATACAGACATACATACATAATGAATTTATTTTCAGACATAGGGTTTTTGCCCTTAGAGATAAAAATGAGTTGTGAAGCGGTTCTGGGCTGGGTCTGGGTGGGATGGAGGATGTCTCTGGCCTTAGATGCATATCTTTGCCATTTTTATGGAGATATACTGAAGGATTTTCGTTTGCAGGACAAAAAATCTCTGTGTGTGGGTGGTGGACTCTATGATTGAATGTTGTTTCCAACCCAAAAAATGAATTCAACTTTTTCGGGGAGCTTAATACTTTTGAAATGAAGTGTTTCGAGATGGGAGTATATCATTGACTTGGGATTTCTCACAGTTAACATTCTCTGGAACGAGCCAAGGACCAAGATTTTCAGGCGTGACAATCGGGAGATCCGAGACACGTGATCGCAGCAGATGGGTACCACGGGTTTCAACTTTAAGAGCCGATGATGTGGCCACTTCCTTTGCTTGGCCCAACCAGCTGCAGACCATCTGTGACGAAAGGACAGCATGTCAAGTAGACCCTAGTAAATGGATTGACTAATGAACTGCACCATAGGAAACCTGTCAGCACTCATGTGGCTCCTAGTAGTAGACGTCGTACTTAGGTGCAGTAAGACCAATGAAATGAACAGCAATGGTAGAGTCAACTATTCCAATCCAAACTACCAACTAAGATGGAATACTAGAGTATATAGGATCTTGGAAGTCTGCCTTGAAAATACGGAGGAGAATATTCCGAGTCGCAGCAGGAGTTCCGCAAGCAAGTGCTCTTGGTCCTATTTTATTTCTGTTGTACACGCGGCACACCGGAAACTGATGATACGATGGACAAATCTTTGGACAATGAGACCACAAGTTGTCTACCAAAAGAAGTGGAAGTGTTCCACATTGAACATACGTATAGGTCTGGAGGACTTATGGCCCACCGATTTGAGCTATGTGGTGGAATCTAGACTCGGTACTCTTTGATATATGCTTTGAATCTTTCCCAAGAAATGTCTAAGTCTGCCTCAGATCACGATGTAGGGTCTCCACTTCCTGGTTCTGGCCTAGAATTCACTGCTACCCACATGGCTAGTGGTGGCCTAATTTGTATGGGCCAGCTTCAACTCGAAAGATGAAGATCAGACTGTGGATGACTCAGTCCAGTTCTTTTCCACTACGATTCTTGTTGCACAGGAGATGTTCTCCAACCTTAAGCCTTTTAGGTGCCGGAGACGTCCGTATGTCCTAAGACAGAACAGAGTGTAACGCTGTTTTCCTATGTAAAACCAAACTCTTCTCTAAATCCTTAGTAGATTCGTCAGTTTCGTCATGAGAACAAGTCGTTCCACCAAGTTCTGAGGATCCTAGTAGATCGACTAAGGACTTTCCATGAATCCTAACAAATCTGTTCTAGCGCCTTTTACTGAAAGAAGACTGGTCCATCTGGGACCTATGACCATAATAGGCACCACGATAGTTTATTCCACTGAAGTCTCACCCTTGACAAACGGGTGAACTGGTTATCAAGTTACCCATGGAGCGCGTCACTAGGGACATGTGGGCCTGCAGAACTTGAGGTCTTAATTTAAAAATCATGCATTGGGTACGTAAATGGTTGGTGGTCATCGTATGGTGCTTCAAAGTTCTTGGACGGACAACTGGAATTAAGGTTCAGAAGCTACAAAGCCATCGTTGGGCTTACACCCCTCCAAATCTTTATGAGGAAGTTGGCTAGATGCGCTATCAAGGTGCAGTTAGAATATTAGTATAACCCTGGTCAACATGTGAGATTCCGAAAAGAGACATGTTCTGCACCATCTCCGTCAGAGAACACTGTTCAGATAGGTTATTTGAGGTTGAAATACTACACCGCGCAGACTAGTGTTCCGGCACTGGACCTGTTCTGGTTCACTGAAGGATCAAAAATCGACTCTGTTGTCTTTGGATCCAACACCAACGTCTCGATACCTATGGAACTCCATTCAAAATTTGCTTTAAGTTAAACTTTGGTAAAGCTATGAAGAGCTCCACGTTTTATACCTTTTCAGATAGTCAGGCAGCAGTTGGAGCGCCGTTGTCCAATTTAGTGAATCTCTTTATCAGCTGAATCTTGTATTTCTTCACAGATGCAACAGAGTGGTAGCAGGGTGGGGACCCAGGTCATCAAGGAAATGTAGGCAACGAAAGCTAGGGTTGGCTCAGAATCTGCGTTCATAGGACCTGAACTCTACCACTGTGTCAACTGGTTAATGATTGCGAACGCAAACTTCGTCAGGCCCCGGATGAAGATAAATCAAACGATTTAGCCTGATTCCCTGCAGGAAATTCTTAACTCAGATAAGGATAGTAGTGAGCTTGCTAGTAGGACACTGTGGCCTGGAGTATCACCTCAACAAACTCAATCTGTGATGTAGTCTGTAATCGGAAGATGACGAATCCTCTGAGCACAATCTCTGCGAATGTCTGGCTTAACCTTGGTTGAGGCGAGCAGACGTACTTACCTTCTTAAGAGACCCTGTTAGTGTCGCAATGGTTTTGGAAAAACAAAACCTCATCGACTTCTCGATAGAGTTGCACAACCAACCACGAGTGTCATCTGAAATTGGACCGCACTCCATCGGTCCAGGTCCTCCACTGCACGTGTGTACGTACATCCTTGCGCGGATTCTTATAAGCCTTGATTCCTATAAGAACCAAGTGATTTCCCCCTCCTCCTAAAACCATGCAACACTTCTCTTGCTCACACCAAGCCACTGCCCAGCCCAGCCGGGCTAATGCCAGGCGAATCCTTTTTTCTAATTAGCATCATACATAAGCGCTAATTGCCTGTAATTGTCGCCACCAATACCGGTGGAAACAGGCAACAGCAAGGAAAAAAAATCCCTCAACCGTGTCGGAACATTTTTCCTCTCGTCTTTTTACCGAAGCCAGGACTAAACTGTTACGAGGTTGGTTTTTTTTTCTGTTTTTTGCTCCTAACTCCGCTTAAAGGAGATCAAACCAAAACGACACAAAGCACTGAAAGGAAAAATAAAAAACGGAACATGTACCTTGCCTTGCCTTGCCTTGCATACAAATAACGTGTAATGGATGTTTGTTTTCAATTTTTTTCTGGCTCAACCTTTTCCGCTGGAACGCTGGGGCGAGAGGCCTGGTCAACAGGTTAAATTGGCAAATAAATGCTGTCAAAATGTTTTTTTTGCGTTTTGTCGGTTTGGACTGAATGCCCCCCAAAAAAAAAAAAAAAAAAGGGAGACTACACTCGGTGATACATATACGAGGACACAGAGCACACAAGAGCCGATGATGAAGTAAGCGATTAACTGCCAAACCCTCTGTGCTCGGTCTATTGTTTTGGTTTTCTATGTGTTTGTTGATTTTAGCGCGGCTTAGTCCTGGGGCCGCGGCAGACATACAGATGCAGACAGAAAAAATTGAGTACGTATGTGTGTCGGTAGCGGGCCTGGGAAAAAATGCTGCGAGTGTGTTCGGAGGGAGAGATGTGGCAATTAAAATTCCTTGAATTTCACACGACAATCTGGGGAAGGAGACTGCACAAGGACATGCATGTGAGATGGGGGCCAGCGATTTAGGGAGGCAATCACACGTAATTGTTTTGTTATTGGCAATAATTGAAGGACTATTTGAAATGTTTGTGTGGCGGGGCAGGCAGACGGCGGTGGAGTGGTGTTTTGGGCTCGTGCTCGTTTAGGTGCATTGTAATTGTTTGGAACAATTAACTTTGGATAATTGCTGACCGTCGAGGATTATGATCGAAGGGATTAGTCACAGTGGTTAGTTTGAGATTTAGCTTAACTGGGGCCATACTGTATTGATTTTCCATCTGGTTTCTGGTTTCCTGTTCATGTTGTGATCTCACAATTTCTGCTGTGCTGTCTTCGACAGTCTCGTTGGACCCAGGACATGCTCTATCCATGCCTAGTCCAGGCTAACCAAGAGGACGACGTCCACATATCTTTTTGATGGTTTGATGGCACCTTCTCACTAAAACTAGCTGGAAGTGCACCTCCCAGCATAGCCAGCATTTTTGTTTGGAAGGGGAAATCTTCTACAAGATACTGACGAAATACCCGGTTAGTCAGAATGCCAGATTTCTACTGACTAAGACCACGCCGCGGTACTTGATCCAAGTAGTCCTTCGCGGGGCAGGTTCTAGCAATTCTTGCTTTTTTAAATCCATCTTCATCTCTGCTTCTTTCCCGGGCCAGTCGTCTAAACTAATTCGATATGTATTTGTAGAAGTAGGTGTCTATTGGATCCCATTTTGCTTCCTGGAGCATGCGGCCTACTGTATTGTAAGGACTTGGTATTTCTTCCACTTCCCTATGTAGGATTTCTTTCTGAAGCTGGAATCGTGGACATTGCAAATACACGTGCTCAGCGTTTTCTTGTCTTCCCTTGCAAGACGGAGTTTAAACTTATGTTAGCAAGCATCCATGCCCACTTAGCATTTCAGTCATGTGGAAGTTTAATTGATTGGCGGGATAAGTCGGTACGTCCATCGACATTTATTTGACGCATTCCAGAGCTGCTGCCATTTTCCTAGACCGACAGTTCGTTCTGCTTCGCTTAGGCCATTTGTTCCTTCAGTGGTGTCCTTTTCATATGTTCTCTGCACTTCATCTGACTGTATCCGGCTGCATTGCCAGATACTGTCCGATATGCACTGTACGTTGTTTCGATTTGCTTCTTATACGACTTGGTCTACATAGCTCCTGTCCAGATAGGTGAAGCATACAGGATTACCACTCGCATACAGTCGTCTTCGGCTAAACCTTGGTCCTCCTACGTTTGGCATTATCCTCATTAGCCTCAGGAGTTATTTCACTTACATGCTCCAAATGTTGTTTAAATGTTAACTTAGTATCGACCACACCCGCATACCAGGTTGCTGGTTCCGACTTAATCTCGAGTCCACCTACGGTGATGGTAATTGTCTTGCACTTTCTCCTGCTCCTGATCAGGACCACTTGAGTTTTATTTTTGGCAAGTTTAAGGACTATCCAAATAGTGTCGTTGCTGATTCGTTTGATTTTCTTCATGGCGCTGTCGTCAGCGAGTCCTAGATACATAATATTCCACAGCAACGGCCCTAAGACCGAGCCCTGTGGCACGCCACCTTCATCTGTTGTTCCTTAGCGCAGCCCTCGGTCATCTGTGGCTTTCTGCCCAGTATCCACTACCACTTTGATTGCATCTACCGTGGACCGTCTCTTTTGGAAGTCATACTAGTGTTACAGCTAGACCTCCCGCGTTTTCAATTGCTGTTTCTAGCCTGGTACCAATGATCCGTTCCAGCTCTTTTCCGGCTGTATCCAGCATACAGAGTGCTCGACAAGATGATAGATGTTTCCTTTAGGTATGAGGACCTATTTTTGCACTCTCCATCGACTCGAAAACACTCCTTCTTGCAGGCATGAACTGTATAGATCCAGAAACAATCCCGATCTGGCTTTAATGCGGTCTTCAGTGCTATATTGGGTACAGCAGCTGGACTAGGTGCTTTTCTATCTCCAAATCTGCTGCAGATACCTAGGTATCAGCTGGGTTGGTGCTAGTTGTACGTTGACTGGGGAAGAGTCCATTAACTATTTCGAGGAGCAGAGTCGGGCATTTTGGTGGTGGTTACTGGAATATTTCACTAGGTATGCCATCCCTCATGGATTTTTGTCCTCTTCATCACATAATTCCAAAACATAGAGGGGCCAACGTTGTATGCTGAATACCTGATCAAGGCCGATGCAGTAAGGCTGGCCGACCATCGATGGCATCAGCTTGACCATTGGAACACTGCCAGACTGTGGCAGATGAAAATAGTACCACAGGACTCCAAAAAAACACACGAAAGGAGTCCTCTCCATGATAGTAAACAAAACCTACTCGGCCACTGTGCTATAGGTAGGCATGCTCAAAGGCTGGGCATCCCCTACAATGACTTCTGCACAAGCTGTAGGGACGAGGAGGAAGATGAGACCATAAGTCACCTCCTATGCACATGCCCAGCACTTGCCAACATTAGAAAGGTTACAGGACACCGCCTGCACGGCTAATATAAGCTCCTTTGTAAAAAAGAAGCGGACAATTCCAAGAGTAAGAGACTGACCCACCCACCCTACTTAACGGCAGCACAATGGACCCTTTTCTGGTCTAAGTGCATCTTTATCGAGGGCCGGTCGAACCAACCAACCAACTGTGTCAAGAGTTCCTTTTTGTCACTCTATTTGTCCTTTTTTTAAATAATCCTTTCTAAATTCATAACTTGTGTTGCTGCTTATAAAATGTGCTGAGACGATTCATGACTCACTTTAAGCCTCCTATTCAAGCCTTCCAAAAGGCTCGATGGTAGTACCTACAAATCTCGATGGTACCTGTCACACAGGACCCTTTCAGTGAAACAATTTGCTATCCATTCGGTTTGGCGACGATGGTGCTTCTATACACCTCATATGGCGATGTCCATAACCTAGTGCCCACCATTCTCCAGGGCTTGACAGCCCTTTTTTTAGAGAATGGCTTTCGATACTTCGACAATAATTCAACCTCAATTGCTCGGTTCCGTCCTGTGCATTTCAGACTTCGTTCCTTGCTCTGATTTGATGGCTCTGCTTCCGCCCACCTTTAACAACAATTGAATCTCTATCTGTTAAGCAAAACCACCTAAGTATAACCAACCATGTGTGTAATTACATAACCTCCCAATCTATCCCAAGATATAATACATACCTTAAAATTGATCATCCTAAAACCGCATATCCTTGCTACCAAAAGACAAACGCTTATATCTGGAGAGACAAACACCCTTCAATTTTATAGGCCAAGTCATCCCAATTGCATCCTTGCTTACTCTGTACACCAATTCTCACCTAACGTGTGTACATATGTATATCCGGCATATCCTAGACCACAAGACAAGAGATTGTTTCCTTCAATAAAAACAAAAAAAAAGAGCACACATCCATGCATTGTTGTCAGTCCAAGTCCAGGACTACTCGCAAATAGGGGAAATTATTTAAACTAAGAAGGACGAGCTGACAATAAGGGTTTTTTCTTGGAACTCGGAGGTAGTCTATGGTGTTTTCAAGTTTGTCTATTCCACGATAGATGGCATCTTCTGGAAACCAGGATGTTTGCTTTAATATTCTATTAAAGGACTCGTTCCGATGCACTGGAAGGGGGATGTATGTACGTACATACGTGCACAGAAGGACCAGTTTGATTTAAATCCTTCATTCAGTTTTGTTCAGGACGATGGATGGAGGTGTTTACAGTGATGCTTGGTGCATGTGTTTTGTTTCTGAATGTGTTTCTAAGTTTGTTTATTTTTTGCGAATGAAATGGGTGTCATGTGTAGTGAAGTTCAGAACATGTTTAGTAAACAATTACCGCGGCATTTACATAAATAGTTTTTTGTTTTTTTCTGGTAAGAACGTGTGCGGTCGTCCTTGTGAATAGGACTAGTTTTTGTCTCACATGGTATCCACTGAAGTGGATCGGGAGAAACGCAATTTTTGTAAGGACATGCGTTTTGTATGAAATTGCGGTTGAGAACAGGTATTAGATGTTGAAACCTAGATCATTCAAGTCAAGCTTGTGGAGAACCTTTAGAAAAACTTTCCCACAGTAGTACCCGGGACTGATTCTGCTTCTTACCAACTCCTTGGTTCGTTACTGTGTCCTGTGTAATTGTTTTCGCTGTCAATGATAATATGAACGTGTGTTGGAGAATCTTTAATGGGCGGCAAGCCCCAGGCATCCAAGGAAGAAATAGTCTGTTGAAAGGACTCTCCATACATATGTACGTAGACTGCTGGGGTCTTAGAGATTTCTTCTTATGTTGTCTTGGTGTTTGTCCTTGGTGGCACTTGCCGTAGGACGTTTTGAAGAAGCTAGAGTTGTGCATAGCAGCAATACGCTTTAAAGGGCCCTCGATGGCAGCAAGATCAAGGAGTAAACGTAGATCTGATATAGACGTAGTAAGTGAGTACGCAATTATGTCATTGACACCATAACGTTCTTGTTGTCCTGAGTGTTATATTCTTCACACGAATGGTGAGGGTTCACAGTTTCATGTTGTGTTTGTAGGGCTGTTATACCCTCGGATGTTTGTCAGACGTTCGCGAGAGGTGGGATCGTATTGTCTGGCAATTGAACCTCATTGCATTTTCGAAAGTTTTGCTCTTGGTATTGTGCGAGCAGTGATGACTTTGAGAAAAATGTAATTCAAAAATCCAGGAAATAGTCCTGAGCTTCCTAGAGCTTCATCGTATCTCTTTGGTTAGAAATTTTGTTTGTGTGTTCCCTAAGAACAAATGTTGAAAGCAAAACCAACTGCGATGAATGGCTGACTCGCTACAGAACTGCTGTACATGCTTACTTATGTCCTGTATCCCCTTGTGGGTGCTAAGGCCTCTATAATCCCTATGCACCATGTTACAGCCGCATATCCTGCCATCCTGAGTAAGCGGGTTCCATTGCATTGCGTGGTTAGCGAAGGACCTGTCACGCTTTCGGTGAGTATGTCGAATCCACTGCCACTTTCGTCGTCGTATGGTTGTGCGTATAGGTTCTTGGCCCGTTCTCTGATAAAGTTGTTCGTTAGAGATACGGTTTGGCCAGAAAATCCCCAAGATATAGCGTAGACTACATAAGTGCTTGGTAAGGTTGGAATTTAATTTGAGATCCTTTGAAAGGTAGTGAGATTCAGCGCTTGACTTACGAAGGACCTTAGGTGGACGATGAATTGTTTTTCTGGTCAAATTCTTTGTTTTTTTGTTTAAACTCTGGGATTCGTGACTCGTGAGCACCAGGCTACCGCTATGTATAGTCAAATGGTGCTCGTGTTTAGGAAGAATAGTTCCAAAGAATAGCACCTTATGATGGCCTTATACCGTCACTGAGCCAGAAATGGAACAGGATTTCGAATATCCTGAGTGATATGGGTGATTCACAGGGTGTTTCCTTAGAGATTTCGAAGCAACTCCTAGCAGATTAGGTATGGAATGGAGTGCTGTAGACACAAGTATCTCTCAAGGGTGTGTTTCATGTTCGATTGACTGTTTCTTAAAGATCTCCCAAAGCGGTTTGGAAATTAGAAGTACGTTACAGACTTGAAGTAATACATACCTCGAAACGAAGACCATGCAAACAGTAGGACATGAAAGACAAGTGGCTCCTGAATTGAATTCTATATGGAACCGTAGTCAAAACCTACCACCAGGCTTTGGAAGCACTTTATGAAACATATTTCAAACTTACGTTCAACAAAATCGAAATATAATCAATCCATCAAAGTATGTATGATGCAACAGCTACAAGCGCTCGTAACTAGATGCCAACAGGCAGAACCATATAACAACGAAATGGCAATGGATTGGACACGCTCTCCAAAAAGATGACAGTTCCCTAGATAACTACCGGTGGTTCTAGACACACATGGCTGAGAACAGTAGAGAAGGAAGCACGGCAACAGATTGCCAGAAACTGGACACGATTGTGGGTAAGCATTCTGGCATCCCTAGGACCCATATTGATTCGTAGACGATACACCCTCATGGGTATATTATACTGTTGGGTTCCCACTATGATCTCTATTATCTGAACCATGTTACTTACCCTCATGAAATTAAGTTTCCTAAACTGTTCCTGGCTTCTGGTCAAAATAATCCTTCTCCTGGGCGACTCGATCGGAGCGGTGACTTCTGTTCGATAGGTTTGTGGATTCTCAGAAACCGTGGCAACTTACTCTATCTAAAACTCGTCCTGTGATAGCAGTGAAGATTACGACGTCTAACTGAGGAGGATTATGTCCCACATTTGAAAAAGAATGGTCTGTGCAACATCAACAGCGCTTATCCCCGGTCATCAGGATCTCTCTTGCTGTGAAAAAGAGACTTCTACCTACATGGAGGCTTGTGTGAAGCGATTAGTATGTGCTAGTTTGTCATCACATCACATCATGCAGTTACTGGTCTCTCATGCCAACTGGTTCTAAGTCTCGAATGGGGTAGGAGTCGGAATATTCGTTAGGACACCTTACCTCTATCTTCCGAGCAGAGATTTTCGCTCTCTGTGTCAGAGAGTGCATTCGAAGAAACCTCCGAAGAACACATACATCCTATCGGACAGCCGAGCAGCTCTTAAAGCTCTCATGTCCTTTGACTTTGAGTCCAAGCTGATTTGGAACTGTCTTCAAATCCTCCTACAGCTAGCTGTTGACAACGAAATCATAATAATAACATGGATCCCAGGACATATAGGTATTCCTGGCAATGAGGCCGCTGACGAACTTGCCAGATCCAGACAGATAGAGCTAACTCAGTGGAAATGCCTCGAGGACATTGAAACTGCCGAGCGTATTTTATGATTGCCCTGCCATTCCTCAGACTATCGCCTTCTGACAACACTTCTTCTTCAGCGCGAACATTCCTAAGCATCGTCAATAAACTTGGTTTCAGCTAGTAGGCAAATCCATTCAACATCTCCATGGAGATGAGGCTATCTTAAGCCCATGACCCCGAGTATCCTTTAAAAAATGTCCTGATCTACTCTCCTGGCAGAGTTATTAGCAAGAATGATGTCATGATATTGTTTCTGTCCTCAGTAGAGACTGGGCAACTGGAGACGTGGCACACGTGTTCAGCCAGTAAATTGGCATCTTAAACTGTTACCTTGTTGCCAAACTATCATCGCGGAAGTCTACTGCTGACTCTCCTTCAATCTAACATTAGTCCTCTCTAAGGTCAGGGAAAGTGTTGCTAGTTTCCACCTCATCAGATATCTCGAAAGTAACCGGTACGAAAGTAACCTTCCACAGGGAGGTTGGTGTACCTTACGGAAAAATGGAATCAAATCTTGCGATAAACTGTGGGTGCTGGGCCCACTTAGCAAAATCCAGGCGTATAGAGTCTGTAGGATCTTCTCATAATGGCCTGCAAGCTTCTTAAGTAATCGTACTTCCCCCTCATTCTTAACCAATGCTGGTGTACCTCAGGGTTCAGTTCTCTCCCCGACCATGTTCTTAATGTGTATCGACGAACTTCTCTCTCTCTCTCACTCGCAATCCAAACCATTCCTTCCCTTGGCATCGCTTAATCCTTAACGACTTCCCAGCTAAGACCCCAAGCTGTAGAGTCTCACCGCAAGTGAATATCTACGGTTTTGATGCAATCCTCAATTAGGAAGCAAAAAACCAAGTTGAGTTCAATTCGTCCAAAGCCCAGTGCTGTCTCTTATCTCTGAAGCTAATGTAGTCAAACTTATGAATGGATATTGGGGAATCTAATGGCTTGTCGAGTTACCCCGAAGGACCTTCGCTGGAATCACCAGATCCCCTCGGGTTCCTCAACATTTTCTCTGACCTTTAGACTTGCCTGCCAGCTATAAAGCTTACATTCGTCCAAAACTGGAATACGACTCATATATTTGCGTGGGAGCTCCCGCAACTTGTTTGAGGCTGTTAGATGCTGTTCAACTGACCTTTCAATTTGCAATCAAATCCGTTCGCTAGAGCATCGTCGGAATGTTGGTCCTGTACCGATATTTCCACCACAGTTGTCCTGCCTGTCCGTCAGTATACTACACGAGTGGCGTTGAAACCTATTTTCGGGTGCAACTCTGAGGGGCCATATGTACATTGCTTTGTACAAATACGTTGAGGTCTTGGAAACAGTAATGTATCCATTTGCAGACGATAACTTACAGTTTCTTTGGCAGTTTCTGCCAAAGTGACAAAAAAGTGGTTTGCGGATAGAAATGTACAATGACTGGCCCTCCTCCATATGTCCTACAAATTGTGATTCACCACCTCACTCTCTGTCCTTCAGTCAATCACTGGGCTTTTAACTTTAAAGCACTTTAGTTCTGAAACACTAGAGCAGGTATGTTGTCTTGCATCAGGATAACGCTGAGCCTCTGTTTGGAAAACTTCCTTGACGTTCAAGATCCCGGGTTTTGGGGCATTTTTTTCGTTTTTTTTCTCCAAAAAAGTGAGAAGCTTACTTATTCCTACATCCCTTCGACCATTTTCAATTCCAAGGGATGCCACCCTTAAAGTCCTTTTTTTTTTGCTGGCACTGAAATTTTCTCAATCAAAGATTCATTTCTTAAAAACGGACCCGTGTCATCCTGCCTACACTCCGATTTATAATTATCTTTTTCGTCCTTTTTTCTTTTTTTCTAATTTCACAACTGCGCACTGTTTTCATTTCCCTTGACTGACCTTAGTGCCTTGCTGCTCTACGATGCATATGAAGGAAAGAAACAAAAAGAATTAAATTTCAAATTTCACAAAATTTATACTTTCGTCCTTTATTTTGTCTTTGTGCGGAAAACAAAAAAAAAACGAACGAGAGGGTGATGAACGAACGGATGTTGTTGATTTCTTTTCTTTAATTTCTTTTTTTTTTCTACCCGCATTTCGCCCCCTCCTCCTCCTGGCCCCCTTCCAGGGCAAACTGTGTACATCTCGAGGATGATTTAAGGAAAAAGGCCTCTGACAGGAAAACGAATAAAAAAAAGGAAAAGAAATCAAATGTCTTAAAAGAATCCGATTTCCTTTCTTCTTTTTGTAATTTCTTCCTTTTTATCCCCCACCCCCTGCAGCCTTATCAATTTAAATGAGGGGGCTGTTGGCAGAGGGACATTAAATTGGCAATCTTTTCCATCATTCCTTCGGTTACGATGGGTGATCGGGTTGAGCGTTGATGTAAGGTCGAGACACCGAAAAAAGGTGTATTTCCTTCGAAGGAAAAGGAAAGTAGAGAGCTTTTTTTTTTCCTTCTTTTGCTTAAAGAGATACATCGCGGAATTAAAGGATTTTCGCCTCCGATAGACATGACTCACACATCTGTCGAGTAACAGCTCGCTGTCGCTGTTTATTCAAAGGACACCTTGGGACAATATTTAGTCGGCGGCGCTCCGTATGCGCCTTGGCAAGTCAACTTTATTTCCTTTTATCGATTTAACATAAACTAGATATCCTGGCGAGGGGGGGAAAACACCAAACACACAATTAGGTCACTCTCTCTCTCGCTACACATCCGCCTAACGCCATTTTTGTTTTCGCCTCCTCCATACACTAATATGATGAAGTGGAGGAAAACAAAAAAAAAAAAAAAAATGTAAAGAAAATGGAATATCTCATCCCACACATACGGTACACACCTTTTTTTCTAAGCAACCCCTGTCCCATATCGTGTTACACACAATACTCGTAGCCAACCCCTGTTCTGAGGGAACTAACCCCTAACAACGCGTGAAATTCACCAGAAAAAAAGTCCTCCATAGAGGAACGAAAAATTCAAAAAAAAAAAAAGGAGAGAAAATCAAAGGAACGGAACCATTTTTACAACTGGCAGGAGTTGGGGTGTCCTTTCCACATACGGCGGCACTCAATGGTGGCCAGTGTGCGAGTACCCATTTATTTATTCATTTCCATCAGGTGGGCAAGACTCCTTAGTGCTCGCAGCTGGAGCCCCTAAGCACCAGGACACTGTGAAGAAAATCGCCGATGAATAATACATTATTGAAGGCAGACCGCCGCTTCTAAGTCAATATCTCGTTGGAATTGCCTTCGGAGGCACACACCTTTTTTCGCCACACGCATACAGTTCATGCGGTCCTGTGTCATTGTTGACTTCTAGTTTGGCGCGGCATAGGAACATGCAATCTTCCAAATTAGTGACGCCTTTGTTTGGTAAACTAATGAAATGGCGCGCGCTGGCTGAGTGGGTGGGCAGAAGAGGGACATTTTCAATTTACTTGGCCAGGACTTTGCAAAAAAAAAAAACAGAAAACGGAGTCGAATGTGTAGGGAAAACTGGGTCAGATGCTGGTAGTAGTTTCGATTTAGTTTTGAAGGTCAACTGTCGTCGGCGTGAACAGGATGTGTAGCGCGACAGGTGTATGATGAAGTTCGAACGTAAGTTCTTGAAAGTCAACTCAACTCGGTGCCTTTCATGTGTACCTAGACGTAACTAGCATCGTGTCGGAGAAATCGGTAATTGAATTCAACTGGATATCGGAGAATGTCCTGAATTCTGGGACAAGGTTACGTACGGATTGATTGTCAATACTGCGTTTCGTGGCTTATGTCAATGATGCCATCTCCGGATGACCATTAAGGACATTTTACCGGAGTCCGGGAAAGAAGGCTGTACAAGTTCTCATAACGAAAGTCAGCTGGAGCGAGGTTTGTACGACAGGAAAGAGTTTTCCTAGTCAGGCCTTATAGAAGTCCGGATAAGAAGGCCAACGGATACCTTCCATCATACCTTTCTCTGCCTGCTGTACAGTTTTTTAGGGAAATGGATTATCGCTCGTGTGGTAGGAAAAGGATAATCAAACTTCCACGCCCTCCGTCCTAGCAAACCGGGCTATGTAGGTATCTACACATGTAAGTGTCACAAAGGCTTCTGCGGAAAGCATCGTTCAGCTTAAGGTCCTGTGGAACCTTAGGAACTTCGGAGTTGTCATTTCGAATCTGATGACTTAGTTTGAATGGTACGCTGATGGTTCACTTCCGATCCGAACTACAAATTGTCTGCGTCGTCAGACCGTCTGTCTCCTTTGATTTTGAGTCAAAGTTTACTTGAAACTAGCTGTACACAATAGAATCCCACTAACTTGGTTCCCAGGACATCCATGGTAATGAAAAGGCTGACGAAACTACCAAATCCGGTGCAGATATCCATACATTGCCGCTGGACCCTTCTGTGGTCTACCTGTCAGTCAGAGATACAGTCACATCAGTGGGGACAAGCTCTGTTAGTCCTTTTTCCAGCACCGAGATCTACGAAGAAGAGTTTTCCTACAGCGTGCTGCCTGCTCCTCCCAAGACCTGACGTCTGTGAAGAAAGTGATGGAGAAATCCTTCCTCATTTGTATCTTTGCAGTATCTGCAGAAGGTATCTGTGCTCGCCCCATGGTACAATTCTGGCAATATCTGGTCTTGACACTTATGTCGACACCTGAACTGATGCAATATATTTCCTTCTCAATCCTCTTCATTTTACCAAAGTTACTCCTGGAAGGCTCTTGTCTCTGGGACCCAATCGTGGTTGAAATCCTGTTACATATTCACTCCTGTCTATCTCTTGCTTTTGACTCCTGATCTGTTTAAAAGTGGCCCTTAGACATACGATATTTGGAGGGCCATCCACAGAGAGGAGAGCATACTTATAACATTCTCTATGCTAAGTGGGTTCCTTTATGTTGTCTGCTACCCATCACTGCGTAGTTTCCAGACTTCGTTTGACTATTGTGATACGATTTGGCTGATGATTCAGAAGTCATATTTCTCAGCTCATCCCTTTCATTGCTTCGATTTGGGCTATGGCACGACTGTAGGGCTTCCACTGTTCAGTATAGATCCATATTGCTGGAGACCTTCTCCTGATAACCTTCTCCTTTGCCTTGAATCCTACTAAACCATCTCTGACCTAAGTATGACTGAAAAGCTATCCTACCTGTAGAGGCTGGTTTATTCAGAAACGTTTTCGAAAAAATAAAAAAAAACCCTGTGCGGGCAAGCTTCAGGGCAGAAGTGTTCAGGCCAAGAAATCCGACTTAACTTCTGACTTAATAACTCCCCAGACCACCTCCAACACTATTCCGATTCTATCTATTTAAGTTTACTTTTAATCCCGAAAACATTTATCTCACTTAAGCCATAAACAACAAAAAAACAGCCTTCACACCAACACACAGCACCTACAACATTTCGGGCATTCTACGCACGTAAAGTGGAAAAATATCTGCTCGTGGTGGTGCCTGCCATAAGAAAAACCGTTTTCTCTTTAAAGGACCAACAAACAAAAAAAAAAGGAATAAAAGGAAACTTTGTGCGATTGGTAGCAACAGCAGCCGGCAGTAGTGGGTATCCTTTACGTCTTACGGAAGCCAACGGGCAGGGATTTTCAAAAATATCTCTAACCCCACCCTCTGTGGCTCTCAGTTTTTCTCGACTCATGTTGATTTTTCGTGCGATTTTTTTATTCAACTTTTTCGTTTGAAATTTACTTTTTCTCCTTGGGTTTCTGTGAGAAAATTATGAACTTTCAATGCTGAGACTGGAGGAATCCTCTGACCTTTGCTCTGTGTGGCTGTGCTTGCTTGCTTGCCACTGGGCAGGGATAACTTGTCTGTAAAGACCATGCCACAGGACTAACAGCATCTACACGTATAGCTTGGCAAGGAGCGAGAATATAAAAAGTTCCTTTTGATTACGGGCAGGAGGAGGTGATGTTTTTTTCCCTCTCTTTGTGTTGTTTTGTTGAAACAAAAAAAGAATCCTTTCTTCGGGAAGAAAAATGAAATATCCACGGGGAAATGGAAAAAGTTTTTTGGTTCTTTCGATATTCTTTTTCGTTCTTTGTATTATTTTTGTTATTCTGTTACGTTCGTCAGGATACGCGGAGAGATAGGCGTGCTGCAGCAAGGGAAAATTGGATTCCATGGGAAAATTTGTGACCTTAAACAGGACTTGGAGAAGTTTGAAGTTTAAATTTTGAATTAAATGCACGAAATATAAGTGACATGAGAAGTGTCTGTTTGGCAGGTTGCTACTGCTGACCATAGGAAGACGTTTTGAGTTCACAGAGGTGAGAATCTCTAGTTAGTCCTTCGAACCATTCATGAGAAATACTTGAAGATCCCTCGCATTCACATCAGTATGTGGCAGCAAATCCACCAACTTAACGGCCCTTACGAGGACATAGAGAGAGACACAAGTGCCATGAGAAGAACACCTACTGCAGGACTAGATGCTTTCCTCAACCTGCTACCGCTGGACATTTTCGTTCAAACCTCGGCAGCAACGAGTGCCGTAAGAATAAGTCAGTCAGACAGTTGGAGACACAATGTAACAGGTCTTTCCATGATCCTGGAGAAGGCTTCATACCACGGACTACCTCACTACCGTCAATAGACCATTTACAAGCTCGTTCCAAAGCAGGGAAGAATGGAAGGATGGTCATTATCTTCAAAGATGGATCTAAGATGGATGTAGGCGTAGGGTCCGAACCGCTGGGCATATTAAGATCAGTCCGCCTTCCGAACCATAGCAGCGTTTTACAAGTTGAGGTCTTAGCAGTGGCAATACCACAGGAAGGTATCACCTTTTTCATCGACAGCCAGGAGGCAATAAAAGCACAAGGTTGCCCTCTGCTGGGTCCCTGGACACGAAGGAATACCAGGAAATCAGAAGGCAGACGAATTGGCAAGAAGGGGCTCTGAATCTACATCACCGCAGGCATGGATTAGGGCCAGCAGAGAGGCTAATAGTAGATGGTCCTCCCGAGACATCTGTGTGATTACCAGAACCATATGGCCTTGCTTTGACAAGAACAGGGCCAACCGAAAAAGGACGGGAAATCCCTTTCTGTCCTGATAGGAGTAATCACGGGGCATAACTCTCTTCGGTACCATATGAGAAAACCAAGACTCACGTGGTAGACTCAAGAAGATTTATGTCGGGGATGTGGAGACGAGGAGACCAATGAGGACACAACCCACTTTCTCTGTCTCTGCCCTAGGCTCATCCACCTTAGATTTAAATTTCTAGGGCGACGGTTCTTCTGTGATCTTGAGTAATTATCATGTGGCGATGTGAAACTTTTCTAGTCGCCTACCCACGAACCCAACCTAACCTGCATCAGTACGTCAGACACTCGAGGCTCGACGAAAGCCAAACTCAATAGCCCCAAACGTCCACATCTAACTTGACTGGAATTGTTTGGCTCCCTAGGTGCATTTATTCGGTGAAACAAAATGCAAAGAAGAGCGCTCCATGCCACCTGAGCTTGAGTATTTCAACAAATATGCCGGGAGACCATGCAAAGATAGTTTGACAGAATAGAACAATAGTTTGACAGTTCGGAGAAAGCCAATTGACTTAAAGGAATTTGAATTGGTCGTCCCAATATGGTGACAGTTCCCAATTCCAGGGTATCAACCAAGTCCATCACCATCTAAGGTTGACTTGTATACTATAGTTGGAAAGATACTGCATCTGCCTAACCATTTCGTCAGCTAGTTCGTTTCTATAAACGCTACTGTGCCGTGGCTTGGTGGCTGTACCCTACTTGCAAGCTGATGACTTTAATAGCAACTTGGCTATCAGCTAAAAGAGCGTTCTTTGTGTCTATGAATATCTTGATGCGGCGATAGGCTTCGTGGACAGGGAACATTTCTGGAAGACGCTCTCAGAATCCGGAAGTTTGTTTGACTTCAACGTGTTCCACAAACCCGTCTGTACAGAGTGTTGTCTCGAGATCCTTAGCCACCTTTCCACCCAGTAATTCTGTTCTTCTGTCGAAACACTTAGTGGAGTCGAAATCCAGTCCAGTCCAAGACCCAAAATTCATGAATCTGATCGCACTGTATGTTGATTCCTTTTTTTTATATAAAAAATCTAGGGATCTCGGTTCTAAATGCTATGAGGAGAGGACGCAGTTTCCTGTGAATGCAGTGTAGATTTCCCTAAATATGCTGCAGTCCTGAAAAGGAACTGCATTATCCTTGCACGAGTATGACAGCACAATGCAGGAAGGGCTGTGTTCATAAAGCTGCTTCCAGTTGTCCAGACCAAGCGCTTTGGCATCCGCGATAGCTTGGTCCTTAAAACTGAGATTCGGCCTTCCTTGTCGTCTCAATACTGTCATCGGAAACTGGAAACTGATTTGATCATCCTCTTTGGTCGAGCATTGATCATGGCCGGGCTACTGTAGTCGACGACTTTTTAGACTGCATCCACATCTTGGTGCAGCTCATAGAGTTCCCGGTTATATCTTCTCCTCCATTCGCCCTCCAAACGTGTAAACAAATAACGAATCCCGATGAAATAAGCTAAGACCTCCCAAAAAACGTCTACCAATGCAAAAGATATGAGCCATGATACGAATACTGTCATCAAGAAAGGAGACGTAATGTCGCAGACGACATCGAACCTCCTGTCCACTAATCCATTTGGTATTCCTTCTTTAACACTACCTGAGAGCAAGGAATCGGAAGTAGGCACGAACGCAAACGTCATGAATATGCAAAACGTCAACACACAAAAAGATAAACAAAACTCGAATGACAGCTGTCAGCAAGAATTGATATTATTTTTGGAGCCAACTGCAGCTTATCTTAGTTAGAAATGTGTTAATCTTGGTTACAGAACGACTAGGGCTCCACATTCGAGATACACGTAGTGGATCTTTCTATTATTCAAAGGGTGACACGTCAGTACAGTCAATAATGCACAGATGACATGAAACCGTTTAAATTCACAGGATTTCTTCCTTCGCCATGATTAATTCCATTCAATCGACAGGATTAAGCAATAATAGGATGCTATCGGTGCCAAAGGTTTGGCCACACCGGTGAATGTCGTGCTTATCTCACAGTCGGTGTGTATTGTGTGGCGAATATCATGATTCAGCGGTTTGTATTGACTCGAATGGGGCTCTTAAAGACAATGGTCGTACACGTAAATGGGCGAACCGTGATTCCGTAGGACATGCTGGTAATAACAAGGACTGTCCGTTCTTTCGCATGTGCAAGGAGTAGAAGGCAAGTACAGGATACAATTAATACATGCACATGTCGATGTGACAAAGAATAGGAATATGCACCAGGCTATGAAAAGTTACAATCCAAAGAGGAAAAGATGCTTGTATCTGTTGTCATATGGTGATTCTGGTGGCTTCTGTCCATCACTGTGGCGAAACAGAGATGGTTGCGCTCGATATTTCTAAGGCATTTGACAGAGTTTGGTCAGGCATTGATGAGTCTCTCCTTCAATGGAATGGCCGTTCAATACAAGTTGTCTTGGACGGTTTCAAGTCTGCAATCCACCTTATAAATGCTGGTGTTCCCCAAGGCCCTGTTTGATCTCCGCCTCTCTTTCTCATATTTGTAAATGACCTCTGTGTGCAGCTTCTTATCCAATCGATTCCTACGCTGATGACAGTACCCTCAGTTTTTTATAGTCGCCCGGCAGCATACTCAAATGGGATGCTTCCAAAACCCAATGCTGTCCTCCTTCTCAAGCGAAACCAAGTCCTTCAACGATTATTCATGGTACTTGCAGTGCTGAATCCGAAGGATTTACCATGCTCGGTATGTGTATTCATAACCATCTTCGGTGGAATGATCACATACTCGAGGTCGCCAAAAGTGCTCCATAATGTCTAGGATTCCGTAAGCGATGCAAGAAGTATTTTACTCCTTCTGGTCAGGCCTCAATTTATAAGACATCCATCCGCCCAAAGCTGGGATATAACGCCCAGAACAATCCTTGCAGTTTCTCTTAAGAAGACCAACCAGGGACTCAGCCTTTCCTGTCATATACTCAACATGACAAGCAAATGTCAGTTTTGTGTCAAAATAGCCTCCAAGATCTTTAACTCCAGACTGTCATCTGAGGCTGCTAACAGAAATATTGTAAGTTTAGAGTGAGAGAGAGAGAGAAGCAAATGTTAAGTAACAAGGGGCCAAGATGACTGCCTTGTGGTACTCCAGATGGGACATTAATTTCAATTGAACACCATGAAGTCTAGCTATTTATTTCCTGTTCATCAAATAGATAGAAATCCATATAAGAAGTGAAGACTGAATTCCAAGGTTGAGCTTTTTGTATCAGTACTCCTGAGAACTGCATTCCTAGGGATTCAAAACAGGACATCACTTCCTTTAAAGAATTGTTCAAATAGTTTTGGAATAGATGATATTTTACTTTGAAATCTCATGTCTAAGCCCAGATTTAAGAAGAATCAGTAGAAGTAGCTCAGACAGCGAGTTGTTGGACTGTTTATGTACAAATGATGTAACTCTATCCGGACCAGAGTTCAGTCTGACCTTCATCATAGAAACGCCATTTGTAACATCGTCTAAGGATGGAATCAATGCTACATAACAACCTGCATAAGCAAGAGCTGAAACCAGTGTGGTCTACAACTACGGGGTTGTACCAGGAAAAACAACAGAAACATCCTACAAACTTTGGAAAATAGAGTTCTTAGAACGAACGTAACGAAAATATTCATCGGGATAGGGGAATTCCCACAAAAATCGTTCAACTACTTCCTGCGAACAATTCAATTCATCAAAACCTTCTTACCTCGTGTCGGTGGTATATACCGGTCGTGTAAAACCTGCCTAAATCGTTACATTCTTTTGAATTACAAAGACATCTTACTGTCGGCTTAGTTGTGGTACTAATTTTGAAAGGAAGCGTTTTTAGTGAGTAAAAATCTCACCATGTGATCTCTTGTCACACATTCTATTTAGTAATCCACAGTCTTTCACATTCGGTGTCCTTCCCAGACTCATGCCCTACCTTGACAGTATAATGCTTCAAAAACTCAGTGCTGAAGGATAACCCGCGCCCTCTGCCAACCGGACATGTCAAGGATTCCAAGCATACATCCTCTCCAAGCTCAAAACCTCGTTTCACCTGCTAGATAAAGTTCGCCCGATAGAACATGTCGGAGACAGAATTCACAGAACCGCTCTACGTTTCCTGGACCTTCGTATAGGCACGCCCGTAGTTTTTAATACAAAAACAGGCGTTTCCAACACTCTTCTCTGCAAGAAAACGTCAAAAAAGAGGCATGTAACGATTTTTGGAGACCCATCGAACCCTTCGAAACTTACACAACGAGTTCAAAACCAAAGTAACTTATCACTCACCCCACAGATACTGCTTCGGTACCTGCATACACAGTCGTTACTGCTCGTATTTTTGTATTGAAATCCGCGCGCACGCGTGTTCCTCTAAATTTTTGACAAGGGTCACTACATCGGCGACATTTAACCCTTCCGCTAGTCGGCTGTCATTGTCCTCGCTCGCGTTGTTATTCTTTCACCTAGAAAAAAAGAATTTGGTCAAATCATATGCGTATCTAGGACTACAGGATACACGTCGCTTGAACGCTGTAACCGCACTCAATGCTGACCGGGTGTTTCAGGTTTCACACACAAAAAACCAAAAAAAAGTTCACCTTTACTTCGTCCCTTTGTTCAATGTTCAATGTATCTAACAGATACTTAGGCGGTGTATTTTTGTTTTTATACTATTATTGCATTTTTTTCGTCTCCGCATTGTGTGAGTTGGGCTTTCAATGAGAAAAGGGTTAAATATAACCTCAAGGACCATGCGTTCGTGCACGTATACACCATTCGCCGTAATGGTCTGCGGTTAAAAAACTGTATCGTGGTAAAATAAATTATAAAAAAAAATAAACGGGAACAATGGCAAGAGGAAAACCAATCAAGGAATAACTGTACCGAAGGAAACACTCCATCAGTGGAATGAAAAAGTCGCGCCGAGGAAGGATCTTCGTAAGAAGACATTTAACGATCATCCACCGAAGTGCGGCGCACATTCGAAAAGGAAGTGCACGACGAGGAACAGATGGACAAAAAGCCTGGCTGAGCGGTACAACTAAGTACCGTATAAATTGTGTGTATTTAGATAAGGGATCTACACTCATTGGGATACCGAACCAGAGAAGGGGCCATTGAACCTCGAAATGGAGGTAAGAGATTCGCATAACAGGAAGAAACTGACCTTTGGGAACATTTCACAATTGTTGGCGGTTTTTTTGTTTTTTGCTGAACGGACTCCCAGATGGTGTTGTGCGGAACCAAAGGGGTGAGCAACTTGTTAGTTGAGCAGTGGATTTGGGCCGTCATTCATCTTTCGGATTTGGAGGGCATTAACAGGACATGACCTACTTTTAGGGACTCGAAGAGGGAAGTGTTGTATCTTGGTCCCTACTTCTCTAGAATTTGGTGATCTTAGAGATAAAGGTCTCATGTACAGGGCAGTCACGAAGTATAGTCAGCCTTGATGCAACAGGGGTTCTCGGGCAATCCTTTGAAAACTGAGGTTGACTCAGCCTAAGCATTGACGCGTCTCTGTCTAGATCTCCGATGCAGCGATGAAGCTATCGCGGATAAGACTCTTCTTTAACCAAAGCAAGTCGAGTGGAATTTCCAATTTTTTGGCTTTTGGCGAGGTATGGGGCGGCTATGATAGGACCTTGCATTGCTGTTTTAATTCTTTTGGATTAAGTTCTAAAAAATGTTCTTGCTCGGCTTTAGATACTTGGCTTGACCTGCCTGCATTCACTTTTATAACGTCCTGCACTGTCAAAGGCGAGAGGCTTTTGGTATGATCTGCACTGGAGTCTCGATGGTCTATGACCCTGGTTCCGTCTGCTAGGCCGTCTGATACAAAGACACGGGACACGACAGCTTTTAAGTCGTCTTTCCTTTTATTCAGCTGAGTCTGGACTAAGCTGGAGATCGAGAACCTCCCTCTGTGTTTGAAGAGGAGATCTATGCTATGCTAACGCTGTCAACAAGACAATAAGGTCGACAATGTTGTTGGGAATAGGTGGCGGCCTCGGAGTATCTGCGAGAGTCAGGCTGCGCTTAAAGTCTTGCTCAACCCTGTAACCTGTTCCAAAGGAGTTCGAGAATCCAAGACATTTTTCATTCAGTAGTGCTTGAGCCTGGACTGAGCTGGAGACTGACAACATCCCTCTGGATTTGAAGAGGAGATCCATGCTATGCTAACACTGTCAACAACACAACACGGTCGACTATGTTGTTAGGAATAGGTGGTGGCGTCAGAGTATCTGTGTCATAGCGAGAGTCAGGCTGCGCTTAAAGTCATGCGCAACTCTGTAACCTGTCCCAAAGCAGTTCGAGAAACCAAGAATTCTGTCTTTGACTCTTGTCCGGGTTCACACTCATAGTAGTCTTCTAGGTGTCCTTTCAAATTTCGCCAAAGGAAGGTGGTCTCGTCTATGTGCAAGGCAAGTAGGTATAGATGATTCTATGGCCCCTGTAGCCTCTTGTTTCTCGAAGCTGCTACTCGTTAACAAATTGTGTTTTCTGTCGAATTCCCCCCAAAGGACACTGCCCTCATATTCCGCCTCCTTACACAATTCCTCTATTTGCTTTACATCGACCATTCTTCTGTCTCGAAAAACTTCAGCCTCTAGCTGCAGCTGCATCCATCGACACTTTATACTTTACCTCGCTCAAAGGATCAATTAAATGTGCTTCTACCCGTGTATCTGCTGCAGGACCATCCCTTCCGTAATAACACACTATCATACACCATGCGCATCGAGCAGAGTAATCCTTAACTTAATTCCATCTGACGCGATTCGGACATGTGATCAGAGGACGACTGGATTACGAAAGGGGTCCACGACGCGATCAAATGACCGACTTGGAACCTGAAATCATCAACCCTTTCTGGTTTTTTTTTTTTTTTTTGTTGTAAGGACCGCGCTCTTCTTAATTTGATTTCATCATCGGAAGCACATGGTCAGGCGTAAAACACCAACAAAACAAAAAACGAGGAATTCTTCTAAAAGCAGGACACTACCTGGTCTCACCCTTTCCATTGGAAAGTTTGAATAAATCATGAAATGTTGTTTTTTTTTTGTGCGTCGTGTGTCCTCTGCAGGACGAAATCAGTGTCAAGGGATGAATGAATCAAAATCACGTGAACAAATGACTAATGGACAACGGTACATCTTCCGGCATTTATCTGTCCTATTAGTTTGGTGTATCCTGTTTCATATGGAGACCCTATGTCTGTTCATGATTGTCCAAATGTGGTCCTTTTTTTATTTCTTTCGAATTTCAAATTTGGTATTTGGAATTTCTTTTTTATTTAAATAGCCACACGGGGATGAACAGAACAGAAAACACATCCCGTTATACTGGCCCGTTTCTTGTCTTTATCATGCACGGAGCGTAGCAGAGGGATGGGGTTAAAAGGATACGCGATCGTTTCCCTTTTCATATTTCAATTGACTCTATGGCTACCTGAAATGAGCGCGACAAATAAATTAGAGGGACACATGGGATATAACGGGATGCACATCGTATGCATAGTGCGTCCGTTCGTTGTCCTTTCGATTCATTTTTTGTTTTTTGTTTGTTAATTATTCTTGTCCCTGGATTCTGTTGTATTTAGGACCTTTTATGTTACAGATGGACTCGTAATATTTAAATTAAATTTTTTTTTGTGCTTTCACTGCTATGTTTCGGGAAGGAAAGGATTTACAATGGACAAGGGACGCCGTAACGGATTTTGAACACAAAAGGTGTGTGTTTCGTTGCAGGATGTTGGAAGTTTAGGCACAAGTATGCGGCTAGGAGGAAGCATGTGTTCATCACCGGTCCTGGGTTCCATCTTAAAACTGTCGGTGGAAGTGGAACGGCTCCTCTCATTAGTTCGACAATTCGACAACACCTTAGCTCAGATCGATTAGGATAGCATTGGCCATCACTTAGAAGTCAGACGAGGAATGAATTTGCATGTTGTAGCCTTTCACCGGGCCCTTCGTGGCTTAAATTTTGACCCTCTGCACTATAGATCTGGAGCAGTAGGGAACACAACACTTCCTTATGTGCTGTATCCCCCTGGTGAGTCCTAGAGCCGGGACAATGCCTACAGCCAACTCTCCCCAACTCTTTCCCAGTTGGCGTGTTTCCGTCTCAACTGTTCTGCACCACGTACTCCTAGGACCGCCGCCTATCCTGCCATTCTGAGTGAACACAAACACAAAGGAAGATTCAGGACTCAGCAAAGGACTCAGAGACAGAGCGTCGACTTCAAGTCAACTTCAAAGCCAAACTTAAGCTATCTGCCGGACACCCTCTCGTGTGACAGTCATCCTGCATTTACATAGCTGGTATTGTATCCCCTACTAGCACCTTGGACAGTGCAATTCCCCTCGCAATGAGATTCCTTTTGGAATCTTTTTGTGGATTGTGTACTCTTACTAGACCTTGGCAACACCTTAATCAAGTTTAAGGATGAGAGTCGGCTCTATTGACAGTATTTCTTGGTTTGCCTCATGTCCTGTTTTCCCTCTCTAGTTTCCTGCACGCTTGGGAACGATCTCCTATTCCGCAGAATGGCCATTGTACCACTCTCAACTCCTGGTGGCGTGTGCAGGCACTTCCCCAGAAGTTTAAACTTTGTGACATGCAGGTGGGAAGTGTCTAAAACTACTTATGTCATAGTTTCTGTCAAGTTAAACACATCTACTCTCCAGATGACTGAGCCTCTCAACAAAGTTGAATCTCCTTACAAGGACTCTCTCTAGGAAGGACCCGGAGAGGTAGTTTTTATTCAGATGTGTGCACCTCAACTACAAGGTGCAAACGTATGTTTGGTGTGGACAAAGCTTAAGCCTTTGCATTGCATAGCACTCTGGCCTCGAATGGAAAAGCTAGAGGTTGGCCGCACCATGGATATAGCTACTAAGGAGCCTGCAAGACCACGCACTGAACGGACACTGCAAACCACATCATGGTGGACAGGTCGCATAAGCCAGGACCAGTGTTTGACTCAACTATTAACCACGAATAGCCATTGGCAATTAAATCCACAAAGCTTATTGCATTGCCGCCCTCCAAAGAGGAGTGCCGTCATCTTAATCCGCGAAACCATATTTTTCATCCCCTCAGCCATTTAATCATTTTCCATTTTCCAATTGCGAATGTATGAGTGTGTCCAGTTACCACTTAATTTGCATTAAAGTTCCCGAAAGACCAGCAGCCGTGTGTACCTGTGTAAAGCGGTCACTTTGCAGAACGAGATAGAAATATCGGAAGGGGCACCGCAGTAAATCACAATCCATTCGTGTCAATAGTCCAAGAATTAAATATTGCTGGATAGCTCGTCTTTTTTACTTGCACACGTACCTACGGGGTAAGTACTGGTTTCCTGAAAAATTTCCAACTCGCGATTGTCATTTGACATTACGATGACAGGAGGTCCAAAGTGTGTCTGTCGTATCAACTGGGCTGCCTTCAATGTAATATATGCTGGAACCACATCTCTTCCACATTCTTGCCATTCAGTCGGCTGGAAGGGGCTATAGCGAATACCGTTGACAGTAACACGCAGATTAACCTCACTTTTAAAAAAATTTGGTATGAGGACTTCTGCAGCTCATGGACCGCACCAAACTGAGTATTTTTCGGGTTGCATAGGCGTAATGTGTTGATAATGCGTTCCTCGCACATTGAGATTCCGCTTGAGCATAACAGAGGATCCAATGCCAGCAGATTTCGGCCCCATTCACCTACACTTCGACCCAAACCATGGCTTCAACCCTTCCACCAGCTGGACCTCGTAACCCTTCAAAGCAAGGTCTTTGTAAATTTTCATATAGTGATTGGACCAAGACCAAGCTGTTGTTAACGTCGTTGAATCTATAAATTTGGATCTTCTTCAACACTCTCCTGAAAGGAATTGGACGAAGAGACTCTGACTATCCTTTTCTGTGGTCCCTCACATTGCTTATGAATTGGATGAAGAGTCTCTGACCAGCTTTTACTGTGGGCCTCCACATTGGATCGAGAGACTCTGACCATCCTTCACTGTGGTCCCCACATTGCTAAGGAACTGGATGAAGAGACTCTGAACATCCTTCACTGTGGTCCCCCACATTGCTTATGAATTGGATGAAGAGACTCTGACCAGCTATTACTGTGGTCCTCCACATTGGATCGAGAGACTAATAGCTGGCAACTGAGTACACCGGAGTCTAAATCATCCAATTTCTGGTTAAGTTTTCTGTTCTTCTAAGGGAAAGGAGATATGGAAAGATATTGCATTTGAAGTGGACCAATGGACTCTGAACACCTTTCCTCTATAAGTTTGGCACACAACACCAAAACTTTGGAACGAACTTTCTGTTCCAACTTTCTGGCAACGTTCCTGAGCCGTTTATGTCATCACGATAGAAATGACAGCTTGCAATCTGACAATTAGTTTGACAGATATAACAGACTACTAAGACTTGCAGTACACCCAAGCACTCTACAATGATTCTGTCAAAAATGCATAATGCCACGCCCACTTTAGTCCAAGCCCTCCTGTCTAAGACTCGACAGGACTTGAATTTCTAAGCTGCAAGCACGTACAACCCAGTCGGGCACTTTATTTCTATCGGAGCGCGCGCGAGAGGGCCACTTTATTTTCCAACACATCCTGTGTGCGAGCAGAGCCTTGCACATACCTACCGACAGCCTATACGTGTACAGTACATGGAACCACGACAATGTAATTTGACAACAGTTGCAGTTTTGAGTTTTTTCTTTCTACCCATATTCATACATACATATACAATGTACGGTATGTACATTCGTATGTATTTATAATTTGAACATTCATAGGTCGTCCTTAGCGAGCGCTGCTTGTTTGTACAGCGGATACCGTGTGTGGGAGTAGCACCAAGGGCGAGGGGTGGCTTTCCGATTTTCCCAATCGAAAATCATACACACAGCATGTCGAATTCGAATAAAATATTTATACCCATTGCAATTATTACTCATGTTGTCTTTTTTTGTTTCGTGCCTTTTGCGCTGGCTGCATCGGTGTGCGGTTAGTCCTTCCCGTCCTTTGCGCTGGCTGGGGCTCGCTTTGCATTTGTTCACTTCATTTAAGAGATAGAAAGGCATGTCGACATTCTATAGAAAGGATGTCCGACATCCCCCCTGACATGTGCGTGTCGCCCGTGAGCGTAATCGTGAACAAAAAAAAAAGATTTCGTTAAATGCAGGACGAAAAATAAATAATTGATGCAAATCAACTGCAGGCTGCATTGTCGCGTACACAAAAAAAAACCCCACATACATATATGCGAATGTTTAATGAAACATAAATCCTTCACGAATACACAATCGATGGGAGGACCTGCATGTAGTTCGGAATGGACGGAAAAAAAAGCCCCGAAGCGAGATAATCCTTTTTCGATGAAAATGCGAATAATTCGCCTGGTAATTCAATTACTTTTGTTGCGAGTTGTTGTTGTTGTTTTTTGAATTAAAAATGTATTTAAGCGATAATTAGCCGATTAATAATCGATGTTGTGGTTGCACCGGAGTATGACATATGGTGGTCACGCACTTTGGTCTTGAAAAGTAAATGAAGACCTCGGAGGAGGAAGACTGAATTATAGGCTCCTGGGTGACCACACAAATTGATTGTAGAAATTAAGAGAAGCGACTTGGGTCGCATGGCTGGCATAAGTTTTGCGAGGTTGCGGTCTTTTGTTCGCCGCCCCCCAATCATGTCATTAAGTTGTTTCGCGTGCGCTGCCGCCTAATGGCTTAAGAGTTCGCAAACCACATGCCTGTCGGTGTAATTAGATGCGCTGATGGGACATTAGATGTGGATGACAGTTCATCATCTGTCGAGGGGCGGTGCTGTGAAATATTTGCTCCGATAGAGTGATTAGCTTGTGAAGGATGTTTCGAAGGCTTTTTCGGTCACAGAAAGTGGTACTATGACTGTTTATCCCGTCGGAGGCACTCGGAATATCATAAGACAATAGCCATCTAAGCCACATGCAGTTGGTTTGGCCACCGGATTCAAAGAGATCATTGTTTTGGTTCACAGACTGAAGGAGAAAACTAAGGCTTTCAAGGTGCCTTAGCTCAGGCAACCCCCCTAGCATGCAGTATTTCTCGTAGCATGTTGCTAACTATGATTCGATTGAGCTATGATGTCCAACTTACGACCCTTCACATTCTTGCGCTAAACACCTTGACTGCCACCCAAGCAAAGCTTGAGGTTTGAGGCCACAAACCTGAACATCCTTACAAGAATCCAACGACTGGCGTGTATAGGGACTACTAGCACAGACAGGTCTACCCCCACTGCTGCCCTTGAAACCATGCTCGGGCTATGCCCACTGAATATTTTTACAAAAAGAAAAAGCGGGAAACCGGGATGTGAAGAGGCTACCATAACGACATAGTACCGACTACATCCCTATAGAGATCTGGAGAGAGAATGATGGCGGCATCAACCCTGCCTATATATCCATCTTCACGGATGGGTCAAAGACGGATGAAGGCACAGGCTCGGCAATCTGGCCTGAGGTTCCACAGATTGCCAGGTTCATAAAATTCCTCTAGTGTTTTCCAGCGGAAATAAATGGTATCGCTGAGGCCTGCACGAGCTTATCCACTCTAGAAAACAAGGAGCATATGGACATATGCATCGACTGCTAGGCAACCACCGAACCCACCACTTCTATTGATGATGTGATGTTTCGAATTCATACGCATTATTTATTGATTGCCTTAAGAAGCATATTTATAATTGTTACTCTTTCGTACCTCCGAAAAAATCGTCAAAAAGACTCAAACCCTGGATATCCAGGGACTTAGTGAATATAGTCAATGCAAAAAATAAACTTAGATTGAAATGCTATCGATATCCTAGCAATATGAGACTAAAAAGAAAATACACTAAATTGTGCGCTGAACTGAAAAAGAAGATCCCAATCTATCGTGACTCCTATTACCGTAATTGTTTTGATTTTGCCAGAGGAAACCTTAGAAACGAATGGAAAATAGTGAACAGTTTACTTAACAAATCTTCTTTCTCTAAAAAACCTTCTTCTTTGCGTATCAATAACTGTCTAGTCTCTGACAAATACGCAATCGCTGAAGCATTTAATGACTACTACACAAATATTGCCAGTAGTCTACAACCCCGTCCAGTCAATTCTTGGTGTGCTCTCTGTCCGTGTATTGAACCATTCCAAAGTAATAGCTTTGTTTATAACCCTATAACATCTCTTGAAATGTTTAAAGCTATTCACAGCTTAAAAAATACTAAGTCAAGTGGCGCAGATGGTATCTCAAGTCTGATTTTAAAAAAAAATTGCATGGTCCATTGTGGATGTCTTAACGGACATCTTTAATGGCTGCGTGTTTTCAGGGGTTTTCCCTAATGAACTCAAGTGTGCTGATGTTATACCTATTTTCAAAAAAGGTGCTACTGAAGAGCTGGGTAACTACAGACCTATTTCTCTCCTCCCTGTTCTAAGTAAAATTTTTGAAAAACTTATGAAAACCAGAATTTTGAAATTTTTAGATATCAACAATTATTTTAGTCCTAATCAGTTTGGTTTTCGGATAGGCAAATCTACTGAAGATGCTCTACTGCAGTTTTGTACTCAAATAATGTCTAATCTTGATGGTAAAAGGTGTACAGCTGGCTTGTTCATTGACATTACCAAAGCCTTTGACATGGTGAATCACAATATTTTGGTTGGAAAACTGGAAAGAGCTGGATTTCGTGGTTTTATGCTTGAGTGGTTCAAGGATTACCTAAAAAATAGGTCACAAAGTGTGAAAATTGATGAGACAAGAAGCGAAATAAAATTGTTTAACTTGGGTGTACCCCAAGGCTCCGTCCTGGGTCCAATACTATTTCTCATCTACATTAACTCGCTCTTTGCACTTGACTTCAAAGGAAAACCAACCGCTTTCGCGGATGACATAGGTTTTTCATATGGTCAGAATAGTCCTTTGGAACTCGTGGCCGACATAAATTGGGATTTGAATTTGTTGAGAATCTGGTTTGCAAATCATAAGTTGTTAATAAGTTCTAAGACAAAAATAATGTATTTTACCTTGTCATCGGTACAGACTTCAGGGGCAAATGTTCACTTTCATGCACCTGAGTGTCAAAGATTCAGATTTTCCAATTGCAATTGTACGCATAAATCTGCTAATTCCACTTTTTGTAGTTCTCTTAGTTGTCATGACAACTGTTTTCTTATCGAGGAAGTAGACGAATATAAATATCTAGGGCTTATTATCGATTCCAATATGTGCTTTTCGAACCACACGGAAACTTTGAAGAAGTATTTACGTTCCACTCTGAGATACTTCTATTATTTGCGAAATGTTTGCTCTCCAATGCTTCTAAAAAAAATCTACTACGGTATTGTTCATTCTAAACTGCAATATGGAATTTCTTGTTGGGGAGGTGCTTACCTTAACAAAATACGACCGCTATTAGTTTTACAGAAGCATATAATAAGAATTTTATGTCGCAAACCTGTTAGATATCCTAGTTTTCCTTTGTTCTGTGAACTAAAAATCCTTCCTGTTCGTCATCTGTATTGTTTTAAAGTATTGAAGTTATTCTTTATGAAATCTGGTAATCGGAATTTTCGATTAATTTCTACTTACAATCTACGTGGAAACTTTTCGTACTTAGTATCTATTCCTTTTGCTCGCACTACTGCATACCGTAATTTTTATTCCGTTTTGTCTTTTCGCCTATTTAATAAACTTCCACATTCCATCAAAGCAATAACCTCATCTGGATTGTTTTCAAAATGTGTGAAAAATTGGATTTTCAACCTCAACTACGCTAGTTTAGAATCTGTTACTTTCGACATTCTGATTTAACTCTTACTTAAGTTTTTTTTTTTTTTTTTTTTGTTTGTCGTTGATTTTTATTTTTGAATTTTTGAAATTAACTGAGTTTTTTTATCTCCATCCTTCTTCTTTATTAATTGATTTTTTTACTAAGAATTACCTTTGTAGTTTATGGCCACCCCCTCATAAACTTTATTTTAAATTTTAATAACTGTTTGAAGTGGCATTCAAAACTATTTTCACTACTTATGTTAGTAAAATACAGAATGTCTCAACTTTTCATATAAGTAAACTTGTAAAAGATCAGTTTAACGAATTGTACTTGAAATAGACTTGTAATACTATATGAAATAAAATTATTTATCTATCTATCTATCTATCTATCTATTATAACCAATTCAAAACTGGTCAAACAATCTAGAGAAGACCCCAAATCTCTAAGCAGAATCCCGGGACATATGCGTTTCCAAGAGAACGAGAAGACCGATGAGCTAGCGAGAGCTGCCTCAGAATCAAGTGACATCCAGAGAGACCAGTTCTGTCCTACCGGCCATTGGCCTCCTTTCCTCCAGGATCTCTACGAACTTCCGTAACATGACCAAAGGTATGGGGGTTTCGAGGTTACTTTGGGCCCAATACAGCGAAAAAGGGACCAAAGAGCTCAAAGCTAACCCTTCTCATCGGCGTCCTCACAGACCACAACCTTATGGCGGCCCACCTCAGTAAAATAGGTTTCAACGACTCAGACCTATGCAGAGCCTGCGGCGACACTTAAGTGGAGGAAGACACAACACAGACACCAAATCTTCGGAAAAACATGTTTCGACCAACTCTACGAACTAGCTAACATGTCCCCTAGAACCACCTTAAACTTCATAGCACAAACTGGTTGGTTCCGGAGGCCCGCTATCGACATGGACTAACGAAACTGGAAACTTTCTGTTTCTTACATTCTTCCAGATGTCCCACACTGGGGAACACAATGGTTCCGTTGAGATCCGAGTGAGACTGCTCCCTGCTCCTAACCAAACCTAGCCTAAGGCTAGAGTGTACTCATGTCTCCCATTTGGTCACTCCAGCTGAATGAGCGACGCAAACTGGCGACACCTATGAGGACCATCACCGGATGTTGCAGGTAGATCAACTCTCCATGTTCCTCCTATCTTGTCAGCTCCAAGACTAGCCCACTGCCACCAACTCAGCTACCAAAGGGTACACAGTACTTCTTCCGAGCAGAAATAAGACGAAGAATAACTCTTGCCAATCGGTGTTTGGGCTAAGAAGGCAATTGAGTAACAGAGCCCTATCCCGAAGAACTAAGGAGACTCTTTATAAGACCCTCCATCCCAGTCCTACTTTTGAAGCGTGGAATCTGTCTAAAGCGGTCCCGGTTGCGTTGACGGGCCTTCGAGGAGGATATTCAACGATGAACTGTAAGAGCTTTACAGGGACATCGAACTTATAAAACAAAAGCGTTTCCGATGACTAGGACATGTAGACCGAATGGACACTAATGCTCCGGCCCGTAGAGTCTTCTTATCAAACCCGGAGGCACAACGCAGTAGAGGAAGACCTCCCCTTAGGTGGCGCGCACAAGTAGAAGAAGACCTCAACCGACTTGGAGTGCGCAGCTGGAGGCAGTTAGCTAAGGACCAGGCTAACTGGAGAGGCTTGTTGGTTGAGGACCAGGTTCACCTTGAACTGTAGCGCCACCTAAGTACCTACACAGTAGGAAATGTGTTCAACGATGCTCTTCACCAGACGAGGAATGCAGTTTAGCATGATGGTGCCGCTTACTAAAAAGCTACATGAATCCTCTCGGCCCTTCCATGGAAGACAAATGCCCACACGACTCCAACCATCTTGTCAGCTGCATAACAAGACCAACGAACAAGTGACACTCTGGGAAAGACCAATCGGTGTGGCTTGATTCCTGGGACTAAAAACTTATACGGAATACACCTGCACATCTACTCTGTGCATCCCTATCCAGCCCTGAGTAGTCTAAGACACACGAAGTGATACTTAGATACTTAGTCGTTGTACTTACTTAGGTCCTGTATCCCTTTGTGGGTCCTAGGGCCTCGACAATGCCTACGCGCCATCGTGTGCGGTTTCTGGGAATGTGTCTCAGTTCTCCCCAACTCTTTCCCAGTTGCCGTGCTTCCTTCTCAACTGTTCTGCGCCACGTACTCCTAGGACCGTCGCGTATCCAGCCATCCTGAGTAAGCGGGTTCCATTGCTATGGACCCGTCACCCCTTCGGAGAGTATGTCCAATCCACTGGCACTTCCGTCGTCGTATTGTTGTGCCTATAGGTACATGGCCCGTTCTCTGATAGAGTTGTTCGTTAGAGATACGGTTTGGCCAGAAAATCCTAAGTACCTTTTGACGAACGTTTTCAGCTTCCTCATGATAGTGGCGGTCACCCTCTAGGTACCACAACGCTGGAACGGAACAGTCGTAGCTTGGTGGTTAAGCTAATCGCATTGCTATGCCAAACTGTGGATAGCATCCCAAACGCAGATTTTGCTTTGCCTATTCCAATCCAATACTCCCAAGGCATTGAAAACTCTCAACTCTCTCAACCGTCTGTCCAGCAACGCATACATGAGCTGATGAGCTCGCTCCTAGTCGTGACAATCTCGTAACACAACCCTACCTGATCTGACCTTCCACCCAGTTTAATGGAACTATCTCCACTTGAACGCTGCGGTAGGACGTATTATTTTCCGGAATCCACATTCCCATGTTCGAGTCCAACATCCTCCCCACCCTCAGCCAAACTTTACGTTCAATAAATTCCTGTTTCCCATTGTCTCTCCAACACAAAAAACACAAAAAAGGAGTAAAAAATAATTCCAATTAATTACTATGTCCCTTCAGTGATTTTCTCAAAATTTTTGCTCGATTTCCTTCAACCCCTTTTTTCGGAAACAAAAAATCAACAACGAAAGCACCAGTTAATTGGTTACAATTTTTCCCCGCGCGCATCGCATTTTGCGCGAACTCACTGACCCATTTGAGCAGGGCAGGGCACACTCCGCCGAGGAATGAATTTAAATGATTTCCTCAAATTTTTGTCTTTTTTAATGTCCCCCTTCCCCTTGCCCTTGCCCCTTCCGGGGAAAGGCAAACAAAAAAGATCAACAAACAGAGCAGTGGGAGAAGTCGATAAAAATAAACTGAAGAAATAAACAACAAGGACCAACCAAAGCGCGAAAAAAAACCCACCGGGCGCTTCCATCAGAAGTGCAAACAAAATATTTACGAAACCGAGAAGGACTCTGACCCAGGTACTCATCCGTAAATAAAGATTCTTACGTGACATGATTGGCAAAACAAAAAAGTGATGGGGAACGGAAAAATTAATTAAACGTGGTCCGGTGAAATGTGTCCTGAAAATCTCATTTTGATTTCGGGTTTTATCGAAAAGGATTTTTCCTTTCTACCTACAGGGGCTTTCGAACTCGTGGCACTGGAGGAGTAGCGAACAGTACCAAGGTGTAGATCTGGCCTACAGTGTCCTGGATGAACAACTGAACGTCATCAGCATATCTAGGTACTTGTGCACTGAAATGAATGAAAAGTACAGGACCTACACTGGTGCCTTGTGGAACCTCATTAACCGCAAACTGCGAAGAGACTCGATAAGCCGTTAAATAAGTCAGGCTGCAGTCAGATCCTTACCTCAGAATAATCTCGTGGCACTGGAGGAGTAGCGAACAGTACCAAGGTGTGGATCTGGCCTGCAGTGTCCTGGACGATAATGATGCCAGCATGCCTTTTAGGTAACAAATTGTAGTAGATATCTGTTCAAATGAAGAGAGCAACTAATGGACAACTGAACGTCATCAGCATATCTAGGTACTTGTGCACTGAACCGAATGAAAAGTACAGGACCTACACTGGCGCCTTGTGGAACCTCATTAACCGCAAACTGCGAAGAGACTCGGTAAGTCGTTAAATAAGTCAGGCTGCAGTCAGATCCTTGCCTCAGAATAATCTCGTGGCACTGGAGGAGTAGCGAACAGTACCAAGGTGGGGATCTGGCCTACAGTGTCCTGGATGAACAACTGAACGTCATCAGCATATCTAGGTACTTGTGCACTAAACCGAATGAAAAGTACAGGACCTACACTGGCGCCTTGTGGAACCTCATTAACCGCAAACTGCGAAGAGACTCGGTAAGTCGTTAAATAAGTCAGGCTGCAGTCAGATCCTTGCCTCAGAATAATCTCGTGGCACTGGAGGAGTAGCGAACAGTACCAAGGTGTGGATCTGGCCTACAGTGTCCTGGACGATAATAATGAAAGCATGCCTCTTAGGGAACAAACTGTAGTGGATATCTGTTCAAATGAAGAGAGCAACTAATGGACAACTGAACGTCATCAGCATATCTAGGTACTTGTGCACTGAACCGAATGAAAAGTACAGGACCTACACTGGCGCCTTGTGGAACCTCATTAACCGCAAACTGCGAAGAGACTCGATAAGCCGTTAAATAAGTCAGGCTGCAGTCAGATCATCACCTCAGAATAATCTCAAGCAGAGGGAGAGCCTTGCTTTTCCACAAATCCTTGGATGCAATGGTGCATTGAAGGTGGTAACCGAGTTTTACTAAGTGGAGGAGCTCAGTCTATAGATGTTGAAGCTTCAATTCAAGTTAGACTCACTTTTCGAGTTGTTCCTGTATACGTTAAGCAATAGAAGGTTTCGTAGTTTCTAAATGTTTGGAGACATCCATGTAATGACTTGAATCTTATCTATGAATACAGATAGGAACCTTCTAACAGCATCCCAGCATACGCATCGTAAGGAAACTGTTCTACATTCGTTGGTAGAAAACATTTTTTTGAGAACAAGAATTTCAATACAGTGTCCTTTCTGAATGAGCCTTCAACAATGTCGAAACAGAAGCCATATCTGCTGTTGACAACCATCTTTGCTATTAGCCCGAGCAAATGCTCGAAAGCGGACTCATCCAAGCTGAGCCCCAAGGCGAAATACTATCACCACACTTGTGACTCATGGTAGTGAATAAGATACTCCTTCAGTGTTGAGGTACCGATATCGGAAAAGTTCCTTCCTACAATTAGAGACCTGAACTGAGTTGGAGTAAGCCCATCGAAGGCGGAACTAGTGTTATTCAAAATGCCATGTAGAGCTCCCACTAGACTCAAGGATACTGAACTGCAATTTGAAGATCACGCGAGATATGTGGAAGTTATTCTCGACTCAATTGGAAACTGAATATTCAAGATCGTGCTGGGAAGACCTCGATTGGCCAAACTAGGGTCTCCCGCCCTGGATACACATTGTTCGTTACACCTATCCATATGTACAGAGTCCTAGTCTGGTGTACGGCACTGGACAAGAAAGCAACGTGGCAATATTAGAGAAGGTTCAAAGGCTATCCTGCGTCAGCATAACGTATGCTCTTAGAACCACTTCTACAGCTGCACTGGAAATGATGCTCCATCTCCTTCCCGTTGATACCTTTGATAGGCAAATGTTGGCTTAAACAGCTGAGATCACTGCAACTGACTCGTGATTATATGGGCCAACCAGGTGCTCGAAACGGCCATAACATTATTCCTAGTAATTCCCCTGTCTAGACTTTAACGTTAAGTATAAAACCTGGATTCCTTGTAGAAGTGCTTGGGAATCGACACAGACAGATCCAAAACAACTTCTGGAATAAACGCGGGAGTTACCTCCAGGGCACATAACTTGCATCACTATACGAATGCCGTAACACTGTATCCGCGACCTGGCTTTCGATTAACTCGATAGAGCGATAACAGCATTGGAATCGCCAATAATTCGATCCAAGTTGGTAGAACAATGCCACGAATGTGGGCATCCAGCCCACAGAGATATTCCAGTCAATTGCAAGGCGCACGAGCTAGCCATACCAAAGCCTCCCTCATAATAGGGGAAGCCGTCAGCACCTATTAAATGGATGAAGTTCCAACTAGGTGGAACAGTGTCAACACTTGTCTTTCTTCCAAACAATTTTGCCCAGAGCTGAATTTCTTTCAGGAAAACCAGTGTACTTATCTCTGTCAATAGGACAGCCCTAAGAAAGATAGTTGGCGCCAGCAGATTCGGTGCTGTAGGGACGAGAAAGAGGCACAACCTCTGTGCACCTGTCCTGCCCTATCGGTTTTGAGAGGGTAAACCCTAGGCGAGGACTTATCCACAGATCCCAACGATCTAGCTAGACTGGGTTTAAGCTGAACAAAAAGCTTCGTCACTGGCTCAAACTGGATTAATGCCGCTACAGCGGTTATCCTGTCTGTATGTAGGTCTCTAATGTAGGTAATCCGATTATTTTCCCATAGGGGTACCACAATGAACCTTCCTCTGGTCTAACCCCACCCAGCCAACCTGCTTCATCCATCTCTCATCAGCCTCTTCACTCCCTTCAAATTCGAGTGCTCGGGGGACTCTATAGCCCTCTATCCTTCAACACAAGGCTGCCCTTTTTTCCAAATCCTTGACTCATAAATCAAGCATACATATCAAGGTACAAGGGTATGCCAAGGATATAGGCTTTCTAGTCAACAGTAAGGATGTACACGATCACTGACCAAACCAATACTATCTCAAATAATAACAGTTTATGTCTTATACCTCTTTATGTTCATTATTTTGAAAAACAGAAGAACAGTAAAGTGATTTCCTTTTCTTGTTTTTTTCATTTACAGATTCAACTCCTTAGCAGAACAGGAACATCAAGACCGCGAGACACACAAAACCTTTTATTTTCATTAAATTACTTTGAAGATGTAACTATAGTTCTAAAAATAAAAATAAAAGTTAAACAAATATTGTTTTAATCTCATTGGTTTCTGTTGCAACAAGTTCTGGAAAAAAGTACACCAGGTGAGGAATTACTTAGTCCGCGATTCGTTGAACTCAGCGGATGTACAAGGCCATCTGTGACATCTCAGATGTGCCTTCTCTGAATGGATAATAGTGGAACACAATATCTGCCAAGTATCCGTCTGGACTCTGCCCACAAGGAATCATTCTTTTGATGAAACTATTGATCACGTTTTCCTTTAATTGCTGCTGCTACGTTCTTATGGAGCATGTTGTTGGACTTGGTGTGGACTTTAGCTTTAACGTGGATTAAATCGGTGCTAAACCGGTCGGATCTCGGAGATCACACGTTCATAAAGGAATTTCAATAGCAGAAATGTATGTGTCATGTCCCTCCATTCATCCACCTTTTGTGCATCAAACTTTGGCGTCCACTACCACGCCCACTTTTCATAATTTCACTACTTTTCCCGAAGTAGAAAAATTGTACTAACATCACATATTTAGTCATTTAAAGTATCTGCAGTTTGTCTGTACATCTCACGTAGGCACGCCCACTTTTTGGAGGCGTTTTTTACCGAAAAACCTGCCTCATTAGCCATTGAGGGGAATTTCATCAAAATAAACTTTTTGAACTTAGAATGAGACTTCAGCTTGAATGGCAAGCCCACAGAGCACCGTTTAGCAGGCACATAGAAGAGCAGGTACCTCACATTTACAGTGGACTTCGCTTTGGTAGCCAATTATTTAGCAAGGACACCTTTTATAAAAGGATTATCCCTTACATCGATCGGTTCAATGCAGATCATATCAGCTGCCAGGACGAATTACCATCTTGTTATAGTTTACCAACATTTCACCACTTACGGGGAATCAGTCCTTACTCCGTTGCTGCTGCTGCTGCTGCTGCATCCTATTCATTCGATTTCGAGGTCAAAGTCAATCACTTCCAACAAGTTCTTGGAAAATACCAAAAACTTCTCCTCCCCTCCCCCCACTCATTCTTTTGCCAAGTTGCCCAGGCGCCCGCCCCATGTGCCACACAACAACTTTTATTATCACTTTCTAATGGGTGATGCGTGTGTTGACTGTGTGTACCACCGCCCGACACTCAACAACCTTACCCACAGCAAAAATCCTTTCATCTATTCTCATTCATCTATTCCTCCATTCAAAGAGTAAACCAGGAATAAAGGAACAAACAAACAAACAACAAAAAAATGAAGAAACCTATAAAAGACTCTGCTCGAGAGGAAGAAGTTTTCCTTCCTCCTCTTGGCATTTCCTATTTTGGGATTCAAACGAAAAATGGAAGAAAAATGGAAGAAAAGTCGAGAACAGAGCATACTTATAGACCTATGTCAAGGTCATGGACCTTTTGGTTTCTTTTATGTTGTGTGTGGCGCATATACCATGTGTATGACCTCGAAAGTATGTGCATATGCATATGTGTTGCAGGATGCAATGACCACAAAACTAGGATGATGGACTTTGAAAAGTTCTGCATCCGGTTGGCAGGTTATTTCTTTTTAAACACACAGTTCGTCAGGATAAGATGGTCGGCCTGCCGCAGTGGATAGTGCCAGGAGCCAGAATGGCACGCACGTACACTCTCCACAGAGGGAGACAGAGGCCAACTGCAAAATAAACAATTTTAATTAAATATGTAGAAAGTGCATTTTACACGCATGCACACACTCACTTGTGGTGTAGTGTATGTATGTATATAATATTGAATTATAAAATGCGTATAAATATATACATAGTATGTACATATGTGTGCAGAGGATAAGTGTATGTTTAAATGCGTGCCACCACCCCCGTCGTACGCAGGAAGTACATATGTATGTGTGGGTTAAGCACTCATTCATTATGTATATGATCATTGCACAACATGACGACGACGATGACGACGAGGACGACGACGAGGACGACGACGATGATGATGATGATGATAAAGACGACAGGAGCGAGAAATGTGCATAATCGCCCAATCGACAGGAGGAGAAGAATCCTGGGATGGATACACACAAACGAAATGCACCATTTATACGTTTACTGCCCAACGGACGACCGGTGCAAAAGGACACCCCACTCTGTGCGTTACATACAACATATTTATTCATATAGCACGCAGTACATTGTGAGGGCCGCAGTGGTCCTAGTCTGCAAGTGGTGGGAGGTGAGTCCACCACGTACACGTGAAAATCGAAAACTGATGATGATGGCAATGAGATTTCGAGAGGGTGCACACTGTCAGCTAATCAGTGTATTATAACCGGGCTTAGAAAAGTAGGCTTTAAACAACTACATACATGAGCTGGGATATGTGTGTAGTTCTCCATAGGAAAGTAGTTACCCTCTATTCAGAACCTTGTCAAACCAAAGATTCACAAAATTTAAGTTTTCGAGTTCTCGCAACTGGCTTGTCTGTTCTCTTTAGCCTACAGTTTCTTTGTGAGCATAGAAAGAGCAGTCTAATGGCTAGCAGGAGCATTGGCCACGCCTACTTTGAAAGAAAACCGTGGATCCTAGTTCCATAACTTACCTTACACCACTGTCTTGCAATGGACAGGCCACACTCTAAAGAAATAAGCCTACTACCTTTGGAATATGGTTACATTTTCGTTGGTTTGTGACCCCGCTAAGAGTTGTACTCGGTCTCCTAAGTCAGGTTCGTGTACGTGTTAGTTTTTTTTTCAATTTTTGTTTAGAGAATTGGTAGAGAAGTGTTCTCCGAGTTAAGAGCAAGCAAGCGAAATTCATGGTGTCTCTCAGCAGGAAAGACTGCAGGCAACTTAAAGGGATTTCTAAGGACCGTCAAATGTAGGGACCGATCTATAAGGCTGGAGAGCAACCAGATCGGCTGTATACAGTTCGAGCTGCTACTAGACTTTTATTTCCTACAATTTGTCTAGTATTAGAGGGAGGAATCCTTGCACCAGCATTGGCCTTTGATGATACTTTTCTTGACAGCTGATCAGCTTATGAGTCTTATGTTGGGTGACACCAACTTACAGTGAAAAATGGTAACATCAGTGGGTTTTTCCCTGCCAGGATAACCATGAAATAGAACTCCGCGCCAACCACCTTCGAGCCATCTGTGTCGATGGGGACCGATTGATAACTCATGTTCGTGTCATTCGTCTCTAGGGCTGTGCAGTTTGTAGCACCTGAGCGTGCCCCGTCATACTGGGTTCCCAGCTTTCAATTTGGCACTTTTCGGGTCAGACTCTAGTACGAAGAGACCCAGGAGTATACGACTGTGGATCGGTTCTAGACTTATTACCACAGTGTTGCAGATGGAGGCAATTCCTAAAACCTAAGCCATAGTCTTACCAACCATGTTGACTGGACTATCAGCTCTACATGGCCGATCATCCGGAAAGGCGAAGCTATGTCTTTTAGGAACTATCGAGAACTGTAAAACACTAATAGACACCGTGCGAGTGTGAGGCAAATACTGGAAAAGACCAGGGACTTCAAAAACCCATAGACGCTCCAGTAAAGAGGTTCGACAGGGCAAGAAAGATCAAACTATCGTGGAAGACTAGGAAGCCCGTTGAGCACGTAAATCCTCTATGTATTTACAGCTACTAAACCACCAGATTCAATTAGTACACCGAATAGGCTTTCAATCCATAGTTCCAGTCAGTAATCTATGGCAAAAAATAGTAATGCATTTAATTAAGCATTTTAGAGTGGACGACAGGTACACAACCCTTTCCATGTAGGCATGTGTGCGCCATAAATAATATCCTGCAAACAAAAAACAACTGCCAGAAGAAACGGGGAAAAAACCAAAAGCGTAGATCCTTGCTGCAAGAGCAAAGGATATTTATTTACTTTTCCGCTACCGTTTTGGGGAAAACAGAAAGAGAAGCGAAACCCTAGCGCATCCCTTCGTCGATACTTTGCGCGCTGAAAAATACCACGCCATCGAGAGGAGGCCTTTTTGGTTATTTTTTGTTGTTTTTTTTGCCTTTTTTTGTTTATTCTAGATGCGTTATGCACATGTGTGTGCAATGTGCATCGACGGAATATCTTCACCTTTTCGCCCTTATCCAATACAAAGGAAAAATGTCAATATATCAATAGGTGGACTGGGTGGACTGGGTGGCCCGGCCAAAGAATAAAAGCAAGCCCCCTTCCGTCCAAAAATCCTCAACTCAACTGTACGAGTACTCTGAATGCTAAAATACGCACGCACTGCAATCACACTTCACATTCGAATCTGCCCACAAATACAGTAAGACTCGTACGCACACATCTAGATCGTTCGGTACGGTCGGTCAGAGTGTCGTCCTCGTCGTCGTCGTCGTTGTTGTTGATGACGATGACGTCGGTCGGTTTGTCCGTCTGTCCCTGCTTTAGCATGTTATGTTTTCGGACCACAGTCTCTGGGGTGTATGGTTTTTTGGACATACATACCGTTAGCCAAGCACTGAGATAAATGCTTATGCCATGGGGAGGAGGAAGAGGCAGGCTCAGAGAGGTGTGCGTGCAGACTGTGTGTGATGCCCGCTTGCATCGATTTGATAATGCAGTTTTGACCTTCTTGTGGGGTGAGTTGCCATTTTGTGGCGTTCAACTCGTTCGTATAACTCACATGCCTGCTTGCCAATTCTTTGTTGTAGGTGAATGAAATGCACTTTTCCCTGTCGTCGATGTGGGCATACACGCCTAACACACACCCGATGGGGTGGGCTGGGGTGTTCTGGGGTGTTTTGTAGCTTCGTAGTTCGAGGGCTGATTGAGCATCCACACAGCCAGCCATAGTCCATACATGCAGAAATAAAGGGGGCTCCATGGATGCATTTTGCAAAATTGCAACTGCATGTTGGTCGTTTCCCTCCAATTTTCTTACACCCATACATTTAATCCTCGTTCTCCCACTGCACTAGTATGTGTGCGCCATCACCTAACACACATATAGCCAACCAACATTTGCTGCTTTCGGATGATGTCGACATCGACGATGTCGAGCTTAAAAAATGTCCATGCAAAACATAATAAGCCTTTAGCTGGGTTATACAACACACAACATATTTTTCCGGCAACATTTTTTTCCATTCTTCTCAACCATACAATAAATCAAAGCAAGTTCTTTTTTCCCAAAAAAAAAAAAAAAAAACAATTGTTTAAAAAACCATTTCCAAACCGTTTCCGACTAAACAACAAAAAAATTGTTAAAAAATCAGTGTTTTAGATTTTCGTGAACTGCAAACGAACGAAAAAATACAAATTTCCGTCAGAATTTTCGGTCGAAAATGTGTAAAATGTGCCAAAAAAAAAAAAAATAAAAAAAACGAGTGTTAACGATCCCAAAACAAGCGACCGACCGTCGAACCCACCATAGTACTAATATTTTGTGTCTTTCTTTCTATTTGACATATGCCCCCCGCTGTCGTCTTCGTCTAATATTCAGCCTTGGCCATCTTGAAACCGAAAATTGCATAAACGGCAAACATAGGAAGAGAAACCTAAAGCGCATTAGCAAAACTTTTGCCCAACCACTTGGATTATTTCTTCGTCTTTAGGTTGTTTCCTTCTTAGGTCTACATTCCCTAGACTTGAGTGTTGGTTGGAAAATTATGCAAATGTGGTCGCCATTTTGTTACAAACGGTTTTTTTCCATTCCTTTAACGGTGTTGGTAATTTAGTTTTAGTTTTAGTTTTTCCTCCTGTCCTGGCTTTGCCTCACGCAAAGTGTGAACAAAGTTTGAGGTAATCGAAGGAAATATGTAGAAAAGAAAAAGAAAAATGGGTGAATGGTAAAGAAAAACTAACAAGTGAACATGAAGGTGTGTGAGTGGTGGTGTTGATCTAAGAACAAAATCCAAAGGAATAGTGAAAAGAAGACTGTTTCTCTCCTAAATATTATTGGGAGAGAGGAAGGACAACAAAAGTGATGATAAATTCATAAGTGGTAAATATTTTAACAAAACGAACTAAACCAGTCTGCGGCGGATTTTTTTTTTTTTATTTTTTGTCAAAAGCCTCCGCCATTTTTGACCAATTTTACTTTCGTCCTGTAGATGGATTTGTTTAAGCCGTATATGTAGACATGGTTGAAGGAAGCTCTCCATGCTCCTAAGCCTGTCTTTATACTCAAACCATAGTCGTAAGCCTTGAAACCAGGATTAGAAAAACAAAAGTCAGTGAGAAACGTGACTTCAAAAGAAAAACCCGCTCCAACTGCCTGAATAGAGGAAGGTTTTAACGACCTAATTTTTCTATAAATAACAAGAAGATTCGCTCAGTTTTAGACCATTTAGAAGATTCTTAAAACCCATAAGTGATTTCTCAAGCCTTGATTAATTCTCTCTTCCCTAAATGCTGTCTCATTCAATTATAAATAAAAAGGAGAGAATATCCCTTAGAGAGTCCCCTTTGCCGGCACCTTACTAAGGTAGTAACTCCCTCTTACGAAACTCCATCATTTGTTCAAACCAGACCGGACAACTTGTAGTCGAAACAGATGTTGTTTACACAGCCTCACCAATTCCATCGAAACTCCGAGTGTTAAGTTATTTCCTTGTTCTAAAATGTTTATCAAAATAAGTGTCTGGCTCGGACGGTTTCTTTCATTTCTCGTCCAAAAATCTGTACAGATACTCAAGGAATCAAGGGAAGAATGAACACACAGTGACTACCCGTTCAACGCACTACCCTCACGACGACAAACCACTCAAAAACTCACTAAGACCACTTCACGTTCAAAACAAATATAAACCCCAAAACAGTACCAAATTAGTAAAAATCCACTCCTAGCTACAGAAGCTTACACATCCAAAAGTGCAGGTTAGGCTAGGTAGAACTATGATTCAAACCCAACTAAACGATCGCTAAAAACAAAGAACGAACCCTGTTTTACACATTTGATGATCGTGAAATACTGACGGAATTTTACCACCCAGTGCCAGTGCCAGTGCCACATCTAAAAACAAAACATTTTCTCTTTCCGATTTCAGGTCTAATCATCATAATTTAAAATCGCAATAGACCAAGAAATATTATAAACTTCACCATAAAAAATTGAGCAATAGAATCCAATATATAAACTTAACCACTTTCAGTTAATTTCCCAATAGAACGGACAATACTTTTTAGTTAAAAAATAATAAAAAACAAAAAAAAACTAAAGCTAATACGAAATAGTAACTTAAGTAATTCATTTCGGTAACAAAAAAAAAAAAAAAATATCAAGCAACAAAATCAATAAATCACGAAACCAAGCAAAAACAAAAAAAAAAAACAATTTAACAAAGTTCGTAACTAATTTCGGAACCAAAAGTACAAAGTCAACAGAAATAAAATTAAAAAAACAAATCAACGCAACAAAATTTTCTACGAAATTAAATTTATTGCAAACAAATTAAACTAAAAATATACCTTCGTCTAACTAAAAACCTAAATTACTATAAAACAAAAGTTGTATATAAAACAATAATAATAATAATAACACAAACAATTAGTTCTTAAATTAAGCGACAAAATTCAAATTGGCAAACACATTTTAAGTTCAAAATTTCAAACTTTTAAGCAATTTTCTTTTGGTTCTATAGAGGTAAAGCAAAAACAAAAAAAAATACAAAACCACTCTAAATAAAAATAAAATCCCCACACACAAAAACACAAAGCTATAAACTTTCAAATCAATTTGGGAGTAAATATCAAAATACATTCCTACGAAATTACACAAAATAACACTGACACCGGAACATACAGTTTTCAATACCACTTACCATACAGCTAGCATTTGCTAAAAAAAATACGCAAAAAATTAACACACTCACTTTCTATATTCCCCCCCCTAACTACAAGAAAAAGAAACCAAAATCATATACACACTCACCAACAATTAACATTAAAACATAAAAACATTCATCTAAAATAGAAACAGAAAAAAAAAAAAAACAACCAAAAAACAAATCATCGAAGCTATAAGAAATATAAAACAAAATTAAGACAACTTTTTGGGAACAAATCAAATAAAGTAGATACAATTTTGGACACAAAAACAAATTAGAAAAACAAAAAACTTCAGGGCAATACAACAAGAAAACAAAAAAAACTAAAATCATTAAAAAAAAAACCAATATAACATATATATATATATATATATTAGCTGATAGCATTTTAAAAAACAAAAAAAAAAACAACATTTTATATATAACAATAATTTTGAGTTCATCTTCCTTTGGTTTAACATATTATTATTTTGATTTTACAATACACACATCAAACCAATATCAATAAAATAATTTAACCATAACCAAATAAATATAAATATAATCAAATTGCAACCAACAACATTCTACACACATGCAGAAAAAAGTTTTGTTGTGGGCTACAACATTCTTTAAACTAAACAAGTGGACAACCAAAACGGGCTAATTTTAACTACAAAAATATATATAAAAACAACAAACAAAACCAAAAAAAAAAAAACAAAAAAACAACAGGTAAAAACTACACAGTAGTAAATGAACATTTACAACAAATCGTTCATGACTTATACTTTCATTAATGTTCTCCTTTTCGTTTCCAATGTTGTGCAAAATTGTTAAAAACTGTTTAATTATACGAAACTAATAAAAATCTAGTAAAATTAAATTTAATCATATTTATCAAAAAAACAAAAACAAAAACAAAATAATAATAAACAAATAGACACTCAACTCAATTAAGCGGACTATTTTTGGGAAGCTTTGGAGCTATAGTCGTCGAAACATTTCCAGTGATATTTTAGGCCTATACAAATACAAAAAGAATCGCAAAAAATAATTCTTTTCGGGAAACCCAAATGTGATCGTTAAAATTTAAATTTAAAACAAAAACACAAAAAAAAAACAAAAACTATTTTATATAGCAAAAGTAAACAAAAAAAAAAAGAGTTTTAAAAGAAATTATTAGATAAAGGAAAAAGTAATTTTTTTTGTTAATTTCTGTTTACCAAAACAAAACTGGTGTACATATATATTTACTCAAAATTTTTAAAACAATACACATGGTATTATATATACATATATAAATATAAAACAAAAAGTCAACGCAGTATAATAATAATAATAATAAAACAATTAAAACAAAAAACAACACCAACCCTTATCTGAAAATTCGTGTGCCTTAACTTGGCCTTAAACAAAACTAATAATAAAAGACAAACAAAAACAAACAAAAAATCATAAAGCAACGGCAAACAAAACTTAAAAGTGACGAGGAAAATCAACGTAAGCATTCCGAACATTTTTAAGTGATTAAAACCAAAAAAAAAAATAAAAAGTTTAGGTCAAACAAAAAATCATATAAAAACGTATTTTTTAGTAGAAAAAAATATATATTTTTTTTGTTAAGAAATAAAACTGTTGACAAAAGACAAAAACCAAAACACTAGCAAAAGAAAAATCAGAATTTTATATATGCAACAGATTTTTTTCCTTCTCGCTGTGAAAACAAAATTAGTTTCTAGTTAAATTTAGACAAAAAGAAAATAAGTACTAGAATTAAAAAAAAAAAACAAAAAAAAAAAAAAAACAGAAAACATACATCTCTGGGACCTTAAATTAATTTTTAAACTTAAATAAATTTTCGAATCAAAACCACCTTAAGAGATAAAGTAAAGCAAATTTGTTAATAAGCCGAAAGTTTATAAGAAAGGCAAAAAAGTACAAAACCCAAAAATATTATTACTTCGAAATTAAGAAAGAAAAAACCAAAAACAAAAAAAAAAATGGCTTTGCTTGCGAAAGAGTCCAGAAGTAAGCAGCAACAGCCCTTGCCAATACAACAAAGTAACAAAGAATCCAAAACTGACACCCAATCAATCTACACCAAGTCTAGCTACTAGTGACAATGACTATATAATTGAAGCATAAACGTGATTACCGTAAGATTCAATAGAGACAGAGACAAACAAAAACCAATCATGCAATGACAATATGTCGAAAGATACTCAACGAACATTCGAACCATAATCGATCGATTGTTCCGACGAAAAGCGTGTGTGCGCCTGCAAGTGGTGTTTGGATTTGAGAGCCCGAAACCAGAAAGTTGCCAGTTGCTCCACAAGAGGTGAGTACATTTATTCTTAAAAATTTTTCTATTTTCTTTCCCATTTCACTTGAACTTGAATGAATGTATCTTTCAATATAAGTATCGCTTGACACTCAATTTTGTATACAGAGAGGTTTTCCAATGACTGCTAGAGAGACATGACAGCTAGACTGACAATCCACAGAGACTCGTAAGAATCTCTGAATTGAGTGATCTAAGTTCTTAAGACGACAACTAATCTGTCAACTGGGAATGACTTCTAGATAGACGGTGTTTCGAGTGACTGACAATCTATGCATGGCTAGGCATCTCCCTTTCAGATATAGGTAGTCTAGAGCTCGCAAAAAATACGTTCATCTATCGTCCTTTTAGTCGAATTTTATAAATATCCATGGGGTTGGATGTACCCACTCATCATAGAGTCTGTGAAGGGTATAACCAGAATCACCCAAAACTCCCATTTTACAAAAGTAATGTCGAAAGTCGCAATACACTGTAATGCAAGCTGCAAGACATTTCCCCTCGAAAATGTTCAATTTAGGATGGAATTGGCTCCAAAGTTGGCTAAAAAAACACTATCTGCACCGCTTTGCTCCGCAAATGCTCCACTCCGCTCCACTTCACTGTAGACTAACCAAATGTAGGTTCATGCTATGGGATGGAGATGGTACTAGTCCTTAAGATCGACCACCTACAACTGACTGCAAGACACCAGCGACTAGTAAAGACAGTCGTAACACCAAGGACCTATTTTCCTACAAAATTTTTATTTAAAAGTTGAGTACTCGTACAGGAAAGCACTTTTCATGAAAAGATTCAAAATATTGGTAGGCGATATGTGCTCTTATCTGTTGGATATACGATAAAGTGTTGGCAAAAAATCTCTTCTTGCCTGCACTTCCTCACAAAAGGGATAACTTGTTGATGAAAGCTAATAGTTAATCTACTCCTTGTATCTTTAACATGATAGTAAAGTTAACATTCGCGTTGGTATACATACACCATTGTAGGATCATGTCCTTACACACATGCATGTGATAAGCTGCTTATTGGCCAGCGCCTGGTATCGAAGTTGCTGGTCCGTCATTGAAATCGGATGAACTTTTTGTCTTGGCATACGAGTATAGGCACATTTGTTTGCTCCCTTTAAAGGGATTATGTCTTCCTGCTGATAACCTCAATTTGAACCTGCATTAGCATCTTTTTCAAAAACCACTCAATGGTTCTTTTTTTACCACAGCGAACGTCTGACAAACATTCGAGGATATATTCGTCACACAGACCTTTGTTTATGTCATTTGCGGGCTCTCTGTGTATTTGCGACTAAGAAGAGAGCAATTTTTACGATGTAGACCCTGCGTTAACTACTGAAAATCCCGAATTCCCAATTTACTATCTGAATTGGAGATTTACAAGTTCGATGCATTTGATGGCTCATACTCGACAAGATGGTGCTTTATTACAAAATCCATTAAACCTCGCGAAATGTATGCATTTGACGGTCAATCTGTTGGAAAACGTCCGAAAATCTATCGCTTTCGATGCAAGTGGATACACATTTTGAATGGCATCGCGAAAAGGTTTACGACGGACGTTAAAAAGACGATTTCATAGCCAATAAAGTTCATTGACATCCGTGTTTCGGTTTCGGCCGATTGCAACTGCTGCCTGTGTTACAATGGTGTGAATTTTTTTTTTTTTTTTGTCGAATTCAAGTCGATATGTGCTGAACCTACACCTATCCTACACAAGGAAAACATTGAAAGTCGGAAACAAACATTACGGCAGACCACGCCCTAGGTGGACATGCACAAGTCCCGCGCGGTGTTTCCGGTGCTCCGTATAAAAGTGTACATTGAAAATCTCAAACATTATAATTAATTTTCAGTGTGGCCCATCACACCAGCATGCATGGAAATTAAAAAGGAAACTCACGCACCAACACAGCCTCGCACAGGACGCACTTGTTAAAATCTCTATTGAATTGGGGAGCTGAAAATAAATTTTCGCTAGAATTGTTGTTTTATATTGTGCCTGCATGGGGGGCCGCCACCTCTCTCCGCCTCCCATATTTAAAAAGATTTACCCGCGTCCGGAGCCTCCGGCCGTACAGTGTTACATATCGTCGGCTCTACGTGTGTGCACAAACGGTAATGGTGTTCTAATAGGGTTGCAGCGGGACGATATGGCTCGAAATGCATCATTTTCATTTCGAAAAACCCCGTTTCTGGACCAACATCCACGCCCATACGAAAAAGGAAAAACAAAAACAAAAAAAAACGAAAACGAAAACCAAAAGAATAACCAAACCATAAAAGCATCGCACACATTATAGGATGCGCTTACTCAACCCTCCTTGTTCCCCACTGGCCCCACTGGCCCCCTTGGACCAATGATTTTGCATGACACCATCAATTGCGATTGAACGCAGTATGCGTGCGTGATAGTGCGTATTGGACCGCTGCAGATGTTGCAGGGGAATTTCCATTAAAATTCAATGATTTAATAATTATATGCACTAAACCTCACCTCGTATGTAAGGCCCGGTTCTGCTGCTACACCCGGTATGTGCAGGGCCGTGTGCATGTGCATTTAAATTTTAATTATATGGGCTTTTTCGCTACAAAAATAGGAGTGGCATTTTTTTTGTTGTTGTTGCTATGTACATATGCATGCACACAGGACGGAGCACGAAGCACGAAGCACGAAGCACGAAGCACGGCTCCGAAATGTGTGCGTTGCGCCAGGACAATAATGAGCAATTTACGGATTTAATTTGATTTAAAAGCTGAATAGTAGATATTATAGATATTTTTGTTGAATTTTTAATATTAATTTCGCATACGGGCGGCATGATAAACTGACAGACGTCCCCACTGTAAAAGGGCTTGGACATGCTAAACTTATGCGAATCAATTAATTTACAACAGTTTTTCCTATTTCAGAGGGAGAGTGAGGTAAGTAAAATTATAAATTGATAGGCTTTGGTATTTGGATACAATTTTGTAGCGTTCACGCTAGAGAGGGGGTTTGCAAATAGTTAGACAGTCACTCCTCTGGCTTTTGAGGCTTTTCCGGGCTCAAGAGAGATCTGTTTTGATTTATTGTAATCCAAATGCGTCCATCTGACTTTATCAGAGTGGCAACTCCGCTCCTGGCAGACTTTTCCCTGGCGATCTTGGTGTTGCGCTTCTTATGAAAGAAGGGTTCCAGTCACTATGCCAGTTTACGGCCTCAAGTGGTTCATGCGTTGGACTACGGAGCAAGCGTTCCGGCCCCACCTCTCACAAACATCTGACAAACATCCGAGAGTAGAACCGCCCATTCGATTCGTGTATGGAAAGAGTGTAGGCCCTGGGTCCCATAGACCTGTCGCGCCAAATATTTATGCATTTTATTTCCAACGAGTTGGTTCTGTAAGCTGCCTCAGTCCTCTTTCCGTATGACTTCGTCCCTTGGACTACGGAGCAAGCTTTCCGGCCCCACCTCTCACAAACATCTGACAAACATCCGAGAGTAGAACTGCCCATTCGATTCGTGTATGGAAAGAGTGTAGGCCCTGGGTCCCATAGACCTGTCGCGCCAAATATTTATGCATTCTATTTCCAACGAGTTGGTTCTGTAAGCTGCCTCAGTATTCCTTCCGTCTTCATGGCACCGCCAGTCCATTCTTGTGGTTCGGCTCCCCGATAGAGTTCAGCTATATGCTGCTTCTGACATTTCAACTTTACAGTCTCCTTATGCTCTTCAATCCTCAAGGAGTGTGTCCACTGCCAATGAAGACAAGTTCGAGGACGTCCTCATACACACATTAGCTTCGAAGAACGTCCTATTTCCAAAATATCTATGCTGAGGTCACTGATCCGAAATTTTGTTTCCTAAAATATTTCACCAAAACAAGCCGTGAAACCATAGAATTTATATTGCCTGCCATTGTTCCGCCAACATCCCGTCAACCGATACGACCTTCTGGCAATTACGTCGATCAAACAAACACTTTTGTCTAAAATAAATCCCATTGCCTGGCTAAAAACTGGCTTTCGTCCTTAATTAAACAGGTTTCTGCATATTTGTATATATTTTCCAGGAAAACGTATTTTATTTCGAAACCCAGCCAACACGCACCCTCATGTGCACAAAAAAAGAGTGATTCGAGCCGAGACCACCTAATCAATTGGTCCTGGTTTTCTGATGAATTGTGATTCCCCCCTGCGGTGGTGATTAATTTTTGTGCAACATTTCAAAACTAGAATGGTATTTGCAATCTACCAATAAATGGTTAATGGTTAAGTTCAAAACACCGAGAGATAACTGCTGGCGAAACGGTTTCACATTGTGGCTGCGGAGTTTCGAGTAAACTTACAACAATCGAATCATTTTAAAATATTGTTTGAAATAAGTTGGAAACGATAGTGGTGGACTGGGAATTCGGTAGTTCGTAGGGAAATTTGTGGAGGTGGTGGTTTGATTTGTCACTGCACTGGGAATCGAAGGGGTTATCAAGACCAAACACCGTTTTCGAAATGCAATGCATGTACGAAAATGTTTTTTTTTTTTTGAATCTTCGAGACAAGTAAATGCTGTCCCTGGTGATGCAGTCAGAGTGTGTGATGTCCTCTCCCCAATGAAACTGTAATGAATGTTTGAAAACATAGTCGGTCATGGTAGCTGCAGAGAAAACGCTTCGCATACCCACAGTTTTTCAAGCACTGGATCTCGAGTCAATTCAAAAACAGTCAGGTATCTCAAAACATACCAGTTACATAGTTCATGGAATAAATAATCATAGATTGGTCGAGTGGTTCCAAGAATTGGATCATCCACAGTTCCTGGTTGACTGACAGTTTTTGTAAATCGATTACGAGGGAATTTTGAAGATCAACACTCAGTGGATCGATTCAATATTCCGAGCATTTGGGTAAAACAAGGCTCTAGGACCGATAAGTCTACACTTGATGCACATTTACCTAACAAGAGGTGATGCTTCAAAGATTGTCAGCTTTAGTGTTGGCGCGGAAAAACATGCCTAAAACGCATCCTTGTTTCAGACTCCGGCCTATGGCATCCCTGAATACTGTTTGATAAGGTCTTCGAATCTCCAGGGACATGCTAGGTGGTTGGTTTCTGTGGAGATCAAGACAGTCATTCGACATGATCCCACAGAGAGTTTAGCAATGCCATCCGCGTTAACCAGAGCATAGACGTAGAGACGTTGACGTTAGTACCATGTTGGACAGAGCATGGGGATACCCTGGCACTTATCTCTTAGCCATCTCATCCCGAAGAATGTCTCTGTAGGGTAGGTGAACATCTTCGAGAAGACTTAAGTTTTTTGTCTTTTTTTCACGAAACAAGGACGTTTGGCAGGTACCTATCCATTGGAAGTTCCTGCTAACTCCGGTTCTTTGGTTCTTTGTAGACGGCACGCGGTAGATTTCTCTGTATTCACTGTCTAGCCTCTTGCGGTTTTCCTTACATACGACTTCCACTTCAGCTTGGCGTCGAGTGTCATTCCAAGATACTTAGCGTAGTTCGCAAGTGAAGTCTTACTGTCAGTGAAGTTATTAACCTCATTCAGGACTTCACCTAATGTTGCCTAGAATTGGGGACAGGGATTTGAAAGGATGATCCTTAGGTTGTCGGATAAAATCGTCCGTGTATGGGAGCATGTTCAGGTTTGTCTGTTTGTCCAGGAATCCATCCCAGATTAGTCTTGCTGAGTCTTCTCTTTGATTGATAGTCATCGCTGCTAAAACCGCAATCTACATCGAACAACTCAAAGGACTCGTCAGTGTTAAGGAGCAGTGCATGGCTGGGATTCTAGGAACTGAACGTGTGGAGTAAACCCACCCAGGGGGGTAGCAGCAAGGCAAATACCAATCGATAACACCAGACATATGTATCGAAAACATTATTAGAAACCTAAAACTTCCCAATCAGAGCAAAAATTAACAAAAAAAAAACACCACCTCCCACCCGCATTCGCATTCATATTCAAAATAATTCCATTTCACCGCTAAAAACAAACAAAAAATGGACAAAACTTGTAACAATAGGCGCTCATCCGCAAAACGTAATCTCTAAAACCACACCGCCAACGCCAACGCCAACGCCAACGCCCCTACACTCAGTCACAGTGTTGCATCCTCCTGACATGTATCCTCCGCACAAGTATTATGTTTTAAAATTATATTTCATTTAAATATTCAACCGCTTTTATGTGCATGTGTGCATTTGAAATATTCTCGATTTTTTGTTTGTTTTCTGTTTCACGTTTCACGTTTCAAAGGAGGAAACAAACAGGGACGGAACCCTTGCAATTTGACATTCACACACACATGCTTGCAGCTATTTTGGAAAATTGCATCAGATGATGCGTATACAAGGTATAACACATACGCGCGAACATATCAAAATATATTATCCTGCAGAAATTAATGGCATGACGACGGACAACAGCAGGACGATGGGCGAGCAGGAGAGTTGCGAAAACTTCCAGTGCTGAGTATGCGTTTGACCAGAGAGTGCGTTTTTTGGAGTTCATCCCCCCCCCCCTTGCGCCCGCATGGCATCTCTGGTCAAAAACAGTGAGAGAGCCCTCTTATTCATCCAAAAATCATACGCGCAACCCACCGAACCAACACTACCAGAAGCATCACCCATCTGGCCCAGCCAACCACCTCGTTTGACCCCATGTAGCCTTCCGTTTCCCCGAAATGCACACACCTACTTGGCCGAAACCCGGACAGTTAGAGCTTTAGGCTTGATTAATGCGCTTTAAGTGCCATTTGCCATTATCCTTGATGTGTCAGCATGTGCACACATGCGTGTTGATTATATAAATATGTACATATAAGTAAATATCCAGTTATTTATTTAAATTCCATTGTGCGAAAGGTGCAGGAGGTGGATCGAATTGCGTGGAATTTTTCTTTTTTTTTCCTACGCGTGTCCTAGCTTCCAGTTGTTTGTTCCTGCTGCTCAAAGTAACGGGTGCCCCCCCCCCAACATTGACAAAAAAAGTGGTGGTTTGCCCTCCCTTTTTGAATGTCCTTGCTTACAAGACGACGACTTTTGAGATCTGGGTACGTAGGTCAGTCTCACGGCCAAGGAAGCGTGGGTTTGTCCTTGGACGAACTCGTTTTCCTTTTTGCTTCACCTCGAGGACTCTTTGTATCTTTGGAAGAACTTTTGTCTCTATAGCTACGCTTAGGCATAAGTATCTACAGAGGGAAGGCAAACAAACAAAGGTTCTACGTTCAACATTTCAACGGATTTGTTCCTTCGAATTGTCCGAGGTACCCCCTCTCTTGACAGATTGAAAAGTCATGTTCGTGATCCTGTAAGGGAATTTCAGTCGAACATACAGACAAGGATTGCATTCTACCCTATCGAACGTTTGAGGTTGGTAAAGCACCTCCAAGCGTAAACTTGTAGGAAATTTGAATACCAAAACATTTGACCTTGGACCTATGGATATATTCGACTTTGGAAACCAGAACAAAGCTTGTAAGGATACCCTATTCTCTGAAGTTCATAACTAGCATGGCTTTCTGTGGTTTTTCATTTAAGTTGTGCGTAGCAGACCCTGTGTGGTGTAAATATTTGAAAGTCTCCCACTGCCATTCAATAGTTGCCTAAGTTTTAGGACTTTAAGCAACCTATAACCCATCTTCTTGTCAAACAAGTACAATGATACTGTACTGGCAGGTTCTGAATGCTAGGAATGGATCAAACCTTTTTGTAAAAATTGTGGACCACAAGAGTTCTAGAAAACCATAAGCTTGCCTGCCATAATTTCGGGACTTCACATGGATAAGATGATTGGCCACAGCAGGCTGTCACTTTTAAGTGTTCGAAGACGCTACGTAGCCTGCAAAACTAATTCGGTAGACCTGTCAGTCGAAGCATGAAGTAAGGCGAGAGCCACATGCATGAGATGACTAGCCACAGTAGATAGTCGCTTTAAAGTATTCGACGACGCTATGTAGTCGAAGCAAGGACTTGTTAGAGCTGTCAGTCGAAGCATGAAGTGAGATAGTCGCTTCAAAGTATTTGAAGACGCTATGTAGTCGAAGCAATTACTTGTTAGAGCTGTCAGTCGAAGCATGAAGTAGATAATCGCTTCAAAGTGTTCGACGATGCTATGTAGTCGAAGCAAGAACTTTTTAGAGCTGTCAGTCGAAGCATGAAGTAAGGCGAGAGCCACATGCATGAGATGACTAGCCACAGTAGATAGTCGCTATAAAGTATTCGACGACGCTATGTAGTCGAAGCAAGGACTTGTTAGAGCTGTCAGTCGAAGCATGAAGTGAGATAGTCGCTTCAAAGTATTTGAAGACGCTATGTAGTCGAAGCAATTACTTGTTAGAGCTGTCAGTCGAAGCATGAAGTAGATAATCGCTTCAAAGTGTTCGACGATGCTATGTAGTCGAAGCAAGAACTTTTTAGAGCTGTCAGTCGAAGCATGAAGTGAGATAATCGCTTCAAACTATTCGAAGATGCTATGTAGTCGAAGCAAGGACTTGTTAGAGCTGTCAGTCGAAGCATGAAGTGAGATAGTCGCTTCAAGTGTTCGAAGACGCAATGTAGTCTGCTAAACGAATGTGGTGGAGCTGCCAGTCGAAGCATGAAGTGAGATAATCGCTTCAAACTATTCGAAGACGCTCTGTAGTCGAAGCAAGGACTTGTTAGAGCTGTCAGTCGAAGCATGAAGTGAGATAGTCGCTTCAAAGTATTTGAAGACGCTATGTAGTCGAAGCAAGGACTTGTTAGAGCTGTCAGTCGAAGCATGAAGTAGATAATCGCTTCAAAGTGTTCGACGATGCTATGTAGTCGAAGCAAGAACTTTTTAGAGCTGTCAGTCGAAGCATGAAGTGAGATAGTCGCTTCAAAGTATTTGAAGACGCTATGTAGTCGAAGCAAGGACTTGTTAGAGCTGTCAGTCGAAGCATGAAGTAGATAATCGCTTCAAAGTGTTCGACGATGCTATGTAGTCGAAGCAAGAACTTTTTAGAGCTGTCAGTCGAAGCATGAAGTGAGATAGTCGCTTCAAAGTATTTGAAGACGCTATGTAGTCGAAGCAAGGACTTGTTAGAGCTGTCAGTCGAAGCATGAAGTGAGATAGTCGCTTCAAAGTATTTGAAGACGCTATGTAGTCGAAGCAAGGACTTGTTAGAGCTGTCAGTCGAAGCATGAAGTAGATAATCGCTTCAAAGTGTTCGACGATGCTATGTAGTCGAAGCAAGAACTTTTTAGAGCTGTCAGTCGAAGCATGAAGTGAGATAGTCGCTTCAAAGTATTTGAAGACGCTATGTAGTCGAAGCAAGGACTTGTTAGAGCTGTCAGTCGAAGCATGAAGTGAGATAGTCGCTTCAAAGTATTTGAAGACGCTATGTAGTCGAAGCAAGGACTTGTTAGAGCTGTCAGTCGAAGCATGAAGTAGATAATCGCTTCAAAGTGTTCGACGATGCTATGTAGTCGAAGCAAGGACTTGTTAGAGCTGTCAGTCGAAGCATGAAGTGAGATAGTCGCTTCAAGTGTTCGAAGACGCAATTTAGTCTGCTAAACGAATGTGGTGGAGCTGCCAGTCGAAGCATGAAGTGAGATAATCGCTTCAAACTATTCGAAGACGCTCTGTAGTCTGCTAAACGAATGTGGTGGAGCTGTCAGTCGAAGCATGAAGTGAGATAGTCGCTTCAAGTGTTCGAAGACGCTATGTAGTCTGCTAAGCGAATGTGGTGGAGCTGTCAGTCGAAGCATGAAGTGAGATAGTCGCTTCAAGTGTTCGAAGACGCTATGTAGTCTGCTAAGCGAATGTGGTGGAGCTGTCAGTCGAAGCATGAAGTAGATAATCGCTTCAAAGTGTTCGACGATGCTATGTAGTCGAAGCAAGAACTTTTTAGAGCTGTCAGCATGAAGTGAGATAATCGCTTCAAAGTATTTGAAGACGCTATGTAGTCGAAGCAAGGACTTGTTAGAGCTGTCAGTCGAAGCATGAAGTGAGATAGTCGCTTCAAAGTATTTGAAGACGCTATGTAGTCGAAGCAAGGACTTGTTAGAGCTGTCAGTCGAAGCATGAAGTGAGATAATCGCTTCAAACTATTCGAAGACGCTCTGTAGTCTGCTAAACGAATGTGGTGGAGCTGCCAGTCGAAGCATGAAGTGAGATAGTCGCTTCAAAGTGTTCGACGATGCTATGTAGTCGAAGCAAGAACTTTTTAGAGCTGTCAGTCGAAGCATGAAGTGAGATAGTCGCTTCAAGTGTTCGAAGACGCTATGTAGTCTGCTAAGCGAATGTGGTGGAGCTGTCAGTCGAAGCATGAAGTAGATAATCGCTTCAAAGTGTTTGACGATGCTATGTAGTCTGCCGAACGAATGTGGTCGAGCTATCAGTCGAATCATGAAGTGAGGCTAGAACCTACTACTTGACAGGAATAATGGTCCGGTTATCGACCTAGTAGAAGCAAAAGTACGGCTACTGCCACTAGTTTTTGTCTCCAACCTGATCCACTCGTGAAGACGGAGCGAATGGAGTAATGTTCTCAGTTTTATTAGAGAAGATCATCTAGTCTTAAATAAGGCCCCTTACATGGGGCTTAGAGGGTCAGAGCACTTGACACCTTGGTATGCAACCAGCTACTTACTCTCAAAATCGGATGCATTGAACAGACTAACATGGATGTGTAGGGCACGGTATCCAATGATGTTGTGTTCCTCCTTGCCGGACTGAAATTAGTTACAAACATGTCGAAACTGATAGAAAGGCTCCAAACCCAAAGACTATGCATATGTAGGGTTCCCCAGACTAGTTCTCATGATAAACCGAAAGCCAATTACTAATCAAGCTCGAGTTCAGTGGTTTCCCGTATCGCAGAAGAATTGGGTTACAAGACGTGGCAAATATGAGTTCGTACCGATTCCACCTCCACGTTTGACGAAACCATTCCTTAGCATTGCATGTACATACGTACATATTTAAGTGAATTATAAAGTCCAAGTCCAAGAATTGGTTGCGTTTGGCAGAATTACTGGGAAAACCACACAAGATACAAAGCCAGAGCAGATCGTCTTGAGGACATTTCCGCTTTTCGAAATTGAATGGAATGTCCCGAAACTGTGTTGAAACTGTGCACAGTGCACACAGCAATAATCCATCCCTGCGACACACGAAAATAAAACCACAATCAATTGATTTTCACATACAATCTCTGCCACTGTTTCACAAAGCTTACTCGTACTCACCCGCGCGGTACCACCGACCGACCGCCTCCGCGCTCTCACCTCCGGCACATACAAATCACACAAAAACTGCTGCACTGCATAGCACACCAACAGCCATATAGTAGTCCTGTGTATCCTTTCTTATTCTAACGAAGCTTTCCTCCACCCCACGATGAACAATCACCACCACCACCACCACCATTACCGCCGCTGCTGGTACCGCTGCTGCCGCCCACTTGGTCAAGGGATACCGATGCAATTCGCCAATATACTGTACAGATGCATGCATGTAAGGCTCGTCGCGCGTAATGTACGCGCGTCTTTTACCACACAAATAAATTGGACTGCACTATCTGTGCGCGTATGTGTGCGCGTGCACTCCTGTACTCGACCACTTGAAAAGGCCTACATCCATATATCCTTATCATATGTGTACAGGGGGGTGGCGAAAGGGGGTCGGCGACTCTTCTAGGTCCGATGGTATACACAAATTTGTGTGCAAAGCTAAAAAACCCACACGCACGTTCATATGTATGCAGTGTAGGCGCCTTGCGAATATGCGAACATGCGAACACATACAGAGAATACGCACTAAAATTTCAAGTTGGCCTTAAATCCTTTAAAACCATTTCATCCTTCCAAGAGGAACGAACCTACACAAGTGCATTTTTGAAATGGGCTATGCCGACCACACATATGCACATATGTACGTGTGTACCGGACAGGACGCAGTCAGAAAGAGACAGACAACCAGCAGGAAAGTTGCCCTGTATGAGTGGACATGAACACAATATGGACTGCAACTGCAACTGCAATTGCAATTGCAAACTTGCTTGCAACCCTTAAAAAGTGCATTTGGCCAAAACAACTCCTGTATACTGTACGCCGCTGTGTGCGTGTGTGTATTATTTATATTGTGTTTTGTTATTACTACTACTACACACACACACACACACACATGGCATGCAGGACAACACCAGCTCCTTCCTCTTTTTTTTTTGCTCACAATTCGCACTTAATTACAAAGTTTTAATGCATTAACCATTGGCATTATCACCACACATTGCGTATGCGTGTGAGGACGCGTGTGTTGGGGCCCGGCGCTGGCCGCCGTGCGGGTGTGGGTGGAGTTGGGAAAGGATTTTTCGCAAAATTTTATTTATTTTGTTTTTCCGTTTTTCCGGCAGCGGACAACGGACTGATTGTATATAATTAAATTAAATTTTGAATTTTGTATCATTTATTTGCATTTGTTACTGGCAGTCGCCGTCGCAGTCCTGGCAGGCTGTAATGCGACTCGAGGACTAAATGAATAATTAAACCGTAGAATGCGATCCATGGTGGGATTAATTTCCGAATGTTTGCAAATTAATACAATTATTTGGCGTTTTGTAGAGTTCGACTGTCGATAGGTTGATGTGTGGCTGGAGTTGAGTTACATTTTTGCGTTTCTCGGAAAGGATTTCGGATCAGTTCGTCAACTGGTTGAAAGTTTATTGATTTGCAGATGTGCTGAGGGAGTGGCAATTGTCCACGCAAACAGCAGATTGCAGTCGGCGAACGTGTGGGCGAGGAATTTCGCGCTCCGCGTTTCGATGTTACGTGGCTTGGTAACAAATATTTATACAAGAATTTGTGTGGTGGGAGGGAGGCATCGGTTGCGTCAGAATTACATTTCGGATGAACGCAAGGCATTCCTTACTCCTTGCTCCGTTCCCAGGGACGTAATCGGCCACCAGCATCTAGAGCCGAATAGGTTCCACCGAACCTCCACCAAGACGAAGAATGCCAGCAAGAAAATTAAGAGACAGATGGAATATTGGTTTCCTTTTAAAGAGGAAAAGGACGAAAAACAGGCGACCAGTGGCTGGGTATGGTAGTTCCACTAAGCCAACAAGCCTGCAGGGATGAAAGGGATCTCGTAGTAAAGACACAACGGACTCCGATAGCTAAGGCATCCATCCGCCTGAGCAGAATATAGTTAGGTAGTAGGGACCTCATGCGAGTCCTTTGAAGGATTTGGACTGGTGTCATGTAGCAATTTGGTTGGTTGGTTTAGACCGACCCTCGGCGACTATGCATGTAGACCGGACTTGGTAAGGGGAACCATCCGCTGCTTTGTATGAAGGAGCTGGTCTTAGCCGTGCAGGGCGGGTCCTCAGACCATTAAGATCGTTGAAAAGGTATTCACCTAGTGTAGCCTTCCTGACTAATGGTCTCCTTTTCGCCTTCGTCGGTACAGCTTCTGCAGAAGTCATTGTATGTGATGCCCAGTCTTTGAACATGTCTTCCTATAGCCCAGTACCCGGTTGGAATGTTAACAATCTTGAAGATGGTTCCTCTTTTGTGTTTTAGGAGTCCAATGGCCCTGTTTTAGTTTGAGGTCTGCCGGAGCAGGCTAGCGGTGTTGCATTGGTCAAACTGAAGCTAGAGATGATTGGCCACTCTCACCGCGCCGAGGTTGATAAGGTATTTAGTTTAAGCCAGAGGAGCCTCTTCTAGTCAGGGCGTCAGTTTGACAATTCCCCGGTATACTACAGTAACCTCGTACCCAGCTAAGTACCTCCTTAAGAATTACGCTGCAGTCTTTCACTTCCATAGATGACTGTCGATGACTGCCGATGCAGATGACAATGTTCGATGCTTATACTGCATTAACCCCTAGCCAATCAGCTGCTTGAAGAATGGCTTGAAGCTTGAAAAACGCTGCAATAGTGTGGGAGATTAAAGGAGATGTGGATGGATAGGTCTTTTGAGAAGACTCTGGTACCGACTCCGTCCCCAGTTTTGGAGCCGATCGTAAAAATTGACAGCTATTCCCTATCGAAAGTTTGTAGCTCCTGTTGAAGTTGTGTTCGGTGGCCATGTGGTCGGGGACCTGTAGCAGATGACGATGCACAAATAGCATACTGGCATGCCCTGTAAGTTGCTCCTTCCATTGCTTAGAACTTCTCAGCCCGTATACTGAGCAGGCAGCCTGTTTTTTTTTCGACGATGTCAAGTCAGAGTAAGTGCGCCATGGTGTGCAGCGCAAGGTGTCCCCACTTGGAGCCTACAGACCTTGGGCATATGTGTATGGCCTTCAGGAATTTCCTGGCACAGTCGACTGTGTGACAACTTACTTGAAGAAATGTTGTGAAACTCACAAGCCAACAACAGAGGTTCAGTCTTTTAAATGTCTGTGCAACTACTAGTATTGAAACGAAATGGTTTTAGGGGTTAGCGAGGGCAAAACCAAGTCTATCCAAAGAAAAGATACTCAACATACAGTCGAGAGGAATAGTTTTGAGGCAGTAAGGCACTTTGTTTGCAAAGGCTCTCCTATTAAGTAGGAAGTACACGATGCAACCATCGCGTCGGGGAGATTTGGTGCGACCTTTGTATGAAAATCGTATATGTAGTGCGGTTCTGCGCAAACAACTGTATCTTCGTACGGATTTTAGGTCGGTTTCCCTTCTCTTATAGGAGGATGCAGTGAAAGAAACCATAAACGTGGTTTCCATTGAATATGAAGTGCACGACCGGGTTGTACTTGCACCCTTACCCAATACTTTTCCTGTCAAAAACTTAAAATATTAAACATTTTTTGAAAGTGGGCGTGGCTGTTGCAAAACTTTAATTGACAGATCTTTGCAAATGTCTTGTGTTTCCCGTATATTGGTTTGAAGCCCAATTACCGAAGAAATACCCAAGAATCAGGCATTTTTCCCGCAAAACGTGGTACGCCAAGTTCTATCAAAATCGTGAAACTCGTTTTCGAGAAATCGGCCTAAAGTGTCCTTAATTTTGAGTTTTGAAAGAAAACTCCGATATAGCCTCGTGGTGTAAGCCCACGGACCACAGATATGAAGTTTAAAGCGAATCCGTCCAGCAGTTTAGGCTGCAATCGACCATACAGACAGCGAGACGAACAGACAGACAGACGGAATTGGCTGACCCACTTTTCTTCAACTTCTTCCTCATAGTAATGTCAACTTTGTTTAAAGTCTCGAGTTCGAAATTTTTCACAAAACCAATACTTGCGCCTTGGGTACAGTTGTGTTCAAAATAAAAGGAGCGCTACGTTGAAATCATTTTAAATGCTCGTCTGGCAGAATTTTTTTCGCATAGACTGTGAAATTATTTTGGTAAATATTTGGTAAAAATATGAACAGCTGCACATGCATGTTAAAATCCGTATGCCGAGCTCGAAACACCACTCCAATGGGTGTTCCAGCAGGATAATGACGCGAAGCACACCAGTATGAAGGCAGAAGAGTGGTTTCGGCTCAAAGGTATTCAGGTTGTGGAGTAGCCATCCCATGAATCGAATAGATAACTTATGGTGTGACATCAAAAAATATGTTCCAACCATCAAGCAACAAACAGCTTTGGAGGGTTGTTGAGGAAGCCTGGCGTCTAAAACTCCCACAAGTTGTCAGAATCACGTCGGTGTTGAGAAATAAAGGCTTTTGCATTCCCTACCTTAATTCTGACAACAACACCTCGGCTGGATCACTGTTTCTTTGGCCTGACTGGTACATACTTAGAACCTTATTCCGAACAACTAACAGGGCTCTGTTTCAGACTTTGACCATCCCAGTACTGTTGTAGGGCGCTTACCTATTATTGACGGCATAATAGAGAAAGAGGACTGTACCAGCACTTGTGACACTAAATCAATCTTCTCTACACCGACTCCAACGATTTATGCAGAAGCTGCGGAAACGAGCTAGAGACGGAGTTGGTTCAATATGCACACTGAAATCCAGCTTCTTTGCATGCACCACAGAGCTAACAGGGTTCCAGTTCCTCTTTCTCCTTTGTAGGGGGACCATGGACCTTTAGATCTTCTAGTGAATTTAAAGATTTTTTCTGTCCTAGTTGCGTCTAGAGCGCTGAAACTTGGAGGTGAGGATGGCCATTATTCTGATCCGCAAACTTAGTTAGTAAGTTAGCCCTTGATAGCCATGTGTTGCTTCCTTTAGAGCGTTACAAGCATGCCACCTAAGACCATGTACCATGTACGTCACCGGTGGGCGGCGAACAGACTGTCATTCGTCTGACCCACACCGAGTATGGCTTCGATTGAGAAGCATTCGATGACCTAACTCACTCAGAACAAATATGTGCAGGTGCACCCATCCTCCAGGCAGTTTATCAGCAACCTACATACGAGCACGACTAAGCCAAAAGGAGCGCAAACACAAATCACGGCCATTTCAGTGTCTTCTTCCACTTAGACTACCTCGCACGACTCTGGCTAGTATCTTATCTCCGCAGCTCTCCTACAAGTATTTGCAAACTTTTATTGCAATTTATTGCCACCCAAATCTCCCCCATCCAAATGAGAGCGCAAAAAACCGCGTATCTTGCCCATCTTAAGACCCCTATTGACAAGGCCCATTAAATTTAGCAAAGATCACCTCCCCGGGTGGCTTCGGATCCCGCACTTTCGGCAAGGCCAGCAAATGTATCTGGAATACGATTAAAGCTCAATACTAGCTACAATCACCATTATCTCCCTGGCTGTGCAAATTGTTTACTTTCGCGAATGGGAGATTGACGGCGACAATATTATGACACGACTGTGTATTGGTTATGCAAACATAAAATATAATAAAAATGAAAACATGAAGAACAGGAAAAAAAAGCACTGCGACACTTTTTCACTGGCAACTGTATCTAATCGTTTATAGATTGTACTGACGTACTTTTTTTCCTGTGCTCTTCTGTTGCTAGCGGTTTGGTGTTTTCTTTTTCCCTCTTTTTTTTTTGCTTTTCTAGTTTGTCGTTATTATCTTTATATTTTCTACTAAACACTAAAATCAACAATTTAGAAAAAAAGGAATGCAGAATGAAAACGGAAAAATGTGGCGCATCTGACAAGTGAATTTTTTCGTCCAGAAGTGCACTTGTTGGATGCAGTTTTGAAAAAGTGAGTGTTTTGATGAGTGTGGGCGGGAAATGCGTGTTATGGCCAAGACTGCAGTGGCCATGGCTCTGTTTCCCAATCAAGAATACCCTCTCTGCTGCATACTCTCAAGAGTTCAAATGACGGCCCCAGATAGCCTTAGATATGGTTGATGAATGGTGCACTAGGCCATGCCTAGTAAATCCTTTGCGAACTGAGGTTATTCCCTGGTCTAACTCAGCCAGAGCTGGAGAGCGCTACTTTCGAGAAGAGATAGAGATTCCCTGTGTAAATGTGCTTTTGGCAATACACAGGGCTTACCATAATAAAACTTTGTCAAGGCTATGCATCGGTGGGCACCGGTGGGACTATGGAGCAAGAGGTTCGGGGTTCGAATCCCAGTCGGAGCACCTAAATAGTTTTTCACTGCCTTACCTCTTGCGAGCGTCTGACAAACATCCGAGAGTACAACTGTCCTGAGAAAGCTTCTCAAATAACAAATTGCCCTTCGGATACGGCGTTAAACAGTAGGCCCCTTCCTACTGAGAAGCTAGGCCCTGGGTCCCATCGACCTGTTGGGCCAAGTATTTATTTATTTTTTTGTATATCGGTTCCTTGATTGCTTCTATGTGAAACTCCAAGGAACTCTAGCCGCTCTGGTTGTGGTTGTGGTTGTTCTACCAGCCCTTAATACCTTATCATGGGCTGCACTATCAAAGCAATCCACTGATGGCCTACGACGCTGGTCCCATGAAATGTGCAAATTTAGAAACGACTTTCCTTACATTCAGAGCTCGAGCCTGGACTGGGACAAGTATGACTCTGTTTTTCAAGCGCCGGTCCTTGCTATCCTAATGCCGAAGAATACATATGTGACGGAGTCGGGGTGTCTCCGTCTGTATCGACAGTCCTGTTCCAAAATAGTTCGAGAATCCAAAAATTCTTTCTATATCCTGGTCACATTGGAGTTGCGGGGAATGAGATCTGCAACGAGGTTCATTGGATGATTTTGCGAGCAGAATTGTGTGCTCTCAAGGAAATCAGTGGCTTTCTTCCTGTATCTCAACTGAAAAGACGATACCTTGAATGATTTCCTTTTCGTATTGTCCTGACGCAGGGTATAGGGTGTTATACAATCCATTGCTGTTGATATACGGTCTCACGAGTTATAGGAAAGGCGGCATTCTCCTCACCTCATTTCCATTTCATTCTTCTGCAAGGATCTCGGAGTAAATACTGTAAAGAACATTTTAAAACAGGCTAACTGTCTCATACTTAGTCTCTGGTCTTATCTCGAAGGAAATAGTTCAGAGGGTAACCATATCGATATCGTTGATGGCAAAAGGAGTCTAGGATCGGACCAAACTCCACAAAAGCGTTAGAGTTTCATACCTTTCATCAGACTTTTTATCCTTCACCCTAACGACCTGCTAGAGTTGACAAGTAAACTGAGTCTAGGATCGGACCAAACTCCACAAAAACCTTAGAGTTTCATACCTTTCATCAGACTTTTTATCCTTCACCCTAACGACCTGCTAGAGTTGACAAGTAAACATTTGAAAGCATTTGTCTTGATACGAACAAAGCCAGTCAAAGATTCAGGGCACACAATCCTTAACAAAATCAACAGATCTGTATCCTCCGCCATCTCAGAGTCAGGGAGGATTCACCTTTCTTGGAAGAGAGTGTCGTAAAGGCTACTACGTACTCGTATTCTGCTAATCAAAAAGCAATACTAGTGGGGAAAGCACCCAACTAGAACCTGTTCCCTCCGTGAGTTACAGGCAATCAGTGTCCCGGCATCCATCCATTAAAACTGTTATCCCAACCCAACTTGATTACTGCTGGATAGCAACCCTTTCCGCCTATTAACTCCGATGACATCCCGCCATAAATACCACGGACATGCATCCGTTGCCAGTGCGCAAGAAAAGGGACCGCGGCCCACAAAACTCGCCGTAGGAGCCTTTCTCCAAATTGAAGTACCACTAACCTCATTGACACCGACCAGCACCAAATCATCCAGAATGCCACTGATTGATACCCCCTGGGCCGAATCTACTCATGCGAACTCGCTTCTAAGTTCATTAACACAGATTTTGGAGCCGCAGTGCGTCTAACTGCCACTTGGCCACCGGCTCCCAAATAGATAAAAATAACACCCTATCGACTGAATTCAAAGCCCATCGCCACCGCACAAGTATTTCAGCCGGCCCTCCATAAAGTTCAGCCAGCAAGTGCAACTCCCACCGACCTGCACACAGAGTAAACACAGTGCCCCGCGCACCGTCTTCAACTAGATTACAACAAATCGACAAGGAGAAAAAAAACACCAACAAAACACAATACTTTCTATGCAATTCCAAGTCAAATATTATTTCTGTTGCACACTGCAATTTTAGTGCAAATTAAGTCCACATAGCCAAGTAACACACTCACACACACACAAAAAAAAAGAACAAAGTCAATAGGAAAAGGAGAAAAAAACAGCAAGCACTCAACTGTAAGTGTAACAGACCAAGTTCGAAATTATAATTATCCATGCGATTAGATGAATTCTAGTGGCTTTGATCGGAACGCGCGGGCTTAGTGAAAACGAGACGAGTTCCTTGAAGTTGCGTACAGTTTTTTCCTTCGCTTGCTTGTCCTTGTCCTGGTCCTTGGACAAAAGGCTACATATTTTCGGTACGAATGACGTTTAGTTTGGTGGGGGCTTGGGGGTGTTTTGTAACAAAAGACGAAAAATCAAAACGAAAATAAGTTGCCATATTGAACGCCTTATCTGGGCAGCGCGCGGGTATTGAGTGCATCCACATTGGTTTTAGATTTATTAGTGATTGGGGTTTCGTTTTCTGGCCTCTACTCATGTGGTGGTGGTTGTCATTTCGCTTTGAGTCGTCGGTATCCCGGTGCTCCTGTTACATCATCGTCCTATCTGGTTTTGCGTCGCACTTAGTCTGCATCTGCACCCTTTGAGGTGCAGCCTACGCGTTATTGTGAAAATGAATCGAGAGCGCCGTACAGGGTCATCCGTCAAGAGGTGTCACTTGAAATCAATTGAAAAACGCAAAACTTTTATGGAAAAAGGTGAAAATTTGACGTCAGTTGAAAGTACAAGCTTGTACTGTCTTCCAAAAGACTGCCTTGGCTCTGCCTGCAAATAGTTATTCTTTTGAAGAAAGTTTTCGTCACTTTTTGCCATAATTCCGAGCGTCAAGAGGTGTCATTGAAAATTAATAGGAAAACTCAGCATTTTTACGAAAAGTGGTAACATTTTGACTTCAGTTCATAGTACAGGCTTGGAGGCATTGTACTGTCTTCCGAAAGACTGCCTTGGCTCTGCCTGCAAATAGTTATTCTTTTGAAGAAATTTGCATCACTTTTTGCCATAATTCCGAGCGTCAAGAGGTGTCATTCGAAATTAATAGGAAAACTCAGCATTTTTATGAAAAAAGTAAAAATTTGACTTCAGTTCAAAGTACAGGCTTGGAGGCATTGTACTGTCTTTCAAAAGACTGCCTCGGCTCTGCCTACAAATAGTTATTCTTTTGAAGAAAGTTTTCGTCACTTTTTGCCATAATTCCGAGCGTCAAGAGGTGTCACTGGAAAACAATAGGAAAACTCAGCATTTTTATGAAAAAAGGTGAGAATTTGACTTCAGTTCAAAGTACAGGCTTGAAGGCATTGTACTGTCTTCCACTAGCCTGCCTCGGCTCTGCCTACAAAACGGCCTTCATTTGATGAAATTTCGCATCACGTTTACGCGAATCGCAGCTCTTTAAGTCTATGAGTCTGGAGTCGTGAGTAGGGCTTCTTTCCTAAACCTAGCACGTCCCGCAATATAGCGTGGCATGTGGCTCAAAATATAAGTAAACCGAGTCCGTCAGCTTACATAAGTCGTACCAGTGTCACCGCCCCTAGGATAGGTTGTTCCACTATTTCTCTTGGGTTTTCAAAGCCCTAGATGTGACGCACCGAGACAACTGGAATGAATTTCTTCTTGTAATCGACAGACCTGGGTTTTCAGTCAAAAAAAAAAAAAAATAAATCTCTGGTGCGACAGACTATTCATTCTCTTTACACCAATGAACGTTGTCTACTCTTTAACGCCTTATCAGAAGCTTTCTCATGACAATTGTACTCTCGGGTGTTTCTCAGACGTTCGCGAGAGGTTGAAACGTGAATGAAATTTTAGGTGTTGTCTAGGGATTGAACCTGGAATCCTTTGCACCATTGTCTAACCCACTAAGCTGGCGTTTTCAGTCACAATCTGGATATTTTCTGAACCCGGGTTGGAGTTCTTGCATCACTAACTTGTCTGAGACGTCAGAATTTGTCATATAGCTGTGCGAGAAGCCACCTCCGCGATATCTTCACCGTTTTTCGAGGCAATTTGCACTATTTCAACACATTGTGCGAGTGTATATCGACCCATATTGGAATACCTCCCAGTTTCAATCTGTCAAAAGTTATAGTTTAATGTTGACAGTTCGCAAATATGGTGAAATTTAATGCGTTCTGCCTCTTCAAGAGCACTCAGTCATGGATTTGCCAGCTTACAAGGTGTGCAATGGTTTTTGACTCCTTTCTAGACAGTTCATCCTGATATATTCCACTGACAAGGTACTCAGATCAAATTCAACTGAAAAGGGCTTCTTGGGTTTGACTGCTTGACCGGTACTGATGCCTTGGGTTGAATTGGGATTCCCTTCTAAAAACATTGCGTTCACTGAAATGTCTCAAAGTCTAAGACTAGTTATTCCGGCGGATTTTTCATTTCTAGTTCTATAAAGAGTGGAGGGTTGTTCCGCAGGCCAGCCAGGGTGAATTTCCTCTCTACTATCCAGTACAGCCTTCTGGTCTGGCTTATGCGAATCACATCTAAATTAACTTTCTGCCCAGGATGACCCCAGGACACATTACACTCTGAAGTATCACCCAGTAATACGCTGGACAATCGGCTGGCCCCTCGTATGTCCAGCAATACATTTCACTGCCCTCGTACTCTCCATCGAATGCAACTGTTCGGCATCCCCTTCCCCAGTTGATGTGCACTCGAACACTAAAAGTATGCACAACAGATACCTGTCTAGAACAGCAAACCGTCAACATACTCTGTTAGATAGCACCAACAGCGCTGGCTAACAGCATATTGATTTCATATTTAAGGACATTCCAAGCGATTTCTCTTAAATACCTCTCTTCGCTGCGGTGCCAGTCCCAGTTCACTCAGCAACTTTTAGGATATTTTTAGCGCCATCCACAGATAAATTTGGTCTCAACAAGTGGACGTTTCGCAATATATTTGAACTCACTCAACACCCACCCCTAACGAGGCACTCACTCACTGGAATATCCACCCTCACCACTCGAGTCCTGACTCCTGAGTCTAAGAGAATCTCACTCAGTGAACATTTTCCTATTCCCAAGCACAAGGAAAATTTCCCCCATTTCACCTCCCCTCCGTTTCTCTTTCTTTCGCTAAATTCTTTCTTCGAGTGTAAATTTTCCAAGACGATTCCGACTTCCTTACGCGCGCGGCGACGTGCCGACCCCAAAAGAGCCCAAAATAGTACAAAAAGGGGGATAAGAACAAGAATAAGAGTTTTCTTCTCCAGCGTTTCTTGAGGGTATATTGTGGTGGGATTCCTTAAGTTCCTTTGAATTTGGGAGTTGACACTAAATGATGGAGCGCAAGAAGACACCTTCTTTTTAACTTCCAAGGGGGTGACTTCTACGCCGTTTCTCGCTTAAAATATAAGAAAATAATATTTATACTTAAGAAACACGACGTTTCGAAGTTAGTTTCTCGGGATCTGTCGTTCAAGAAGGAGCTGAAAATACTAAGAAAACGGCTACGGTTTTCTTCAAGACGGCCAGCACAGCACATGTGTGAAAGTTACCGCACTCTAGGAAGTATGCCCCTCGACACATAAAGAGGAAATATTTGTTCTAACTGTTTTTTCTTTTCTGTTCCACGTGAGAGGGTGCTTTTTCGAATCAGTCGTGTTACATGGAAATTTTATGACAAAAAAAAAACCGAAAAAATATCCTTTTTTGGCGGGAAAAGAGTTTTTGAACGAGTTTTTGAACGAGTCTTACTTTCGAGTTTCTCGTTTCTATTTTTCCCCAAACTGTGTGCAAGTGAATATTGAAAAAAAAAAATCTCAAAACTAAGTGATAATGTTTTTGTCTGAATAAATAAAACTACTTCAAGTGAAATAGTAGAATCGAATCGAAGTGCATGCAGTGGAGGAGGAGTTTTAGGCAGTTCTTGAAACGTATGTGGAATCTTTGCTTCTTTTGGCGCCAAATTGCATATTTTTTGTTTTAATTTTTAAGGATTAAGGATTATGTTATACTCAGTGGGACTTATACTCCATGGCGGGAGGGGGATGAAATGTAGTTAACTTTTGGCCTGTTGTCGTCTGTCGTGTGTTTGATTGGCAATCCGAGTGCATGTTCGAAAAATGTATATTTAGCAGAGAGAGTTCTCTTAAATTTTATCCTGTCTGTTATTTTATTTATTTTTTTTTTTTTATTTCATCATGTGTATGATTGCTACATTGACAGGATGATACTCTGTGAGATGGGATATCTCCTTGTCGATGACTGAACAAGACGTCGAAATGAGTAAAACTTTACGAAAATATTCCTTCGCTGAACTTAAGGTCTAATTGCGTCGGTAAATGAGTAGCCACTGTCAGTTGGCACAAAAATTTTCAGTCACTTGGAGTATTTTCTATTGGAAAAAATGCACTTCTCTACATTTTTGAATAACGTACTCAAAATTATGCAAAATTTACATTTTTGAAAAGCCCCATATTTTTCCTTCTTTCTCGTACTGCACTCCACTTACTTTCCTCCGAAGGTTTTGACTTAAAAACTGAAATATTGTCGCAGTTCAGGTCAGAAAAATAAATTTCAAAAATCATGCTTTCATAAAAAAATCTTTAAAATATTTATTTGAGGATTTTTTTTTCACTTTTTAAGTAAAATTATAAGAAATGCTAAAACTTGAGTATTGGAAGTTTTCAAAAAAAATCCAATATTTTCCAGAACATAGCCTCTGAGTCGACAGTCAAATCCGTAGTCGTTTTAATTTATTTTACCCATTTCCGGTGATTTTTTTGTAAAAAGAAAAACAATTTTCATTTCAAAAAATTATATAGAAATTTTCATTTAAATTAGAAAACAGATTGTTTGGTGAAAAATTGTCAAAACATTTGGATAGCAAAATTTTACAGAGACCAAATTTTTTGAATTTTTTTTTTTTTTTAATTTTTGTTAAAAAATATAAAAGTGTTCCTCAGCGAATCCTATCAGTGATGCATGGAAGAAAATTGTTTGAAATGAAGGAAACCAGTTAAAAGTGTTCGAAAAACCATAAGTGCTTAGGGAAGGAATGTGACTCTTGAAAACAGTGCTTAATTCTTACTTGGCCTAGTCCCTAGAATCTATGGTTCTCCTGCGAACTAGTGAAATTTTTAAGTCTTTTTGAGAAGTCAACAAGGTTGTGCTATTGTTTCTGTGACAAATTTTGAATGATTGGCAAATGAACAAAACAAAAGGCTTTGAAAAAAATCAGTCAAAAGCCAGCTTCAATCAATAGAACTTGAAAATCTCTGCCCGACGGTAAATCGGTACGACTTTTTCAAACCCGCCTGTAACTTCAAGCAGTCATTTCTTTTGGAAATAATATGTGGCTTAGAAAATAAAAAAAAAAAATGCAATAAATACTGGAAATGATACATAGGACCGAGGGTGAACAGGATAACAAGACTCAAGTATATCGAGCCTATATACGGCTTAGAGAGAGAATTTCTGCAGAAACTAAGACCTTGCTGCAACTCTTGGTAGCGAATTCAGTTGGAAACCACACAAATCTATTGCAAAAATTACAGTCATTACTAGCTATATACTGTGTGCTTGGAGTATGGTATTTTCTGTCATGGTAGTGCGCTTATAAGTAATCATAATCCGCTCCTAACAGCCCAGGACAAGGCAGTAAGAACGATGTTATTGAAACCAAGATGGAAGCCATCATTCCCCGCTAAGACTATACATTTGTATGCCATCGTTACAATACCTTTATGTACTCCAAGTATTGAGGTTGTTCTTAAGTCCAAATGAAGTGTATTCAGAAATTTCAGTTCCAAGAAATAGGACAGAGCACTGCAGAGGGCTTCTTAGTTTTCTCAGAAATTGGTTACCCTCCAGATCTGATGTACAGACTGAAACAATGTGAATTCATTACCTTCTCAGCCATCTTTTGGTATCCTTTGATTCTCTTACAAGGAACACGTCTGCTTTTCTCTTGATGCGACTCTCTGTTATCACCTAAATGCACCTGCCACTGGTTTCTCATGATCTGAAACTCATAGTGAAACAGTTCTTGCCATCAAATAAAAAAAAAAATCAACTAAAAGCTTGTGAAAAACTGTTTAAGACGTGCAAACAGGTAGCCACTATCAATGCCAGGTACTGGTCATAAGCCTCCATCGGTTGGATTTCATTCAACAAAGTGTTACACGGCACCACATTCTGGCGAAACGACTACACTTAGTATATTCAGCTGACTGTTTCTGCGTTCAAAATATAAATAGCTTAGCTCTGAACTAGGGCACTATTTCGCTTGTAAAACACCCGCGGTCTCCCTCTTCAGACTTCCATCAGCCAAATACAAAACTTTTGGTTTTGTTAACATTTAATTTAACAATCAGTCAGCCATCAGAAAACAACGCAAGAAAATAGACCTAAGAACACCACCTTGTGGCATGTCTGTAATTTTCCGGTAGACTTTCTTTGGATCGGCAAGTGACCATTTTGAAAACTCACTCAAAGTAGAGTTTGACAACGTTTTACCAAACGCGTTCAGATGTTTGAAACTTGTACTACAGAGCTACTAAGTGTCATAGTAGGGCTGCTTGGCTTACAGGACTACAAACGGAGTTTTTTTCCTTGTAAAACGATTCGTAGAAACTCGTCAGTTCTGGCAAGTCACAGCAAGACTTAAGCATTTATTTACTCTTTCCAACATCAGTCAAATTGTTGCACTGTCCACTGTGAGATTGCGAATGACACTATCCCCTTAGATACACCACCTGCCCTTAGACAAAGTTCGAATGGGAAACTTTTTGAGGAACTGTGACCCTTACATAGCTCCTCTCATCTTACATGGAGGTACACTAACCAGCGAAGTGACCATCGCAAGTACGTTAAAAACGTGGCAAAAACTCAAGGAATTCATTAGGGTTTCACATTCTATGTGCACATCTCTGTTTATAGCAAACATTTTCCTCAAACTGGAGGAGCTCAGTGAATGTAAAAATATCCGACGGCTCTGAAGTTTTCCGCTAACAAAAGTCAAAACGTAGGATGGAGTCACAACAGTTCAGGGACCACGTCACCGTAAGTTACTACATCCGATGTCAAGCAATAACTTTTATCAAATTTTTAGCGAAACCTCTATGAACAAACCCCACCAACTATGTTTTTCTTATTTTTTTTTTCTATTTGTTCTTAATTTTTAAATTGCAAACAATAAACCAATTTTATATATCCTTTCACAGGCTAATCAAACAACCCACACCTAAACACACACACACGACTACAAGAGAAAAAAGAAAGAAAAACAAAAAAAAAAAAAAATCCCCAGCTAAGGACAAACACTATACCTACCTAATATTGAGTTAACTAGTAGTGGACGACCCCCACACTAACACGCAAAGTGAATGGCTGAACGAACTACTCTACCGCTTAACCACTCAATAACTAGCCAACGAAAAATTCAAAGAAAATTCCGTCAACAGAATCAAATTTTCTTACGAAGGCGAAAACTAAGCATTCAACCAAAAAACAAAAACTGCTACTTACCGTCATCATAATAACTTTAGCGCGTCGTCACCAACCATAATCGCATCCAGAGGAAAGATACATTGAAACCTTAAAACTGGACGAATATCATTCATATATTGTGCCATTTGCCGGAGGTAACGTTGCTGCATATTCCGTTGATAATTTGGGCCGCATATCGGACCATTCCCATCACAATCAACCGCATCATCATCAAAATACTCAATTACCACCGAGTAGCTCAACAGACGAGCCTGATAGTTCGGCTAGAGAATTTAAATACAACAACAATAATAACAACAGCAACAGTAACAACAAAAATCGCTATCAGCAATCACAACAGCCGCACTATCAGCAACAGCAACAGCAACAACACCAGCACCAGCACCATTTAGAGCAGCAACAACATTTTGACAGTGGTGCTAGCAACAATCATCAATCGGAATACAAATACGAACCGACCGCAGGCAAAATCTCACAACCATCCATAACACCCTCACAAATCCAACAACCAACGACTATAGCCGCCATACCAAGTGGACAGGCGCTGGGTAGTCATTCAAAAGTGGATCAGTGGCTGTTGAACCAATTCAAAATAGCAACCGAAGCTGCACTTGATCTACGTTCAACACCACTTTTATCGCATCAGCAACAGCAGCACCAACAGCATCACCATCATCATCAACAGCAGCAGCAGCAGCAGCAGCATTTGGATCAGCAGCACCTTCCGCTGGTGGACGGAGCAGCTGAACATTTGACAAAATTATCACATCCCCAGCAACAGAATTCCCTTCCGAATACTCCAGTAGTTAACGCAGCAGCAGCCGCCGTCGCGGCCGCAGCCGCTGCATCAGTAGATACCCAAATGACTACAGACGTACAGCAACAACATCAGCTTCAGGCTACTAACCGAGCGCTTTTTAAAATGGACACCGACTTTTGGCAGCAGGCCCGAGGGCCGCCTATTGGCCTCCCAACAGTCGCCCATCATCACCACCACCAGCAGCAGCAGCAGCAACAGCAGCAACAACAGCAGCAGCATCAGCAACAGCAACAGCAGCCGCAGCAGCATCACCAGCAACACGCACATCATCCGAATCACCAGCCGCCCTTGTCCGTCTTCAATGCGATAGCGGGCAATACTGGAAACGGGAACAATAGTACCGGCTCGTCAGCCATCAATCTTCCATCTGCCAATAGCAACACCAGAGAAAATCCCGACGTCAATAATGGCCCTGATACCGTTCCAACATCGGAGAATGCACCTCCAGTGGCTGCGATAACAAGACCTGGCGACACCAGCTGCGGAGATCCTCGAAGTCCATCCCAAAACGTACCGAACTCCGATCAGAGCAATCACCAATCCGCCAATAGTCCGGCGCCGTCAACCGCTCACCTGCATCATCAACTGCAACAGCAACTACATCATCACATGCAGCAGCAACAGCAACAGCAGCAGCAAGCCGCCGAGAGCGTCCAGAACGAATCATTACCGAATGGAGGTGACGCTGGAAATGGGCCCGGCAATAACAACCTCACCACACCAATCCCCGGAGGACACCACATGACTCCGAATCACCTAACTGCTACCAGCCTGCAACAAATGCAACATTTGCAACAACAAAATCACATGCAACAGCAACAGACGCAGCACAACCAATCTCAATCCCAGCAGCAACAACAGCAACACAGCCCGCAATTGAATTTGTCACAGCAACAGGCGGCAGCAGCAGCGGCCGCAGCGGCAGCAGCAGCATCCTTGTCGCATCCACCGCAGGCACTCACTCCATCCGGGGGTAGTTCAACCCCCGACATAAAGTTCAACAGCGAGAAGTTAGTCAATGAGATTCAGGTGAGTCCTTGAGAAAGTATCTCTTCCTTATTAGCTTTTATTTTGTGTGCCTCTGTGTGTGCCTCTGTATGTTTGTATGTAGTATACGACGACGAAAGGATTCACGCACGCATCCAACAAAAACAACAAAAAAAAAAAAAAAACTGCAGTGTTACACAAAATTTCTGGAAATTCTACTCACAAGACGGCTTAACACGGATGACGACACACTTTCCCTCTCGCAACCAAACACACCGGTGTGTGTACGTAGAAGAAGAAATCAAAATCATTTTCAATGTCACGATGTGGCTTCCTTTTTTTTTCCCCCATTTCCATCCTTCTTCCCATGGTGTCTCCTTGAAGAGTACACGCACGCATTATACCCACACAATCAACCTCCATCTCCATCATCACAAAAAGGAGCGACGAAACAGATAAAGCAACACCCACTTCACCAAGCAAGGACGAACAGCAAAAAAAAAAAACAAACTTTAATTCCTTTTTTTGTTTTTTTGTTCCTTTTATGCATCCTTCTAGGATAAGGCAACGACCATAACATTGGTGGAATTTTTTTATTCTCTCCATCCTCTGTGTACATCTTTCTTATGGGCAGGAAAAAAAATTTGCAGAAACATTGGTCAGCGAGGCCGGTCCCGTTAGCGAATCGGAAAAAAGCGCATACCTACAAAATTTTTTAATCCTTGTAATTCTTTTTCGTTTGGTTTTATGTCTTATGGTTGATTTTGGGCGCCAAATGCAGTCCTACAACGTACACGTGCTCAGGCGGAGGGTATCCTTGTATCCTTGTTAGCCGCCTTACCCCTACCCGTCCCGTAGGCGCCGCCGGGAGCATGTGAGCAATAGAGAGAGCGAATGAATGAGAGCAAATTTTGTGTGAAAATTGGGTAAATTCCCAAATGTCTAGTTTTTGTTTTAAAATGGAGAATTCGACGAGATTGCAGCCAGGGATGAGTGCCTCCGTACCTACATACATATGTATGGACGAGGATGAGGGTATAGTTTCTGTTTCTGATTCTGATTCTGATTCTGATTCTGAGTGATAATGCATATTCTCCTCTCCATTGTCTTTCGTCCTTCTTGTCGTCATCGTCATCGTCATCGCCACTGTGTTGTTGTTGATAATAATTGTTGTTGGTGGAGGCAATCTGAACCGGTCTTGTCAGGAGCAATTTACTATCGAAAAGTTTTGAACCCAAAAAGCATATTGCATAAGGGGAAGCTCTACATGCATACAACCATCCCTACATACATACATATGTACATCCATACATATACTATACGCAGTGTGTGAATGTGTTCGCGCGCCTGACTGATGATAATAACGACGTTGGTAGGTATATTGATGACGAACTTCGTATCCTGTAGTACGTTCAACTTGTCTTTACTGTTGCTGTGGTCTTTGGGCGGACGGGGCTGGAGTGGGAGGGGGTACGATTGGCCTTGATTTTTGTTTGTAAAAGATTTCACTTGGATTTAAGTTTTGTGTGCCGACCTGGGAGGAGTGACTGGGTGGTGGTTAGTGAAACCACCTTTGCTAAAGTGTGTCAATGTGTACTGTTGTCTGATTTTCGTTCGTTAACCAAGTTAATGCTGTATTCGTGGTAAATGCAGTTTTTTCTTTGGGCTGGTAACCCTTTTTCAAACTTGCTACACCAACGTCTTACACTAGGGGTCTCATTTAAAGTTACGATGACTACAATTGCAGAACAGGAGGGCGATTTCTTACTACGATTTCTGGCGACTAGTGGCTAGGTAGGTGGTGTTCTTTGGAAGAAGCAAGAAAGTGGACTTATTTTGCTTTAGATTGTTGTATAGGTACTACGATTTCAGACGAATGGTTCCTTCCTGTAGTCTCAATGGATTTTAGGACTTAGCCAGCCGTATCTGACGTGCATCGCTTGTTTAGAAAGTATCCGTCGGTCATTTTTTTCAATCTGGGGATGCTAGGTGTTGTCTTCCATTTATTGAGGGACTACTCCTTCATCACTTTTTTGCAGAAACTTTCCAAATGCAAGAAACCACCCATTGATAGCAAAATTTACTTACTTAGGAGGCGCTAGAGTTCGGGGAGACCCTGGGCCTCAACCCACAAGCCTCTCCAGTTAGGCCGGGACTCCAAGTCGGTTGAGGTCCCCTTCCACTTGTGCGCGCAACCTAAGGAGAGGTCTTCCTCTACGGAGCATGTGTATTCATCAGATGTATCCGTCCTAGATATCTGAAACGCTTTTTTTGTTTTTTACTAAATCGATGTCTTATAGTTCGTCGGTGAATATCCTTCTCCAAGGCCCGTGGGCGCCGTGGCTCAGTGGTTAGTGCGTTGGACTATGGAGCAAGGGGTTAGATGTTCGAATCCCAGTCGGGAACCTCACCTCTCGCGAACGTCTGACAAACATCCGAGAGTACAACTGTTCTGAGAAAGCTTCTCAAATACCAAATTGCCCTTTGGTAGGCCTTCAGTAGGCCCCTTCCATTCGTGTAAAGAATATAACACGCACAACACGAACGGTTGTAAGAAGCTAGGCCCTGGGTCCCATCGACCTGTTGCGCCAAGTATTTATTTATTTATAAGGCCCGTCACTGCAAACGGGACGGACCGCTCTTGACAGATTCCACGCTTCAGCGCCATAAAGCAGGGCTGGGATGAGCAGGGTCTTATATAGAGTCTCCTTAGTTCCTTTGGTAATGGACTCTACTACTCAATTGCCTGAGGTGTTGCTGAGGTGTTGATCTCTGATGGGAGAGCCGAGGTAGATAAAGTCCCTTACTACCTCGAAGTTATAGCTGTCGATTGTGACGTTCAACTCTGTCCAACTAATCACCTTGGAATGAGGAACGTCTCATACTCGTATCTATTTCCAAACAACATTAAGTTTAATTTAATATTCGATGTACAATGCGTACTATGCACCTTTTCATTTCAAAAACTTCTCTTCTTCACCGCAACTCTACTTCTTTTGTGAGTGGAAAAGCCACAGGCATAATAGGACAAAAGTTACATGCAATTCGTTGCGAAGATTAGCTTTAGGTGGAGATGCGTCCTTTATTATGTCCTTTGGTAGAAATTAGTATCCCCCTTGAGGCGAAAATCAGCGCTGTCTAGTTTTCAAATTTAGGAGACCCTGTCATGAAACTTACACACACACAATGTTTCAATGAGGACCCGCGGCAATGACACATCCAAAAACCTTAATTACATCACCGACATCGGCGTGTGTATGTATGTCAATTGTCTGAGTTAATTAGAAGTATAGTTGGATGTAGATACATAGATAGAAGTAACCTCGCCGTACTAGGTACGGAAACGAATGTAAGGGATCGTTTGCCAGCCCTGCCTAGTGAGGCGTCCAAATAAGGTTCTCCTAGGAAGTATTCCCTTGAGGTATTCGAAAGATCAGCTAGATCGATCTAAACGACCCTCAAACGTGACAAGAATACTAGGAACAACTTCAGATCAATTTCCTTGGGTTCCATAGTTTGATTACTCATTTGAGACCGCTGTACCGCTGTGGATCACCGAGATACCAAGTCCGCCAGACTTTTGTTTGTTTTCAATCAGCGCCTTGACTCTGTAAGGAGAAGTAACTGTCAAGTGAGACGATCTTAGAGAGCCTTTCTCATAGTAACTCGCAAATATGAAGAAGAAAGAGAGAAGAACCCCAAGCAGAACCCTGCGGAACCTCGATCACAACTTGACTTGTCCTGTAGAGAGCTCTCCATCTACATATGGTCCATCATTTCTCTATGGTTAGCTGTCGGAGGTGAGGGCATAGGGTATAGGGCCAAACTTCTGACTCTAACAAGACATGATAGAGCTTCACCGATTGGCTACAACACATAATAAAGATTCGTCCATCCATACTCAGTCGCTCGTCTCGAATCAAGTAAATATTTGCCTAAGTTACAGGTACACGACTGTTCTGTCTCCTCATATACTCTACATGTATGTGTGTACATCCTTGAAGGGAAAAAAAAACTCAAATACCCACCATTGGACGTTCGAAACTAACTAAGAATTCGACCTGTGGACGTGCACTCCCATTGCAGCATGCAATCTCCGAGCAATCACCAGCGACACTTTATCCAGATTACCTTCCACAGGAACAAAAAAAATCCAAAGGTACCTACATTTTTTCCACTACACACCTACCCTGCACAGGACGCCATAACAAAACAAAACAAAAAAAACGAAAGAAAAAATCCAGCCCCTCAAGCGCTTAGACCAACCAAATAGTTTGCACTGCGTTTTTACATTTTCCACAGGACACACAACAAACCCTTAAACCAAACCGAAGAAATGTGTATTTTTTTGTCTCTGCCTCCCCCCCAAAGTTCTTGCGAATAGTTTGACCAAAAGAACGCAAAAAAAATATCCACGGAAACAGCGTATACATAATGGAACAAATATCCTTTCCTACCTCCTTGCGAAGTTGCATTGTATGCTCTCAAGAAAAACTGCTCCAAATACATGTAACAACCTTAAGGGTTGAGCGAATAACGGAATAAGCAAACAAATTATAAAAGGACAGCGAGTGTCCGTCTGTCCCACCCATAAAAAAGGATGAAAAAGCACAAAAAAACCAAAACGAATAAATTAAAAACAAAAAAACGTTGAAATTTTTTTCCTAAATCCCTCCCCTTTATCTGCTTTTGGGATTTTTTTTCTTCATTTTAACATTTTCTTCCTTTTTTTTTTGTCTCCCTCTCGGTATAGTTTTGAATGTGTGTTTTAATTGCAAGGGAAAAAAATAAACAGAGGAGGAAAAGGAACAGCGATATACGGTTAATGTTGGTTTTTATATCCTTTTTTTATATTTTTGTAGTGCCAAGGGAAGGGACGGGAAAAGAACTATTCTTCTATGTAGTGTCCTTTTTTATAATGGTGTGAGAATTTTTTTTCCTTGCTTGCTTTTGTATATAAAGGAATGACACTGGTTTTTTGTTTTTGCTAACCGTGGGAACAGAGGAGAAGGACATTTTGATTTGGCTGCACTTGGACATTGATTGGCTTTATCTGATCGAATGGTGCAGTCCGATGGATGGATCTGTAGTTGGTGTGTAAGTTTGAAAAGGAAGAAGGTCCTTGATTAGGCAGTGCCATGACAGAGATGTTACTTTTGTTCAAGGCAAATTACAGTTTGATGAATTGGCTTGTGTTGAGCCTGGCTTTGAACTGAATTGGGACTCGTTGTTGGGAATTTCCGAGAAACCAACTTTTCTAAGATTCCTTCTTCACTTTGATAGACTTTTTCGGATGTATATCTGTATATACATACACTGCTGTGCAAAATAATAGGCAAACATGTCCTTTGTCTGTAAATACGTACGTAGACATGGGTGGCTTTTAAATCTCAGCTTAGAACAACTGACAGTCGTTGCATCGAATGTTAACTGAACTGACAACCTTTCCACTCCCACTGGCAGTTGATCCTTACAAAAACTGTCTTCAAACTGAAACTCCAGCATTAAGGACTATAGTCACAAATGCAAAGTAAGTAGGTACTGGAGTTCAAAATCTACTAAGTTGCGTAAGGAACTTGAGCCTCCTTGTGAAACAGGGCTGTGTTTAGTGCACTTGAGAGAACTATCTTGTATCCGCGAATATGTACATAGATCAAGCTAAACTGACAGACAGACAGAGACAATCTGTTGAAAAATTGAGTTTTCATACGATAGACAGACCTACGATAGATCGAAAAATGTTGCTGGACCCGACTGTGACCCAAAAAGAATCCTCCACTTAAGGGTCTCTATTTTCGATGACTTTTCATCTCGGAAGTATGCACTACTTTGAGTTGAATCGATCAGTCCTTGGACAGCTCGACAGACGCTCTAATCCAATTTGATTTGAGATTCAACTAGGTACTATCTCCTGTTGAATAGAGGAAGAGACTAGTTCTGATCCTCAACAACCCATGAAGTCGTGAGTTGTAAAGAACTATAATCGTTTAGAAAACATACTATTTGGTCACCCTAATACGGTTTTATTGAAGAAACTCTCTACTCTCTACAACCTTTGCAAAAAGAAACTTTACCCCTTTATCGTGTGGTTTACCGATGCAAAAGGGTCCTTGAATAAAACTTCCAATCTAAAACTTGTACTACACTCTAAACCAACCCATAACTTCTTAAGAAATCGAGTTTTTAATTCACTGCCAACCCGGACAACATCCAGGACACCATCCAGTCAATAAAAGAAACATAATAAAAAAGGACTCCTTTTTCTTATTGGAAGTGGAGCGTACACTCGTAAATACATACATAACATCCACATAGAGCAAAAGCGAGATGGAATATCCTTGCCAAACGGAGGAAGGAAGATTTTTTTTGGCAAATAAACGAAGCCGGCCAAAGGTGGCACACATACATATGTATGTGTAGAAAGGTCCTTGCAGAATAGTTGTTTTTTTTTTATAGTTCCTTCGATGTACACTTTACCTTGTGTTGCAATTTTTCAAAATGACTTTTCTTTTTGCAACGAAGGTGGAGCGGTCGAAGGTGGGCTATAAGAGTAGCCCATACAGGACGAACGTGTTTAATTTATTAGACTTGTGCGTGTTCAACGCATTGAAATGTAGTATTTAACTATGTGCCTGGGGTGTCCTTAGTACACTGAGATGTGAATAGTTGCAGTTGGCTTTGACAAACGTGAATATTAAATTTCTTTTAAAACAAGCACTGTCTGGTAATTATACTCTTTCTTTCGAAATTAAAACTTTCTGGACTTTAATATCGAATGCATGATAGTTTTCTCAAAGCGCTCAAGAACACGTCCAAGGAAAAACCTGAACGAATCCATGAATAAATAAATTGAGTTAATGGCACACTAAAAGAAATGGCTAGACGAGGCTATATTAACAAAGTCAAGAGCTTAGTCCAAAACTTCAGAAATTATGCGCTCTAGTGCAACAAGACTGAAAGAGCTGTACGTGCTTTCTGAACCTTCCAGGTGAAGTTATTGGCCGGATGGCCTGAAGGAGTTTATCAAAATTGCGACACTCAAACTTCATGGTGACGAAAAGGAAGACTTTTCGGGCCAAAGAATAGAGGAAACATATTTCTGCTAAATTAGCAGGGATTGCAGCATGTTATTTCGAAACACGCACTCCTGCCAAGCAATTTCATATTTGTGACTTAGTTTGGTGGAGCAAACGTTGTGTGCATTCATGTGACTAGAGAACCTCATACTAGAATCAAGGGTAAGCCCCAGAAACTTGAAAACATCTATTCTCTACAAAAAATTGGAGAGGAAGAACCAGACCTACAATAGCAACACTCAGGTGCACGGAAGTACACATTCCGTTCCAAATAGTTTGTGAAAGAAAAGTTCAAGAACATTAGATTCAACAAACCAGTGTCTTAACATATTTAAATCCCAGTTTACATCAGAAACCACGCCTATTCATGGCAAATGCAGAAACAGTGAAACAGCAAGGGACCCAAAACAGAGCCTTGTGGGACACCCAGATTAGACGGCCTTCGCTCCTTTTTTCGTCTATTTTTACTCTTTGCGACCTAAATTAACGAAATCCAGCTTCTTCTCAAAAAGCAATTGTGGGTCACCATATCGAAGGCTTTGGTAATATTTGGGACCAAAACTGTAAGACTCTCCATCGATTTGCCTTTTTGAAAACCAAATTGAAACTGAAAACCTAGTTTTAACTGGAAAATTCTGCCGAAAACTGAAAAAAGTAAGATAGGGCTGTAGTTCCCAATTTTAGAAGCAGCATCGGCACAGAAAAGCTCTTTTTTTGCAATTTTTTTGAGCGTAAATTTTGAAATACTATCAAAAATCGAGCACCAATGACGTTCAGTCTTTCGACAGAAGTGATAAACTGCTACGGTTCAGCACATTCACAAATGAACGGGCACATCGACCTCGATTGTAGACTGCTACATTAGCAAAATAAAAATTAAGAGCATCAGCAATCGCGAGTTTGTCGTATGTCATGTCAAAGTCATCAACACATTTTTTTAAAATTTCCCTTAGCGAATAGTAGTAGGGATCTCGACAATATCCTTATACCTCCTTCTTAAGCCCAGATATTCGGGATATTCATTGGCTCCTCAGCCTAAAAAGAGCTATCTGTTCTGAACTGAGTGCCAATTAACTGCAGAGATCTCAAAAGACAAAAACAGCCATAAAACCATAAATTTTTAGTGAATTTCCCAGCTCTACTGTCAGCTCTGGTTTGAACCACGATTGATGTAGAGTACACACTGCCAGCTCTGGTTTGAAGCACTGTTCACACCAACAGTCAATAACCGTCATATAGCCACCAGTTTCTATACCCAAACTTGCTATTTCGATTACCGAATTCACTCTCGCTGTCTATGAGTCTATGACCCCTATTTGTGGTTTCGATCAAGTCAATTGGCATGTACTCCAAAAATTGTTCCTGGATTTCTCAGTTTCGCAGCCAATTTGGGCTTAGAAGCTGGGAGATCCGATAAATTTGATGATTTTTCACTTTTTCGATTGCAATTCAAAGGACTGGGAATGTAAGTACATGCCGGTGTCGATGGCTCTGTAATTGAGACTAATTTCCAGTTGCCAGTCTGTTCAGTGTCTCGGAAGCTCAAATTTTCGTCTTGAAATCCAAAATAAGGGCACAATTCCAACAAGTCGGTCGCCTCTATCGAATAACTAAGTTCTGTGTCAACACTTCCCGAACAAGTGCGTCTATGGCAAGCTACGTACCGTCAAGTTATGTGGACAATGCAGAGCTTATGTTTCTTCTGAAAACTTCAATATTAAGATTCCTCTCAACATACCATGCCATGGACAACACTCAATTCCAATGGTAAAGTTGCAATTTTTCTTAAAAAAAAAAGACAAAAACCTCCAAGGTACATACATATGTATCGCATTACCTAGATATTCGTCTTGCTGCCAGGAAGTAGGTCAATTTAAGCGCTCTTCTATGCAAAATGTAAATAAATGTCACTCATTCCTGTGAAAAATTATATTCACTATTTTTATACAGTGACGGGGCGAGGGGGAGGGGGAGGGGGCAACTCTAACTACCTATCGACCGAGATGAGATATCCTTTCTCAAATGAAAAATAGCTCTTTCCCTCTTCTCTCACTCTCTCGTCCGAAGTATCCCAAAAGCAGAGTCCTTTCTGTGTTTTTTTGTTTTTTTGCTTTTTCCTTCTTTTTTTTTTTTCTCTGCTAGAAGTCCTTACCACCCCTTTCGCGTAGCTTGTTGCTGTCTATCCACACACAGTCCGTTTTTCTCTTCGAAGGAGAATACGGAGATAGGAACAGAAAAAAAAATATATACTATATATATTTTTATAACACTAATCTACTACTACTTTCTAAATAGTTATGTTGTGGTGGTGGTAGGGCTGCACGGTACATGAAGAAGAGAATCAAAAAAAAAAAAAAAACAAGAAATATCCTCCTGGTATAACGAAGGGGAAATTTTTTCAAAAAAAAAAGGAGGAAAAAAAATTAAATAAAATGTAATTATAAATGTCCTGCCAAATGAACGGTCTTAGGCAAGAGGCACAAATAAGAGAGAGAGACTTTGTATGGCTGGGTGAGTGTGTGTGTGTGTGTCTAGTGTTTATCTTGAAAGTATATCTCTCAGGACGGCAGAGCCGAACGAATGAAATACACGAGATGGTAGAGCATAAGAAAAAAAAAAATACAAGAGTCGAGAGGGCTTGAAGAAAAAAATGTGCTGAAAAGGAATACCGTGCTACAGCGTGCTCCGTCTTCAGGACAAAGGCTAGATGGGGGTTTGTTTTTTTTTGTGTTTTTTTTGTATTGCTCCTTCGTCCTGTAAATATATGTTTCTTCTCCTCCGGTGTTTCTTCGTCGCTCGTTTGCTTTGACTTGAGTGAGTGAGCTGAATTTGTGTGTAGGTGGGTTTCGTTCTCTCTCTGCATCTATGCGAGCGAGCGACTGTGTGTGTGTGTGTGAGTTGTTGGGTTCCTTTGACTTGTCCTTTCCTCAGGACAACAGTAGCACAGGAACTCAGACATGACTGTTGTAAGAGAACGACGAAGACGATGACGATGACGACATTGACGACGGCGACGACGACGATAGTATGGCGCTGTGTCACACAGAGCACATGACGCGCGCGGTACAGCACTGAACAACTACCGTCGCTGGCAAGAAGGAGTAGTAGCGGCAAATATGTACTCATGCCAGTAGTAGAGTGTATAATGGTGGTGGTGCTCTAAGGGGGATGGGATTTCTCTAGAGTCCTTTTGAGGGTTGGTTTTTTTTTCTTCCTTTTTTTGAATGTGTAGGGATTTTTTCTCTTGTTTTTTCCCGGCTCTACCCTACCCCGCTCACAACGTATTGAAAATAAAGAAAGTGGGTTTTGTTTTTTTTTTTTTGTTTTTCTCTGCGGATGATGGTGGTTGTTTCTTCTTCCCGGTTTCTGTGGATGTATGTGTACACATTCATAGTTTGTAAATAGAAAAAAAAGGAACACCACTAACGTGTTTTTTTTTTTCTTGCTCTGTTATATCTTAGAAAGGCATACTTTTTCTCGAGTCACGCAGTCCTTCTTTGAATTTGATATACAATACAACACACACAGAACGTAAAAGGACACCATTCCGTAAGGATGTTTCGTTATTGAGAAGAACTTGTTTCTTAGTTGTTTTCGTTGTAGTCGTCGTACTCGTCGTCGTTTTCGTTGTCGTTGTCGTTGTCGTTGTTGTTATAGCCCGTTCGTCGTCGTCGTTGTCGTATTCTTTTTCTTTATCGTGCGCTCGTCCTTGTCGCTGCTGTCGTTAAGACGAATGTTTTTTTTTATTCCAATAAGATTTCGGTATCGCCGACAGTTAGCTGGTGGGAATCACTTTCGACTTTGATGTCGACGGTTAAGGTTCGATTCGAAAGACGTTACAAGTCGGCGAAGAACTACGACAAAATTTCGCGAGTGAAAAACTAAAAAAAAAAAAAATTGTTTTTAGGTGATTTTTTCCAAAAAGCCAAAAGAAAAAATTCAAATTTAAATTATTTATATTTTTACAATAAATTCATTTTAAACAAAAAAATAAAAAAAAAAATGACTCTGGACTATGAAGACGAAAATGTAATTGAAAAACAAAACGTTTTTTGGTTTTGAATTTATTTTATGTGTTGTGTTTGGTTTTGGCAGATTTTTATTTTTAATTTATTTATGTTATTGGCTTGTATTTATTTATTTATTTGTTTATTTATTTTTTACAATAAAAAGAATTTTTTTTGAACATCATTTTGTTTTATTTTTCTTGTTTTTTGTGGAAACAGTTTTTTAGTCATCAGCGTGTGTCCTGTTTTGCCGACGGGAAATGATTTTGTACACATTTTGGTCGGTTTCCTTGTGAATCCTTGAGTCGTCACAAAAGAAGTGCTGTGTGTGGTGTGTGTGATTTTATTTGTTTTACCAGATGTACAAGTATAAATGTTTTTTTTTTGTGTTCACAGAAAAACACTCTATTGCATTTGTACATTGCTTAGTATTGAAAAATAATATTAAAAAGAAAAAAACAAAAATGCTCTTTTATTTTAGGTTGTATTTTGGTTCTTTGTACTGCGTGCATTTATTTTTTTTTTTTGCCTTTCAAAACCAGTATGAGATAACTAATTTTGAAAATATTTTGTTTGTTCTTTTCTTCAAAAAAAAAAAAAAAAAAACACAATTAACTTACCTACCTCCGGGATAATTTAATGATGGATTATGTGCACAAAAAAATTGAAACAAAATGTTACAAAAAAACTAACAACAGCTACAGTTATCCAGATCGAATAGTGCAGCAGCAATAAGTGAACGCACCTTAGAAGAATGCTGGTCAACCCTGCAACGAGTGAGTTGGCATCTCTTCCGTTGTGTATAGTACTCTTCCACATTAAGGACAAAAATATGAAAAAAAAATTTCCTATTCCTCAAAAATTTATACTTTTGTTGGTCTTTTTTTGTTTTTTAGTTAGTAATATCAGCGATACTGGAATACTCTACCCGTCAGTATGAAAAATTAGCTCAATAAGTGTGAAAGGCTTACGCAAAAACTGTTAGGGAAATTAAAGTCCTTTTTAGACCCTGATTGGTGTGTGTCTTCCTTGGACACGTAAAGTAAAACAAATAAGGCCCCTAGCGGATCTGAAGATTCTCGAGTATGCATTTATTTTAAGAAACCCGAGCTGCAATGGTCATATAGTGAATGGAAAGCAAGCTAGTAAGGTAAAGGTTTGAAAAGTGGTTCAAAACTTGTGCTCGACAAAGATTCTGTGCAGAGATTCTCGCCAGGTTGCCCATCAACTATGAGCTGATTATTTTGTGGTGAGTTTCTAAAACACTGTTTAAGGCCCTTTTATTGCTTCGATGGCTTTAAATTTGGTGAAAGCGATTTTTTCCACTTGCTGGCAAGATCCAAACACAATGGTATGTCCCTCGGGTTAGATGAGTGTCTAGCTTGGCCATTTATGATCGAAAACCGGCATTTTGAACAGATTTCCTTTTTGAATTCTGGTATATTGCATATCGGTTTTTGAAACACCCTCTTGGCACACATGCCTGAGAGAAATTAGAAAGAAAAATAGGACTAGAGATAGGAGAGTGCTTAGTAGTTATAATACATTTTAGGGGAAGTTGGGCACAACTTCTGTTTTCGAGAAAAAAAATGTCCTCACTTCACAATGAATTTTTGAATGCCTCTTCCCCGAGAGCTGTCTTTCTGATTCTCTTGAGACTTTGCTATCCAATGCACATATGTCTACATCTAGACATTTAAACCTGGTTTTGAACAACCGGACAAGGCGTTCCTTTCATCGACATAATTTGGAAAACTTCTTCCTTTCTAGGTTATGACCAATTTTCTTGTTAGTACTGAGAGAACCTCCCCGAATTTATTTAAAAATGTCTGCTTACAGTTTTGAAATCACATCCTAAATGTTTATTTGGTGTGGAGGAACATTTAGGGACCAAGATATTCCGATCTCGTCATCAGCCCTCACAAAAATATAGTTTTTCAGTGAAAAGATTTCTAAAACTGAAAATTGCTATTTTGAAGTTCGAAAAACCAGAGTCTGCAGACATTTAGTAAGCGTGGAGCTCAGTAGTATTGGTTCTAGGTCCTTCTTTGTCGCAATTTTATGAAAAGCAGGATAATGATTGAGTGGACGTACAGTGGTAGTCGCTTATAACGTCCTTTCATTTGCTTGGCTATACTGTCGTCACTTTAGAGCAAAAGCTTTACAAATTATTTTTTAAACCTATTTCGAGTTCAAACTTAGGTAGTCTGTATCGTTCAGAATGCTTTCCAGTCTCTGCCTTGCCCTACTGTCCTACAAGATATATTGCGAGTAAGTATTACTGGATCCTTTAAGAAGCTAGTTGGCGGCTCCATCTTCGCCACTGATGTACTCCGGAAGGAATTCCACATAGCCAACACCAAAATAAGATCTGATTATGTGATTTTAGGGAAAAAAAACACTAAAGCGTGGCAAAAATACCTAGTTTGACTCCAAAGCCGGCTATCTGTTGTAAATTGCTTCGTCCTGTCTGCTAAGGACTAACAAGAGTATGATATAGAATCCAAATACTTTATTGTTTCTTTCGAAACTTCCCCAAGTTTAGCTTTTGACGTCCAAAAATGAAAACCATGACTAGGTGTTCGTCAGCTCTTCGTGTTGCAGATAGAAAAAAAAGCTAATTTCCAGACCAAGCTAGCTTGCAGTACTACAACTGGATACTAGTTCCCAGTATTTCAATATTTCACTTAATTTGGCAGATATTACTGTCAATCTATGGTTTACGTGCGACTACAGTTCGATTATACAACAGCGCTATGTAGCCAGAGTTCCACGTTCCATCCCTAGACAACAGCTAAAATTCTCTTTCTCACAGTCCCACCTCTCGCGAACTTCTGACAAACATCCGAGAGTACAACTGCCATGAAAGAGCTTCTTAAATTGCCCGGCGCTATGTATCCAGAGATCCAGGTTCCATTCCTAGACAACAGCTAAAATTCTCTTTCTCACAGTCCCACCTCTCGTGAACTTCTGACAAACATCCGAGAGTACAACTGCCATGAAAGATATGGCCTTTCATTTGTGTAAAGAACAGAACACTCACAACACTGTTTTCTAAAACAAAGCAAAACTCTTTGACGTCAGATAGTATCTTACTCTTCTAATCGGAACACGAAATCAGCACTCAATAGTAGGTACCGAGCAAGTTGCGCGACACAGGGTCGATTGTAGCACTTAGAATTTTCATAGTAGAAGCGGGTTCCTCACAGATTTAAAGAAGCTCAGCTTGCACGCAATAGGAAGGACATTACATCTTCTCGGTTACTGTTTTTTGTTTTTTCTCATTTTCTCCTCCTGAGTTCTCCCAGTTCTCTTACTTTATTTGCACATTTACAACATGTCCAACACACCCAGCAACACCACAAAACCATATTTTGTCATCAATGTTTCGAAGAGTATCTTTTGTTATTCCTTTCGAAATTATATTCAAATCCTGACTTGTATTCATTTCTTTTCTGACACAAAACCAATTTTATACGATCCACTCCACATGTTTTGCTCTTTCGTTTCCCCCTTTCATTTTATTTCGCCCCCCAACCTTCCCCAAGAAAACAAATATTTTTTTTTTAAATTCAAAAGAAAATTTATCAAAATGTAAATTTTACCAAATATATCTCCATATGGTAAGTTATTAAATTTTATGCAAAAGAAAAAAGAAAAACCCAAATAATTACGAGCGCAAATCAACCGAAAGAAAGATATTCAATGAGCGAAACATAAGCATATTGAATTTGGTGTTATATTATGTACAAGTGCGAATCCAAACAAAAGGGTGCGATGCCGTCCAAATCATTTCAATCCATTTAACAATTCACTGGTTCACTGCTATACTCTCTATAAACTTCCAAGGAGGGTTGAAGGAAAATTCAAAAAAATAAAAAACGCCGCTCAGCAATCAAAAAAAAAATTCAAAAAGAAATGCCAAGCCAAGAGTGTCCTTTTTTTCTATTCTATGTACTCTGTAGGGGATGACGAACAAAAAAAAAAAAAAAACACACACAAAAGAAAAATAGTTTTGCGATTCTACCCCTTTCATATTTTTAGTTTCGGTTTAGGACATACATACATACATATGTACGGTATGTACAGGACTCTCTCTCGAATGTATATATTTTTATTACACTGTGTGTAAAAATAAAACAATCCAAATAATCTTCTCCATTTTTAATTGGAAGACAACAGTTGCAGTGCAGATTGAGAGAAATTCACTTTATAAATGTATCTGTGTGCATCTGTGTGTGTATCCTTCAACTTAGCTAGGTAAACTCCATCTCGTTTCGGACGTCGTCGGACGTCGGACGACGCTTTATGGGCACAACGTTGCCCATCATCAAATGAAGACTTCTTTTTCTATTTTTATTCTCAACACAACAAGGATAGTTCAGATATCCCTACATCCCTAGTATCTACAACGAAAAATTCTTAAAAGAGATGAGATGAAAAAAAAAAAACACTATAAACTTGCCACCCGTGCCAAGGATAACAAAAAAAAAAAGTAGAAAAAACTATAGTTTTCTGTCTTTTTCCCATTTTATATCCTTTTCCCTGTGTTTGTGTGTCCAAAAGAGAAATTCTTCCAGTGGATATTTCGCATGACCAAAAAGGGTCCAATCCCAAGATTGGTGGATAGTCTAGCGACCAATGCTAGTACGAGCGACATATTTTTTTTCCTCGTCGATTATAGGGGGAGGATAGCGTTTTAAAAAAAATGTACATACAGACACATACACCTCTGTGCATACATGAAACGAGAAGAAAAAAAAAAAAATTCAATTAAAAAATGGAAACTAATTTCATTTTTCTTTAATTAGCTGCGAGATATTAGTTTAACTCTAATGGACGTCATTATTGCCCATGTAGCTCTCTGGCTGGTTACAGAATTTACTGTTTTATTTATTCGTAAAAAATTGAGTTACATATCTAAACAAAAAAAAAGGAAACCGCCGCCACGTTTATAGAAAATCACTGAACGTGAAGTTGTTAGACGATGGGGTTAAGAAAAAATGGCACAAACCCAGCCACCCATTACGAAGGTGGGCGTGGAGGAGCAGAGGTATGTTTATTAAATGAAAGGAATAAGTAGATATTGTTGAAAATAATGCCTCGAGGCTAGATGGTATCAATGTGCTCATTAGACCGTGAATCACATGCACTCTCCCTCTGCGAACAACAATTTCGAAAAGAAAAAATGGTTGGCGTTTGTTTTTTTTTTTTTTTTAAAAGAAAAAAATATAAAAATATGTTTGAATGACTTAATTGAGTGTCAAAGCCACTCATCTTACGCGAGGGACTGGGACATTTGTAGCCATTTGTAGGAAAAGATTCAAAAACTCTCAGGAAGTCGAAGCTGTTTTCACAAAAAACTCAATTTTCTCAGCTTGATGCCACCACTCCACTGTCACTCTCTGGGGATGCATCGGCTTCTCGTCAGAAAAGATGATTTTTCGCCCAAAATCGTTGTCCAATTCAAGCTGCTCTAAGGCCCTAACTGCGAAACGCCTTCAATTGTTGAGTCAATGCAACGAATAATCCGAGATCTTTGTGCAGAATTCTCCTCAGGCTAGTGCGTGAAATGTTGAGCTGTTTAGATGGATGCCGAGTTGATGTTCATTATGTTCTCGGACAATCTCATCTGTGCGCACCGTACGAAGTCAGGGACCATGAGTGTTGTCCACTAGCATACCAGTCTCACGAACTTGCGTACAGCAGGCGCGGTGGGTGCCTTATTTCGGTCAAAAGTTCTTTTCAAATAACGCACTGCTTGGTTTTCAATATTTCCCAACGTTGTTCAAGCGTAAAGCCACTCATTTCATTCTGCAGAGGTATGTCACTGACATCCTGTCAAGATTTCGAGCGGGAAGCAGCTGTCAGTGTCAAAATAACCTATGATTTGAAAAGAAACCTCTAGATGGGCCACCATTTGCAAGCAGTGTTGGAAAAAATAACAGAAACAAGCTTGCCTTCCGCCGTTTACTAAAGAAATAAAGATCGCAAAGAAGTTTTCAATAAAAAAGAAAAGAAATGATGAAGAAAATTAATTTTTCATGCTAAGCTGGGTTTTGGCCTGGAAAACCTAAGAAAAAATAGCTTCGTTCCATGAAGTAAGTTAGGCCGGCATTGGTCTTCATAGTTCTTGCCTGTTCCTAGCTCTACTGTTCCCGATTTTTCGCCAAGATCCGGGGACTGTGGTGGTCCTTTTATCTTGAAGAGACCAAACTTTGGCCAACTTTGCAGCGTGTTTGGGGTTACTAACCTGCACAGAGTCCCATTTAAGGGGATTTTCGTCTTCAGAAAGTGAAGGCAAAACTGGAAATGGATGTAGTCTCCCAAATCATTGAACTGCCGTCACCGTATTTTATTATCGTCTTCGTGTATTTTGAGATCTTCTTTCGAGCTCTTCTTAACTTGGTTTCATCCATTTGGACAGTGGAAGTGTTCAGTGAGTGTGTCTTCTGTGACTTCTTCCAGAAACTCATACTTCCGTTTCATTTGACTCGTTTCTCAGTTCTTTTTTTAAGAAGAAAACGGCTTATCCTGCTACAGTCTCTCAAATCGCAAAGTTGTCTGCCTTTGGGGTTTGAATTAAGAGTTAGAAACACATTTTTTTGAAAACTTTAACCGTTTTTTAAGAATGTACGTTTGGAATTAGTTCAACGACCTATTCTCTTTCGATTACAAGACCAAATTTGCCTTCAGAATCACTCGAAGTCCCTCGTTTCTATTACGTTTTCCAGGGAAAACCTCTCTTTCGCTCAAACTTTTTACCAGTAAACGCTTTTAGTAGAAGTCGGTTCGAAAAAAGTCGAAATTGTGTGCAATTTTTGACGATTGAGCAGTCTGCATACCCTTGTTTCTATTCTTTTTTCCAACACTGTGTGTTGGTATACTGGCGTACGGACCCTAGTGGCAGGACTAAGAAATTCCTATAAAAGATGTCGACCACCATGTTTACAAAAAAAGTAGGGGAAGCTACACAGCATTGTCTCGAACAGTCTTGGTTTGTAGATGCTGCTACCTCTCAGCAGCTATAAACAATTTTGTGGGACACAGTCCAATTGGGATAAGGACGCAACGCACTGAAAGCTAAAATCTTGGAAATGACTATTTTTTTTTTTCATCCTAAAACCGTTCATATAATTGCCATTTTGTTTCTTTGAACCACATTTTGAGTGCGCCGCAGCTAGATGCACACATTAAAGACATTAAGACTGCGATGACGGTTGAACGTGACCTTCATACCGTCTCCATGCCATATGATGACTCAAAAGCGATAATTCCCCATTAACGGAAACCTTAGCCTTTTAATTTTAGCCACTCACAGACGGGGGGTCATAGCTCATAAACTGTTTAATAGTTTTGCACGCCTCTCCGCCAAACCATGATTTGCATTAGTGCGCGGCCAAAGCCACTCGTCAATATCATTATTTTTCAGGAATAAAACAAAACCAAATAAATACATAAAATAGAGCAATCTCACCGCTAAAGCGCTGCGCGTCACAATCCTCTCCAAAGATACACACTATCCCCATCATACGTACATGCACAGCATAGTATATGTATGTATATCCACGTACATGATGAAAGATACATTTTCTGTTTCAAAGAACCAAAAAAACAAACGCGTTTCCACCATCACTCTTCGCTGCTCTGTGTTTCTTTTCTATTCTTCCATAAGTAGAAAAATGCAAACAAAAATTTTACTATTTTTTCCCGCCGTTCTCCTCCTTAATTTATCATTTGTTAAGTATCTGATCGAGAGAAGGAGGACGAAAGACAAGAACACAAAAAAAAAAATAAAACACAAATAAGAACAACTGCAGTTCTTTTCAATTTCACCGAGAAGAAATGAAAAAATATCGAAAAAAAAATGTAAATAAAAATAATGTGCAAATAAAGAAGGCGAGAGCTGTTGTAATATTTGCTACTTCGCCCCGCGCTCGCAACCTCTTGTTAATTTATTTTTATTATTTGCACATTTTTAGTTGTTTTTTTTTTTGTCATTCGCTACAATATCAATGAAAACAGAAAAAAAAAATCCATAGATACATATATGGGTGTATGTAGCATGCATAGATACGAGTGCTGGCGGCCGCCACCACCCGTTTCTTCCTCTGTCTCATTACTGGCGTACGATTTAACTACTACGACTTTGCGAATGCGAAATTCTATCTATTAACTTAGAGTAACAAAAGCAAAAAAGTACTAAAAAAACAAGCAGAATTGATGCACATACTCGTACGTACAGACATATGTACATTGGCGGGCACTGAGGTCTTCTTGTGTTGCCCTTTACTGCATCGCATCACCACTATCGGTTTATTTGGTTTTTTTTTTTATTATTATTATTATTTCGTCTTCTTTAGTTTGTCTAGAATAGTAAGTGTGGAACGTCGAGGAGATGGTGAAAAAAAGGGTTTTTTGAAAGCGATTTTTTTTTTGCGCTTGTCCTCCTTATAAATAGAAGGAAAACCATCCCACAGATAGAGGCTCTCTTCGGTAACAGTGGGGATTACGCACCTCTTGCAGGAAAAAAATACATAAGTACATACATATATTTAAAGAGAAATCTGTGGAGCTCATACGTATGTAGAGAGGGTGGCTTCAAAGAAGTGTCCATTTCGGAGGGGTAACCACTGATTTGCCAAGGACAATGGTCGACTTACTGATTTATTTATTCATGCAACTGCCACCACGCTTTGAATTCGGACTCGTCACTCCATTGCACGTTCCTCGACAACTACGGAGGCTTCTTTCCTTCCATAAGTCTTACAAAATTGGATTCTAAAACTAATGGCTTGTGCTGGGCTACGTATGCAATCGAATTCCTGCCATTCAGTCGACTTCTAGCGGTTCTGCTGCTAACCGCTTTTCCATGAACTTGACTAGTTCCAGTTCGAACTTCTGCTGAACGGATTTTTTTGAGCACAGCAGCAGTTGGCTTTCTCTTGATGGCGTTTATGAAGAAATTCCTTGAATGTCCTTACTGTCTTTCTTTATTTTTCATAGAAATAACTATTTTTCTGTGCAATACTGCTGCTGGATGAGTTACACTCTACTATACAACGTTCTTTTGTAGAACTTGCTAGTTCTGTGGCATGAAGTGCATGCACTTGATTCTCTGACCACCACTGTATCTGAGATGTCCTAGTTCAGGCAGAGTTGTGACAAGCTTTGTCTACACAGTCGCTGTACTTACCATAGCTCCACACCATCAGCATAACTAAAAGTAGTGGACCCAGTTCAGAGCCGTGAGGGACTCCTCTTCCCAGTACTAGCGAACTGAAAATCAATATTTTTTGAACTAATTAACTGAATTTTCAGGAATTCAACTCTTTATGTTGAAAGTCTGTATCCTTGTGGTGGGAGATTTGATTTAAAGATCTGGGACAAGGTTTTGGGACAGATCTGGTAGTTTCCACGTACATTTGACAATTGTCTCCATTGTCTATGGAGTATAGATACTTTCACTGTCCATATCGAACAGCTTGAACGGAAGAAAGCCTAGATTGTGAATACAGCTTACATTTTGGCGTAGCGAAGTGGCTACCGAAACGCTGCAAGAGTGGAAAATAGATAAGCAGACTCATCCAAAGCTAGGATGAAGTTAGGTCCTGCCCCACTAACATCATTAGATATGGATTTGCAATAGGAGTCATGATAGACCCATAGAAGCTTCCTTGGGTTTTCTCAGCAATGGCTGCAAAACAGCTTTGACAATTGTGTCAGTCTGACTGATGACAGATCTTTGAAAAACGTACTCCTGAGAGTGAGGCTGGAATGCACGTCCATCCTAGAGACTTTCTAAGCATAATTCTTTGCCCATGACGGGTACTAGTTCAAGTTGAGGATAGTGGTAGGAAAGTTACTCAGTTTTTGAGGAAAGCCGTCAAAAGTGTTTAGAACTATGTGACGTGCTTTCGTTTGACAAAATCACGGTACGAGGTTCAATGCAAGTAACTATTGTTCACAAGTACACCACACTATCTAGATTGATAAGAAATTATTACTATTAATAGATTCGATGCGTCAAATCGTTCCCCAATTTGAATGCCACTACCAATATACATACAATACATATGTATGTATGGATGGATGTAGGGTTTTTTTTCGCACTCTATTCTATCTATGGTGGGATATAAACAAACTCGCAACGCCACTACTGCTAGCTACCGCTGCCGCTGCCGCCACCGCCACCGCCTCCTACCTTAGCCAAGTAATCACATTGCAATTACTAAAGACTGCCATCAATTCCGAATGCAGTATACAGAGCAATATGAGGAGATGGTGAGGTAGTGGTGGCGTGCAGAGGCATAACAACATCACCGCGCGCACCACCAAGTCATCATCTCATCATCGCATCGCGCACTTTACTATGTGTGTGCAATTGTATGTGCGCACATGGGCCAATGTGTATGCAACACACAGTGCAAAACTGCAGCAGCGGCGGTAAAAACTGCAGCGACGTCCCACAGACAACACTGTGCAGCGCGCAACGATCGCGCAGATACAAACGTTTTAAGCGCGCGATCGAATCGTTTGTTGTTTTTGCCGGGCATTTCTTAGTTTTTGTATCTTTTTTTATAACAAATTTTTGTTGCCCTCCACCACCAGTAGCGATAATCAATCGGTTTCACCCCCAAAACCCTAAAAGATACATATATACGCGTATAGAGTACTTTAGTCCGTGCCGAGAATGATCGAGTGCGCGTGCGCGCGTCCTCCCTTTGTCATCCTGTGTGATCATGTATGAGCCTCGTTACGACCGCGACGATGATGGCCACAGTGCCATAAGTGATAAAGATGATAATGAAAATGCATTTCATTACGCAGCCCGTCATGCCGATACCAATGATGCACGAGATGAAGATGCTGCGGAGCGCGGACAGTGGCGTGCCAGTGATCGATGATATGTTTTGTATATTTTTCCAAGTCCCCCTTATGCAAATATCGGGCGTGTGTGTGTCTGTTTAGAAATAAATAATAAAAAAAAAAATACAAAAATTGTGAAATACTATTCGATCATCCTTTCGAATGATACACGGCGGCAGCACAGCTCTTGAGAATATATTCATTTTTGATGATTTTATTTAAAAACAAAGTAAGCTTGTGTTGGTTTTTCTTTTTCTTCTTTTTTACACTTTTCTTCTGTCCCACCACCCACTTCCCTCTCACACACAAGTGTACGTACGTTAATTAATTTCTTCTTCAGTAAAAGATATTTTATTTTGTGTCTGTCATTCGTTTGTTTTCATTATTCCTAACTGATAAGGGGTTCCATCCTAATGAATGTATCTCAAACTATTGTTTCTTCAAAAAGCAGAAAAACAAACATAAAAACCAGGCCACACGTGTGTTAACAGATAGAATTTGTTGTTAAACTTTGTGTCGACGCAGCAGAAAAATAGAATTTTTGAAAAACTCTCGATTCAGCGCGAATGTCAATGTCACAATGTGCGTCCGCAAGAAAGTATTGTTTTTATTTATTTTTTTTTCGGGTTTTTGGTTTTTGCTTTGTTTTTGTTAATTACATGCTTACATTGTAAAATAAGAGCTCTGTGCGTTGTTGTCGTTGACAAGGTCGTTTGCTTACACGATTTTGCAATATTGAAGAGTTCATGGAATGCTACTGAATTTGCGCAGATTTTTTGGACACCCTGCACTTGTCAGACGAAGTCTTAGCAAAGTCCGCACTATATTTAGTCAATGGCGACCATAGGGGCATGCCTTGGCATTGGCTTGCCTGTATGCCAGAAACAAGACCAATCAGATTGTTAACCCCTGGACGCACTAACGATCGTTGCTAGCCCATAACATGTGCGGCTTGTCAGAGAAGTATGCCATTACTAAGGACTCTCGTCAATCTCCAGCAAATGTAATGAGTTGTCTTCCGACGAAGTATCTTTTTAGTATTTTAGTCGATGATAAGAAAATCGATTTGAAGAAAGAGAACAACATTCCTTTGTACTGAACCCAGGTGACCCATATAGATGGAGCATTTCAATCTTTCAATTTACTGCTAATGTGTTTGGCGACCCTGGGAGTGATTAGACTCGCCACCTTTACGAGTTATTTGTTAGTCATGTGTTCGTATTGGTTTTTTATGTTACACCGCGGAGTCTACCCAATCGGTGGGGTTTATGTTTTCGCTTCAATTCTGGTATCTATTCACTGATTTGCTTCACTTTTTAAGGATTTCACATTACAGTGTGATGTAACTGCTTACCGTCCTCAAACTGTAAAATGTTCCCTAAATTTTGGTACCGAAACAGCGAGTTTGGGCGTTGGAACTGGGAAATGCGAACAATTTTATGGTTTTATGGCGGTTTTTGACTTTTGCCATCGAAACCACCACTCGTTGTGCCAGTTCTTGAACAGTACCTACACAGTATTTATAAGCATCCCTAATTAAGTGGGCGTGGTGCGTTGCAATTTCTGATTGAAATACAATGGTAGGACATACAAATTTGATTTTTCATTACTTTCCGGTCACTGCTGATGTGATAGGTAGGTAGGTACGAACCCCTTCATTACCAGAGTGATATGTCATAGTCAGTAAAAGGTATTATTAAGGTACTTAGGTACTCAACGAAGCAATTTAAATTGTATGCAATATGTTTCAAAGGCACGTCAAGAGGGACACCTATCGCAGGTTCCTCTATCAGTTTAAAAGTACTTCTTAGTCAATCGAGCCGGGTAAAGTTTCTGTGTGCATTAGAATTTAAGGACTATCTGTAGTAGAATTGGATGTGTCATTCCAATAACGGCCTACGTCTTGCAACGATAGAAGCCAATCTGACTGGCAACCATGTTCTACCGCAACATTTCCCCTGCTCAGCCAAATGATACAGAAAAAATGAAAACCATCGAAGCCAATAAAAAAACCATCAAAATTGAGTTAAAAATCAGCAAATAAAGCAGTGCACTCCAGCGAAAAGAAGCCAAGCTAAGAATCTAATAACACACATGTACCGACGTATGTGCCTTCTATGTACTCTACTCCACGAGGACGTCCAGAAAAGATTACTTTTTTTTTTTCCACATATTGGTTTCATTTGTCTGTTCGTCTCCTTACACTCCAAGCCGTTGCAATGCAGTGCAAAAATTATTTTAAAAAAGATTTTCTTTCTCGCTACATTTCTTCCCATAAGAGGGCGTCTTAAGTGCGCGAATGCTAAAGCACAATCTAAGCAAAAAACCAAAGAAAAAAAAATAATAATAATAAAAAAAAATACGCAATTCCTTTTGGCGAAGTCAAAAGATCATTTGCCTCTTTGCCCAAAAATAGAAAATCCAACTTTTGTACACCGAAGACGCAGTGTATCGCCAGACTGTGGCGAAAAAAAAGTAACAAACGATACAACAACCTTAAGAGAGAACCAACAAAAAAATAAGATACAACAACCGGCAGGGAAAAATAAAAAATATAAATAAAAATAAAAACGAACAGAGATAATAAATTACGGCGAAAAATCCGTAAATATCAGTCGGATTATTTTTTAAGACTTGAACTTCCCATCTCCTCCCGTGTGTAAGTTTCGCATCCTTCGTTTTTATCGTTGTCTTTCTCAATTTTTTTTTTCTCCTCATTTTTATTTTATACATACATATATATGTATGTATATGTATATCCTTACTTTGATGAAGAAGGTGGAGGCTGTTAGGCGCTGCCGTTTCTCTGTGGCCGTTGTTGGAGGTTGTATACATTGGCTTGGTGCAACCGTCCCGACAATCGTAATATAACAAATTTTTTCTTGTGTTAGGTCAGTAACATTCGCTAAAAACGAAAATGGCATGAAGAATTGTGGAGAAAAAAAAAAAAAAAACTAACAAAAAATGAATGAAAGAAAGAAACCTAAATAAAGTAACATGTGGCTTTGTGCACACATGAATAGGAGGCGTAATAGAGGCTTGCAGGGCAGGGATGGGAGATAATAAATGAAGTTCAAGGAGATGTTACAGAACGAATGTATCTACGAAGGGGTCTGTGGCCGTTTGTAGATCAGAACTGAAGCTTCTGCCAGCTTTTTACTCAAAAATTGTGACGTGCAGATCTGACCACTGCCGCCATCTATGGTTGTATCTATGACTTAGTCCCGACCATGATCATCTACTTGATCGATATTATTTCACTTGAAATTCCCCTTTTGACTCAATACAGCGGTTTGCAAGGTCTTCAGGAAGACGGTACAAGCCTTCTACGTCCAAAAAAAGTCTTTCTTTGAAGAGGCAAATGGATCGAAGTAGGTGGAGATAGGTAGTTCGAAACACGGCCTCGGTAGAAATGCCTAAGGCATTTGTATGTCACTTTGGTGGAGATTAGGATTGGATAGGGTAGGTCTTGGGATTGGCTCTACCAAGATGTTCTCCATGAAAAGGAAGAAAGATATTAAAACTATCACTGTCCTATGGATCTGTAGTTTTCTAGGTACTGTTCCTGGAAGGAGATAAGTATTGCTGGACAAAACACTCGATGGTCGAGCACTCAAAAGCACAAACCGAACAGTGTGTCCAATCCAAGTTTTATGCAGTGTACTACATTGGAGCAAGACATTTGTGGACGATACAGTCCTATGAGGTACCCACGATCGTGCATGTCCCAGAAACCAATTCCCAAGACCCTCTAGCAAGCACAGAGTTGGTTATGAACAAGCAGCAGGTCTTATTTTCATCTCCAACTTGAAGTTTCAATTCAATTTCCTCTAAGTTGTCAAAGAAATTCTTTCCAAGGTGGTTAGGCCTGCTCCGAGCTAAACCTTGGCAATCACAGATTTGATAATCCTTATATCATGACATGGCTCCTCAAAAGACAATGACCGTAGCCTACTTAGTTTCTGCCTATCTAACACAGGTCACAAGGTCTTAGACACCCAGTGTCCCCCTAAGTTGTGGTGGTTTTACTCCTCTAACTGCAAACATATATCGACTTGTGGAAGCTCTGATACCTTCTAAGCCAGTTCGTCGACTCTTTCCTTTCTCTCTATGTCGTAGGTTCCGAATTCTAACGCCCTAAGCACAGCCTTACGTTAGGTTAGGTTTGTGACATTTGTGACACCCATAGGTGAAAGATTTCCCTTGCCTATTGGTTAACCCTGGCGCTAGAAATGTGCTCCATATGAACTACCAGTAGACTTGATGAAGCTCAAGATGTCATTAATTGGTCTGTTTGGAAGTGTCGCCCTAAAAATTTACATCTTAAGTGGATGAGACCAGGGCCGTGAAAGTGACATCCCCGACATACATATGTCTGACTTCTTCCGTGAGGCTTAGTTTTTTTTCAAGTCGTACCGAAGGTGTTTCCTATCCTTTTGCATGGTTCTGTCGGTCCTGCTCTGTGTCAAAACAAGGCCATAGACTTCTTGTAAGTAAGCACAGCCTTGTAGATGATAATATTCCTCTCAGATATCGAGTCCATCTCTTGTAATTCTACAACATTGAGCATAGCTTTAGCTAAGCTTGTTCTGAGCTTGTGTGAGCTCCCTTTCTAGGTACATTTCTTCGGATGGTCTATCGAAGTCTAGGCTACCGAGATTGTCAGGGAAGTCGTTAAGTGATTTCCTGAGAATAGAGTTGTGTTGGACTTGAAGAACCCTACGTTAGAGCGTCGAAGCCTGTAGCTACCTATAGTTGGAAGTCAAATGGTGAAAATTCCTCTTGATCATGGGATTCCACCTAATATAAGAGGAAGCTTACGAGTCTGACTCGAACTAACTGACGAACGAAATAGCAAGAAACGGGTCCAAACAGGACCTAGCAATGGTCGTTGGCTGTCTTCCACCACCTCTAGCTCTTGAAAAATACAATACAGAGCAAACTTTCACGGGACTAGGTAATGAAAGTTGAAACGCCCTCCCGTACAAGTAATGTACAGCCTGTTCTGTTGCGAATGAAGGGAGCATTATAGGGAGTCTTGCGAACAGAGAATTTGATGTTTCTTGTCCCAAAAAGCAGCTAGCTTAGGTCTGTACTACCTGATTTGGTTATGAGAAGATCACAAAGGGGCGTGTCTGTCCTTCTAAACTGGAGGACGACGAAACGCCTTCGCCCTACTTAGCCCCGGCTATCGTTTAATCCGATTGTGTTGGACGTGGTGCATCTCCCCCAAATCAGATCTGAAAAGATTCCCCCATCCATACACACTCGTCTTGGCTCACATACACACCTATACACTTCTCCTTATATTTAGATAAAAAAAATGAACAAAACTCGTAAGAAAAACAAAAGTAAGCTGAAAACGTAAATTTTAAAGAAGAAAAATATTTTCCCTCGTCGCACAGAGAGCGATTACAGAAAAATAAAATTTTTCCTATTATTTATGTTTTTTTTTTGGTTTTTTTTTTTATTTTATTTTGTTGTTGGTGGCCGCTTATGTGTGCAGTGCACTCACATTCATTTTCGTCCACAATCCACTGGCATCCCGGCGTTCCGTTCCTGCCGCCCGCACGTCTTAGCTAAGCAAAGAAAAGTAAAAAAAGAAAAAAAAAAACGAAAATAAATTTAAAAAAGTATCTGAGATACGAAAATAAAAGGCGGCGGCGGAGGATGATGCCTGGAACGTTTGGTCTTTCTCCGTGCGTTTTCTGGGTTTTTTTTTTTTTTTTCTTTCTGCACATATCTGCGAGAGATGGTGATGGTTCTTGTTCCTTTCTTATTTGTCTGTTTGTAGCTCTGCTCGAATAGCCCCTGGATTTCAATAAGGCGTTCGATGCATTGTGCAGGGAAAACAAGTAGAAATAAGAACGAGGAGACAGTGGACTACTTTTGTGTTTCTTTTTTATTTGCTGATGATCTTACATAAAAATGTGCCCTTCTTTACTGGCCGACGGAGTATTTATTTTTATGTTGGGTCTGGGGAGGGAGCGACAGCAGCCGGCGCGGAGGAGGCGGTGGAAATGGCCTATGCGAAAATAAAGGTGTAACTAATGTCGTTGGCCTGATGCATAGGTGGCTGGGGAAACAAAACAACGATGGTAATCATTGTGGATGGATTGGAATTTACCATTTTACCATTTCCATGAGAAGAGATAAAATTTATATGAATTTGCCAATATGTTCGAGTGTCGGTGATCTATTGGTGTCGGCTGGGAAGTGGACCTCTTAACCCGGAGAGGTGTTAAAGTTAGTTGGCTGAAAAGTGTGTCTTTACGCTGGTAATTGCTGTGCCATTTTTATGGGTCGGATTAGATTGGTGCCGTGGTTATTGCGCGGCACCGCCACTGAGTGGGAGGTTCAAGGTCCGAGATCCGAGAACCAGAACAGACGTTCCTCACATGTAGTAACCTTTTCGTTTCTCTGTAGAATGTTTGTGTTCCAAATATCACACGGAGCCACATTTCAGAATTCAGAATGTATCTGCACATGTGGTGCAAGCCGCCCTGAAGCGTTGTCAGATTGTCAGGAGACCAGATAAGAACGATAGGAAAATAAGTTTAAATAAAACAACAACGGTGTGAGTTATAGATTTGAGTTTGGTCCTATTTTGAAGCTACATTCATGCCATTATGTGTGAAGTAGCAGTGCTCCCAATAGCGTCTCGAGTACGTCCACAGTGGTTGGCTTGTTAGCGTAGACTAATGACTTGACGTAGCCCCAGTCGCCAAATTTCTTCTTCACAACTCCAAGCGTTGCGTCGCTTGCACGACATGTAGCGCGGTCTTGTTGGAACCACAGCTCTGGCCACAGAAACTCGGTAAACATCGCACTATACCTGACGGTAACAGCGTCTCCTGCCTCATTTCGAAAGAATAAGGTCCGATGATGCCTGATGCCGCCCCTATAATGGCCATTCTGCTTGTCGACATAGCCGCTTAACTTCGTCCGAGAATATGATTTTTTGGTCAAAATCCGTGTCTACGGCCAACATTTCCAGCGAGCTCACGGCGTAGTCTATGCTGAAATTCTCGCGTCAGCACATTCTTTTACGGATGTAGGGCCAAATCTGACTGACAAAATGACTGACTTCACGAGGAAATGCAAATTTTCTAATAATGTCCGCACCTTCGGCAAGTGTGTCACGATGCATGATGGTATGACAAACCTTACTGAATATTTTGACAGCTGCATGTCATGCGTAGCTTTGACAGCTGCTGAAACATAACATTTGGAAAAAGTATCATTGCCATCTGGTCACCCAATTCAAGGAATAAATATAGGTGTAGGTGAGTCCATCGCGGTTGCCAGGAGGCCTTCACGGCAACTCACCTAAACCTATATGTCCTCAAGCATGTGCTAAAGAATAACATTCTAAGGAAGACACTGCATTTGTCCAGAAACCTCAGATCCAGTGATAGAAGACATATAACTGACTCGCGTGCAATTCGTACGTCCAATAGAAGGCAACAAGAACTCCCCCCATATGTAAGGATGGGCCTAACTACCAATGCTACCCACTGTCCTCTTGCTAATGGACAGACCATTGTGAGGACTCGTTGGCATAGACGGTGACACTTAGTGGTACATTGAGTACAAAAACCCAGGGATCGTACTTCAGTTGCACTCCCCATTTCTTTCAGCTTTGAGGTTTGATCGAAGGACCATTCACAATAAGAGTGACAACTCAGGAAATCACCGTGAGTTACTCAAAATTTGACAGTTATTGAGAATAAGCAACGCATAGCAACTCACAATAGGAGAACTTACAGTTGTATAATTCACAATAGACGGTTATTTATTGATATGCAGTGTCACCGAAAAACTTCTTGTGACATATTCACTTCGAATACAAGTTCTATGGTTCAGAGTTTATCAACTACCTGCAGCAAGTCACAATAGGGAAATGGGATGTCTAAACCATTCACCATAGTCCAAGTCTTATACAGGAGGCTTAACAAGTCACAATCAGGAAACAAGGACACAGAAGGATCGCACACCAAGTACAGTGAATAACAACCAAATTCAATATTTCTGTTGCATTTCTTTCTTTTCAAGCGCTCACCGAGAGGATCCAAGTAATTATGTATATTCACAAGAAAAGTTTTGGCATTACATCTTGTTTTTGTTTTTTTATTTTCCTTTAACCCACTTTGCTTTGCTTTGCCGTTTCGAATTCTAATAGAAGCTATTTGTTTGCCCTGTTTTTTTGCAGCTCTTCATGCACAAGAGCGCAATGCAACAAATTCAACAAATACCACGAGTTGGATTGGGTCCTGGCGGCATGGGTGCTGAATCAAAACCACATCAATGCCAACAATGTCTCAAGTCATTCTCCAGTAATCATCAATTGGTGCAGCACATACGCGTACATACCGGGGAGAAGCCCTACAAGTGCTCCTATTGTGATCGGCGTTTTAAGCAATTGTCACATGTGCAGCAGCACACACGATTACACACGGGTAAGTACCTCCTATCCCTACATACATATATGTATTTCTTGCTGTCGTCATGTTGCCAATGTGATGATATTCATCTGGTCAACCGACGCCTAATTGACCGGGATAATCAATTGAATTAATCATCCAGTAGCGCTGGGGGGTGGTACACACAAAATTGCTTCCTATTGACCATCGGTAGAGCAGCAAAAAAAAAAACCAAAAAAACGAAAAGAAAAATCCTGAAAGAAAATCGAGGCAAAAAAAGGATTCAATCTGTCTGTCGTTATCTTTATCCATTAGGCTGCTATCCTCCCTCCGGCCGCTTGCTGGTGATTATGACCGGAGCACTTTGTACCAAACCCATTAAGTAGACAAAAAACAAAAAAAAAAAAACAGAAAACCAACCCAACAGCAACAGGACACAGGACGAAAAAATCTGATTGAAAGGATTTAACCCGCTCTCCACTTGCAGCACCAGCAGCACCAGTCTGACCTTTAATCTCTCCTCCACTCAATAAGGTGAAACAAAAATGGGCAAAAAAAAATACAAATACACGTGTATCCTCTGAAGGATTCTCCCTCCCGAAGTCAGCAGAAAAAATACTTTAAAAAAAAAAAGTCCTTAAGTACTCATTAACTCACGTATACTGACACCAGGAGTTAAAATAAATTTCAATATCTTAATTTCTGTTAAATATGCAGCGGCAGCGACAGTGGCAGTGGCAGCGGCAGCGGCAGCAGAGCAATCGGGCCGCGCCGCAGCAGCCACAAAAAAGACTGAAAAATGCTGCGAAAAATCGCGTTAAAGTCATCAGAGGCGATTAAGTGGACGATAAAAAGTCGACGACGAGAAAACGACACGAGCAAAGGGGAGCCATCAGTCGGGGTTGCTGGTGCTGCCTGCCTGGCAGACGGGCATCTACCAACAAACCAGGAGCAGGCACGTACCATGATGGAACGTTCCTTTTTTTGGTTCTTTTTTTTTCCATTCTCTCTCTCCCTTGTGTTTTTTTTTTTTAGTCATTCTTTTTGGGGGTAATCATCACCTTTTAACTTGGGCTGGTGGGCATGGGCTATTTTGTCGCCTGGCGAAACCACGGCGCGCATTCCTGGGCCGATAATCTTTGATGTCGTTGACGGTATTTTTTTTGCACTCCTTCCCTCGACTATGGGTACTTTCGTGACATTTTTGCATAATTCAGTTTCAGACTAAACGATGTGCGAACGGGTTGAAGTTTCCCATGAAATTAAAGGGTTGCAACGGAGCGAAGTTCGCCTGATTAAATTTATTAAATTTTTTCTTCGGTCAGAGGTGGCAGGAAGGAAGAGTGTCTTGGGGCAGAGATTTTCAGAAATTTTTTGCATCTTTCTAGGCAGAGTACAGTGATATGTTCCTTGCAAAGGAAAGTAAACCCCTTACTCATGTTGGAAGGATATACTTAACAGTGAGACAGGAGTCGTGGGCAAAAGACTTATTTTTTCCTATTTTTTTGGTCAAAATTTGGAACTATTGGTGCCGTCTTATGCTTTTGGCAATCAGTCTTGGAAGTGTTCTCTAATGGAAGTGTTCCCTTAGACTTGTTCAGGGTCAAAGGGCCAGACGGTGTTACATGCAAATAAAGGATATTTTGTCAGCATTTACGAGCAAAGCACTCTGGAAATTGGGAAGTTTGTCCTGGTCCTGATCTGGACTGATAACTGATAACTGGCGCCCAGACTTTTAGACCACTCCTACAGTTACAGAAACTATGTACCATCTCCTTCCCATTGGTATGTACATATATTGAGAAGCTAGTGACGGCTACATCAGCATAACACCTTATGGAATCCTTGTAACTCATGGAAATATGGGTCAATCACGCAAGATTCATACGGACAGATGCAAGACAGCGTCTGGAACATGTGCGGCAGTCTACTGCACTGGATGTGTGAATAACCATGCGACTTCCAGACCATTGTAGCTTATTTCAAGAAGAAGTAGATAGTATATGTAAATAGATAGCCAATGGTTGGGATCCTAGTTAGCAACAGAGGCTTCAGACCTTCGATGAACAGTCGACTTAGATGGAGCAACCATCAGAATGGGAAACAGTTCATGGAACAATATGTCTCTGGCCAGAGCTGTGTTTTAGGAGAACCAGTAGACTTAGTTCCACCAATAGAACAATTCTAAGGAAGATTATAGGGGCTACCAGACATTGGTGCTCCTTTCAACGACTGGGTTATCCTACTCTTCGAAGATCATAACGAACTAGAAGCTCTAAAGTTTCCCTGGGTAGACGCTTTCAGTGTGTATACTTACTTTACTTAACGGACTCCGGACTCGTGAAGAGTCTCTGCCTGGGACACCTCCGATCCAGGACACGCTGCTTCCAGTTGGCCAGACTAAGCATTCTGGCATCCGCTATAGTTTGGTGCTGAAAACGGAGATTTGGTCTTCCTTCTGGGGCTGTGATTCGAAGATCCTCTTTGGTGGAGCATTATTGTCCATTTGCTCGATGTGGCCAAGCCAGTGCAGTCGACTGCATCCACAGAGAGTTCGCGGTTAAATCTACTCCTCCATTCGCCCTCCTCGCATACGGAATCGAAAATTCGACGAAAAAGTTTTTGTCTCTCGAAAGTGCCTGCTTATCGTCCAGCACTCGGCTCCATATAGCAGAACTGGCAGGATCAATGTTTGTTAGAGCATGTATTTCGTCTTTCCAGTTAGGAGTTTTGAACCCATTTGTTTCCTAGGGTAAGTCTTCGCCGAATGTCGTTCTTGGAATTGATATTTACTCCGAGGTAGGTAAACTCCTTAACCTCCTCGAAGTTACTGTTGCCAACAGAGACGTTTCGTCCTAGGCGTTGGGCTGATGGTTTAGACCGGCCCTCGATGAGGATGCACTTAGACCAGAGAAGGACCATTGTGCTGAAAACTTGGTTTTGTCCTTATTCACTTCACGGCCAACTCGTATCGCCTGTTCTTCAACTGCAGCCGATGATGTCAATGTCGTCTTCATATCCCAGCAGCTGGACAAATTTGTTGAAGATAGTGCCTTCCGGGTTCCATCACAAGACTAAGTAAGTCACACGACAGCCCCACTCTTTGCCGAAGTCCGATGCATGTTTGGAATAGTTCAGAGGAGCTGTTACCAAATTGCACATTGCACCGCGTGTTGAGCCTTGATGAATGCCCTCAAATGCGGCTTTAAGTCGATGAAGAGGTGGTAAGTCTCGACTTGAAATTCGTTGGTGTTTTCCAGAATTTGTCACAAATTTTGCAAAACTCCGGCGAGCCTAAAGTGGAAGCATAAATCTGTTCACAAGTCAGTCCACCATATCTGTAAAGAACTCCCAAAGCCTTGTCTATAAATAAAAGTTGGTTATACGCTAAGTCAGTACTAATGACGTTACAAGATGTCTTTCAATGTCCTAATGTCCTGAAATAAACCCAAAGAAGGAATCTTTTAATGAAGGAATGGCTAGATAGGTCTGACTCCAAGAGCAGGAGATACTTGAATCTAGTCTCTCCGTCTCTTTCGAAATATACTAAGAAAGCAACAAGTAAAACAGTTTGTAAGTGATTCACTACTCAAAGGTAATAGTAAAGGATACGAGTAGTTGATGAGAAGACTCTGTCGTCAGAAAAATAAAGATCTAGCTCCCCTTTTTCCACTCTAGTCTTGCTTCAGAGCAACAGACTGGTTTTTGACAAGTCAGTGGGACCCAGGGCCTAGCTTCTCCCAACCATTCGTGTTGTTCTTTATACGAATGCAAGGGGCCTACTGCGTAACGCCGTATCTGAAGGGCAATTTGTTATTTAGAGAAGCTTTCTCAGGACAGTTGTACTCTCGGGTGTTTGTCAAACGCTCGCGAGAGATGGGGCCGTGAATGGCATTTCTACGTGTGGTCTGGGGATTGAATCTGAATCTGAATCGCTTAACGGCGCCCAGTTGTTAAAATTCCATCTGGTCATGCGTTACAATGAAGACAGGATTCAAAGGACCCACTTTCTCCTGATTCCAATCCATATGAGCTGTTTCATCAAAGGCTTGATGCCAATTGTCCAAAATGCTACTAAAGATCGGGCCACAGCACACTGGCTGTCATCCATACCGAACCGACTCTTGTTCACAGTGCCCCTGAGGTCCTCTGGCACCGGCACACCTTGAACAAAGCAGAACAATGAGACTTTTGTCAGTTTTCGGTCACACAATGAAAATATTTCAACACTTCCGCGTTTACTTCCTCTAACAACAGAAACTACTATTATACAACTTTTTTTTTTGCCATAAAAACCAGTTTTACTAGAAACATCATCGAAAAGGACGAACGCCTAAGGCCACGTGAAAAAAAATTAAACATTTGCACAGAAAATTCAATCAGGTGTGAATGAAAACTGAGAAGAATTCCTCGCAAATGAATGCGAATTCGAAGAGAATGAGACTAATGAGCTCGAAAAAATGGAAAAAAAAGCAAAAAGGACCAGACACAGACATGGACACAACCAGTTATCACAGTCAAGCAAGGATATTTTCAGTTGAGAAAGCATTCTAAGTGCGCATACAAAATGTTTGCTTTTATCTCATTTTTCCCCCCCTCCTCCGTCCCCGTTTCGACTGTAATCAAAATTTTAATGTCAATTTGGAAAAAAAAAGGAAAAACTTATGACTGCATCCAGGATTATTTTATTAGAGCGACTGTCGCTGTCTGGGCGCGCTGTTTGCTCCTGCCAATGGAAGGACAAAGTAAAAAAAAACAAAATTCATTAAATTACCTTCTGTCCTTCCTGCAAGTCGCAGATAGATATTCTTATTTAATTTTTCATATAATCATGATTGTCCTTGCCTTGCGCTCGTCCTTCTACAACTTATGATTTTTTAATTTACAACATAGCAACAGACACAGACACAGACATGTAACTCATAATGAGTATTTGCCAGTAGAGGCAGACGAGAATCCTTTTTAAAATTCAATTCACAAGAGTTGAGTGGCAAAGGATTGTCCAAGGACACAGCCCGAATGCGTAGCCCATTGATTTTTCAAAATAACAACAAATGTAGGCCATCGCGCGGACAATACCCCCGAAAAAGGACACAGGCACCTTTTTTTTTGGTTTTTTTTCTTAAATGGGTCAGCATTTTGGTATTTGGTACACGTGTGGCGGTGAACGAGACGCGCGTTTCGAAAGGGGTAGTTCGAACACCTGGTTAGACAACCCACAGCAGCATGTGCACCAGCAAAACGCGGAAGTTGATACAGTTACACACAGGGAAGCGGAGCGGCGAAAAAAACCCAACCCCTACTTGTGTATATTCGTCAAACATCCCTTCACAGTGTCGCGCCCTGCCTTGTTGTGGATTAAGATCTCTCGCTGCAATTGCACTGACCGACGAGCACTGTGTGCTCCTCTAAGCGCCCGATCGCGACCAAAACGAAACGAATTCGAATTGCAAACTGCAATTGCAACGCAAGGATAATTCCTGCCATTTAAAGTAGATGGCAACTCAACATATGCGCTCCATATGTACTAAATTATTCCAAGGAAGCACCTGGTGTGGCTGTTTTTCCTTTCCCCCGGTCCCCCTTCGCCCCATGGCCAAATCAAATCCTTACCGCACTCACTGTAGAACCCTTTCTGTTGGTCAAACAACCCCCAAGGATAATTTTCTCAATTTATTCCACGGCGGCGTTGGAAAAAAAATACAAAAACCGAGGAACAACAGAAAAACCAAAAAAAAGGATCATGTCACATCGCGCTGATGAGTGTAACTGACCGTGTAAATTGTTGTAACATGTAATTAATCGGTTTTTTTTCGCTCCCTCCGAATCCTTGTTCGTGGAGAATGCGGCGGAGGACAAAAAAAAAAAAGGGTTCGAGTTCGAGGATACGTACCCATCGATGTTGTTGATGATAATGATGATGACGAGGACGAGGACGAGGACGACGATGACGACGACGGCGACGACGACGACGATGGGGAGACCATTAAAGGAGATAAAACATTTTTTGTGCCTAAATTGTTACAAAGCGCTTTCAAACACACAAAAAACACGAAACACAAAACGCAATGCAATTTAATAGCAATTGAGTAACAAGTGGCGTGTTGCGGTATGCGGTGGACATTTGGTTGAGTGTTTTGTTTTTTTTTTACGGCCGTTTGGTTCCTTGTCGGAGGAGGAAGGAAGGACATACGATGGGGTTGGTCAGCAGATTAGTCTTGGAATTTTTATGGATGGTAGGTAATTTTCTTCGGCATTTTTTTTTTGTGGAAAACCGTCCAGATGGTGGTTGGGTTTGTGATTAATTAGCGAATGGATTTTAGCCGGGCCAAGTTGGGACTCAGTTTAGAGCCGAATCACAAGAGACAGGCATTGCTGGACAAACGGTTGAGAGAGAGTAGAGAGTTACCTTGGCCAGCCGAACAGGCTACGACTGCACCAAGCTACGACGTCACTATCACGAGGAAGCTGCAAACGTTCGTCAATAGCCAAAGCGTATGTCTGACGAACAACTTTATCAAAGAACGGGCCATGAACCTATAGGCACAACCATACGACGACGAAAGTGGCAGTGGATTGGACATGTCCATAGCTATGCAATGGAATCCGCTTACTCAGGATGGCAGGCCTAAGAGTACGCGCCGCAGAACAGTTGAGAAGGAAGCACGGCAACTGGGAAAGAGTTGGGGAGAGCTGAGGCACATTTCCAGAAATCGCACACGATGGCGCGTAGGGATTGTCAAGGCTCCAGGACCTACAAGACATGCCCTACCTTTTTCTACAGGATGTGGTCACTTTGATGACACGTGCCGGTGGATTTTCGCCAATGGACTCTATTGCGGCTCAAGGCTGGATTTTTGACATTTGACGGTTTGTCCTTCTGTGCTATTTAGCCGGGATATGCCCGGGTGTATGCCATTTCTTATCTGTTCTACGAAACTCTATAAATTTTGAGGTGGACTTTGGGTTCCACGTCCTTGATTGCATCTACGTGCCATGGCATGCGGATTACAACTTGCTTTAGAGGGTGGACCGATCCATTGCAGATATGATTTGGTTCGACAATGTATTTCCTAGACATTCCTGTTGCTTTTCAAATATTGGTCATCATTCCAAACGTAGACACTACCCGTCCAGGAGAGGCAATGCTACCAATTGTTGTTCATAGTTCTGTGCCAGAGAACGCTATGATGTTGAGTCCAAAATACTTGCCAGAACGTCATGTTTCACTAATGGAAAACAGTATTGACCATCCTTGTGGGACTTCACTTTGGAGTCCTAGATCTACCGCAGTAGTTGACTGGCGGCGATTATTCCAATGCCCTGCTCACGGTTTATGTGGAAATTTTGTGTAATTACACTCAAGAGGAAGGATAACCGCAGAGGGTAAGACTGATACGGATGAGCAGCAGCTGGAGATTGCTCGAATTTATCCACAGAACGGTCCTTTTGGTGGAAAGACAAGTCAACAAACGTGGCTTAGAACATTGGAGATACCTGGCTTATGACGAAGTCAGCTAAGGTTTGGTGGTCGAGGTCGCCACAGAACTATAGAGGATGCTCAGCAAAAGACAAAGACAGTGTCTACTCAGATTCATGAGATTCATGAAGAAACTCCAGCTCCACTGTCAAAGAAGATAGTTTTGCCAAGTTTGCTTGGATTGGTCTAAGCTGACTGAGAGTTTATGGATAAGCAGATCTGACCATTTAAAAGTTGTAGGTGCAGTGCCTCAGGAGTTGCATGCTGAGCAGGCAAAGACGTTCGCCATCGAGTCCATACAGATCTCGGCTAGATACTGCCTTCTGCTTTCAAAGTCAATTCTTTAGACAATGCCTTCAGCTCAAGGATATCGAAGAGTCCCGCCACAGGAACAACCAATCAGCTGGCCCGGAACGCAGGCTCTTCCAAATTGCGAAGGAAACGAAGGAAACCTAGTCACCGAGCACAGGGAACAGTAGATTTAAGGAGCATTTCCAGTAACTACTTATTGGCCATCAAATAGAAAGAGTGATAGAGCGAGAAGAGAACCAGCGTCCAGTCAATTAAGAAGCCATCCCCACACCCAGTTTTGCAAAGGTTGGCTATCAAACATGGTGCTGATCTTTTGGTAGGGTCGGATGCGGGATGACTGGACTATCGGCTCTATATACCTTATCTTCAAGAAAGGCGATCCTATATGTCTTGCACGAACTATCGAGGCATATCCCTGCTTAATCCTATCAAAATGAACGTCTAAAGCCTTTCTGCAACACACTACCAGCACGCGCCAGTGTGACGTCCGGCCCGGCAAATCTTGGAAAAGACCAACGAATTTCAAGTCGAGACTCACCACCTCTTCATCGACTTTAAAGCCGCATTTGAGGGCATTCATCGTCTGGAGCTCTACAAGGCTCAACACGCGGTGCAATGTGCAATTTGGTAACAGCTCCTCTGATTTATTCCAAACATGCATCGGACTTAGGCAAGGAGTTGGGCTGTCGTGCGACTTCCTAAATGTAGTTCTGGAACTGATAGTGCGTGGGCCAGGTGTTACCACGGAAGGCACTATCTTTAACAAATCTGTCCAGCTGCTGGGATACAAAGACGGCACTGACATCATCGGTCGGAGTTGAAGAACAGCCGAAATAAGTTGGCCGTGAAGTGAATGAGGACAAAACCAAGTTTTCAGCACAATGAACCTTCTCCGGTCTAAGTGCGTCCTCATCGAGGGCCGGTCTAAACCATCAGTCCACCGCCCAGGACATAACGTCGCTGTTGGCAACAGTAACTTCGAGGAGGTTAAGGAGTTTACCTACCTCGGAGTAAATATCAACTCCACGAACGACATTCGGCGAAGACTTACCCTAGGAGGCCGGAAAGTGCTGCTCTTTTCGGTTTGGCGAAACAAATGGGTTCAAGACTCCTAACTGGGAAGACGAAATACATGCTCTACCAAACATTGATCCTGCCAGTTCTGCTATATGGAGCCGAGTGCACCACGATAAGGAGGCACTTTTGAGAGGAAAATTCTTCGTCGAATTTTCGATCCCATATGCGAGGAGGGAGAACTCTCTGTGGATGCAGTCCAAAAAGCCAAAATACGTCGACTACACTAGCGCGGCCACATCGAGCGAATAGACAATAATGCTCCAACAAAGAAGCTCTTTGAAACACAGTCCCAGGTTCGAGAGAAAACCTCCATTTTAAGGACCAAGCTGCCAGAGTGCTTGGTCTGGTCAACTAGAAGCAGCCTGGGATCGGAGTGAAGGCTGCCGTGTCTCAAGCAGAGACTGACTGCATTCAGAGTCCTTAAATGAAAATGATTGCTTCGCAAAGTTGTGTGAAGGCGTTACGTGCACTTGCCGCCATCACTCCTTAACCCTCCAGCCATTCAATCCATTTTTTTCGCTTCATTGTCAACTGAAATGAAAACGAAAGAACTGTGCCCCTTAAGATTGCAGAAAAAAAACGTCTAGACATTGGTTTCTTCCTCTCTGTTTGTTCATACCAAAGACGTCTCAAGTCCTTCGATCTGGTGGAACACTTGTAAGGATATGATTTTTTCCTGTTCCCCTCCACACATTTGTACAAAAGCCCAAAATAAAATGTTGAAATCATTAAATTTTGTTTCCTCCATCTGGAGAATAAGGCTGTCACCCCAAAAACGGCACCCAAGGATAATTGAAAATGAAAAATGTCTTCCAAAGGACATCACCACCCCGCACTTGGTGTGTATGTGACTGTCTTACATCCACCTCTCGTCTAATTCGACGAATATGATGGAAGTGATGAGGACGGACAGAAGTCATGAAGAGGACGAACGAAAAAAAAAACACATCCCAAGGATATTCCTATGAATTTGCGATCTTAATTGACTTGCGACGAATAATTCTGCAATTAGTGAGGATTTTTTTTTCCTCTTTCCAACCCCTGGCTTCAGGATTTCTTTTAATCAAAAAAAATTCATATTTTATGTGTGGAAACTAGTTTTGTTGTTATTTCGGTACAAAGGACTCGATCCGGTTTCGCGTCTATTTGTTCGTGTTAAGGTCGCCCGGATGTGCGTGATAATTTGAAAGTGTTGCCACGAAAAAGGATATAAAAAATTGGAAAAAAAAAATATGAAAAGGACGATAGGAGGACGACGGTGGTGATGTTATTTTCGCTCCTATACAACGTGCCATGCTATTAGAGGCTGCGGTAAGAGTACGTACCTCTTTGGATGGAGCAAGGAGCAGGTTTAAGGAGACGAACGTTTGCCTAATGCAAGACATAAGCTTTCCGAGAGGAAAGTGGCTTCGAATATCCAAACAGATACGGAAATTGTCGGCAGTATGTTCATGAAACAATGGGAAGCCATGGATAGATGCGCACGATACAGCAACGAGAGATATGGGGCAGGCCGCGCCAGTGCCCTCACTTAAAGGTCTTCTCTTCTCTTACAAACAATAAAACTACTCGAAGAGGTTGTAGGCAGTTCGGCCAATTTGTCCAAGAAATATGCACCTAAATGCAATCTTCTTTGAGCGGAGAGAGCCTGGCATATACGAAGGAGGTAAAGAATAGTTTCTTCGTTTATGCAGCTTCTGCAGAAGTCAAGCCTAGTGGCATGCCTACAGATTATGAACATCTTCCTTATCCGGTAGGGATTGGCATTCAACTCGCTGGAATGTCACCCATACGAGGTGCATGTTGAATTGTTCAACCATCTCGTAACGAGATAGGCGGCAATTTAGGGCAGTTTATCCGCGGCTACACTATCAGACAGCGGCTCCTGCATCTCCTCTGGAAGACGCTACAGAAACTAAGAAGACGGAAGAAGATAGTTAAGTTTGGATCGTTGGAGAAGAGACACCTCCTCCTACTCCTGACTCTGTTCTTGGTGGATTCGTATAGAAGGATACGGACTCCATGTTTTGTAGCCATGAGTCTAGCCAAAGTTCTTTTCGAACAGAAGTTGAGGAAAGGGGATTCACAATTGTTCAAGAGTACTGGAAGCTAGCCTTCAAACGAGTGATTGTAGAGGCTGCTATTTGCCTGCTACTTGTTTGCTGCTGTCGGGGTGGTTCTTAGGGCTCCGCTGATGCAGAGGCATGCCGACCTTTGTACCCAACTGAGTAGAGTTAGGAGACAGGTTTCTGCAAGTGCGCGCATAATTGTGTTGTTCAAAGCTCCTTCGATATCGAGAAATCCTGCAAAGGTGTATTCTTCGAAATCTAGAGATTTTTCAATGATTTCCACCAGCGAGTGCAGGGACGTTGCCTTTGTTATTCGCATGTTAGGACGTTGACAGCCGTTTTGGCTCTGTGCTGCAACGAATGTGAGCGTCAATCAGTTTCTCCAGGGTTTTTATGGAAGAAATGATGAAAGACTTATGCAAGCTTTCTCCTGCCTTCGGTATGAAAACCACGTCCAAGATTTTGGGATATAAATCAGGCTCAGGCAACTCCTGAAAATCACAACCAGCTAAGAAAGGATTTCGGCGGGGATTATACCATCTGGCCCTGCCGATTTAAACGGTTTAAAGCAACGTATTGCCCAAAGAATTTTGCTCCTGGTGGTAAGATTCATTGAGCTGCCCACATCAGATAATGCCGCGATTTTAGAAGAATATACCATGCTGTCGCAGCCGCTAGGAGAATGCGAATTCTTTAACAATTTGAAGGGGACTCCGAGCAAGAAGTGTTCCAGGAGCCACCCGTTCTTTTCAGATGAATAGAGGACTTGGGAAAGGACAAGACCTTTCTGACTCGTGATGCCTCAAAGATCGCTTCAACTTGTCCACAAAAGAGTCTCAAAGGTTCACGCTGGGACTTCCTTACAGAGATTTTGTAAACTTTAAGGGCCTCTGTACGATAGATAGCAATAATGTCAGCGATACTTCTCATTCCATAGTCAGCTCAGCTGCCTCAAGACCTACTTTCAAAGTGAAGTTGAACTTTTTAAACTCTACTTACTCGCGAACCGTATAGCAGGACTACATTATCGGGACTCGGAAGTATCTTTTTGTGTGTTGCGAGCAATACAATTCATGCATTACCAAGATTAAAAGTAGCAGAGTCAAAGCGGACCCGTGACGGACCCCAACTTAAAGCCGAAATGCCAGAGCTTCGTTTGATGAAATACTGATCGAAGGATTTCTATAGGCTAGTCGGGCGTCATACGTACGTAGCAAACAACGCTAACCTCGCTCTAGCGTCTGACAAACACCTGAGAGTACAAGTGTCATGGAAACGCGTCTGAAATAAAAAATTGCCTATCGGTTGGCAGTTGGCAGATTCCTTTGGACCTGTCGTGCTTCAGTGAACCAAGAGCTTCCTTTGTACCTACATTCAAGGCAGCTAAATCACGGAGAGCCGCGCCCGTAACTGAGGGACTGCTTTCAAAGCCAGAAAATCTTTTTTTCGGTGAAATTGTGCGGTGGTGCAGATTTTTCAGGCTCTGAACACTACGAGCTTTAGGGTTAAACTCAGGTTCCATGCGTCTTTTTCTTTGAATAGAATCTTGTTCGACGTAGTGGGATCTTAATGGATTGACAATTATATCTTTAAGGTACTTTCTTGACTATGGGACATGTAGCAGATGTTTACACGTGATTTCCTTCCTGGAACTCGAATGGCTTTTAGAGTTTTTTTAACGTCGTGGAAGTCTCAACTAAAAGGCTCATATCGTGGTCTGTGTGGTCTTTTGGTCCAAAAATGAATTAAGATTGGAGCCGTCAGGTTGTGAACTCTTAGTTATTGAAACAACCACCAAGAAATGTAGGCCAAGGAGACCTGCAACCAAAGACAAGTGCCGCACAGAAGAATGTAGTAACATCTGGGATTCCAATGAATGCTTCTGAGATGAGATAACTGATGTTGAGACTCGAGTGACTCGTGATACACGGACTACAAGCAAAGTTCAATGGACCGAAACCAGCACTAGATCCTAACACCACCGACATGACATTGTGTCCACGGTAGGTTTTAACTACACCAAGGGACACGACACAATATTAAAGAACATTAAATTGCTGAAGATCCCAAGACCCACCCAACCCCAATGGCAGGCAGGACGAGAATAAAAATTACAAGTTGAAGCGAAAAAAAAAACCATCTTGATTAATTTCCATGGAAATTCATGAGGAAGGGACAAATTCCATCAGCAAAGCATTGCAACACGACCACCGACGAGCGTGAAGCCAACGACTTTTGGGGGTAATTAAGTGTTTTGAAACTTTAATCCCCCACTCGGGAGCAGCTAACCGCTGCATCTTCAGGTTTCCTTTCGTTTCCACCTTGGAGGAATGTGTTTTCAATGTTTAGATGCGCCCGCCAACATCGGCACAGAGAGTAATTACACTATTGCCATAAGTCCTTTACCGCTGTACGCTTAATGTAATATAGTTAAAGAGATAACGCTTCGATTGAAGTATCGCACAAGGAGTGTGTAAGGAGTTGAAATGACCTCTAAAGTGAGGAAGATTTAGGTGAGTGGCTCTGCGGAGTGTATTTTGCCCGACAAGTGTTTAGTGTTGAAATATCTGCCTTAATTGGTTCGTCGTTGGTTGGAGGGAAGGCTGGGATAGAAGGTTGCTCGAGAGTAGCGAAATAATTTAATCTCTTTACGGGCATTGGAGTGTTAGTGAGTGGCTAGTACGCTGTTTGCTGAAAGACCGTAATCTGTCCGAATCCCGGAGAGCCTGTCATTATACCGACTTGCTGTTCAAAGAACAAACAGACATCTTACCTATCGCACCAAGGTTCTATAGACAATTCTGGGCCTCCATTTTAGAAATAGAGTGACAGCGGAGATCGATATCCATTCTCCCAACAAAACCAAGCTCGAACCCGGGTATAGTGGGTGTGGGCTTCCACTTCCCATGGCAATGACTGCACATGTCCACTAGTCCACGTTTCGAAAGTGAGTTAGCTGTCGATTTACTGGGCAATTAACTCACTTCTCGCAAAGTGGACTAATTACAGCTAATTTCTCTGCAACGTGTGCCTATTCGCAACTTGGCTAACCCACCTCATGTCAACAAAGCAGCTGAGAAACTTCTGTCGCCAAACAGATGAGAGTACACACTTTCAGCTCTGGTTTGACGCACGATTAACGCCAAAAGTCCGAAATATCCATAAAACCATAATTTTTTTCTAATTTCCCAGTTTTGGGACTATTTTATGGTTTTTTGACGGTTCTTGCCTTCCAACTTAATCGTGCTTCAAACCAGAGCTGATAGAGTGTACTCTACTTGAGAAGAATGAGAAATAGCCCAAGCCCAAGCCCCTGCAGAACCAGATGCCCAATCCTCCGAAATGTGAGTATCTTTCAACGAAAAAGCAAACAAGCGAATCATGACTCACTGTTTCAAAGGCATCCCACATCGGCAAATGAGATGCGTGGTCCTTTTTTTTTATAAATCTCCTCCTAGACTGTCATATAGCTGACAAACTTCCACCTCTAACACACTAAATTGTCTTCTTTTGTTTCTTACTTACAGGTGAACGACCCTACAAGTGCCATTTACCAGACTGTGGACGTGCATTTATCCAGCTATCGAATCTGCAGCAACATTTAAGAAACCACGACGCTCAAGTGGAGCGCGCCAAGAATCGTCCCTTTCACTGTAATATTTGCGGTAAAGGCTTCGCCACGGAATCAAGCTTACGAACGCACACCTCGAAGGTCAGTCTAATCCATTCCTTAAACATATCTATTATTTATTAGTCGACTTAATCAATTGATGAGTGGTTCCATGGTTGCTTTCAAAATGGATCGAAACCCAAGCAACACATTCGCATAACGCCTGCTGGTGTGTGTGTTGCCAGGACACAAAAACTTGGGGGTGTGTCAACGTAAATTACGTTATCATTGTGACGAGGGTGAGGCGTTTATGTACATAAGTAGGTACACACATGTACGGAACGGATAGCTGTACACCTTTCCTGGCTGCGCCATTGTATTCGCTAAAAACCGATGTTTGAAAGAAATGTAGGTACACACATGTACGCTCGTACCCATGGCGAGCTATAAGTGTGTGATAATGGGCACGGATGTGAGTTCCGCTTGAGTGCATCCCTTATGTGGTGCCTTGTATAACGATGTGCGAAAATGGACTCATATTGGCTTTGTTTTTGGCTGGTGTAGCTACGAAGCGAATAAGAGGATGTTGGTGTTGGAAAGGTTTTTTTTTTTCTTCTTCTTTTTATCGGATTGTCGTGTAAGGACTTCTATTCTCACTTAACTTTACGTAAAGGAACAGACTGTATCCACTTTGAGTGAATAGATACTAGAAATTCAAAATGACTGTGAAAAGGATTCTCCAGGACCTGTCTACACTCGGATTCACCTCGGTTGGATGCTGGAATAAAGGCCTTTGAGGTAGCTAAGCGGTTTCCCTGAACCGACCCTGTGATTGCTATAATTTGATAGCTTTCATCCTAGAAAGTAAATTGTGTCCTCTTCCTCTGCCTCTGGAGAGGTCATCTACGTCTAGTCCCATTTCTTTTCGGTGGCCCGCCAGGAGGTTGTGAGGAGCACTAAGTTGCTTCTATAGCTATAGCTTGTCGCACGAAGGCTTGTCCATATCAGGATTAAAAAGTTCTCTCTTAGCAAATCCTCTACCTGTTCGTTCCCTCTAATACCGCTGCATCCTGGATTCTAAAGGATTGCAGCATTGTGAGCTCTTCATGGTGTCCCTTTACGATTTACGAGTTTGGACCTGGCGACTGGAGATGAGATCCGCATCTACGATTGCTATAGCTTCTGTTTCGAACACACTATCTTGGTTCAGAAGTCTGAGTGAGAGGGTACATGCCCAGAGCCCAATCTATCATTAATTTTTGATCTTTACTTACTTACTTAGGTGGGCCTCAACCAACAAGCCTCTCCAGTTAGCACGGTCCTTAGCAAACTGCCTCCAGCTGTGCACTCCAAGTCGGTTGAGGTCCCCTTCTACTTGTGCGTGCCACGTAAGAAGAGGTATTTCTCTACTCCGTTGTCCCTTCGGGTCTGATTCGAAGACTCTGCGGGCCTGAACATTAGGTCGATGTCCCTGTAAAGCTCTTTCATCGTTGAATATCCTCCTCGAAGGCTCGTCAACGCAAACGGGACCGAAAATTTAACGAATCTTCCACCGCTCTAGACAGATTACACTGGGATGATCAGGGTCTTATAGGGAGTCTCCTTGGTTCTTCGGGATAGGGCTTTGCTACTCAATTGCCTTCGTGGCCCAAAGAAACAGCGATTGGCAAGACTTACATGTTCTTCGTCTTATTTCTGATGACGCAGCCGATGTAGACGAAGTTGTAGCTGTCGATTGTGACGTTCTGTCCAATTCGTCGATGTTGTGTGTCCCTTCTCGTTGACAGGATATACTTTGTTTTTCCCTCGATCACAGCTAAACCCATCCTGGCAGCTTCCGTTTCGATACTAGTGAACGCTCCAGTGACAGCCCGCTGAGTGCTAGAAGTTACACGGACTTTCGAAAGATTGTGCCTCTGGTGTTAGATTGTGAGTTTCATGACAGCGCGTCACCTTGTCTAAATCAAAGGTCTCGGTGAGATCGTTACCGACCTTGATGGAGCAGCGAGAATTCTCCATCGCAATCTGACGAGTTTGGCAGGGATGCCAAAACTAGACATGGCTCTGTATAGCTCGTCTCTATAGATGCTGTCATATGCTGCCTTAAAGTCGATAAAAAAATGGTGGGTATCGACTTGGAGTTCTTGGGTTTCCTCCAAGATCTGATCAGTTCGTGAAAATCGAGATTTTGTTTGGAATGTTAGGTAGGATGGTGGTATATACTCTGTGCCCTCCTTCCAAAGCTAGAATTGTTTCAAGCGTCGGACATACTGTGAAGCTGCTTCCTTCAGGTATGGTTCTGATGACGCTTGTAGTCCCTGTTCATGCTTTTCTTTAGATCCTGGTTACCAGGCCACCAAACTGGGTCTGACTTCTTCTGTATATGTACAACCATGCACCCGTTTGACCTATTCTCCTTCCAAGTTCGTCTACATTCGAGTATACTGCTCCAGTATCTGGAGGGTTCGAGGGTCTGCATTTAATTCTCATCTTTCTGCAGAGTATCGAAGGCTCTGACTCTACTTAGTTCTAACTTCCTTAAAGACGGTACAGGACTCCACCTTGCATACCGCACTCAGTCACTTTAATAACTTTAAAAAAATCCTCTCACTTCGTCGCCAGATATCCCTTCGCCGCCCCGAAGGAAACTTTAAAAACTTTCGCACTCATAAAACCATAAAGAAAGTACTCTTGAAAATTGCCCAACTTCACGTCTACCACGATATCCTTCTCCGGCGTCGTCCGCGACCAACCCCAAGAGTCAACCCTTTTTCGCTATCATCCACTTAAAAATTAAAATAATTGTAATCATTTTAGGAGAAGAAATAACAGAAGGACACGCAAACGATGACGAGTCGATGGCGATTATCCTTTTTCTGCGTTTTTCATTTCTCGCTTCCATTACATCATCTTTGCATCTTTGACTAATTTTCCGAACGTCTGATAGCCTGTCTGCAATCTTTTTTTATCCCATTTGGGGACCAAAAAAGCTGGGGGAATCCTTTTTGTACCTTACATTCAATTGTCCGTCCATACACACGTATTGCTATCCTTTTGTTGATCCATTCATAATGAAAAAATCCCTTTATCCTGAATCTCTCTCATGATAACAGGTAATTAAAAAAGAAAAAAACAAAAAAACAAAACGATTCTATTGATAAATTGAAACGGTACCCGTCTGTTGGTCCTTTAAGGATTATTAAAACGGATATTAAATGAACAACACAAGTCTCACAAAAAAATTGGACACCGAGGGACAGATATTGAGGCTATTATGCGAGAAGAACCCTTCATTGTTTTTCTGTTTACACCTTTCACGGCGAAAAGAATAGCACTGGGATTTATTCATTCTTTTTTTTTTTTTTCGTTATCCTTGCTCTGGGGGATAACTTGTTGCTCCACTTAACGCGAAAAAGAATAACCCACCGTCAAGTGGAGAGCGGCAAAAAAAAAAGGTGAAATTAAAATGAAAAATGTAAGCATGCAGGATGAAACTGAAATATCCTTTTGTGTTCTTTTAATTGTTGCACTTGTAGTGAGTATTGTAGTTCTTGTGGCCTTTTTAATGTTTTCAGGACATGCTATGGTGTGCAATTAAGGAATTATTAAACCTGGGCGCAGGGAACGTGCAGAAAACTTCGCCTGATCTGTTGTGGGAGTCTTAAGATGGAGAGTGTTAGGTATGTAGGTGTAAGTAGCTCCGTTTTAGTACCACGAATCTTGTGACCTGTCGACGCAGGACACAGAGTATGTCCCTAATTCTGATCGGCGCTCACTCTGTTAAGTCGTCGAAAGAGAGAAACTGTCTCTCTTTCGTTTGGGTTATTCCAGAAGCTGTAACTTGCCAGAACTCTAGCAATATCCGTCCAGTGTCTGTTCAGTAGTTCTTGTGTTGTGCTTTAGTAGTATTGTACGTGCCTCGATACGACACAGTCCCGGACTCCCTGTCATCAGCTTGCAGTAGATAGTACGCAGATATTCTAACCTAAAGGAGCGTTAGCCGCCTCAGAAAGAAGCCATCCGAGGCAGATCCCCGCCTTGCTACTATGACCCGGAACTCAAAGGAGGCTCATTCTAATCCGCGAACTCAACAAAGAAAGTTCTTCTTTGCACTCAACTACACGTTTGGAGAATGTAGTGAGCGACAAGGACGATGGTGCTATCGGGTGTGGCGGTTCGCATTACAACCACTCCGCTCTAGTTGGGAATCTAACCGTGAATTCATTCATAACCCGAAGTTCACTCTGGGAGTTGTATGGTCGGTTGGATTGGTTACCAGATCCCGAGGTAACAATACACAGGATGCTACTGTTTCCCTTAACCTGACAGCACACTAGGTCAAGAGGCAAAAGGTGAAATACAGCCTTTAAAGGTTCTGTAGGGCATGCTGCCATGGTTTGTTGTATTTGTTCCTTAACGCCGGTCACCAGACTAGGGATACGCAGGAAAGAATATGAAGCCACCCTGGGTTCCCCGCTGATGAATGTTGAGTATCCAGCTAAGTTTTGGGTCGAGTACCGTCTCAAGGTAGGGAGAGATCACATCCAGTGGGACATTTGCTCTTCTTGTCCAAACCACCTTCCATTATCTGACTGATGACTGAAGGAAACACCCCTGATACCAGTTTAACCACATCATCTGCATATGCCACAACTTTGACTCCATCTGTGTCAAGTCTGCCAAAACCCAAGGAAAGAAGCTATCACCCCACCCTCTTACGACAGATATGGTGGAACTACTTGACCTTTTGTTGCGATACTCACAGCAGCGGTAATAGCTTGGACTAGAACTCCCGATTGTTACGAGTACGACAAGAGGTTGTACTTAAGCCTGTCCCCTTTGAAATATTCTCCCCAATGAGGTTTAAGATGATTTGAGTAAAGTTTGTCAGGTCTGATGACCAACCTGTAGTAAGATTTAGGATATCGTCTTCAAGCTTCAATAGGCAGATGTAGGGTTCTAAGTTACGCAGTGTAGGGCTATGAGTTTAATAAGACACTGGGCACGGTAGTGAAACCTAAACCGTTTCTCCCATGCATTTGATATCCTTCACAACTTGTTGGTTTGGTTTTAAGACCCAACTTCCTCTAGGATATCAAAGGAATAGTTTCCCGTCGAGGTTACTAAGGACTTCATCCGATTGTCGTTGCAGCAGTTGCCTCTAAAGTGGCAAAGCCTTTCAAGTGCATTGAGAACATTGGATGAATCCACCCTACTGGTATGAACTGGGCCCATTACTTTCTTGCTGGTTCCCCTCCACGAAATATCAGACTTCTTGATGAAGCTAGGAGTTGCTGCGTCTTTTGGTCGCCATATCGTGGAGACTGGAAGTCTGACTAGAATCTGCGATCGACTCGCACAGTGTTGGTTATGACTGAAAGTCTCTCTTAAACGTTTGCCCTCCTGACCAGCAGGTCTTCCCCTCTAAATTTTGGGGATTTCCATTCCAAATTTTCCTATCTTTCGGACCATGCCTCACCACATATGTATTTCTTGGTATCTGGTTCAGCCACCCCCAGTCGCTTTCTTTTGCTGTTGAAATTTAAGTCCTTCACGACGTCCTATACTGTCAAGCATCGTACATATACTGGCATAAGGCAACCCCTTGCAGATCCCTGTTTAAAAATTCTAAAAATCCCGAAGCGCCCTCTACCACACACGACTTGCACTACTGCGCAACTTAGCAAGGAATCACACCAAATGCGGATGTGTGAGTGCATGGAATATATCCTAAACAGTAACCAATTCCCTGGCACGCCTAGTTCATGCAACAACCCACAACAAGTTGTCTCTAGGTAATAACAGGTGGCAGTGTGTAGGCCACTGACCTATTGCATGCTACAGGTAAAATGATTTTAGGAATTGCGTTGTGATGCAGCATGCACCGCGAAGGGGAAATTTAATTATTCCGGAGGACCAAACCGCGCAGTTAATTTGGATTGGAACCACATTTGCGATGGACATTACAGAATAGTGGCGCTGTGGATTCAGACTTGGACTTGACTTTGGTTTGTTTTGGAAAACGTTTTGGAATGACTTCTCAGAACTACAGAGATTCACAAGGAGTGCACATGACTAGTTATGTAGTAAAGACTAGTCTTGCTTAGTCCAAGAACCTTTTTTAAAACGAGCTTTGTCTGGGATTTAGGGAGGCTAGGAGTCCATGAAAGAGGTCAGGGAAACGTGGGTCTCTTCGAATCATTTCGTCCAGGTAGCCACATTTTCTGCTAATGACTACTCAGAACTACAGAGATTCACAAGGAGTGCACACTAGTTTTGTTTATTCCAAGAATCGTTTTTAAAATGAACTTTCTCTGGGATTAAGGGAGGCTAGGAGTCCGTGAAGGAAGTCGGGGAAACGTGGGTCTTTTTCATTATTTCCTGGTTAAGGATCACATTCCAATAGAGTCTACGGAAAGAGTGTTAAGCCGAATGCCTCTCTGTGTGAATAAATATCTGCGGAATAGGCTAGCCTACTTGAATTCATGACAGCAGTCAATATTTAGAACTGAACCAAGCATTGTTTGTAGTTATGGAGAGATTGCTGTGGTTTAGGTGGCACTATAGTCTGGGATGGACTTGGTGGACAACCAATAAGCATCTGCAGCCACCTCGATCTTTTGCTGCTTGGCTCCAGTTTAGGTGGACAGTTCGGATCCGGAAATTGTTGTTCATCCGCTCTACATGAGTCGTTGTACTTGAACCTCCTCATCCATTGGACATACCTTTGCGCCGTAGAGCAGGACTGGGTTGGTCAACATTAGTCGAGAGAGGGCCTAACTACACAATTGTCGTCTTAGCCCAAATGATTGGCAAGGCTTAATCTTCGTTTAGTCTCAGCTTTGTCTGATTTTTTTTAGCGGTTTCTGGATAGACAAAGTCCATTTTAGCCGGTTTCGTTTCCATGGTCACAAAAGCACTACTGACACCATACCATCGGCATATTCCAACAGTTGCGCTGACTTTTGAGAGATTGTCCCTCTGATGTTGGCGTGTGTGTTCTGCACAAATCTTTCAAGAAATCACATGGCAGCGCGTTGCCTTTTTTGGAACAGCATACATTTATCTTGCACAACCGGGCTATATAGCTCCATATGTCTTGTCTCTATAGATGCTGTCGTAGGCTACCTTACAATCAATGAAAAAAAGTGATCTAGGTTCGGTTCAAGGTTCGGTTCAAGGTTCAAAGCCTTTACTTGTTCTTCTTACCTTCTGGTAAAACTTCTGAACCTCATTTTTTAGTAGCATCTCCGTATTTAATCAATCGCGCCTATCTCCAGCTTCCTCCTAGAAGCCGGTGTTCATCCGCTCTGTATGCCATCTGTTATCTTGCATTGGCTACCGACACTGTTTGTCAAACCAGTGGTTTCGTTGTGGTGTTTGAGAGAGGGCATCCCTGAAGGCTTTTTGGCAATGTAACCACAGCTTTTCAGAACTTGATGCTATCGGTAGAGGATCCCTTTACAGATGAAGGGACACTCGATCGGTTCTGGGGATTTCTTGTGATTGCAGCATTCTAAGTTCCTCTCTGTTCTGGACATCCGCATCCGTACCTTGCCCACACTAAAGTAGCAGTCCAAGTCGATATTTGCTTCTCGGAACGTTCGCACATCCATCATACTGGAAGAGTGCCTTAAGTCGATCGCAATATAATCAGTCTGATTGACATGTGGATATTTGCTTTCTAAGAGTATTGCCAAGGAGGCTATCCCTTCCTAGCTGTACGCTAAGATCCCCCAGGACAAATTTAATCAGAGGCTCGTACGTCTTATCGAAGAGAAGCTATCTATCTTATTATCATATTTCTCCTTTGTGGAGGCATGAGTCCATATCACACTAATGTTGGAGAATTAGTCCTAGTCTAGTTCACATGCCTGAAACTCAAGACTTCTTGTCTGCGTCTGCATCCTATAACAGACCTTCACTCTTCTCTTTTCGGTTTGCGGCCCGTTCCATCACACTTCCTGGTTCGTGCTAATCTTTGTTTCACAGCAGTCCGGGGTCTCTACTGATTATTCGGCTGTACGTGGTCTGTTAACATTCCCCTAGTAATGTCGCATTGGGATGACACTAATGGTTCAACCTGACTGAAACTGGTAGACGCCACCGTTGATTCCATCTTCCCCTGGCGCCTAGTGAGACAGCACTCCTGACTCCAATTCTATCTAAATATTCCTTTTGCCGCCCAAACGAGGTATCGCAGCTAATGAAAGTAAGTAACTCAAAAACATAGGTAACCAACACAAAAGATACATTTTAACCTAAAAAATGTACCTCGACTCGTTCTTTCGCTAAATGTTTCCAATATCACATTCCTTACTACAAATCGACTTAAAGCAAAAAAACCCATATAGAAAAGCTACAATCCGCCTGGAACGGATCATATGATCCCTATGACCTAGCCCTCATTAAGTGGGCGTGGTCGTAAGACATTTCTTTGTCGAATAACAACGATATCTCCCAATGTTTGCTCATGTTCTCTGCAAAGTTTCATCGAAATCGGTTTTCGGATTTAAAAACGCCCCCCAAAAGTGGGCGTGGCCAAACCTGATGTACAGACGACTTGTAGAGAATTCAAATATCTAAATATTTCGTCTTCAGGACTTTTTCGATTTCAAACAAAATAGAAGCCCAAACGTGAATTTGCGTCCTCCTGACTCAAAATTTACTTCTCTATGTTACAAACTTTGCGTCAAACTTAATACACCCTTGGATGGGATTAAAAACAAAAACACAAGACAATTCCCAACAAGCTTACTTTTACTTAAATGTAATTAAATTTCAAAAGCTATACACTCCTTAATGGTACTGGTAGACTACAAGGACGACGACGACGACGAAGATATTTTTGCAAGGAGTAACTTTTGCTGACTCACACCCACCCTTTCCGTGTTTAACAACATTTTTCAAAAACATTCCTTCCTCCACAATCAGCTTCATCATTCTATTTCAAGTAATTACCCACAAAGGAGCTAAAAACTCTGTCCGGCAAAAAATGAATGAAAAACGAGCAAAACCCAGAAAGAGTTTCGCACAACACAACGAAAGGTGTTAAACAGCAAACCGAGAAAAAAAAGATATGCATGTATATGTAGGTACACCAGGACACTTAAGATAGAGGAATTGCAAGGATACACACTCTGACTTGGCACAACTTTACAAAAAAAAAAAATCAAACTTTGACCAAAAAAGTAACCACAAGCTGTTAACCAAGAACAACAACTGGAGGGCTGCCGTTGTACTACGTCCAAGAGAATCCTTTTGACGTTGGGTACACGATGCTTTGTCAAGGACTTGTCCGCACGTACATACATACCTACCTACCTTGGGTGGTGTTGATGTAAAAAATAGCCCTTCTGTGTTTACCGCTAATGAGAGTTTTTCAAGATTGCTTCGTTTCGCGTGTCCCTTGTCCAGGACATTGATCACTCGTGTTTTTCGTTTTCTTTTTAAGATTTGTATCCTCGAAGGAATTTTTAAACAAATCGGCGTGGTGGCAGGCGAAGCCCTGGGATGCTTACCCCACCAAGAGAGATTCACTACGAGCAGCGGTTTGGAAATTGGAGAAAAGGGAAAGTGGGCATTTAAAGGATTGTTGTGAGGAGTAGGACGATATAAATTATGTTGGACTGATTGAGAAGATTAAAAATTAAAAAAAAATGTCCTTCAGTACATTTGCCTTTTTTCGTAAATTTTTTGGTTGAAAACAGTTCTAGTTTGTGACTTGAATGCGCTGTCACATCTGAGCGGACCACGTTCTCATCCAACCTGAACCTTCACGAACAGAAAAGACATCTTCCGAGATTCATGAGCAAACATAACGTGAATTACTAGGATATCAGGAGCAGGAGCAAGTATACCACACTCTCAGTCGAACGAAATATGAAACTAGTTCACATTGGCTCCTCCCACTGCGACGGGATATATTTATTCTCCACAAATTCGCGAGGAAAATACAGGGTTGTTACTGAGCGATAAGAAAACTTTTTTTATCTTTAGGGCTGACCGACTGGATTTCTTTTCTTGACATTTGCGTGGTTAGATTGACAGATTGACAAAACATGTTACCACGCCGCTTCCACATAAACGTGAATAAAAGATGTCATCTGATGAGATGAATTGCTGAAATACTGCAATCTAACCTGACCTACATATGCACATTACAACCAATAAAGAAACACAAAACAGAAAGTCATGTGTCGACATAAATGTCAAATGTCAAATGTTTGTCGTTCTATATTGTGATCACACTCTTCGGCACGAGAATTATCAGGATACCAGCAGCAGCAGCAAGTATTCTGGCCTGGTAAAATCTCAGTCCGGAAAAAACGGGAAATTATTTAGTTTTCATTGGCTCCGCCCACTGCAAGGGGATATTTACACATGTCGTATGGTAAATTATTAATGTGCCACCAGGCCTGTTATTGAGGTATAAAGACAAAATTATTATAATGGACGTAAAATAAGAGTGTCATCCATAGAGTTAAATTGAATCAACAAGATTATTTCGAATTTAATTTGTTGATACTGCCAAAGCGCATGAAATGTCAGCCTATTAGTAAACATGAGTACAACTGAGGCTCTAATCTTCTATAGAGTGGCTCGGCGTTAGTTACGCATCAAGTCTGACCAACATGCAATAGCGACACGACGTCCATAAGGCAGTCAAAACTAGTTGAATTAAAATACATTGACAGTGCGACCTAAGGCTGTGTTCATCGTCTAGCGATGACTTTTCGCACGATTTCCAGAGATATCGCTGCTATCCAAATCCCAAGCGATAGAGTGTTTATGACAGATTTTGTCTAGTTTATTCATTTTTGACAGTTGTACTCGTCGTTCGCAGTCGCTTGAAGTTCATATGAACTTGTATAATTGATCGGTAGCAGCTAATCGCGAGAATTCGCTTGACGGTAACCACACCATAAATTCAGGAGAATGCCTGACTTTGTTGCTTGATTTAGTTTGTGAAATAGGCAGCCTAGTCAACAAATCAAGGATTTCATGTCCTCATCCCACCATAGCAATCCCCAATCGGCCAATCACCACAATGTTATCTAATCTTAGGCTGCGCTGAAAGGTATAACTTTGTATCAATACTTGCTTTCCGAATAACTATTGCAATGGCTGGCTTTTTGGAATAAGAACTTTTGTCAATGCCAAAATGTTGTCAGTTTCGCACGAAAGCCCATTCAGACTACTGACTATATGGTTACTGGTTACTTTTGTTCATTAACACCCTCACTTTTATTCCACTCTGTTGTTCGTGTTTGATTATTTTGAAATAGGTACGTACAAGATGACATATTTAATTTTACACTCATTATCAATTGTTTTCACAAAAAATAAAACGTTCTCCTCTACCTCTATAACAATCCTGGAGTGGGAGGGGTCAGTATAAAGTAGTTTCGTGTTTTCTTCCAAAGTGATATTTCAGCAGGGCAGACTACGTGCTGTTGCTCTTGGTATCCTGGTAATTCACGTGTCGAAAAGTGTGATCACAACATAGAACGACAAACATTTGACATTTGACATTTATGTCCACACATGACTTTCTGTTTCGCTTCTTTATTGGTTGCTAAGCATGGGATGGTAGTAGTCCATTTGTGTATTTGTGTGATTGGACAACATAGGGTTACTAGTTAAGAAGCTACGTTCAGGCGACTGTCAGATGTGACAGTCAGCTGACTATGATGAAATGTATTGCAAGGTTGTTAGATTTTCTCCCGATTTCTGTCAATTTATTGTTAGATGAATCGCATTTTTTTATTACAATATTGTCAGATCAAAAACTGGTAGGTCACACGGTTGTCAGGCATGAGTCACGAATCAATGTTAATTATTATCTGGGTTTCTTGCTGCTGCTCCTGGTACCGACATGTTTCACTGAGTTATTGGCATTCGATATGAAGTGGAACTTGAGAATCACGGACAAATCGACTCTGTAATAGATGTCCCGCTTTGACTGGGACATACTTAATGTGGCTTGCTCGTAGCCTGGGGATTCATTTTGCTTTTGGTATTGTTTTGAAGCCGAATCCCTGAACAAACATTTGCAATGAAACTGTAGCTTTATTGACATTCTTCCACTTATAGATCATTAAGTAGGACAAGTACTTTTTAATATGAGAAACGCTGCCTAACCTTACGTAGTATATCGGTATATAGTCTTCGACTTAAGGAATGGGTATTTCTAGACACAAATTTAGCTAAAAGTTTACCTACGTTCTGACCAATTTCTTAAACGAATTCTTTGTCTTAAGCCATCCCCTGCCAGGAGTTACATCAAAACCAAGGAAGTCGGAAACATATTCTGTCCCGCTATTGAGTGCGCCTTTTTGTTGGTAGCAAGTATCAGTGGCCATTCCATTCTTATTAAATTCATTGGTTTTCGTTGACTGGAAGTTGAGCTGCAGGAGTATAAAACTGTGCAAGCTATATCCACTAACAAATTTGCTACACAAAAGGTCTTCGGAATCGCCTCGAAGCTGGAAACTGGAACATGATGTGACCATGCTAATGCAGTCTAGTAAGTCGTCCAGTATCGAGCCTATTATTCGACAGAGACAAATGGTAGTCATGTGGACCTGTTCAAAGGAGTCCTTTCCTTTGTTTCACTGCTAACCTCTGTCGTATAACCGGCACCCATTTTGTCAACGTAGGCAAATGTCTATCGGAATGCCACTACAGTTCTTGGCTTAAGACTAGTTGCCTGCAGCCAAGCTGTTTTGTCCCTGAGATGAAACCAAAAAGTGGAATTAGTTCGGTGGCATATACGTAACCGTTGTTTCCATACATTTTTCAGTACAACATTTTCTATTTATGGAATCGAAATCGGAAGAATTAATATTACAACCCAACGCGTGGTGATCCTTTTTGAAAGCAACAATTCGCGCAACTCAGTACTTGTTTGTGTTTTCATTTGAAGTAGAACTGTTTGTTTATTTATTTTCATCTTGCCATAGTAAATTTTTTTTCAAAATTTAGTATCTAGATTCTTATAATAGTTGGTTAAAAAAATAATTTATTATAATTATGAATTCCCTACCCAACCATTTTTTTATTGCTTACTACCTGGTGCCTGGTTGCAAAAAAAAAAACAAAAACAATAAAATCAAACCATTCACACTATCATAAAAAAAAAAAACAAAACTACATCAACGACTTTAAAAAAAAAAAAAAAACAAATACACATTCTAAATCATTAAAAAAAAAAAAAAAACAAAATGCAAAACCCACAAAAAATGCAGGAGCTACAGCTGCATCTTGGTGTCTTGCAGCAGCATGCGGCACTTATTGGCGGACCAAATGCGACCTCATGCCCCATTTGCCATAAATTGTTTTTGGGCGGCGAAGCACTAATGGAGCATATGAAGCATACACACAAGGATCCAAATGCCTCCGGTGTTGCTAGTAAGTATCAATTCCGAAATAACATTTCTTTTTTGTTTGTTTTATTTCATTTTGTTGGGTACAGTGTATATGTTTGGTTTCAGTCAGAAATGGGATTGTCCTTTCCAAAGGATACTGGGACTTAGTTTTGTAAATTGAAGGCTTTTGTTTGTTTTTGTTTATTGTTTGTCTTAAGCTAGATACAAACTCTCTATGAAACTGAATGCTGTCAATGCCTTGAGAGACCTATGATCCAGATAAATAGTTCCACAAAAACCTTGTGTTTTGCTTAGTGATGGTCAGTACCATCGTTACTTGATTCGCCACCAGTATAGACCAGTTCTGAGATCACTCTCAAAAGGGCGCTATTTGTTAAACTGCGAACCCTTATTCCGAATCTAAAGGTCTAGATTTTCAACAGTTAAGGCTGTGTTCACGGTCAACCGAACTCGCTGCTAGCGACCAATTACACAGAGCGACGACAAGCGACTTCAAGCGACTGCGAGCGGCGAAAACAACTGTTAAAACACGAATAAAGCAAAGCGAAACCGATCTGTCAGAAACACTCAATCGCTTGACAGTGAACACAGCTTACCAAAAAATTGTTTGGCCTTCAATAGAAGGCGCTTACACTGCTACCCTCATGCCTTTGGAGGCCATACTTAAACTGACAGCTTTGAACTTGAAATCTGACAAGCACATATGTATGTACATCTAGAAAGAGTATTTTCCGTTTCATTTCATTACTGTTTACATAAAAAAATGATTTTACAGTGGCTTCTCGCATTAACCATAAACAATTTGTTTCTCTCTCTTCTTTCGCTCCTGTTCCTGCCCTCAATCTCAATTTAACTAACCTTGTTCCAACTCCATTTACGCCCGATTTTCCATTCAAAAATGAAATCATCAATCCATCAAACTCATCACCACCACCACCGCAATTACCATCTCATCCAATGCCATCAACCACACCAACACCTACTACCACAACTGCGAAAACATGCTCATTTTCTGTTAAAAAAACATATCCGTTTGCTGAAAATCTTGGTACCGCTTGTTTACAATCCACCGATCCCTACCTAGCGAAACGTAGAACCGCAAATCATCCGTGTCCGGTATGTGGTAAGCATTACGTCAATGAGGGGTCACTGCGGAAGCATCTGGCGTGTCATCCGGAAACATCACAACTCACCACCAGCCTAAGGATGTGGCCGTGTTCAGTATGTCAGGCGGTGTTCACTCATGAGAATGGTAAGTTTTTTGACGGAAGACGTGATGGGGCCGGACTTATGTATATTTTCGTTTTGGTTTGTTTTTTTTTTTTTTGTTTCTGTGTTTAGGCCTCCTGACGCACATGGAGCATATGAGAATGGATCCGAAGCATCAGTTTGCCGCCCAATATGTTCTATCGCGAGCGGCAGCTGAACGTCGAGAGCGAGATTCGATACTGGCGGCTACTTTGGCTGTCTCGGCGTCTGGTTCCGGTTTGTTACCAATGGGCGGTCCGGGCAGTGGCGACGGTGGTGGTGGAGGGTCGAACTCAATGTGTCCATCACCATCGGCGAATTCAGAGTGTTCCTCGAATGGAAGACTATCGTCGGCTGGTTCGGATCCCGGTTCTGGCCTCCTCAACAATAATAACAACAATTGCAGTAGTAAGCTGAGTGATATTCTTCGATCGGGCCATGGCAACCATCTGCATTCGCAGTACGGTGTTGACGACTTACATGCAAACCGAATGTCATTAATGGCAGCTGCAGCGGCGGGAATCGTTTCTCAATCGGGTGGCGGAAACGGTGGTGTACCCGGCGGAATGGGTTCACCGGGAGCGATAGTTGATACCACCAGCGCTGGGGCAGCCGTTCAAGCAGCCGTTGTTAATTTAGCGGCTGCCATGCGTATGAATCAGCAAGTTAACAGTGTTAGTTCGGTGACGGGCGGTAGTAATGGGGGACTCGGCGCGACGGGTCAACCGGGAACGGGGAACGGGCCTGTGATATCGTCTTCTCCGTCAGCTCTGAGTAATGCGGATACAGCTGCAACAGCTGTCGCGGCAATGAACGCGATGCGTGTTTCAATGGCCGCCGATTCAATGATGCGTTCTAGCATGGGTGTCGATCCGATCTCACACCAGAGTGGCCACCACCATCAGCACCACCATCATCACCAGCATCATCATCAACAGAACTCCCCCGAAGCAGCCTTACGTATGCAACAAGCCGAAGCGATACTACGTTCTCAAGCCGAAGCCGCTATTCGGCTGGCAGTTTCAGTAGCAGCGTCTAGCAGTAACGGCAGTGTGGCAGTTAATAATGATCTCGCGGCAAATAGCCGCCTCAATAATGGTCCCGTGGCAGCATTTGGCGGCTCTGCCACTGTACCCTCGGTTCAATCAAACAACTCTGGTAATAACAGTGCGCTTAGCAATTCTACAAGTAATAGCACGGGTAACACGCAGCCTCAGCAGCAACATCCGCCTCAGTCTCAAACGCCGGGCAGTGCTAACTCAATTAGTCATCAACAGCATTCACAACAATCATCGCAACAGTCCCAGCAACAGCAGCAGCAGCAACAGCAGCAACAACAGCAACAGCAGCAACATCAGTCACAGGTGAGTCCAGACTTAAGTGAAGCTATCCGTCTGCAGGAGCATCGATTAGAACAAGCCTTACGCTTGCATAACGATGCCAGGGCTTTGAATTTTCTAACAGCCGCCAGTAGTAATGGTGTTGCTGCTGCCGCAGCGGCAGCTGTTAACCAACAACAACAACAGCAGCAACAACAACAGCAGCAGCACAATAGTAATCCATGAGATTTTAGTTTCTTCTGAGCGTTAGGCGATGGCAGTGTTTGTACCGAGGCACAATAAAAGGCCAAAACCAGGCAAACGCTCGCGTTCAGAAAACTTCTAGAATTTATCAGACGTATGTAAATAGAGAACACAAATGTATTCATAAGTAAAACAAAAACTAAAACAAAACCCAAACTGATATAAATTGTAAATAAACATTTAAGCAAACGTAGTATTCCTGGTAAAAACTGTAACAAACAGAGAATAAATGAAAGGAGCTTGGGTCGATGCAGTGTTCTCTCTTTTTGATTCTCAAGCGAAGTAGTTAAGTTAGATTTTCCGTTTGAATGTGATATTTCTGATTTATTCTTTTGAATTGATTAGACTATTCCGCGACCTCATTTAGTCGTAGGTATTTGTTTGGGATTTTAATTTTTTTTTCGAAAATGTTTAGCTTTGTTTGCACAACCATTTGATACATTTTATACAAAATTTCTATTCAAAAACAGACTTACGACAGACATTATCTACTAAAAATTAACCGGCCTCTGACCTAAAAGACACAAAATTCAAAAATCAATAAACGACTACCGAAAAGAATAATTGGAATACATTTTTCCATTAACTTGGAACGCCAGTTCCAGCCAACATACTATACGACTAAGGGAGTATTTTCTTTTTCATCAATCAGTAGTTCATTCGAAATTCCTTTCAAAGATTTAAATCTAAATCAAGACTAAAACATATATTATTTAAAAGTTTACCATAATGAGAGAGGACGCTTCAAACAATCCAAAACAATGTCCATTCACTGCGGAACCCAGCCCAATGAATATCGAGGAAAATAAAATAAAAGAAAATCAGGAACATAAATAGTTTAATAAATTATATTACCCGAAAGAGAAATCGATACTAGTACTGAAATATAAGTGAAAACATTAATTATTGTGCAAATGTGAGAATGCGATAAATAAACTTAAAGATATCATTTAAAACAAAAATATGTTTAGAGGAAAACTCGACAAACTATAAATTTAATTAAACATAGCAACATTAATTACAAAATTATATATATACATATATATATATATATAAGAGTATGTGTGTGTTTGCAGATGGATGAATGCGTGTGTATAGGAATCACAACAAAACAAAAAAATATGTGTACATATTTATGTACCCTCCAACATAAAAGCAAAAGCAAAAGCAAAAAATACAAATTAGCTACATAAGAAGAAAAAAAAAAACAAAAACATAATACAAATTTAATTTTTTTGTATGATTTTAATTCTCTAGGCGCGAATAGAACACAAAAACAGAATACATTCTTTTTTAACTCAAATAAATTTACTATTCAAAAAAGCAATGATTGTGAGAAAGGAGTGCGCAGTGCGATGATGTCGGATAATAAATTTAAAAAAACACCAAAAACAAAAAAAAATAAATGTAACAAAAATCTCTAGCAAATAAATATTAGTCAACACCCAACCTCATCGCAAAATGTTATTTCTTATTTATTGTTTCTCAACGGAATTTAGAAACGTAAATGCTTCCTACAGTTATTTTTCTTTTTTCGTTTCCATTTTGATTTCCAAAAAACAAAAACACAAAAGAATAAAAACCACAGCAAAACCAAAATAATTATAAAAAAAAAAACAAAAAACAAAAAACCAAAACAAATTCTAAAACAGTCTTTTGTTATAACAAACAAAAATTAACCAAAATTTCAAAATTTGTTTCAACATTTGGTTTGTTTTATTTTCCGATTAAAAATAAAAATTTTAATAGACTAACAAAAACAAATTAAAAAAAAAAACCAACGAAAGAAAAGTTTTTAAAAGGAAAAAAAAACCAAGTCACACAAATTAAAGTTAAAAAAAAACCAACAAATTACCTCTTCGGTTTAATCTATTTTTTATACCAAGCAAAAAATATAAACAAATTTTCCATTTTTCCCGGAAAATTTTTGCAAAACAAAATGTGTTTCTTTTTTTACCAAAAAAAGAAAAACCTAAAAATTTGAAAAAAAAATCTAAAAAAAAAGTGCAGTATATTTCATGTCCCATTTGAAATATATGTATAATCTATGTTGTGCAGTGAATAACTTAGTTTTTTTATTGTATATGGATGAAAAAATGTAAATGTCAAATATGCATTGATAACAGCTTGCATATCTAGTGGGCGTATTGATCAGAAATACTCGATCGTTCATCGTTGACAGCCTTGAAGTGACATTTAGTTCATAATGTGTTCTCACATTATCCTCTGGAGATTTCATCCAACATCACACGAAGTCCAATGTGAGAACGGAAATTTGTTGATAAATTTCAAAACAAACCAAACAATTGATGTGACAAATCAAAATTAAACAATTTCGGCCAAAAATAAAGTAATGATACTAAACAGAGAAGTACACTATTGCGAGATGGGTAAAGGTAAGTTTTTGCCTGTGAAAACATATTCAGATATTTGGATATGAATTTGGATGAATTTCAAGGATAGAAATTCTGACCAGAACCCCATTAAATTCCAAATTATTTGAATAGCCAATTCGTTGCTTTAAGAGCAGAGATTAAAGAATGCACAGTGTGGCTGATTCAAAAATAAATAGGAAGTTTCGCTTTCTATCTACCAAATCATGTGAAATTGCAATTTCTTCAAATACTTAAAACACAAAATTCCATGTGGGGTGCCCCCTGTTTAGTCTCGAGTGGCAAAACACAAAATTTCTCCTCATTTAGAACGGACACTACCCACTTGTCCGGCGTAGTCTGAAACATAGCACCTGAGCCTCAAACCCACTACATTACACTTCACAAAATGTAGCCTATCTTCTCCGACATGAAGGAGTGTATTAAGCTTTAACTCATAGTAGTAGATGCTCTGATTATTTCAGATAGTCACGGTCGCATCAAAGTATAGGAGTCAACAAGACAAGTCAAGTCCAATCACCTAAGGGATCAGAACGACAAAGCCCAAAGGGGATATTCAAAGTTGTTTTCCTCAGTGAAATAGAGAAACATCGAAACCGAAAAACTCAGTGGCGTAGACAATTCCTATAAGTAAGGCAATTAGTAGAGAAAATCTTCGTATTCCTAGGGAGTTCTTGATCCCTTTAAGGATTTGTCAAAGTTAGAACTACAAGAAAATAGGTGTAGGTGTATTTCGGCTTGGAACAGTAGCTCCCTAAAGAGAGTCTCGTCTAGATCTTACCTTGCCCCATGCTTTAGCCCATCTCGTAGAGGTACTAAATAATAATAAACAAAGATTTATAATAATAAATAGAAATAATAACAAGAAAAAAAAAAACAAAAACTAACAAACACTTAACAACACATTTAAGCATCCTTCGTTCGCTTTGAAAATAAAGAATAATAAACAAAAAAAAAGAAAACAATTTTTTATTTAAATGCATTTTGTTACCACAATTCGATCAGAACTAATTAATATAATACAACTCATGTTAAACAACAGCAAACAAAAAAAGTACACGTTTGGCACATATAATACATATTTGGATGAAAAATGCAGATAACAATTTAAATTTTTATTTTTCAATAGACCCCCTACAACAAATATCCTTTAACTGCCAAACCAGTTGCACTAAATGTTATTGTTCCATCAACCGAACAGTAACGTACTACAGTAGCTGGCTCCCCATCACATGTTTATAATAAAAAAATAAAAAAATAAAAACAATATATATATACACATATATAATAAATAAATAAATACAATACCAATATACGTACATACATACCTATATGTATACATATTATCATACCACTTGCTAGATATAAATGAAAAAAAAAAAAAAAACGTCAAGGATCAGAAAAAAACAAAAAACAAAATATTCAATGATACTAACATAACTAAGATAATAAACTACTTCTGAGGGAGTGCTTAAGGAATGCATTTTGAAAGGAATTCTCCGAAGCACTCCTTCATTTACATATGACGTGTGTTTACAATGTATGTTATAAATATACTACCTACATAGTAATTCATAGTTGCAATAGATTTTTTCCTTTAGTGATATTTATTTTCCGAACAACGCATGCATGTGTGTTATGTAGAGAGACTATAAGTTTGTACATAAGTTTTAGCAATATTTTATTTAAAGTTAAACACGTATGCTTTCGTTTTTCTATATACAATTAGTCATTAACATAAGAATAGGTAATAAAACAAAAACAAAAAAAAAACAACACATCATTTCAAATAAATAAAAGAAAACAATTCTAAGAATTTACTCCACAGAAATGTATTAAACACTGATGGAAACAGATAAAATAAAAAAAACAAAAAACAATAAGAAAAGAAGCAAAGCAAATAGAAACAAAAAATGAAACTCAATTGCAATAGCCCGAAAACCAAGTCACACTTGTGTTATACAAACAATGAGAAAACATACATAAAAATATATGAAAAATAAAAAGTAAACTACGCATTTTCAGATAAAGGATACACCCAATCAACAGCAATAGTTATAGTCGTTTTCATTTCCTTTTGTTTTCCTCTTCTTTTAAAAACTTAACATACAAAACAAAGTAAACAAATAAATAAATAAATAAACAACTAAGTTGCAATAGCCCAAAAAGCACATACACCACAAAATCGTATGTGTCACACAACAATTGAATAAAAAAAGAACAACTTTTTTTTATTTTAAATTTAACAACAAATAAAGAGAAATAGCCCAAAATAAAACAAACAAACAATGTAAACCAAAACGAAATCAGTTGCAATAGCCCAAACTCATGTTGGAGAAAAAAGAAAAAAAGAAAACTTAATAAAAATACTTTTATGTTTTTTTTTTTTTTTTTTTCTGACATGACACTCACTAAGATACACTCATAAATAAAATAAAAAAAAAGTAAAAAAAAAAAAATAAAGTAAACTAAACAATACACAATACTTTAAAAATTTTATAGTAAACTTTTTTTTGTTTTAAGTTTGTTATAAAATACTACAATAGCCCAAACGCATGGGTATCTCTCAACCTACATATACCTGAGGATACCCATGTTAAACAAAATATTCTACAACACAAGTGTTTAAATCGTTTTAAGTTGATATTTAAGTTTCACGATTTTTCGATAAGCAATCCAATTAATAAAAAAAAAAAAAAACTAAATATACATATATTAACACTAAGCCATCGAAATCTGATTTCTTCCTTTCAAATAGAACATAGTCTTAAAACTAAACTAATACGACTACTAATAATATATAAATACAATATATGAATGCAATATAATATAATTTTAAATAAATGAAATTGAAAAATTTGGTTTTTCGTTTTTGGTTTTTGGTTTCTATTTATGTGTTATATGTTGCAGCTTCAGAACAACATAATATTTTTTGTTTTTTTTTTGTCGAAATTTCAACAGCAAAACTAATTAAAAGAATAAATATTATAAAATTAAAACCAATTAAATTAGCCGCCTATATGAATGTGCATGTACTTAAAGTAATTCAATGTTACAACATAAGATAATTCTTTGCTGTTTTCTTACAATAAACCAAACATATTGGCAGCAATATTCAAAACACCAAAACAAAAAAAAAACATAAAAAAAAATTAATGTTTCTTTTAGCTTTTTACTTTAAACAAAAGAAAGTATATACAAGTCAAATCTTTCACATCTTTTATAAAAAAAAAATAACAAAAAAACAAAAAACAAAAATAAATAAATAAATAAAATACAATCGACTGTTCTGATGTAATATATAACAAACAAAAAATTAATCAACATAGTTATAACACCATTTAATGTTATTTGCTTAGTGAATATTAAAACAACACTAGTTCTAAGTATATACTACAAAAAAATACACGTCAAGTAAAACACTTAAAATAAAATAAAACCAAACTACAACCGATATATAGTATTTGGTAGATACGAAAACCAACACCAGAAGAGAAAAGAAAAACCTACGACCACAGTGATCAACATCAAGAAACAATTAGAGAAAAGAATATAAAACAAAAAAAACTTTAGCACAGCAGTAATGCACTTAAAAAATTTTGACAAAAAACCAAAACAAAATTATTTAAAAAAAAAACCATACAACTTTTGTCCGGGAAAATAAAAAAACAAAAAAAAAATTAAGAAAAACGAAGACCTATTACATTTTAAAAACCCATTACACTTATGTTTTCAAGTTATTTATTTTCATTTTTGTTTATTTCTTTATTTCAGAAAAGGCAATCCCAGTATATAAACTTTATGAAAATATAGAAAATAGAAAAATGGATATGGATATCCTCCAAGATGCAAGGTTTCGTAATTTTTATTTATTTAATTTTTTTTTTTTCGTTTTACTTAAGAAACTATAAGATGAAATAGTTGTAAATCTGTTCCGTAAAAGCAATCGCGCGTAACAATGTGCATTCAAAGTAGATTGCATTGATTAGTTTTGAGTGAATTTTCTATTCAAAACCAACCGTTTCCAGTTTGAATTCGAATTAAGGGGGCAGCTTATGATTCTCAGTAATATAGATGCGAAGCGTAAAGTTCTCGAATCTTCAAGTTACCAGAGATTATAGCACACTTGTCACAGAACAGTTTAGAGAAAATGCCCCGCGAAGAATTTTGAATTCTATATAGTGCCTCGCATAAGAAATCGATATAACCAACCAAATAAGCAATCTTAGACTATACGTACACCATGCGGAACAAGCGAAAAAAAAGGAAAAAAACAAAAACACGTTTTTTACACAAAGATACATTACTCGGCATGGAATGCATTTTACCATTTTACAGAATTTCTTTAGTTTTTCGTTTGCATTTAAAAGTTACAAAACAAAAATGAATGGCATCTATATCAAACACTTTTGTTTCTAATTTATATTTTATTTTTAAGAATGCAATAAGTGGATCTAGATATTTTATTATATACAACTACAGCAATCGCATGTTTGTTTCAATATTATAACGAAAAAGAAAACCAATAAAAGTAAGTAAATTTATAAAAAACAAAACAAAAAAAAACAAAAAACGAAACAAGTCCTTTTACACTGAAGATTAAAAAACAAAAAACAAAAAAAGTGCAATTCGTTTTTTATTGAAAAAACAATTCTTCTGTTTATTAGTTTTGTGCAATTTAGTTTTTCTTTTCGACATAACATACTTCCTATTGATTCCATTATTTAATTTAGTGATATAAACTTTTAATTTTAATACTTTTCTTCTTTTTTTTTCAATTATAAATCAAATAAAACAAGAAATAGGAATCGAAAAACAAAATATTTACTTGTAGATTAAAATATAGCTGTTTTTTTGTTTTACTGAGTGAACGACGAATGAATGTTTATGCTGAAACAAATGATTTTACTTAGTTTCATAATAAAATTCTATATTTAATTGTGCAATGAAAGAAATAAGATTTAAAAACAAAAAAAGGGTAAATAAAACCATAATTATGTAACAAAATTTTAGAAAAATTATTTAACCTATATTTTGCAAGTTTTGCACTGAATTCTAACACGTTATTTTCGGGAAAAACAAATTTAATACTATATATAGCAAATTAATTGTAGATATTTTCATAAGCAAAAGAAAAAAAAGTACTAAAAACAATTTCGAGAATGAAAAGTACCCGTCAACATTTTATAGTTGTCATTGTTTTGGAAAGTAAAAACTTGCTTTAAGTTTTACCTTAGTTTAAAGAAAAGTCAAATAATAAATGAAAATAAAACCACAACACACTAAACCACAGACTGAATGTATTGAATTGAGTCTCTTATATGTTCTTTCTTCCTCCGTTTTATTTGTTTTCTTATTACAAAAAAACATTATAAATATATATATAAAAAAAAAAAACTACAAGAGTAATATGTATTATAAATATATTTTGAAAATATTTAAAAGAATATTTTCATAAAATTACCAACAAAAAAAAAAACATAATAATTAAAATGTAAGTAAAAATCAAAACGAAAAAGAATGAAGGGAAAAGCGAGAAAAATTAAAAACAAAAGATATTCGATTTATTTCTAACTTTTAGTGGAAAAAAAAAAACAAAGAAAGAAAAAGATTTTAGTTTATAAAAAGAAGAAAAAAGAAAACAAATTTTGAGGAAGAAAATTCAGAATAACAAGATTAATATTTAAATGAATGGTAAAAAGAAATTTCACATAAAATTCAAACTTTTATGTACTATAATATAAAGAAAAAATAACAAAAAATAATATATTATATATTATACTATTTAATAAGTACTTATTTATTATTTCATAAGAATTACAATTACAATAAAGATCCTTCAGTAAAAAAAGTATAAATATTTGTAAGTTTTGCCTCTGCTGCTTGTTTTATTGCTTACCCCTTGGAAGTGACCCGCCCTCGCAGTTACAGGTAGTCGTAATAGACAGCTCAGATCTTGCCAATCTTTAGTTTCTTTGGGCTAACGCCTGAGGCGTGGACTCTGTCTAAAGCGGATGAAGAGATTCTCAGTCGCTTCGAGAGAAAGATCTTTCGTCTAATGTTCGGTCCCGTTTGCGTTGGCGGGCTTTGGAGGAGGAAATTCAACGACGAACTATACATCGACCTAGTCAGAAAAATGCGGATCAATCGTTTAAGATAGCTAGGACATGTAGGGCGAATGGACACCAATGCTCCGGCCGGGGCAGACTCTATAAGAAGCCGAGGAAGACTCTATAAGAAGCCGATTATAACGACCTTATTTCGTCGGTCCCTTCACTATCGTTACAAGCGACTTCCACTGTAAATACGTAGGACTCCATCAACCTGTTTTGTTTATACCCTAAGGGTATGTTAAGTTTGTAGCATAGTTAGACACATATTCGTGATCAGCATCAATAGAGAAAACGATAGCGCCATGTCCATCCGTCCGTAAGTCACCAGATTTTGGGCCTCAAATTTTGAGATAGGAGGATGAAATTTCATCCATAACTTCACTATTTTGTTTGAAATCGAAAAATTGTATTAAGACAAAATATTTAGATACTGAAATTCTCTACAATTCGTCCATACGTCAATTTTAGCCACGCCCACCTTCTGGGGGCGTTTTCATCACACAACCGACTTTGATAAAATTTTCCATAAAAACATCAACAAACATTCGAAGATATCATTGTAGTTTGAGAAAAAAGGACGAGCGGCCACGCCCACTTCTTAGGGATAATAGGGTATCATAAGATCCGTTCCAGATGGATTGTAGCTTTTCTGTATGTTTTTAAAGTGACATGAACGATATGAAAAATAAGACTTGAGCAAGGTATGGATATATGTACATACATATGTATACCTACATGAGCCATATCCTTGAACCGACATCTATAGTTTTGGCCTTTAACTTTCAGTTTCACCTTAAGCTTTTGTAAGAGCTTTTTAAACATAGCACCATGAACATACACCGGATAAGGTGTGTGTCATCTACATGTCAGTTGGCCCAACAATGGTTGTAGACTAAGGTTTTGCCCGGACTTGAAAGCGCGACATCTTGTGAGTATATTTGGTAGCCACTGCCGACAGTGCCATCTACGGCCATTTTTGGAACTAACTCACGTAGAACGTCGCGCCTCTTTAGGACACTTTCGACAACTTTTTCCATAGCAACAGTCATTAGCAGGGGAACTAGGTTATTAGAGTTACAAACCTCGCAGGCTGAACTGCATCCCCACACCATTTTGAAGCGATATCTAGCTGTCAGGCGGAAAAACTAACCGTTTTGTCGCATATCTACACCAGGTTTGTGGGGTATCTAGCTGTCAGATGTAGGCAACAGTTAAACATGAATACTAAACCGGAAATAGATTGTATTAAAGGCTTTTAAGCTTCGAAGTGGAAGGCTTTTGGGTTGCGATGGGGCGTAGGGGTAGCACAAGCACTTGAAATACGTCAGACTTTGCTGTAGGTGTCTATAGCGTCAAACTTGAAATATATACGTCACACTTGCTTATAGGCACCTACCTGGAAGTTATTGATGTACGTACACATATGTACATACTGAGAAACAAGGTGGAATTCTGTTCCTTTTTTCCTTACAAGAAAGGCACAACAATCTTTGCAGAACGTTGCTTGTAGTCAGCACATTTTGCGTGGGAATTTCGAAGCCGAATAGCTTCGAAACCTGATACGTCCGACCGTTGATTTATATATCAAATTTCTTAGAAAAATCTAACAGAAGCCATCTAAATTGGAATTGGATTGGATTGGATTTAGAAAAATAATTACAGCCTTGCTGTTGTTGACAAACCTCGTATGGAAAAAACGAATTCGCGTGAGTGGGTAGACCCCGCTGAGAAGTTTTTTGTTTGTCTTTTTCTTTGTAGAAATGAACTGCAACAATGTTTACAGAATATATTGTTACAGTTCTGCTAACTCCGACCATTAGATACTGCTTAGCGTTTAAGAACTCATCTTCCAGTCAAAGAAAGAAAGTCTACATACATATGTATGTATGTACTGAGAGTATATGCGAAGGGTTATATCTTCGAAACCTAAAAAGTTCGATGTATATAACAAAGTTCTAACAAGAAACTTCTGTCATAGGTGGCCCTACAGTCCGGGGTGGACCTGGGCCTTAACCCACAAGCCTCTCTAGTTAGCGCAGTCCTTGGCTAAATGCCTCTAGTTGCGCACTTCAAGTCTTCTTCCACTTATGCTTCCCACCTAAGGCGAGGTCTTCCTCTACTCTGTTGTTCGTCCGCCTGGAATTCGAAGGCTCTTATCTTCGAGCCGGAGGATTGGTGTTCGCTCCACATGCTCTAGTACGCAACAGATGCGTATTTTCCTAACCAGGTCGATGAAGCCTTCCATCACATATTAAAATCTAATCAAAATCGGAATTTAATGCCTTTTATCGTGAAATCTACGCTAATTTCCATAACTGCACGATTTTACATGAAATGGAAAAAATAAAGTGCACGACTGTGTCGTACGAACTTGCACCTCTGTGGTAAAGATTTCTTGGCATTCCGCATTTTCGAAATCATCGCAATACTTCAGTGCGTTTTTTAAAAGAGCTGTCGAACTGTAGGCGTGGCCAATTAAAATATTTGAATGAATTATAGAGAATTCAACTGTCTATCTTTTTTGCCTCAATAATTCTTTTCAATTTGAAGTTAAAGATCCAAATATTGAAAATTTTAGAAGGTGGGCGTGGCTGCTTTAAAATTTTTGTATGACATATCTTACTTATGTATCCCGTATATGCATTTTAAGCCCAATCGGTGAAGAAGTACCCAAAAAACAGCCATCTTATAGCATATAGGCAAACTAACTCAAATATCCAATTTTATCGAGATCGTTAGAGCCGTTTTCGAGTCGGCCTTAGGTAAAGGACCCCTAATTTTGGAGTAAGTTAAGTGTGAACCCACATCGACTGGCTGCAATCGACCATACAGGCAGAGAGACAAACAGACTTTGTTGGATCATAGTAATGCCAAGTTCGACTTTGAAATTTTTCACGAAACCAATACTTGCCCTATAGGTGCAAGTAAAAATCGTAAGGGCAAGTATTTCGATATTCAAATTATTAACAATTCACGCTCGATTGTGGCTTGAAACCACACTGACAGGCACAAAGAGTTTCAGACGTTCATAGAATATACCAGATGAAATCTTGTACGCTATGTTTTGTTCAGCGTAGACCGACTAAAAGATCCCACAGTGCCCCAAGAACTAAGGGACCATCTCTCACGTGGAGTGGAAACTATCAACAGCTCACTGCCCGCCACCATCCAAGATCATTGGTATCCTGTGAAAACTGTTTTCACATCAGGTGCTGAAAGGATTGTCGGCCGATCACAGGGAAGCCATAGTGCGTGGCTGTCCGAGGATACCAGGAGGTCCGTAGAGTGCGACGTGATAAGCGCTGGCTACAGAAGCAGAAGAAGCAGCAGCGAGGTGCGACAGCACAACTGTTTATAGAATCACCAAAGAGCTTATAAGTGGCCGAAGCTCTACTCAACACCCAGTGAAAGGTTTCGACGGTTCGTTGCTTATATCGGATGAGGACCAACTCAAAAAATGGAAGGAGCATTTTGCTTCGGTTCTGAACCGAGTATTCGCCAGCAATATGCACCCAAATCAGACAGAAGTGTCCTCAGAAAGAAATTCCCGAATCCGCACCACCACCCCCAGTAAGGATGAGATTATTACCGCGGTCAGACCACTGAAAACTAATAAGGCAGTAGGACTTGACGGCATTCCCGCGGCAGAGCTATTGTTCCCACTTGTCGGGAGAACATGGGAAGCCGAGAGCTTTCCGGATGAGTGGAAGAAAGGAATGATCGTCAAGCTCCCTAAAAAAGGCAATCTAACGCAGTGCGAAAACTGGAGGGGTATCTGCGTACTGCCTGCTGTGGCCAAGATAATTGCTAGAATCATCCTGGATCCTCCTGTGTCGACCACATCAACACCCTGCGGATTATGGCAGAGCAATGTGTTGAATATCGATCGCCACTTCACCTGCTGTTCATCGATTTTGAAAAGGCGTTTGATAGTGTCAATCGGGAATTTATTTGGCGTGCCTTGCACAGGAGAGGCATTCCTGATATATAGCAATTATCAAGGCTACATATGATGGGTCCACATGTCACGTATTGCACAGAGGAAGGCTGTCAGAGGAATTCGAAGTCCAAAGTGGTGTTCGGCAAGGCTGCATACTTTCACCAACACTATTTTTATTGGTGATTAGCGACGTGCTAAATGCGGCCTTATCAACAGGAAACGGAGGAATTCGATGGACTCTGACATCTGAACTCAAACACCTCGACTACGCCGACGACGTATGCCTGCTGTCACATAAAATTATGGACCTTCACCGAATGACAACAAACGTGGAGAGAGAGGCAGACGTCGTTGGGCTGAAAATTAACTCGGCAAAAACAAAAATGAGCAGCCTAGGACCGAGCTCATCGGCGTGAGAGTTGAGAGTTTTCAATACCTTGGGACTATTGTCTCAACCGATGGCGGAACCGAACTGGATGTAGCCAGCCGAATAGGCAGCCGAATAGGCAGCCGAATAGGCAGCCGAATAGGCAGCCGAATAGGCAGCCGAATAGGCAGGCTGGCTACATCCAGCTCGCAAGCAAGTTTGGCGTAGCAATGCGATTAGCTTAACCACCAAGCTACGACTGTTCCGTTTCAATGTTGAATCCGTGTTGCTATATGGATGTGGTACCTGGAGGGTGACCGCCACTATCACGAGGAAGCTGCAAACGCTCGTCAATAGGTGCTTAGGTTATATCTTTAGGACGAACAACTCTATCAGAGAACGGGCCATGAACCTATAGGCACTACAATACGACACCGAAAGTGGCAGTGGATTGGACATACTCTCCGAAAGGGTGACAGGTCCATAGCTAACCACGCGATGCAATGGAACCCGCTTACTCAGGATGGCAGGATACGCGGCGGTCCTAGGAGTACCCACAAGGGGATACAGGACTTAAGTAAGTAAGTAAGTATGTTGAGGATACTTTGTAATTGGGGCAATTAAGGCGTTCTCCTTTCTTGTGGATTGGATATCCTGTGCTGAGGAACATGACTGCTATTTATTTAAAGTTTTGCAACATCACAATTCTAGTTATCATGCTTCCACATCCATACCTTTACCAAATGAATTGTGTTCGACATAAGTAATTACTTTTCCATTCGTACTACAATTGTTCGATGGATATATATGTACATTTCCTACGAAAACAATGCAAAAGCTTATCTCCACCCTAATCAAATGCAAATGTGCAACTACATATGAATAAGTTCTATCTATCCAGTAGGTTCACCTACACTATGTAAGGCTATTTTTGGAATACCTAAGTTATGAATGCAACGTACATATTTGATTCGAAAGCTCTCTATTCAAATAACAGACGCCATAAAGCAGTATTGATTTTATTTCTGGTATACCTAATCAATTTATGTATTTGCTATTCATCCGATTTGTTTTGCATCTACATACGTATGTGTATGCCTTGTTACCTATGAAAAAAACCTGTTGTTGGGGATGAAACCCTCTGACATCTATTGTAGAGAACAGAAACGTATCCAAGCAGCCTTAAGATTTCGAGAAGATTTTAGGGTGAGCGTCGTTTCAAGGCTGAGTGTACTCATGTTCCCACGACGACACTAGAGAATTGTTTGCGGAGCTCATATGTGTAAACAAAGTCCAAAGATAGAAAGGGAGACCCCAACGTCTGGCAAATGTTTTAGGCTTATGGATTATGGCAGGGCGAAACTTCATTCTAGCCTACACGAAAAAACGTATTTTTTTTTGGTTGCGCCAACGGATGTGTAATCTTCTAAAGATACCAGTAACCCGGGCTACTGGCATGCACGATTCGCAAAACCTGATTACTCGATGCCAGGAATACGCCTACGTACTAATCCACACCCTACACACTTCAACCATTCTCCCGACGAAACGTCTGACAAAGGACTTAGGCATTGAGTTTCCTTGGGACGGAACATCACTATTCTCATCACTATTCTATCCCAGGGGACCGATAGAATCTTCGCCAAACTATGTCGCCAGGGTCAAGTCCCGAAGGCCAGTGGCAACGCTACCAACATGGTTTTACCCAACTCCCACCAAGTAATTCCCTGGTTTGACGAAGATTCACGGCAAGCACATTCGACTAAACAAGAGGCATTCAAATCAAAAGGATGATGAAGACATCTTACAACAGCAACAATGTGCGGAAGGTTTACTAGAAGGGAAGGGAAAGCAAACAGAAACCTATGGAGATGATGAAGGAAATCTCGCATAGTGGCGACGAAGACCAACATCCCAATGCCATGCAAAGTGGACCATTCAATCTAAGTTTAAGTCCGGTTTATCAGTTTATAGTTTCAATTCGTTTCTAAAATTTGCAATCATAATTTTAAAATTTTTTCTTATGTCGTTTGATAGGCTCTAAAACCAACTTAACGAAACTCATTCAATCAATCTATCCCCCACCGGCATATGCCCATAGATACCTGCAATTTTCAACCCCAAAATAATTGAGTGCGCGGTCATACTGGGGTAATTTTGCACCACCACTCGCAATGATATATTCATAATCAAATAAAATCATTTTGGTGAGTCGTATCTATTGAACGCGACTGTATACACGAATACGATTGTCTTCCTCTAGCCTGATAGCTTTTTCATAAAATTTGGAAAGCAACAAGCATTATTTTCCCCATGATAAATGCTGATGCCAATGTCCTTTCCTTCACCGATACATTCTCCTTTCAACCCTCAAAATTTGCCAACATGCAACTACTGCATCTGCTGTGCATCCCACACATCTAATCCCACACCAATATCTATTGAGGCAGGACATGCGACTGAGATAGAAGTATACATATTTAGATACCTTTCTTTGCGTAAAAAAATGTACAATTTTGCATGTGAAGAGGAAAGCTTTTTCTTCCGGACATGCGTGAATATAAGGACGAATTATGTTCCAGGATGTTTGTATACAGATTTTCAAAGCTAGACGAAACTCTAACAAAAGTTGTTATTCTACGGAAGACGCTTTTCTGGAACAGTCCATTAAAACTAATCCTGCCAATCGTTTACTAATTATCAAGTGTGAATAACTTGTACAGTGTCAGTGAATTACAATTAATCCAAAATTTAAAGAAAAACAATATTCCTCTACTTATTGTGTGGAATTTCTAAAGGTGAGAACATGTACACATGGGTGTCTTGAAAATTTATCAAATATTCCTAATTTGAAATGCAATCCGCTTGTGTGCATCCCAAATTAATACATATAGACGCACCTCTTGTGATACGAAAAAATTCGGTAGAATAGCCAACCGGAAAAAATTTTGCCTTCAAGTATCTATGCATCTACGTATCCACGCTTAGTTTTCCTGGTTCTATTCCATAAAAAAGAATATTTAAAAATGTTGAAAAACATTTTCGCTTTTGAATCTTTCTAGTTCTTGAAATTTTTAATACGAAAAATGGGTACAAATTAAAAAAACCGTTAGTAAGGTTTTTTTTCTACCGAAAATATTAAATGCGCAGGCTTGTAGTCAGTTATGCTAATTATACCTTTCTGTTTATAACCTGTCCAGGGATATATTAAGTTGGATACATAGTTTGTAACATAAAACAAATGGAACCTATAAACTATACATATATGTATATCCATACATACTTACATGTATGTGTTCGTGATCAGTATCAATAGCGAAAACGTTTGAGCCATGTCTGTCCATCCATTTTTGAATTTTAAATTTGGAGCTAGCGCGATGAAATCTCATATCTGGGCCTTTTGAGATAGTGAAGCTGTACAAGTGTACAAATTTGTGAAATCCGCCCACTGCTACGCCCACTTTTCCTTACTTCACTATTTTCTATGAAATCAAAAAATTTGATTAAGACATTTAGATACTGAGACTCTCTTCCAAACATCCCCAGTTTTTTTTTGAAAAAAAAACTAATTTTGATGAAATTTTGTATTTAACATCAACAAACAGCCACGCCCACTTTACAAAATTTACATAAAAAGAAGAATGTTTTATGTACATATCGTATATGTTGTCAAAAGTGTAAACCATCACTGCTACTCATTTAAATTTTATATCTTTTACTTTCAGCAACAAATCCTTGAGTCTAAATAACTGAAGAGAATTTTGAATTCTTGAATACAACCAACACTAAGATGGCACCACCGAGAAGTAGTCGTCGCAACAAAAACAAAAGGTAAACAGACTCAAATACAACTATACTTTAGTTATTCGTAAAGTTGAACCATTTTTAGAAAATTTTTAATCACTTTCATTTAATGCGAATCCTATTCGAAGTAATGGATTACTTCGATAATGCATTACACTCTGGTTACATGTTTACTTATAAAACTTTAGGAATTATTAAGAACAAATTAGAATGTATTTCGTAGATTGATTGGTAAACATTACATAGTAAGCATTCCCCTTCTATAGGTAGTAATAGGAATTGTACCAAACAGGAATGCCATTCATATGAAATCATCTAGAAATGACAGCTAATTGTGGACGTGTTTCGGTCCTAGGAAGAAACAATGCATTGAATGAATATTCTTAGTCAGATAATTGATAGTAGATACTTGTACAAATAATTTAGCGGCAGTCAATATTTGCAAACTGTTGAAGTAAATGATAAACCGTCCAGCTAAACCCCAACCCTTCCGAAAGTATTATGGTCGATTAAAAGTGTGTAAACTAGTAGGTTATGTTGTTTACTATTTAGATTTTGTTTGGTTTTGGTAAAGTATAAGAATAGTTTGTATAGTTATTGTACCTACATACATATACATATCTATAGGTTAAGTTGTAGTTTCCTAAAAAAAGCTTGACTATACAATGAGGGGGAAGTTAAAAACACTTTCGAGTGTATGCCAGGTCTAGTTGATTCGTTTTCTTTTCAAATCAAATGACTTTTTTGCGAAAATACTTCTCGTTCAATAAGTTTAGTTAAGAAAGTTACAATTCGTATGATACCCTCTCCTTCCTATTACGTAGCCATTATGGGAGTGGCCCCTTGGCAGTTTGGTGTCGAGTTGCAATGAATTCTTTGTATGTTTGTTGACGTTTCATGTGAAATTTCATCAAAATTGGTTTTTTTTTTATGAAAACGCCCCTTGAAAGTGGGCGGGGTCAAAGCCGATGCATGGACAACGAGAGAACTTGAATGTATAAATGTTTAATCCTAATAATTTTTTTTAAATTCATATAAAGAAAAGGTGGACGTGGCAAAAAGCGAATTTTAAAAATGTTTTCGCTTGTACTTACGCTTCTTCTTTTCAAAAGCCCAGATATTAAGTTCCACCCTTTAAAGCCCAAACACTAGTAACATTCGAACATACGGGCGGACAGGCAGTGCAAGTGTAAACATTTTAGAAATTCGTCCATTGCTACACCCACTTTGTCATGACTTTACTATTTTGTATGAAATCTAAACGTTTTGCAAAGACAAAATATTTAGATAATAGAATTCTCCACAATCTGTCTGTACATCCGTTTTGGTTACGCCCACTTTTAGGGGGCGTTTTTATCAATAAACCGATTTTCATGAAAAGCACGTGTAATATAGAGGATATAGGGTATCACACGATCCATTTCAAATAGATTGTAGCTTTTCTATATGCTTACGCTTACCATTAATGCAATGAAACAACTACAGGACTCTTATTAGTCTTTGACTAATTGCCTCCAGTTGCTCACTCCAAGGCGGAGTCTTCCTTTACTGCGTTTTCCATCCGGGTTGCTTGCGAAGTGTTTTTTTTTTTCTTCGGGCCGCAAGTTGTGGTGTCCTTTTGCTATACATGTCCTAGCCATCTTGGGCGACTGATTAGGTCAATATCGCTGTACAGCTCGAAGAGTTAATTCTCTGTTGAATCTTCATCCTTTAAAGCCCGTTAAGACCGAAGATTGTTCAACATCCAAGGATGTCTTCATCGTCCGTGCTTCTCCATAAAGTAGGAGTGTCTCTTATGTAGAGTCTCCTTGGTTTTTCTTGACAAGGTCTGGTACTCAATAGCTCGCTTAGGCCAAAGAAACACCGATTGGCAAGAATAGTCCTTCGTTTGATCTCTGAAATTATAGTGTTGTCAGAGTTTATAGCGGAACCCAGGTAGACGAAGTCCCTAACTACCTCAAAGTCATAGCGGTCTATTGTGATGTTCTGTTCGATTCGTCGATGTTGCGTGTCACTTATGTCTCCAGGTTTAGCCCTCATTCACATTTAAACCCATTTTGGCCATTCCATTGCAATATTTCTAAACCCACCAGTGACAACCATCTACCGATGATATTAATGTCATCAGTGTTAGCCAATAATTGCACAGAATTTTGAAAAATTGTACATCACCTTGTCTGAACATCAACGGTGTCGGTAAGATTGTCTCCGAGCTTTATGGAGCAGCGAGCGTTCAGATGTAAAATATTACAGAATTTTAAAGCAACTGACGTTACAAGCTAGGTTCGTATCAAACGAAACCTTAGAATTAATATCAGAGCACGCTTTACCAAAGAGGTTATGCCTTCCACAACTTGATGCAAGAAATGTAATATCAATGTCCAAAGTCATTTCAGTACCAAGGCTATGAATCGTGAGTTTAGTTTTATGTCCAACAAACCAAATTCTTAGTAAATGGACCTCATGACTTATATCAGCTACTAGCTTTAAGGAGCTAACTGATCTATAAGCGATACCTTAATCATCCGCAAAGGCCACAACTTTTTGGTTGTTTGAAAATAGAATCAATAAAGATTAAAAACAGAATGGGACCAAGAACAGACCCTTGGGGCTCGCCAAGTTTAATGGTTTTAGGGTTACTAAAACTGGTTCCTATTTTGACCTGTTGCTTTCTATTTTCTGATTAGAAGCGAACCAATCATAGACAAAACCACGAAAAGGATGTTGTGATCAACCATCTCATCCTTTGCGTATAAAGGAACAAAATTCTAAGAGTGTATCCTTAGTAGATAGCCTGTTTTTAATCCAAATTGGCTTGAACTAAATAAATGCTTATTTTTGAGATTTTTAAATATTTTTGAAGCACAGAGATCGGTCTATAGCTAGTTCTTTATGTCTTTTCTGTTGGTATTACATCTGCACAGTTCAGTTCTTCAAATTCCCACTCAAATGGGATAACGCACTTTTTTTGAGCACAAGGTTCAAAATACCATCACTAGCAGATGAATTCGAGTTGTTTAAGGAGTTTATAGTTTTTCATAACTCAAAAGACCAGTGAAGAACACTATCCACAGGACCATACGAACTATTAGCGATATTTCTCGTAATTGGCATTCGTCCGACTGAAGCAAAGTACTCATTGGACTGCCGATTCGAAATATTTATGTGACCACTGGTTAGTGTTATAGAAGAATCATGCTTACCAATACCACTTTCCATTCTTTTTAAGGGTTTCCTTGCACCCGACTTATTTGCTTGGTTGACAAAACCAAAATCGAGCACAAAACTAAAGGCTTTTGGCAACCAGCCGAGGCTTATTACATGGATTGAATTCTATTTAGAATCTCGGGTCTGTTTAGGTCCATAATTTCCGTCCTAATAAAACCCTCCTCTGAAGTACCTCAAGTCAGACATGTTGGTCCCTTATTATTTATTTTAACAATTAATGATGATATGAAGATATTCAGGCACATATCGCCCTCCTCTGAATGTCTTCTATTGCAAAAAGACTTGGATAGATTCTTTACTTGGATGGTGTCAAGCAATAACTTACTCCACGCAAACCTAGGTCAACTAAACCTCGTATTTGTCTGATACTTAATGAACCAGTTCCCATAATAACGGACAGAGTACTAAATTTCTGCTGACATATCAATAACATCATAGCCAAAGCCAACCCCTCCCTTGGCTTTATCAATCGCTGGTCTAAGGAATTCTCTAATCCTTATGTCACTTAGTCCCTTTACAAAACTTTTGTTAGGCCGCTCCTTGAATATTCTATTCCAGTTTGGTCACCTTATTACAGAACCCGCATTCTCCGTGTAGAAACTGTACAGCGAAGATTTATCTGATTTGCTTTAAGGGGACTTGCCTGGACTGATACCCAAAACTTACTCCCGTACTTGAGCCGACTGAAACAAATAAGCCTGTAGCATCTTTCTCTTCGCCGTTAAGTTGCCGACATACTCTTCGTTCATCAACTTTTATTTGGTAACATTAATAGCCCCTCTCTAGTCCAGATCTATACGCCTTTTTCGAATTAATAACCATCGAACAAACAAATTACGAGTCGTGAAGTCAACCTCCTCTTTGATTTTCACCTTAACAAGCTGTCCCTTAACAAACCCATTTATTCCGTCTACACCTTCTGTCCTTAAGCCTATCTCGGCGACACCTCTTACCTCTTTCATTAGTTCATAATTATAGTCTTAAGAAACCTTGTTGGTTTTAAGGAACATTGTTAGTCTAAAGTCTACAATTTCAGTTTGTGCTTGTATTAAGCTTAAGCCGGGTTTGACCCGGACCTCAAATTAAATAGTAACTTTCCCTACGTTTGATTTTTTTAAGGAGAGATGGGTTTATCCAAGGCTTTAGACTTATTTCTGATTCTCTCTGAACAGCGACATGACTTAAAGCGGCTATCGAGTTTTTTTTTAAATTTTAATAAACAAATCATTAGCCTTGGAAGGATTTTCTTCAGCAAAAACCTCATCCCAGTTATTATAGCGCAAAAGACTATTCAGGGGATTTGGTTGTTCTTTTTTTTTTGAAAATAGGAAACGAAATACCAGTCATACAGTGATCAGTCAATAGTACTAGCTCCAACACATTGATTTGACTGAAATTTTGAGAAAAGCCCAAGAATGTGATCAAGACAAATACCAGCCTTTTCTGAAGAACGAAATACATTTTACTGCCTACATACGGTTAAAATAAATAAAATTTATTTAAAAAAAAGGTTAATCCAGGGAAAATTGTTCTTATACTGATTATGTGACCAAGAAGCTGAGCCAAAATTCACAGAACTAGTTTGTAGATCACTATTTTACGGACAGGAATTTACTACACTTTCGTTGTTATAGGTCTGTTCTCGTACTTTTTGCACCAAAATTCAAATCAGCTCTTAAAGAGAACCAGATGTACAACGAACGCATAGAGCAAACAACAGCCCGCTTACGTCAGAAACATAAGTGAGAGAAAAATAGAGACTGTCTATGAATGAAAGTATTTTTCATTCGATTTTCATTCTTAAATAAGAATCTGAAGAATCTATAAATCAAATAATAAGCATTTAACATTCTACGAACGATTTGTTTGAATTTATTTTCGATAACCAACAAAAAAAAGAGTAAACGTCAACTTTGACAGATTTCATAAATTTGCCCAAAGAATTTTATTGGGCTGAAATTCACAGATAAGGAGAATTACTTACTCTCTCGTGAGCACTCTCTTCTGTGAAAAACTACAAAATTTTGACGTACGGGTACAGGATTTGATCAGTTTTGTTCGGGTACTTTCTGCACCAAAGTTCGTAGATTGTGCAATTTCAAGAAGTGGATTTGACAGATTTGACAGATTTCATAAATCAGTGCAAAGAAAATTCCTGCACTAAAATGCGTAGCTTGGGGAAATTTCCTACTCTCTCGTGAGCGCTGTCTTTTACGAAAAACTACGAAACTATTGCGTACTCGGACAGGATTTCGTGGACTCTCGCAGATTTTCGTGAAAATTCCTTGTTTTGAGAGCGTACGCGAACAGACCTATAATTTTTCGTAGATTTTCACAGTTTTGGACAGTACGGAAGCAGACTTAATATCTGATCTCTAGGGGAAAACCAATCCTTGTCCACATGTTTGCTATTGTGGCTACTGAAAGGGGACTACTTTTTCAATACTTTTACTATTTCTTTCAGCGTACGCTTGGAAATATCTATTCGTCCCAATGCAGAAGCCCGCAAGATGATGGGCACATCATTTCGCGAGTATCTGCTCCATGAGGAGGACCTCAAGAGGCATGTAAATCTGGCAGTACGTCAACGTATACTACGCGACACTACGAACCCATTCGAAATGGAAGAGGACTGCTTTCGTCAACTCTACCGATTTGATCGTGCAACTGCACAGCACTTGATTGTTGAAACATCGCGGCACATTGAGACACCACAAGTCCCAATAATGATTCGAGTCTTTGCTGCATTGCACTACTTCGCCCATGGAACATTCCAATCTGATTTTTCGAGTGTTTTCCCCAAGAACCAGCTGGACAATGTTATCATGGTCGCAGATGGGCTGCAGAAACTGATTCAAGTTTGGGTAAAGTTTCCAAACGTTGATGAATACGATGCGATTAAGGATAAGTAAGCCTTGTTTAAGACTGCAATGGCATATACGTTAATTGACATCAATTTCAGGTTCTTCGCCAATACGTCATTCCCTGGAGTTGTGGGTGCTATTGATTGCCACCAGATTCGCATGAAGAAGCCGAAGGATGAGAAAATCCGGGCCCAGTATCAGAATTGTGAGGGATATTACTCAATGAATGTCCAGTTGGTAAGGCATATGCTTAGGTATGGTTAGGGAGTTTAGTTCATTAAAATATTTGTTCTTACCTGCGAAGCCACATGGCTTATCTGCAGGAGGTTATATCTCAAATGCAATTAATTTTAGTAGTATCATCAAACAGACAGGTAATTTAAATTAAGTAATTTATTTTTAAGTAAGAGACTAGTTAAATATATGTATATATTTATGTATATATATAAGTTAGTTAGTGCATTGGACTATGGAGCAAGGGATTAAAGGTTCGAATCCCAGCCAAAACACGTAAAAGTTTTTTTACGGCAGCACCTCTCGCGAGCATCTGACAAACATCCGGGAGTACTACTGTCATGAGAAAGCTTCTTTAATAATAAATTGCCCTTTGGACACGGCCCCTTCCATTCGTGTAAAGAAACCACGCACAACACGAATGATTGTGAGAAGCTGGTCCCAGTATCTGGTCCCATCGACCTGTTGCGCCAAATATTTTTTTTCTAAGGATTATGTTATTTTTTATAAAAAATATTGCTTTAGCTTTTCCGCAAATTATTAGGAAGTGTATTTAGGATGTTTGACACAGTGTACATCAGCTATCGCTTGCCATTATGTTGTTGGAGGGTGAAAGATGGGGTTAAAGTTTTGGCTGATTGGGGTTCGAAACCCTTCATCGTCATAGTACTCCAACGCTGCTCTCTATTTTTTTTACTGTTCTCTCGTCCTTATAGCTCATTGATGAGTGCCCACGTTTTCTTTGGATCATATTTTACATGAGGCAAGCGTCCAAAACATGCTTTGAAGTGAAAATATAACCGAACAGTAACTACGGAGCAAGGAGTTCAAGGTTCGAATCCCAGCCTAAAAGTTTTTTCACGGCCCCACCTTTAGCGAGCGTCTGACAAACACCCGAGAGTACAACTGTCATGAAAAAGCTACTCAAATGGCAAATCACCCTTCGGACATGGCATTACACAGTAGGCCTCTTCCACTCGTGTAAAGGATGTAACATGCACAACACGAATGATTGTGAAAAGCTAGGTCCTGGGTCCCATAGACCTGTATTTGTATTTTTGTAACTGTGAACTGCGTTTCGACTCCATTTTACAATTAATATCTTTTCCCTATTTTAGATCACCGACTTCAACTTAAAAATTCTCGATGCAGCATCCTCCCATGGTGGTGCAACTAAGGAGTATGAAATATGGGATAAGAATCGCACCAATGCAATCTTGCAGCACCGCTACAGGGTCAATAAGAGCGACGATTCTTGGCTTTTGGGTAATTTTTCTAAGACGTAGACTATACCCGAATGATGTATTCATTTCTCTTAGGCGACTCGCGTTATAAACTATGCCCATGGGTATTGGTACCATACCGCCCTGTAACAAGCGAAACAGAGCTTCTATACAACAAGCTCCATGGCAAGACCAGGAACTGCACCTACCGCTTGATTCGAGCCCTGAAGACTCATTTCCGCTGTCTTGCAGAAATCGACGCAACACCGCAACAGGCTCGCAAAATAATCGATGCTTGCATAGTTTTGCACAACATGCTAGTCGATCGCAATCTACTCCAAAGAACCGACCATGACGACATTACTTACGTCGACGAGCCGATCTGCGAGCACAGTCGTCGCAAGGAGCCGCCCTGCTGGCAAACCAATGAAGGTGCAGCAGTTCGCGATCGCGCAAAGGCCAAAATCGTCGACTATGCCAACAAGGATAACGATGAAAAGAAGAACTAAATATTTGTCTAAACTAAATTCTCAAAGATATTGATGTGATTCTTTTTACATACATATTATATAAATGTTGTACAATTTATTGAATGTAACTAGTTTAAAACAAAAACACATTTACTTAAACCCAACCTGAGACTGATCGTATGAGCTTCGGGAAACAATAATAACTTTAATTTAAGAACGAAAAATAAGGCCCCAAGTTTTCATAAATTTATTTAAAATTAAGTTTAACACTGTTTGTTAAACGAAACTAATTTAAATCCTATATTTATTTTTATAATAACTTTATATGTACATCCTAAAAAAACACTATAACTTGAGAAAAGAACTATGTTGCTAGAAAATAAAAATCTATTAAATGTTACATTCAACGTAAAAAATATATGTGAGAAACTAAAATATAAACAATACTTAAATATATCGTGAATTAAATGTAAAAAAAAAAAAAACAGAAACTATCTTAAAAATGTGTGTGGAAGCAAAACAAAATCAGATTATTTTTTATAAATGTTGTAATATTTTGGCATGAGCAAAAACATAAAGGATTACTAAAATACCTGTACCTAAGACTGAGTCTCGGTCTTATAGGGAACAAACAATAAATTTGACTAAAACAAAAGAAAAGTATTACTAAATCTATTTAAAAAAAAAAAAAAAACAGCACAGTTTAACGCTGTTTGTTGAGCATATCTAATTTTGATGCTATATTTATTTTTGTAATAACTGAAACGAATTCCTGGCTCACAGGGAGATCAAAGCAACCATCAGCTGGTGATGGAGTTAGATTGCGATTTGTTTAATAACTAAGGAGGAGTAGTGAATTATTTTTAATTACATATTTATTTTCTCATCTTATACATGTAGGTTGTATTGTTTTTCTTGTGAGCTAACAATTAATTATATCATGATATACATGTATTGATGATAGATGGACAAACTATTACTGCCCCACTTGGGGGAACTCTAAATTTTATATGTGTGAATTTTGTGTATTTGAAAATACTATACCAAAACTTATAATATAAACCTGTGTAACTTAATGTAAAGGATAAATGTATTGAAATAAATGTTGTATAAAAGGATGGGGGGAAACTCCTGTCCACAAAAACACAAAAGACTCTTCTTTGCATTTCTAGTGGAAATAGATACACGACGTCATTCTCTTAACGGATCAGCACTAGCAACTGAGGACCAGTCCGAAAGGAGACCATCCAAAGGCATGGAGCGAAGAATAGGCAACAGGTAACCTTAGTTTTAGGAACCAGAGAGTATTGGATAAGCACTATAGAGACTATACAGATCGATTGTCTACTAACTTGCTTCAATTTTCTTTACTGTAGGAAAAAAGAAACAAGATAGACTGAAAGATTCATTGAAATGTAACGTATAATACCCTTTTCTCCACATTATCTAGTTCTTATAAAGTGGGCGTGGCTGTACACCATCCATTTTGTTGAATTACGGCGATACTTTCGATGGTTTGTGGATATTTCATGCAAAACTCCATCAAAATCAACATTTTTTTTTGGTAAAAACGCCCCCAAAAAGTAGGCGTAGCACAATATAATGTGTGGGCGACATGTAAAGAATTTGGTCTTGATAAAAGATTTCATGTAAAACAGTGCAGTTATGAAAAGTGTGCGTGTCAGTGGGCGGTTTCTCACACTGCTTCTCTTTTTAAAAAACCCAGGTATGAAACTTCATCCTTTAAGCTCGAAATTTAAGGCCCAACAACTGGTGACATACTGACGGACAGATTTCGTAAGTACATCGTCGTGCCGCAGTTATGAAAAGTGGGCGTGTCAGTGGGCGGATTTCAAAAATTCTAACAGTCACCCTGCTTCTCTTTTTAAACAACCCAGGTATGAAATTTCATCCTTTTAGCTCGAAGTTTAAGGCCCAAGAATTGGTGACATACGGACGGACAGACTGCGTACATATTTGGTCCTCATGCAGCATGCAGTTGTAAAAAGTGAACGGATTTCACAAATTTTAGCACACACACTGCTTCTATTTCTAAAAACCCCAGGTATTACATTTCATCCTTCTAGCTCCAAATTTAAGGCCCAAAAACTAGTGACAAACGGACAGACGGTTGGACATGGCTCCTGCGTTTTCCCCATTTATACTGATTATGAATATACAGATGTAGATCTATATTTTATAGAATCTATCTCGGTGATTCCTATATATAACAAACTACTTCCATATGTATCACTATGTACATAAGGATACAAATGTCTGTCAGACCCAGAAACAGTCTAGGGTCCTACAAGTTGACTTCGATCCTAAGTGAAATAAGTACAGAAACAGTCAACTAGTCTGCTAATCGACGCTGAAGTTGTATATAAACCTGCTAGAGTTGCATAAATAGAGCGCTCTAGTTCTAATCTCCACTAAACATTAGTCAAGCTCATAAGCAATAAGGAAGAAAGTCCTAATTGTTAAATTTTCTTAAAATTCTTTCTTTCATCTCTATCCATTGAATTTCAGAAGAGAGCTAGAAATCCGATAGCTCTGACCCTGAAATGCATCGGTTTGCTCCAAAGAAGAGTTTTGTGGCACCACTCCCTTCGTTTCTTTCCATAAATGGTAGCGATTCCCAGTTCAAGGCCAACGAGAATTCTTGTTACCTAGGCCATGCCATGAAATTCAACCAGTGTTTGCCTCCCATTTCCTATTAGATCACGGGAGACCGAATAGTTTTTCTGGCCACTAGTATGGGGATTGGAGGACCGTCCTATTTAAGGCCAACACGAATTCTTGTTACCTAGGCTCTGTCATAAAATTTCAACCAGTGTTCGCCTCCCATTTCCTATTAGATACACGGGAGACCGAATAGTTTTCCTGGGCACCAGTATGGAAATTGGAAAACTGTCCTATTTAGGGTCAACGAGAATTCTTGTTACCTAGGCCCTGCCATGAAATTTCAACCAGTTATTGCCTCCCATTTCCTATAAGATACACGGAAGACCGTATAGTTTTCCTGGGCACCAGTATGGAGATTGGAGGACCGTCCTATCTAAGGTCAACATGAATTCTTGTTACCTAGGCCATGCCATGAAATTCAAGCAGTGTTTGCCTCCCATTTCCTATTAGATCACGGGAGACCGAATAGTTTTTCTGGCCACTAGTATGGGGATTGGAGGACCGCCCTATCTAAGGTCAGCATGAATTCTTGTTACCTAGGCCATGCCATGAAATTCAACCAGTGTTCGCCTCCCATTTCCTATTAGATACACGGGAGACCGAATAGTTTTCCTGGGCACCAGTATGGAGATTGGAGGAGCGGCCCATTTAAGATCAACAACAATTCTTGTTACCTAGCCCCTGTCAAGAAAACTCAACCATCGTTCGCCTCCCATTTCCTATAAGATACACGGGAGACCGTATAGTTTTCCTGGGCACCAGTATGGAGATTGGAGGACCGTCCTATCTAAGGTCAACATGAATTCTTGTTACCTAGCCCCTGTCATGAAAATTCAACCACCGTTTGCCTCCCATTTCCTATTAGATACACGGAAGACCGAATATTTGTCCTGAGCACCAGTATCGAGATTGGTGGACCGTCCTATTTAAGACTAACAAGTACTACCAGTGTTTGCCTCCAGTACCCTATTATATATATGTATGTACATACTTATGTTTAAAGGAGACCTAGCACTTATTCTGGGGACGTGTATGATACTTGGAGGACCAGCCTACTCCCATTTTCAGAAATGAAGTAATGAGCTTCAAGAGAATACTTCTACTCGCCCACCGTGCCACATTTCTGTTGTCTCATACCAGCGTGGTGGTGAACAATGCAGTAAATAATGTACTTAACCCAGTAACCTACTAAACGGACTCAGTATATACGCACACATATGTACATATGTACTAACGTTTAAGTCATAAAAAAAAGGTTGCTAAGACAGCGAAACTGGAATTCAAAATTCCATGGAAAACGATGTGTGGGTACTAAAACTATCTTCGTTAATCCGCAGTTAATGGATAAAATTCACGGAACTACATTGTCAGTTCTTTTCAGGCAAAACAATCAATAGTTTCGACCCAAAGAAAATATTGCAGCTTTGATCTGTAGATGCAGATCATGTTTCCAACCAATAAAACTGCACAAAACAGCGCTCGGCGAACAGTAACAGCGTGCGAATATGTATAAGCACGTACGTACATAAGCCTTCACCCCTCGCACCCTGAAATCCCTGTCGGCCTACACCATACCCGGGAGGAGAACATGTTTACGTCCAGATTCCGTTGAATCGGTTCGCCCATACGTGTTTACAGACGCACACATGCATGTTCTTTTGTTTTGCGAATGCAGTTCACGCGAAAGCTCTTTTATTCTCTGCATATGCCAATAGCGGTTAACAAGGCTCAAAACTAAGCTCAGATCGGAGCCATGTGTGTGTGCTAACCCCACGTTATATCCTGTTGGTCAAGCCGATTTGACAAAACTTGGCCTAGCGTTAACCACGCTAATAGTTCCTTCAAGGAAAGCCAAAAACTTTAAACGCTTTTGCCTCAGCAACCCACGTAAAGCAAAAAAGGTTTTTTTTTTGTTTTTTCTTTTTTGCTTTTCTTTACTTGATGGTGAGTGTGCGCCCAAAGAGCTGTTTATTTATATTCGCCGATTCGCCGATGGGCTGTGCATGTGGGGAACAACAAAGTGTTTGTTATTCTTCAAAGGACGCTTACCGTGAACGGTTCGTGAAAATAATTCCCTCCATAGGAAGCAATTTCCCAGTGCAAAAATTACCACCAGTGCAATGACAATAAGAAAATAATTTCAAATTAAACACAAATCCATTCGTTCGTGGAGTTGATTCTTTTTTCCTTTCGTTTTGTTCCGACACACACCACCCATAAAGCTAGAAGGTAAACAAAAACAAGTGGCTAAGCATCTTCGTTTGAAAAAAATAAAAAAAAAACTATTAATTCTGAGTAAAACATTAAAATATATTATATACTGGCACATACACATATGTACGACAGTCTGGTGGGCGAAATTTTGAGACCCTATACGAATTTGTTGTGAAATTCAGTTTTTGAATTTTTTTTTTCTCCGAAATTGTGTTACACTGAGTACAGGGATGCAGTGATATAGTGAGATACTAATACATATATACATTCATATATGTATGACGGAAATTTCAAAGGCGATGTGATGTTAATTTGGAACTGATGGTTGTTTTGGACATCGTGGACATAGGAAAAGTTTGGAAAAATGTCATAAGCCGCTTTGAAAGGCGTTTTTTGGTTTTTTGAAAATTTTCGACCATTTCAAGGTTTCGGCAGAAAAAATTCCAACACATAGACAGGCGGTTTTTGCAGAAGACAGTGCGCATGTTTCGTTTCAAGTGTGTACATACTACATATGTATGTACATATAATACGTATGAATTATATATGTATGCGCAAGTTTCTACCACAGTGTGGCTGTGTATGCTTTCCCATTGTGGTATTTGATCATAAAAAATATCGCAATACTGCACACTCGTGCAAATCCAACGCGAAGTAGGTGTTTATGTGATTCTAAATTTAGTTTCAACTCAGATATAGGTTGTTCTGGTCGTGGTTTTTTAGTTGTTGAATACATACAAGGAGTACCTACCTTGATCGAATTTTTGTTGCAGGAAAAATCGGGAAAAACTACAGCAGATACTCTTGACAAGCTTAAAGTTTCTGATTAAAAGCAAAAATGCCGCCGAGTCCAAAGAAAACAAGGTAAGCAAATTTTTTCTACAAATTTCTTGCAATTCAGCCAGCATAGTCACACTATCGTTTCGCCACCGTTAAGTACAACCATTTCAAGACATATTTTATTGCAGCACCCCTCGCAGGGATCTGAACCTTCCAGGTTGGGAATATTTGCGGGCCGAGGAAAGACTAGAGGCAATACTTCAGAATGACTTTATCAACCCATTAAGGCTGTGTACCCGATCCTTGATGGAACTATATCACACTGACACGTTGTTAGTACATCGACTAATGTCTCAGACTGATAAGTACATTAATACAGGAGAAATTCCCTTATCGCTGCGAGTTTTTGCGGCGCTTCACTATTTTGCTAATGGAAGATACCAACCTGAGTTGAGAAGAATTTTTCGTGACAAAGAAATGGAGAATGTTCTTATGGTAGCAAACGCGATAAAAAAGCTAAAACAACTTCATGTGAAGTTTCCAAACATTGGAGATTTTGGAACTGATGGGGAAAAGTATGACAGATTTTTTTTAATAAAATACAGAACTAAATAGTGTGGATTTTAGTTACCCAAGTATCGGTGTGGTCGATCGTTACCAGATTCGTATCAAGGATCCAAGGTTATTGCATAAACGTGAGAAATATCTTAATTCTGACGGATATTACTCCATCAGCCTTCAGTTGGTAAGATACATTTTAAAATACTATATATACACCCGAATATACATATACCAGAGTGTACAGGTTTCCGAAGAACCTACTGAGGGTCCGTTTGCCTTCGCCAATCTGTCGGAGTAGAATCTGATGTCTTACGATTCCAAAAGCATAAACCGTTTTGGAATTTATTCTATTTTTCTGTTTTTATTTATTCTCTTTAGATCAGCCATTTGAGTTTGAAGATCCTCCAAGCAGAGTGCAGTCATGGCGGTATCACTTTGGGTAAACACTACCCAGAAGATGAACCACAAGACCAGCATCCCTTTGTTCTAAGTACGACTCTCAATTTATAGATTAAATTTTGACTTTATTATCATAAAACCATCTAGCTGATCCCCGGTATGAACTGCATCCATCGGTCATACTGCCATACATGAAAGTACTCGAACCAGGGCAGGAACAAATAAAAAAATATCAGGCAATGGCCGGGGAATACTCCAAGAACATGATTTCCACTTTTAAACAAATTTTTCCCTGTCTCTCACTGCTCAAAGTGAGTCCAGAAAATGCGGAAACCATTATCGAGGCATGCGTGGTCCTGCATAATATGATGTTTGACCGCGGCTTAATTAAAGAAATTCTCAAACCGCAGCCGGCACTGCACCGCTATCTACTCGGCCCGAATACAAAACTCCGCAAACGAAAGCACGAATCTACTAAAAAGAAAAAACCACAACCACAACCAAAACCAAAAGGAAAACCAAAAGCAAAACCAAACAGGTATTCAAATTAAATTTCAAGGGTTTCTAGCCAGCCACTGTTCAAATTAAGATTATCGAATTTGTTTAAGAGAAACAACTAAAGTATTATTCAATTTATTTACAATCTTGTTTAACAATTTTTTGTTAAACAAACAAAACTACCCTAAATCATATATTTTTTTTACAAAACTATATAGAACGAACCTACATACACATAAATCCCCACACTATTACACATAAACCAAAATAGATGTTAAATTAAATGTGAATCTTTGATCTACATATGTATATCTAATAAACAAATATTTATGTTTACATTATATATATAAGAAAAAAACAATTGAATTTAGAAAACAAAAGTAACATAAAAAGACTAAAATTTTTGGATGCAGTTTTTGGGAACAAAAAGTCATTTTACCAACAAAAATCTATAAGAATCCTGTTTGATACTGTTTATTAAACAAAAAAAAAAAGAACTAATTTTGATACAAATTTTATTTTTTAAATAAATTATAAAATTGCAATTTTTATTTTTCAGAAAATGAAAATTTTTCAAGAAACTATTTTTAGAAAAGTTTGTGCTTTTGGTTACAGATACAGATAGTACTATCCTAACTATTATCTATCAGTCTAGAGACAAACATTACATACATACATATATATATATATAACTTTCTATATCGATGTTACTATATTTAAATATTAAATGTGTTAGAGTTGTTATTCAGCATTTATTCATTATATTCAGCAAAAAAAGAGGTCAAGTACCTGAAGTGGATATTTATAATATTTAAAATAAATTCTCGGAGTTTGAAGATGCATACATGTTTCTTAAATAAATGAAAGCAACCCTTTTCAATTTAGAATTAAAGATATTTCAAAACAATTCCATTTAACAGGGTTTTCTAAACAATAAAATTAATTAATCCGCCTTTATAGAGAAACTACCCATAGAAGAAGTTTACTTCTTTTTTTGTTAAAGATTTCATTCACAGATTAGCATTTATTATTATTATTTTATAAAATATGCTTAAAATGCATTCTTTATAAAAAAAAAAAACAAGAAAACTATTACATATATAAATCTATATATTGATGTTACTCTTTAAATGTAAAATTATATTAAAATAAATAAATGTTCTGAAGCAAATGTTTACTTTTTATTTCACATGAGGAACATGTTACTGCAGGGATTCATCCAGTAAAGGAGCTGTCGATGGCAGTGCATGGGTTGTCAGTCAGTGCATCGCCTTCCCTCTGGACATCCATGTCATGGGTGCTTTTGTTTATAGGTCACTGGGGTATCGACTTGGAATTCAAAAGCATAGTCTAGTACGAAGCCAAAATGTGGGTAAGAAAAAATTGTTGGTAGGTCATTGAGGCAGGAATACCAACGAATACGACGTCAAATGCATGTTGTTCTCATGGGTAGGAACACAATGATCCGCAAGGCCATTCGTGGACATTTAGAGAACAACGGTCAGCTGGAGAAATTGTTGCATCACATCAAGAACAGTGTCGGTTTCGTTTTCACCAAGGAGGATCTGTGTGAGATCCGTGACAAGCTGATGGTGAGCAAAGTGCGTGCACCAGCTCGTGTTGGTGCCACGGCCCAGAACACCGGTTTGGGTCCCGACAAGACTTCTTTCTTCCAGGCTCTGTCCATCCGAACCAAGATTTTCAAGGGTACAATCAACGATGTACTCATCTTGAAGTCAGGCGATTAGGTCGGCGCTTCAGAAGCTACTTTGCTTAACATGTTGACCATCTCTCCGTTCTCGTACGGTTTGATTATCAAGCAAGTGTGCGATTCTGGTTCAATTTTCTCTCTGGAAATCTTGGACATTAAGCCCGAGGATTTACGTGCCAAGTTCCAGGGCTGGAGTTGACAATTTGGCCGCAGTTTGTTTGCAAGTTGGATACCCAACAATCGCTTCGGCACCACACAGCATTGCCAACGGTCTCAGGAACTTGTTGGCCTGACTAACTATCTGAAGAACGATAGACTTACCATCTAGAGAGTCTGGACGCTGCTTCACGAATAGCCCACTCTTCTGCCTCAAATACACTCCATATTTGTTGGGAGGTCGGAGAACTGCATTTAGCAGTGGTACTTCGGACCGAGAGCCTATGTAGATGGCGATTTCTGCTTTCCTAGTTCGATCTTGTATATTCTGTTTCCAGTCCAGTATCAAGGGCTAGACCAAGGTATTTTGCTTTATCTGTGAGACTTTCAGAGTTTCTAAACTTAGGTAGAGCTAGGAGTGGGATTGGGTTTATAGCACCTAAACTCTACTGTGGTGTCAACTGGAAGATTAAAGATTGGAAACACAAATATCGTCCAGCCCACGATTAATGAAGCCTCATTCCGATGAGGAAATCCTTAACTTAGATAAGGATAATACATCTTAAGAAGCTGGAGAGCACAGGTCACTGTGGCCTGAAATATGACCTCAACAAACTTAATCTGTGTCCAGACAAAATATAGGTTCTGCCTTTGAGATGAAGAATAATCTGAGCACATTCACTGGCTTGATATTGGTTAAGGTGGCCCGGTTTCCATTAGGTAACTTGTTCGTCAGGAGACATTAAAGAGGTGCTACGACTCAATCACACCCTTAGATGCAAAAGATCCTTTCAGGTCGCAGTGTCAGCCATATGGCGAACGGTCATAACAAAAAAAAGACAATATTTCTGGCAATGATATTGGCTTGAAACGAGCAATTCTTAGACGAAAATTTAACTTGGGTTTCAACCATTTCGTTAGCCCATATTTGGGGTAGTGCGCACACATGTGTTGGACCAATCGGTGTTGGCTTTTTTCATATATCGATTACCTTTATAAAGTCCTATAAGATGGCACTCCACTTTCTAGCCCTAAACTGCTTTAAACGGTACTTTATTCATAGTCCCATTTTCTTGCGAACGGCCTTAAATATATTGCTTAGTGTTTATATCTAGGCTTGTACTTAGGTGGCGCTAGAATACGAGGCTAACTGCCTCCAGTTGCGCACTCCAAGTCGGTTGACGTCCCCTTCTGCTTGTGCGCGCCACCGAAGGCGAGGTTTTAGTGCGTTGTCCCTCCGGGTTTGGTTCAAAAACTCAGCGGCATTGGTGTCCATTCACTCTACATATCCTACCCATCTCAAACGACTGATTCGCAATCGCTGTACAGCTTGTACAGGAGACGAAGCCACAAAGAAGTTTATGTACTGAGGCAAACATTTGTACACATCTTTTGAACATAGTTAGTCGAAGGAGAACGAGTACTTGACTACACAGTCAAATGTCTACTTGTCTGAAAACTCCTTCTAATACTATCTTAATTAGAAAATGTAATATCGACAGCACAAAGTGAGTGTAAAAAGTTTTCACTTTAAATGTCGATGCTAACAGGTGCCTTCGTCTGGTCCTTTACGGGTAACTTGAAGCCGTATACATATATTTTTGGAAAGTAAACCATCAGTATCACAAGTATCTCAGAGTACATTGCAATCTCAGAATCAGAAGTAACTCTAAAACCGCTTCAATTTAACTGTTTTTTCAGTGAGAGATACATAATGCCTCCCCCTATTCGAAAGTGAAACAAACTCTGGTTTGTTCTTACTTTTTGAAATCTCTAGTTCTACCGAATCTTCCAGACATCAACTCAAATATTAACGGAGCAATGAGAAACAGCGCCAAAGAGCTTAGAGTCGTGTTAGAAACCCTTACTAGGCCGTTCGGCGGTGCATCATCGATACCATCCGTATTTGTAAAAACAAACGGAACTAAAGTTAAACAAAAATTTGAGAAGTTTATTATATTCTTTTGTCAATTTGATGACACTGGAAATAAACGGGAAAGTATCGCACATGCGCGGTTTGGATACACTTCAATTGCTAGGCATACATACAGAGACATGTAGGTACTTTTTACGTGTTGCTTCGCAGAGTTATGCACTCAGCATCCTACACCCCCCGCCCAAAGTTTTGTGTATGCAAACAGATATCTAATAAAGTCAATTAATGTAATTGGGCGGAGGAGTGGGTCGAGTGTTTGTTCGTTAATGGTTAACCGGAATGAGTTGGCGTTGATAAGTAAACAAGGATCAGGGCTGGATACTCAATGCCATGTCCTACAAATAAGTTGAAGTTAAAGTTAACAAATCAGACAGATAGGGCTTAGACGAGTAGTTCTTAAGCAAGTGGAGTGAGAACCCAACACACTTGCTCACAGCTCCATCTCTAGCAAGGGCTGCTCTGAGTCAGACAGGCATCCGGGAGTCAGGGTGTATTGAAAATGCCTTTCGAAATAAACGGATACCTCATTCGACTGTAGGTTCCTTCTATTCAGATGTAAATTATGTTCGGATAGAACGAATATCTCTCTCTGATACAACCGTGGCTCGTTTAAACTCTAATCCGCTCCTGTTTGCAATCCAATTCCGAAAACCACTGGAACCAACTGGCTATATACATACTTCCAGATGAACTGGAAAAACTCCCACCTACCACCTAAAATAGACATTTCATCTGAGGTAGTTTACTTTTAGGTGCCGTCTTAACAACACTATTATCATCAGTTTAGCCTGCACACTAAGGCAGGGTAACAAAACAAAATTAAACAAAATGGGTAGAACCGGTGGATCACATAAGAAGAAAACGCCAATAAAAATTAAAAAAGAACCACAGTGGCCACAAGTTGACGAAGAAGAACTGCATTCCTTACCCACACGAGAATATCTCAATCAAACAGTCATTCCCGTCCTGTTGCATGGCCTACAGGCTTTGGCTCGCGAACGACCCCCAGATCCAATTGACTTCCTGGCATCGTATCTATTGAATCATAAGGACCTTGTGAAGGAGAATTTAAAAACCGAGAAGTAGACCCACAGGATGTACATATTATAAATTTTTTGGTGACTGATATCAAGCATAACAAGGATTAAGTTAACTGATTCCCTTGTGTATTAATCTAAATGTAAATCTGAATGTAAAATATTTTTAAAGTTAAGTGCAATAAATGTAAAATATATGTATAAATGTGAGATATAACGATTGAGGGTTTCTTTTCAATAAGTTGAACTACAAGGTCGCGTAGGTATCTACTGGTGGGAAACAAGGCTTCCTGGAAAAAGGAGGGGACTTCACTGGCTCTGGGTCATACAGTTTGCAAGTACCAGAAACTTTTGAAAAAGTTCCCAAAAAAACGGTAAGATTTGAAATTTAACCTCAAACATGCGGGAATGATACACTTATACGTGCATATATGTATGTACCTGACTCAATTCCCAGCTGGAGGTATTCTTGGGCGAAGGACGGTTCAGACGTGAGTCATATGGTAAGCATTGAGACTCCCATATTTGATATTTGAATCAAAACGGTCACATATTCAACCAACCATAGCCAAAAGTATCCCTCCACAGTAAGAAAACCGAGACGATCTTGGATGGCATGCCCGAGAAATACTTCCATCTGGTAAAAATAACAAACTATTCACCCAAGGGGCATCCTCAGTACACGTTAGCATGGATAGTCTTTGGCAGATGTTTAAGCTCAACGAAGAAGACGAACTCAGTATGGATACTCAGTGGCCTCACTGCCTGTGCATGTTTAAGTGGCTATAACCCGTGGGTCTTCTGCAATATCGCACTTATTAAGGAATAAGAAGCTTCCATGTAGGGTAACGGCTTACTCGTCATGTTTTCTTCCAGTCCAGTCCAGTCTTCTATGTTCGGTAGGAGTTTGTATGCCCGCCGGCTGTTTTCAGATACGTCCTATGGTCGCTGCAATTCTATTCCATCAGCTGCTCTGATGGATCTTCTCTCTGGGTTTTCATTGTATATTGATGCTGCTACTTTGACCTTAAACTCAATAGGCATTCGAGCCGCTATTAAATTTCTTGCTCTGTGATATCATAGATGTTCCTTTGACATCATGATATCACTATCAGAACTAGCTTAGACCAGATCTCTCTTGATATGTGACCTTACTGTGGTTACTCGAAAGCGAATGTTGAACTGCTCCGCCAATTTAAAGCGATCTTTGTTGAAAAAGGGACTGAATCACCCCTTTTTTGCTGTCAGAGAATGTGCTTACACACATATCAGATCACCATGATTTCCGGCTGAATTTTACAGTACAATGACTTGGAAGACAGAATTCGATGTTTTCAGAGAAAACAATACAATGAATCAGCTATCATGACTTTTTGTGATGCAAATGACTTTTTTGTTTCTATTCAGTGTTTGCCAAACGAAAGTCTTTGGAACTAATTGAACAAATTATACTTAACAAACGTACATGTAGCGATTCACAAAAGCATCTCGTAGTGTTCCAAAAAGTCACGGAATCTAGCTATTGTCTATCGTAACACTAACTTACTGAGAGGGTTTTCATTTGCATCTTCCACTCGCACCATACAGCACAAAGCTTTTCTGTACATTTTTACTTACCTTCCACGTAATTTAATTGTGTTGTTTATTTTTCTATACCGCCCTACTACACCCTGCACACGCTTTCTGTGGACATCGTTTGGCGCTTATACAGACCTCACAGAAATTCGACTGCTGCTATAAAACCAGGACTTTTGCCACTGAGTATCTCATGCATGGTTTCGACCTTGTGGGTCGGATGCGACATTCTAACAATTTTGTCAGAATCCACCCGTAACAGGCTGTTGTGTTCTGCCAATAGTTGCACAGACTTTTGAAAGATTGTGTAAGGTCGCGGTCTTTCCTGGGTTGTTTCAATTTGCCTGCCTACTCTGAACGCCTAAAACTGATCTCCCAACCCCTGACCAATCTACAGTCCCTCGAAAACCGCCGCGAAAATGCCGACCTGCTATTCCTACATCATTTAATATCTGGTCACATCGATTCCCCATCGATGCATCGGTCTACTCCCCTTTTCCGACTCAGAACTCACCGCACCAATTATGGTTATAATGCACCTCTCCCTAGAATGCTTCGTTCGGCTCACAATATGGATAGCTCGTTTAACTTTCACAGTAGCAGAGCCACCCTTCGGAATACCCTTCATCGTTGCTCCAATTCCGCCTAACCACTGTCCCATCCTAACCCCTCTTTTTTCTTCTCTTGATAGTTTGTAAGTTTATCTTTAGTTTCTTAGTTTAGATTTTTTAAGTATAGCTTGTATTAAGCTCAATAAAGTGCCGGTAGATCTGCAACATATGGAAACAAAGTTATATGTCGAATGGGATAAGTCAAAATGAGCACAATAAACAAAAGAACAATCCAGGCACTGGATAAGACATTAAGGCAGAAGTTGCTTGTGACTTTAAGCTTACTTTGCCTAAATATACTGATGTTTCTTAGTCACCCGGACTACATAAGCCGCATAAGGGGAATACTGGAATCCGCATGCCCGGGATCGAAGGAAATGGAGGGCTGCCGTGTCTCAGGCAGAGACTCTTCACGGGTCGAGAGCCGTAAGTAGGTAAACTAAAGAGGTTGCTTCAAAAAAGGGTGGGTTATCAGATCCTGGATCAAAGAGATTATTTCAAAGTCTTACTACCATTTAGTGGGCGCCGTGGCTCAGTGGTTAGTGCGTTGGTCTATGGAGTAAGGGGCTCGAGATCGAGTCCCAGTCGGGGAACACCTAAAAGTTTTTCACGGCCCCACCTCTCGCGAGTGTCTGACAAACATCCGAAAGTACAACTGTCCTGAGAAAGCTTCTCAAACAACAAATTGCCCTTCGGACACGGCATTAAACAGTACGCCCCTTCCATTCGTGTAAAGAATATACCACGCACAACACAAATGGTTGTGAGAAGCTAGGCCCTGGGTCCCATCGACCTGTAGCGCCAAGTATTTATTTATTTTTTTTACTACCACTTTTGGAAGTTCTCAGTCACAAGAAACGCGAACAAGTTATTAGTTCCTTACGTTCTCACATTCAAACTAAACATCTATGATTCATACAAATTATATCCTTACCATGTTTGTTGATGAGTTCTGATTTGTTCCTTTCTGGATCTGAAAAATATTAATAATAACAAACACAGAGGACCACCGATTCACTATTATTACTTGTTTTATTAAAAAAAAATCGATACACTTCTGAGTATCTTAAAACCACTTATCATTGGAGATTTTGTTAAAAACTTGGCTTTTTTATAATCTTCTCTTCAATTATAACCCTTAAGTTTTCTCTTTTCTATTCATTATTATTATTCCTCTTTATATTATGATAATAATCGTTTGTTAAACAATCAAAAATTATCTAAGATTTTCCATTTGTTTTTGTTTTGATCAATTGCCTTTTCTTATTATTATTTTAATTATTATTATGTTGTTCTTTTCTTTTTATTTGTTCTAATAAATTTTACAATGGTAATAATAATCAATAATTCTATACAAATACAATCTAAAATAAGTGATTTAATTACATATACTATTTTTGTTTTTACTTTTTAATTTAATGTTACGTGTTTTTTTTTTTTTTTGTTTTCCCTTACTAAATTATTATTTCAATCTTGTATTTGTTTTTAATTATATATTACATAATCTTTCAACATGTTTTGTTTTTTTTTTCTTTTTAATATTAAAAGTACATTCTTGTTTTTTGTTTTTTTGTTTTTTTGTCATATAAAAAAAATATTTGTATTGAATTGTGTGAGCGCATTTGTTACAATAAAAAATTTGTTAAAATAATAAATCTATCATTAAATGGATGGATACGCTGAAGAAGGCATCAAGAGCGTGTATGTGTGGAAAAGAGAACTTTGTTTTTTTCTCTCTTGTTTTGAAGACATTTGATTTTTGTTTTTTGTTTTTTTTTTTTTTTTTGTTACAATTTGATAGATATTTGGTTATGAAATTTAATCCGAGGAAATCTCTCGGAAATCAAATGAATTGTTTACGATTGTTAACTAAGCATAAGCAATGAATTGTTAGATAGAAAATGATGACCAAAAGCTGCTTCGAAACATGCCTTCATAAGTTATTTGAAGGGCAGACAAAAGGAAGTCGGGATAAAGAAGGAAGTTTATGTAACGTCACTGATTGCAACAAGATAAAATAAAAAGGCGACGGCAAGAGATCTCTTTTCAGCTACAGAAGACGACACATTTCACACATCATATATGTAGCTGGACAAAACAAATTAAATGCGTGAGATTCTCAGTATAAACAAACAAAATTATACCGGGGATGGGGGGTGAACTTCTGCAATAACTTAAAACAGTTTAAGAATACAGATTCAATACAGATTCAACAAAGTTTTTCCAATTTCAACCGAAAACCAGACAAATGAATATAAAACAATGTGTAATTTCGTTCATAATTGTTCGATGTGTATGGTGTGGGCGTGTGTATTTCTAAGCATATTGTCAAGTATATAATTATTGTTGTTGTTTTTTTGTTTTTTTTCTTTTAAGTAAAATAATGCTTTTAAATATTGGTACGGAATATTTTCATTGTTTTGTAGTGAAAAACAAAAATTCTATATAAAAACAAAACAGAAAAGAATTCCATCATATAATTTAATTTGTCGGTTTGTTTTTCTTTTAACTGCCTTATACTTAATTTAAATATCCACTTTCATATATATACCTATATATATATATGTATATATATATTTTATTTAATTAAATTAGTTCAAATATTTAAAATTATAACTATAACTAGAAGTCTTTTAAATTGTTGTTTGCTCTCGCTGCTTCTTTTGTTTTTCTCATTGTTAAGTATTATTTTTTATTATTTAATATTTAGTTATGTTATTGTACAAAAAAATTAAAACAAAAAACAAAAAAATCTTTAAAAAAAATTCTATGTATATTGAGCAGTGTTGATTCCTTTTATTTTTGTTGTTTTTCATATATAACTAATAAGTCTTTTAGTATTTTTATTAGATTGCAAACAAAGAACAAAAAAACAAACAGAATGGATTGAAAAATGATTCGAAATATAAGAAAGAGAACAAAACAAAAAACAAAAAAATACAGAAATTACATTATGGTATAATTATTAATACAGTAGCTACAATAATTATGATATTTTAAAAAACATTTGCCCTAGAATACAAATAATGACAAACTTTTTAAAATAGAAGTGCAATTATATATCCATACGTTGTATATACATGTAATGTTTGTAAATAAAAAAAATCACAATTCATTTGAAATAAAAATAAAAGGATGTTAAACAGTACAGTATTTTGTTTTTCTTCTTTTTTTTTTTTTTGTCTCTTAATATTTTATTTTCAGTTTATGTAAGGCATTTGGGGAATGACGAGAAAACAATTATTACACGGTTAGTTTTCTTTCTTTTCTTAAAGTTTCTATTATTTTATACATTCCGTATTAAAATGAACAAAAAGAATGCAAAATGTAAAACTCTTAGTTGTTGGTTCAAAATTTATTTATTATGGTGGAGGAGGAGTTCCCAATATTATCTACATATGTATAAACTGTCCGATAGAAACCAAAATTCTAAATAGGTTCAATAGTTTCCGAGCTATGGAGTCAAATTTCGTGATTTCAATAATCTACTCACTTTACTAAAGCTTTTCAACTGACTTAAGACAAATGAGATGCGACAAAGCTCCATACACTAGGCGTGACTAGTGATGTTCTTCGCAATGGAAATCACTTGTTTTCCTTTTTTTTCATAACGCAATAACTTTGAACCGAAAGGCGTTAAATTTGAAGAATGAAGCAGTGACAGGACCTTATGTGGCAAACATTAAGTATTATGGATGATGAATTGTAAAAATTACGAAACTGGCGTCTTAGTTGGTAGTAAGTAAAACCTTCAAAATAGCATTAGCTTATAGTGAAACGGAAAAATAATGTACTCACCATTCTATCACATAAGTATAACTTGGTGGAAGTCAAAAAGCCACAGTCAGAAATGAAAACCAATCCAGACTCAAACACAAGAACAAATACAAAACAAACATCATCGATGTTATCAAAAAAAACATAATATTTCTCTTCGGGTTTACAAAATGTTCAGTAAAAGCAACATTGCCAGTTTATTCTTAAGAAACCAGTATTATTACATTTTTGAATTTTCCAAGTGTTATCGACAGAATGTAAAAGATGAGATCATTTTAGACGCGTAGAAGACGCAAAGAAAAACATAAAAAAAAATTATAGAATTCTACTTCTTTTCTACCTTACACAGTACGATTTGTGTGTTTATTTTGTTTGTTTGTTTTAATTGTAAAACGTTATTGCTTATCCGTTCCTTATTTGTTTTGTTTTTCAATTTCTATTTTTAATTATGTATTTTGTTTTTTCTATTTTAAAAGCATTTCGTATTTTTGATTTCATCGCCATGAGATTATACAAATAAAATAAAATTAGCCAACAAGTCTTAATTGTACTATAATACTATTGGAAATAGATTTAAAAATGATTATATTTGTTATGTAAATAATGTTCGTGGGTATGTGTTTTTTATGTATATATATGTTTTTGTTATTTTATATTACATCAGCGATTCGAGTGGGCTTTATTTTCTAGAAAAAAAAAAAAAACAAAAAACAAACAAATAAAACCAATCTAATGTGGTGTTTTATTTATGTACATACCAATAATGTAATGTAGCGACACATTAAAAAATAATATTAATGAAATGATGTGAGGTTGTGATTCTTTTTTTAAGTAAAAAACTACTACGAGAACTGTGGGGAATTATTAGGCGAACAAATTAGACGTTCACGATTGACTGAGTTTGAAAATGAAAATATTGTATTAAGTTTTGAATCGGGATGAGTTTCGGCAGTGGATTTCTATTAGTACCATTCAAACAACCTTGCAATGCGTAAATGGAGTGGTAACAACCAGACTCCCTTGGCAGGACAGTTGGTTCAAGATCGTGTTTAATAATAAGTAGGTAATTGGTTAGTCAGACGTTTATAATGCTTAGTACTAAATAGGCTAAAAAATAAGTTCTAATTCACCTTTGGCAAGATCAGAACTGCATCACTGGAGCTAAGTCGATACTGTTATTGATTAAACTGGATTTTCCTTTACAACACACGCAAGACACACAATCCCGAGCTGATTGGGTATCCTCCATCCTGATTTCTGATTATTATTGCTTAAGTCATACTTAAAAAGAACTCACAGTGAACATGTAACAGACAGAACCATCTTCTTTAAATCCACGATGTAATACATGTATGTATTTATTTAACAAAAAACCACATGCCTCGCCAGAATAAATTTAACTCACTCACGAAAAAAACGAAAAACAAGATGAAAACAAAACAATAGAAAAAATTATCAGCAATTATGAGTATTGTTGTTTAAAGACAAACAAAAAGTGTTCTTTTTATATTTTGGAAGGCATTTTAATGGAACAAAATCTTAATCTTTCTTTTGTGTTCTTCTAAAACTTTGTTCGTTCACTTTCTTTTGTTTTTTTAATCAACCTTGCCAAATAAAATGTATGTATATATGTTGCAGGTTAAACTATTTATAAATAGTGCTGGTTCTTCTTCTTCTTTGCTTCATTATAAATATAATATGTCTTTTTCTCTTTTTTTTTTTAGTGTATCTTGAAAAGTAAAAAAAAAATTTCTTCAAAATGATTACTAATTATTGCTTAAATCTATTTTTGAATGCTTGTTTTGTTTTATTAACTTAATCCGTAAATGTATTTTTGTTTTTTGTTTTTTTTTATAATTGAGACATACTTGAATAATTATTAAATATGTATGTATATGGAAATATATACAGTTGCTTGTTAAATATCAGTTTACTCTATTTATATATTTATAAAAAAAAGAATTTAATACAAACGCTAAATTATGGTGTCCAATTGTCTGGCTTGATGTAAAATTTTCTTTTGATGTCCTACTAGAGTGATGCCCATATCAGATAGCTGTTGAGCAGTAAGTCTGGAAATCTAAAAGCAAACAGATAAAACAATAAGAGCAGGAGACTCACAATTAAGAATTTTTAATAGAGCTTTAACACATCAATCATTCAAGTCCCTTTTCAATCCATTCATAGATTTCTTCTCACATCGTAGTGACATTGTTCGACTCATCAAACTGTCAATTTATTCAGTAAACTCGACATTTTCATCATAAGTACCCGAGCGAGTAACGTCTGCAAATTATAAACATTTTCTGCCGAAATTCGGAGTCGGTGACTGCAACTTTAAGAGCGTTAACTCCAATTTTCGGTCGTAATTCTCGCTCTAGTAGACAGGCAATAACAAGTTTAGTGCAAAAATTTGAGTCTACATATTCGTTGTGTGATGTTGCCGTGTCAGTGAGACAACGGGTTGGTCGAAGTGTCGAAAATATCGCTGCCGTTCAGGCGTCCGTAGCAAACGATCCAAATCAGTCAATTCGACGGCGTTCTCAAGAATTGGGCATCGCCCAGACCACGTTATGGCGTATTTTGCGTAAGGATCTTGGTTTACACCCATACAAGACAAAGCTAACTAAAGAATTGAAGCCGATGGACCATTTGAAGCGACGTACGTTCTCCGATTGGGCTCTGGAGAAGATACGCCAAGATGATGAATTTCATCGCAAAATCATCTTCAGTGACGAAGCCCATTTTTGGCTCAATGGGTTCGTCCACAAGCAAACTATGCGTTATTGGTCGGGTGAACGTCCACATGTGCTTCATGAATCATCCACAAAAAATAACTGTTTGATGCGGTTTGCATGCCGGCGGCGTTATTGGGTAATATTTTTTCGTCGACAATAACGATCGTCACGTTACTGTGAATGGTCAGCGTTATCACGCCATGATCACCGATTATTTTTGGCCCGAATCGGAAGATATGGACTTGGACGACATGTGGTTTCAACAGGATGGTGCCACAAGCCACACAGCACACGTTACAATCGATTTAGTGAAGACTAAGTATGGTGAGCGTGTTAGCTCAAGAAATGGGCCAGTCGATTGGCCGCCTCGTTCGTGCGATTTAACGCCGCTTGACTATTTTCTGTGGGGCTACGTTAAGTCATTGGTTTATGCCAACAAGTCGACGATGTTGGAAGAGCTCAGAGCCAATATTCAACGTGAAATAGCGGCTGTTTCGGTCGAAATGTGTGGCCCAGTCGTTGAAAATTGGGTCCAACGAATCGACCGCTGCATGGCCCGCGGTGGCCATATGAACGAAGTCGATTTCCATTTATAAATGTTTTGATTGTACTTCAAGCCGACAATAAAGTTTTTGAAATATCTCAAATGGTTTGCGTTTTATTTAAAAAAAAGTTGTCAAGCCCTTATTGGAAAAGCCTTTATATACATTTTTGAGGAATTGAAATTCATTGTTGTGTCTGGAGTTTTGGGAACTGCATCCTGATTTCTTGGTGGTAAATTTGTAAGACTATAGACTTTCATTGTGTCTTGAATCTTGAGTCTTACATATAGTGTTTCGAGATGTAGTTTCTCGAAAAGTAAACCCAATTCTTCTTCAAGAACTCCGAATCCTAATATACACGCTCGATAAGTAACTAATACAAAGCGGACTCGCGTATTTTTCATTACAAAATAGCTTTAGAATAGCTTGCTTTAACCCTTTCGGTACGGGAGACGAATAATAAGTCTAAAATGTTTATAATGAGTTAATCTAATGGAGACATGCAATTTAGCTAATACTATAGCCTTTTTTGGATTGCTCCTTGCCAGGGAAAATGTTGCCAGGGGAAGTAGTATACATGTAGAAATGTTGGACATTTGCCCACTTTTTGTCATAAGTTCCCAAGCATTATGGTTAGACATGTATACTTTTTGGAGGCATTTTCGTGAAAAAAAAAAATGTCTGTGTCTTCTTTTACCACTTGAATGAGAGGATAAAAGGACAAATAAAAAAAACAACACGATTCTTACAGCACCACAATGTGTTAAACTCGATATCAAAACCATATGCAATAAACTAAATGCCTTACCTGTTGCGCCGTCACTAAGTTGGCTTCTTTAAAATGCTGAGAATAACGTGACATTTTAATGCTCTCCAGCCATAGATCAGTACTAATAAATATATTGTGACCACGTTGTGTATCGATGATATGTGTTCCATCATTATCAGGTGAATTTCTTGTTGTTAAGAGTGCTTGCGGCTGTCTAGCTAGATTATCAAGCGTTGAAACTATACTGGCAAATGTTGGCCTATGTGTACGTTGTTTCTGCCAACAATCTAGCATTAGTTGATAGAGTGCCTCCGGACAATCCATTGGTGCTGGTAATCTGTATCCTTTTTCTATACTCTTTATAACATCCTACAAATAAAGTTTAACGTTACAACAATTCACAACGGATACACAAATGCCTTACCTGATTCGACCAATTCCAGTAAGGACGTTCACCATATGACATTACTTCCCACAAAACTACACCATACGACCAAACATCAGACGCTGATGTGAATTTTCTAAAAGCTATAGCTTCAGGAGCCGTCCAGCGAACTGGAATTTTTCCTCCCTTTATATTAAAAAAAAAAATAAACACTTAATACAATTTGTATATTTATTTAAATAGCTGGTCTCACTCTTGTTGTGTATGCATCACTGGCATTTTCGATCTCCCGTGATAGTCCAAAATCGGCAATTTTGCACACCAATTGTGCATTGACAAGGACATTACGAGCAGCTAAATCTCGATGCACATAATTCATATCACTCAGGTAAGACATGCCGCTAGCAATGCCACGTAGCATTCCAATAAGTTGCAACGTTTGAAATTTTCCGTCATTAGCACGGAGGAAAGTATCCAAGCTGCCATTTTCCATATATTCAGTTATAATCATAACAGGATTTGATCGCGTAACAACACCTTGAAGGTAGATTACATTTGGATGATCGAATTGCCCCATAATTGAGGCTTCGGTTAGAAAGTCACAGCGAGCTTTTTCTGAGGAACCTGTTTGGGATATACCTTTTAATGTTTTTTTTCGTCAAAAATAACTGTTAAAAAACTATCAAAAGATAAATGTATATAATATATGTATTATTTCTTTCTTTCTCATTTCATGACATCTGTTTAGTGCTAAAAAAAAATGTTAATTTGAAAACTACGACAGGAAAAGGAAACCCTCTTTATGTATTTATTCGGCGTTCAGCCTTCCCAAAGTCTTTGGAAAGACAGATGGATCTTAAATCTTTTACTGAGAAGAGAGTATCTTGAGTGAAGGAGCGGATCTTTATAATTAATATTGAACTTGTCCATTAGCTACTCTCTAATAGTTTTAGTTTCTTTCACAAACAATAGATTTTTATAGTCCTTAGCAATTCAGGAAGACTGTATGTTCGCATACAAGGGGATAAATCTTTCCCATTTGAAACGGAACAGCCACAAACAATACCAACGCGAGTCCATTTTTACAATACATTTCGACCAACAAAATGCCATCCTTACAAGCTAACAAACAGACGTCATATCGATTTAAAAGAGAAAAAATAAAACAAAGTTGTATCTTACCAGGCTTCAGTGTTTTTATTGCCACATCAATGTCTTGGACGAAGTTTGGTGGTATTTTAAGACGCCCTCGACACACATCGCCAAATTCACCGCCACCTGGGAATAAACACACAATTTTTAGCATCTTTCAAGTAAAGTATCTTTGTATATTATAACCAACCTATGATAGCTTCGATAGTAATGTAACTTGCATCGATTTCGCGAGCAAACTCTCGAATAGCTTGATTCGGATCCTCGTAAGTATGAGGGTCCACGTAGCTACGACTTGTACCAAAGAGAGGTGTTGTCACTGAAATATTATTTGGTGTTCGATAATAACCATAAACTGAACTTGTTGCTACACATTTTTTTTTGTTTAAACGTTAAAACCAAAATCAAAATGGATCGAACAATATTATAAGCATTCCACATGACATACCAAGAGCACACCAAACCCAAACAATGTTTTTTTTTTTTTTAGCAAGAATATTTAATATACATATCCATTTATATTGTTTAATAAGCAGGAAGGTGAAAAGCGTACATAAAAAAAAACAAAAACAAAAAGAAATAGGAGGTCATTAAAAATTGGTAAATGTAAAAAAAAAAAAAACAAAAGGAAACCAATCCAAGAAAATCATAAATAAAAAATAAATTACCATTTGATTGAATAGTTTTAACAATTGGTGTAGTATCCATGGCATGAACTAAAATTTAAACAAAAATCATAAATATAAAACAATACACATTAAAACATAAAAAATGACTAGGTAAGTAGATAACTCAATCTAATCTAACGTGGTATAGTAGCAGACGCAAACAGGGATGTATATTATGGAAGGCTGTGGTTCTAGGGGTTTGGAGGAGTTCTGCGTGGACTCTTAAAGCTGTCAAATGGCTGTAAATGTACCAGGATAAGCTCAAAGCCAAGAATATTTTAAACACTTGATCGTAAATACTTGGACTCAGTATTGAGAAGATCAAGTGATATAGTACTGGAGACCTAGTAAATCCGGCATAGCATTCTGCAGTTTTAAGGTCACTATCGCTAGAGTTTCTCAATTTCTAGTAAAATTATGAAAATATTGGAAAAATAGGTGCCCCTTTGCATTTGCTTTACATTCCTCGTATCGTGATGTCAAGACCAATCGCCGAAGAAATGCCCGAGGAACACCTAGTTTTGAAAATTAGTTTGAAGTCAGGCTTGAGGGTAAACTGATGTGGATTCGATAGATGACGCATGGTGCGAGCTAAATTCTGAAGGGGTGGAATGCAACTGGCGATTTCCATGGAGCAATTTTTTCTAACAAAAGTGAGAAAATAGGGAAATACAAGAGACATTTTCACAGTGTCTCTATCGTCTATAAGCTTTAACGCACGTTCCTGTACTCTATCCAGAATCTGCAGAACGGTCTTTGGTGCACCAGACCAGATATGGGCGTTATAATTCAGTTTTGGGCGAATGCACCCACATCAGAAGGGGTAAAATAGTGTAATAAAACGATGCAAGACGTTCTGAGGAATCCTAGACATTTTGCAGCATATTTGGCGACCTCAGATATATGATCCTTCCACCGACAATGGTTATTCAATACACATACCAAGGATGGAAAGTCCTTCGGATTCAGCTATGCAAGTACTATTGATGTAAGTACTCAACAATGGTTGAGGGACTTGGCGTTATAGATATTTTGCGCGCAAAACGTGATTATTCATTTCATAGTCTCCAGCCAAACTAACCGAAAAATCAATTTGTTTCAAAATCGTAAGAGTCGTTTTGCTAAAATTAAGTCAAATGAAGAAAGTCCTTAATTCCCAGATGAGAATGAAAATTCCGATTTCGCTTCTGGGAGTGAGTCCACAGACCTTAGACATGAAGTTTAAAGCAAATCCGTTCACACGTTTCGGCACAGAATGGGCTAAAGTCTCGAGTTCGCAATTTTTCAGGAAATCAATACTTCCCCTAATGCAGGGAAAAAACTGAAAAACTATCCATCTATCTGTGAGAGTCAATACCCTGGCTAAGTTGAACTAAAATCCTGAACGGATAAACACGCTCTTTAAAAAAATAACTTCATAACTTAGGGCTTAAAAGTTATGAACGCAAAGATGGAGTGAAAGGAAAGGACATAAAGAAGTTAGAAGATGCAGAGAGAAGGGAAGAGATTTAACAAATGTTGAGGAAGACATAGATTTCAAAAGATAAGGGTGTGGGGAAGAGGGCGATGGTGTAGGCAGGCATATGGTAATATGGGTACAGGACCACCAATAGGCACCCAACATTCCGCCAATGCTCTAGTGTAAGGTTTTCATTGCAAATTGATAGCTCACCGATCAAACTGTGTACATGCCTGGCGCCAGACACGATGTAACTCAAAAAAGTTGGAGTTGTACTCGACTTACCCATTTTGCAGGATTGACAAAAAAAAAAAAACACGAATTTATATATTTTGAGAAATTCGAAGTACCTAGAACTACTTTTCGTAGATCTGAGGTAACTTAGATGCAAAAGATTGCCATTTGATTCCGCAAAATCAGCTCCATTCATATTTTGTTCGGCTACAGGGTATCCCGCTCCAAAGACAGGAGCAGTTTTGACGAATTCAACTCGAATTTTTGGTTAAAAACATCCCACTTTATGATTGAGGTGAACAGTCGAGGAGATGGTGAACTAGTATTGATTGAAGGAAGGATAGACCTGCTCATTCTTTGAAATCTCATTTTTTTCCCGCACAGGCTAGCTTAAACTCAACGTTTTAAACTACAAAACCTAAGCTTTAGCGAATAATAAGCATCGGGCTATATGACCAAAGCAGTGCCAATAAACTTAAACTTGATTTTCGAAGTAAAGGTGGATTGGAGTAGATGAATTAATGGAAATGTGTACATAGTATGCATCAAGGTAGAATAGGGGTAGGAGTAGGAACAGAGAGTCCCCTTGTAAAAAATTAGTGAAATAATCCACTTTAGACACCCAAATGTAAGACGGATTTGGGGTCTGTTAAGCGCCATTAGGCCACATTTTTTCATTCATTTGGACAGTCAGTACCATAACATCTAACGTCGAATAACTTTATGAGACAAAAATTAAAGCCAGCGTTAGCGAAAGAGACCTTAGGTGGATGTGTATCATTAGTGACCAACTATCTATACAATAACACATATAGAGTGGAAGTCGCTTATACCGACGGTGAAAGGACCGCCGGTAGTTGTATCCGATAAGGCTATATCAGACGGAATAGCAAATAAAATAATAAAACAAACCAATCCAAGTAAAGTGGACGTTATAAGCGACTTCCACTGCATACTTAAATAAATTTTTTTTTGGAGAATAGATCTGAAGGCGAGAACTGTTTGGAGTACTTTAAGATTTGCTTCGGATGTAGGCAGCCAAAATGTTGATTCTCACACAAGAAAAGGGAGTAAAATTCGATGATTACCAAACATTCAAATGAAATCATAAATTTTAAACAAAAAATAAATGTAGTTCTTTTTTTAAACTATATACAAGAGAATTTAAAACACTTTTAATGGTTATACGCAAACCAACGAACAAAGCTAGCTTCAAAAATATAACGTATGTGTCCTAAATGTATTTAACAGTATACATATGTATATAACCTCTCTTACAGTCCTTTTTGCGATTATGGTAAAACTAAATAAAAATTATAAGATCTTGAGACAACTTACAGTACACTTGGATAAAGGAAGACTTTCTGTTTAACATACTGATCCTGTTCCGCTGACCGTGAGGTTTGGCATATCCGTCCTTAAAATTTAGGAAAAACTTCCAATCTTTTTCGAAGTACAATTAGTTTTGACGCGCAATTAGATTCTAAAGTACTAGAACCAGATTCCGAAATTTACAGTCGAAATTTCCTTTTTGATTAAAATTTTGAATGCAATTTTCTGGAGCCCAAATGACATACTAACTGGAGTCTTTTAGTTAGCCGTGTTTTTTTAAACCTCGCCAGGCAGTAGTAGGCCATAAATTTCACACATTATAAAGGCAGCAAACCCCCTCAGCGCACGGGAAATGAATTATAAAAAAAACCTAACACAAACACTGGCTGGACTAGGAACTCATGCACATGTTCCGCTGAAGCAATTTAAGGTACCAGTGCAAGATAAAGATAAGCCCCAAGATATTGTTTGATTTGATTCAGACCAATGCCTTCTACATAGTTCTGTATTTATGTTGGATCAGTTGTTACACACGTTGTTAGTAAAAAAAGATTCGGAATATGAGAAACGAACAAACACATTTATTTGTCCTGTGACCGCTCGTTTGGCTCGTTTCTCGAAAAAACAAAAAACGAGGAGAAGGTCTATTAATTTACAGATGTCGGTGTCATTGGAAAATTATTCGGTTTCAAACACTCCCTGTTCCACGAAAGTGGAACAAGGAACTGGATGGTTTGCGTGCGTTTAGCCATTTATGTCGACGACATACTTCTCGCGTGTTCTAATATTGAGAGGTTGGAAACCATAAAACACAAAATTAGCCAGAAGTTTAAAGTGATCGATAAAAAACCAATTCGTAGGCATGGAGATCACCAGACAAGGAAGTGTAATTCAGATATCGCAACAAATGATTCCAAAATTCTTGGTGGAATTTGGAATGACGGAATGCAGAAGTTGTGCAACGCCTTTGGAACCTAGTATCAAATTCAACAAGTGTGATATAAAGCAGTCCTTAATTGGATCTCTGACGTATTTAGGCATCTGCACAAGGCCAGGCATTATCCACTCCGTTTTTAAACTGGCACAGTTCAATACAAATCCTCATGTCGAGCATATAAATGGTGCAAATACCATCCTAAATGTAAAACTTAACTATTTTCAAACTCGTTTGAACCTGAACCTAACGATGAATTATCTTGTAGGAAGGCATGCTCAAAGACTGGGCATCCCCTACAATGACTTTTGCAGAAGCTGAAGGTGTAGCCCATGCACATGCCCTGCACTTGCCAACATTAGAAAGGTCACACTAGGTAAATACCTTTTCAACGATCTCAAAATTGCGGCAGCAATTGAGGATTCCTATTCAAAGAAAGTTTCATTTCAATTTACATATTCCCTGCAGTCCACTGAACAAATCATCATGTTAATCGGAAAGACGTGGTTTACATATCCAATTACTAATCGTAATCCTGCATAACTTTTGCAAAGTGGGAGTAGCCGCGCGGTATGTTTTTTTTCTTAAACATTTCTTAAATCTTTCTTCGAACGTTCATTAGAAAGGCCCCAAGAAGTGGGCGTGGCCAAAACTGATGCCTGGACGATTTGAATGTCTTGCAAAGATTTTACGATTTCATACAAAATAGTGAAGTCATGAAAAATTGGGCGTGAGTGACTTGTACGACTTCTCCTTCTAAAGTGACCAGATATGCTCAAGATCGAAGGCCCAAAAACGACTGCGTTTTCTCTATTAATACTGATCACGAATAAGATGTATCTTACATTAATTCCTTGTGCGACAAACTATGTGTGTATCAAACTTAATTTACCCTTAGGATAGGCTATGAAAATGGAATGAAGTCGTAACAACATTCAGTGTTACAAAACGAATGCTGAAGCAATTATATGCTTGCTTACCTCACAGAAGAATCGTTCATTTAGGTGTACACGGGTTTAAAGCAACTAAGGGTAAAAACGAAGATTGTACCAAAAACCATAACAAGTGTTCGGTTTGGTATAGTATGAAAATTTACTTAACATGTTTTTGTTTATTGACCCAAGGAACAGCATCCCGTACTTCAGAGCAGTTGGGAAAATGAAAAACTTGTCAAAATGATCATGGACAAGAATTTAGTCATCAGCAGTTAAATTAGTAAAACAAACAACAACTTAGCGACCTCACGTACTTCACGATCATAGCCGGATCACACCTACCAACCACAGCGGTCTATAGCCTACTGGAAATCATCCAAATTGTCTGACTCTCTGGAGGTTTAAAAACAAAACAACACGGCTAATCCACAGATTCAGAATGTATTCAGAAATCAATCAATTTGTTCTCTCTATCCCTAGTATACTGTAATCCCTCAGCAATGTGGCACACACTGCTGATTCTCGTTCAAATCGTCATCATTTGAACAATTTGGTTATTTGGACTTATTTTACCCAGAACATGCAATATATATTTATTTAAAAAAAAATATCAAATTCTCTACCACTAACTTTAAAAAAATATGTTTATACCGCACTGTAAGTGTGTGTTACTTTCTTTCAATTGTTATTTTATTTTTTTTTTTTCATTTTTCCAAAAGCAAAAGTTCAAAGCCAAAAATTAACCATACAAAGCAAAACATTTATAGAATTTTGTTTTATAATTTTGAATTTTGTGTAATTTTTTTCAATTTTTTCTTTAACACTTACTATAGGTAACGACGAGTCCTTTTTTATTTTTTTATTATCAGACATTAATTGTTGTTTTTATTTTATTTTTATGTTGAGGATATGGGAGGAAGAGACGAAAAAAAAAATATGAAAAGAGATTTGTTAAATTAATTGGTTCATTAAAAAAAAAAAAAAAGGATTTTTTTGTCCACAAATGCACTGTAAAGTTATAAACAATTAAATACTAACTAAACGGACAAACAATATGAATGTGGGGCAGCAGTCGTACTTACCTTCGTTACTAGCATAGTCCAGAGGCAGTGGCAGGTGGTTGTTGGTCTTTTTGTCCAGCTCGTCTTGGTTTTTGGACCGCAGGAAGAGGACTGTCGCCACGATGACGAGGACAAGAATGAATACTACTGCAACAGTTGCGCCAGCAACAATACGCATTTGCATTGAATCGTCGTAGACTTGAAAAAGGAATAAAATCAGCTTTGATGGGAATCAAAAGCACAGAGGAGTGGTGTGGTGGTTCCTTACCTGGACTAACACTGGGATGGGTTTGGGCGTAGACTATGTTGCTGTAGGTGCCGTAACCGTTCAGGGTCTTGCAACGAACTTGAAAGCCGTATTCAGAGTTCTCTTGTAAGCCCTCAATGTGAGCTTTCGTTTCCTTTGTGTTCAGGGCTGTTTTGTTCATGGCATCGAGCTCTGGTTTTGGAAACCATCTGACTTCGTAGAATTCGATTGGAGAGTCACTGTGAATCGGTTTGTCCCAGACTAGATCGGCTTCTTTACTCGTTATGGAGACAATGCGAACATTGAACACAGTACTGAGTATGGCAGATTCAGTGGTGAAAATGATTTCGGTATATTCGGTTTTAATGACGGAGCCATCGTCAGTGGAAGACGACGAGGCCGACGATGCCTTGTCGGCAGCAGTGTCTCCAGCATTCGATGTTCCATTGTCACCGTCAGTGGTTTCGTTTTCTGGGGTTATTGAGTACGAAACCCCATTCATGGAATGAATTTGAATAGTGTACGTTGTCACTGGTTCCAGATTTGTTAACGTCAGCTTGGTTTCATTGAATGTATCAGTCGATGGATTGAGCACAACATTAGACGAACATGATGCGCATTTTACTTTGAAAACTATATCGCTGCGAAACTTTGAGTCCAACTGTTCGTCGGGTGCCCGAGAGGGTGTGTTCCACGATAAGATTGCACTTGTTTGGTCAACAAACAAGAGCGTGAGATTCGTCGGAGGACCCGGAGGTTTATAGCAAGGCATTTGCTTACCGTCACGGGGATGACGGTAATAACCCGACTGGCATGGACAAAATGCCACTCCAATTTTCGCAGACTTCGAATTCAGAGGACATGTTGTGCATTTGCTTACCTCAACAGATCGGAATGTTCCAGCGGGACATTCTGAATACAAAATCATTTAACATAAGGTAACAATTTGCGACGGGTGTGTACTCACCATTGCAGGTCTTGTTGACGTAGTCCGGCTCAAAGCCGACTTTACATCGACAGCCTCCCGTAAGGATGGTCCATTTGCCATCACCCTTACAAAGGTACGTTGGGGGCTCATATGGTTCCGCGTTATTCACACAAGTACCATTTTGCTTCTCGATAATTGTGATTTCCCTGCCTGTGGGAGTCTCGTTGAAATGGGCAAAATTCTCCGTTACACTGGGACACGTTATATAATAAACCTTAACCGCTAACACACTAATACAGGCTCCCTGATCACGGAACGCAAAGTAGACACCCTTCTTGGTGACTGCTATACTCTTAACCTCTGTATTAATATCGACATCAGAGTTTTGATTGAATCGCCCTTCGCCAGCAGCAATGCGAGCTATACAAAGTAGGTACATATAGTTTTATGTAAAACACAATTTTTAAGAACCTTTTCGAATTTACTGACCGATAAGTTTATAGCTCTCTGGCTGCCATGGTGGTGGCTCCCTTGTGGCGGCATCGAATTCATAAAAAAGCAAACTAAATGTTTCTTTACACGACAACGCATTCCCTGTGTTAGAGAATTAATTATAGATTTACGTAAGACTTGGGAACTCGAGCTCTTTACCTGGAAACAATGAACAATCTCTAATTGTGAATTGAATTTCTATATATAAACGATTGGCTGGACCGCGGTCAATGAATGGTGACCAGAGCCAATTGTTAACATTATGATAGGCAACATCACAGACAACATAGCTTCTCCAGTTAATACCTTTAACGAAATCTGTAAACGATTCTTCCACCCACTATAATGCAAAAAGAAAAATATTCGTTTCATGTCTTGTCTTCGGTCACGATCATGGGGTACACTTACGCCAGGAGTTTGCGCCTGGGGACCGTATGGATATCTGGTCCATTCCAGCGTCGCCTCTCTCGTGGTGTCTAATAGGATCACTGGAAAAGGAAACAAAATATTAGTTTTAGTATAAGTACGAGTAGATGAACAAAAAATACAACAGTAGCGTTCTAATGGCGCAGGGAAATTACTCCACGGGAATTTACTCCACCTGTAGCGGGCAATTAGTTCACTTTTCGAACATGAAATTCTGATTGGGTAATTTCCCAGTTAACGTTTGATGAATTTACTTCGATTTCTAGGTACTGATAGTTGTTGCTCCTTTGCGGAAGAATGCAGTATTATTTTCAAGTTTCAAGTTTCAGTTTCTATATTCGATTTTGGTGGAATGATTTCCCTGCCCCCGTCTTAATATACATATGTAAGATTAAAAAACTGAAATAACTCAAAGTTCGTAGCCACTCGAGTCCCACTACGAGAAGCAGAGCCATTTATGGAATCACCAAAGAGCTTAAAGTGGTTAGACCTTCCACATACCATACCATGAAACTCAACTTCTAGCGCAAGATATGGGTCAGAATTGGGCAAAGGTCGATTTATTTGTGGCCATTAAAATAGAGACAATTAGATAAATCATAGTGCAGTTTGCTTTGGTTCTAAAAAAGAGGGTAAATCGTAAATCGAAAAACTGGTTAAAAATGTTCTTCCACCCCTGAAAGCCAAGAAACAACGGTTCAAGAAGATCGCAAGATTGCTAGAAGCGTTAAACTTGATTCTTTCAAGTCTTCAAAAGAAATTCGGACAGCCTTTCAGCTAAGCATTTCTGCAAAGGCTGTTCGAAAAGACTTGTTGAAGGTAATCTTCATGGAAGAATAGCATGAATGGTACCACTGCTAACAAAAACGAACATACAATTCGCAAAAGTCCATTTGAATTGGAGAGCAATTGGAGAGCAAGGTACCCAAAAATGGAGAGCAATTGTATACCGACATAATGAGGAATACATTGCTGCCATATGCATAGGAAAATATGCCTCTTAAATGGTTTCTGCAACTAGACAACGAAGCGGAACATTATTCGAAGTTGACGAACAAAAAATCCAATGATTGGATTTAAATGCTATAAAGCATCTATTGGGAGATTTAAAAAGGCTGTTGGTAGAGATTCCACAAAAAGCAACACATGGCGTATAGTTCGAAAATGTAGCCGATTAGGGGAATCCATTCCAGACAGATGTCGGGATGTGAGGGATGATTAAAAATACCAAGATTAAATGTGACAAAGAAGTAGGATACTAAACTGGGGACGAGGTGTTTCCAGGAATGAGACAGACTACTCAGCTCAGAGTTTGAGGTTCGAATCGCAGATTTGAATCGAAGCTTGATGTACTCTGCACAGATTTTACAAAAACCTGACAGAGTGCATCACACCTTACTTTTAGCGAAACTTAAGGTCGATGGTTAAGGCAAATGGTTAAGATCGATAGTTTTATACCTGGCATTCCTCAAGGTACTCATCTGGCCCCGTTGATATTTGTATTATTATTTGTAAACGGTGTCCATGATGTCATGTGCAACGTTCTAACCTTCGCATATGATTCTAAGTTATATTCTCGGATAAATAGTACAGCTGACTGTATTCATTTGCAGTCTGATATTGATAGGTTATCGGATTGGTGTAAATGTAAAGCTTTGGAGCTAAATTTGAGGTCATAGACTTAAACGTTTTGAGGAGATCCAAAATTATGACTACACCATTGCTAAGTCTCACTCTATGATAGGCTTTCTTAAACGCAATTGTACAGACTTTCGACATACTGCTTATTAGTCAGACCTGGAATTTGCATCCATCATTTGGGATTCACTATCTTCGCTTAGAAAGAGGCCTAAAAAACTTCACGAAATGTGCTATTCGTAAATTAAATAGGTTTAATGAACTTCCTAGTTATGATAGAAGGAGCATAAGGCATCTTCGGTCATGTTTATTGGCGATATTGTTAAGTATCATATATTCTCTCTGCACGACTGGTTTCTCTAATAAATATTTATGCTCCTCGAAGGCCACTCCGTGTGAGAAATTTTTCCTAATAGGCATCGACCCAATCATGGTATTTTCTAGCTGCTTTTGCAATAAAATTGATTTTTGCTTATCTCGTGTAGTATTTTGAAATACTTTTTAGTTAAATTTTTTATCTATTTGAAGTAGTCTATGAAAACGGTTGGGTTAAGCGATACTGAGAGTTTACACTGAGAACGCGTATTGTTTTGTCTGCTCTGTGATTCAAAGCTTCGGCTAACGTAGGGCTCTACAAAACCAGTGTGTTCTAGATTTTCCTGAAAATAATACACATGAGAAGGAGATGGTAAACTAGAATATGATGTAAACTCCTCTCAATTTGGATTTAGAAATGGCTTTGGTACCCGCGAGGCACTGTTCGCTTTCAACGAATTAGTTCAACGAAGCTTGGAAATGAAGAAAGACGTTTACTTATGCTTCGTAGATTACGAAAAAGCCTTTGATAGAGTACAGCACAAGAGAATGATGGAGATCCTTGAAAGTAAAAGTATTGATATGAATTAAAGCAGAGTGGTCAGAAGGCGAAGATAGTAAGGGAAGAAGTTAAGAAGTTAAGAGTGAGACAAGGCCTTTCAATATACGCGGATACGCGGATGATGCTATAAATGAAGTAATATGATGAACAAGCTCAACAGACGGATTAAGCACAAACACGGCAAAACAAAGTCAATGGTAATAACTAGGAAACAACAAATACTCAATCTGAAGCTAAAAGCAAAGAAAGAATCAGTCCATCCAAGTACTGGGGAACGAGAACTGAAAGTAACCCCAACCTAAGCAAAGAAATAGAGAGCAGAATAGAGCAAGCGATGGAGGTCTTCAGTAAAATGAAAAAAGGATTTTCCAACAGAGAAGTCGACTTAAAAATCAAGGCAGGAATGGTCAGTGCTGCTATACGGGGTAGCAGGAAGCTCTGGAAATGTGCATACACTGAAGAATACTTGTCATTTCCTGGGTAGACAGACTATCTAACGAAAATGTGTTGCGACGGATGAGCAGGAAAAGAGGACTGTATACCTATATTTAATTAAAAACAGGAAAGTAGATTACCTAGGACACGTCTTACGCAACCAAAAATACAGATCCCTTCAACTAATTCTGCAAGGAAAGATAGAGGGAAGAAGAACTGTGGGAGGACAAAGGCTTTCATATATCCATCACAGAAATAATAAGAAATAAACACACATTACATTGGAGTGGAACTCCAAGAAGAAGGAGGCTCCGGAATGCTTTGAAATGCGATCAACATAGACATTAACTATTATTTTCACGTCACAAAATATGAGTCAGGAATATGTTAATTAAAAAAAAAATCCATGACAACCTCTCAACCCTACTCAACCCAAACTACCGTCCTTAGGATCATTTCAATGTCTATTTCGACTTGAAGTTGTAAGAACCCGATGACAGCCTTTAGCGCTAACGCAGGCAGGGTGAATTTCTTGTGCACAAACAATTCCTTTACCCTTCAACATACATACAATCCCAATCAAGTCCTCTATCGAGGAGAATCCTTTCCCTCAGATGCGCAGTTGTGAGTTTAAAAAGAAACAAAAAAACAAAGAGGAGTTGAAAAGAGATAAGGAGCATGCCATCGAACAGAATAACGCGTGTGCGGATTGTAAATGTCCTTGGCGAAGCAAAATGAGCGCATTCGACACACGTAGACAGAAAGCCAGCTTAGTAACAAAAACTCTCCACTATGACCATCAAAAGCAAACAATATCAGTCAGCAACAATTGCCAGACCCGAATGTCCTTACAAGTACAATGTGCATGTACAGATAAGAACCGAAGAGGCTTCCTAAAGTGGCAAAATAAAATCAAAAATTTGAGGGCTATAACCTCTACCACCTGTCGCCTCCTGCAACGCTAATATCACTTTATACACTCCAAGCGGATCCTAACCGACCAATCTCTCCAAAAAAAAAAACAAAAAATTATAACAAAACCCTTAATACATTCGTTCACTCACTTTCCCATTGTCCTGAGTAGGGAGGAGAGAAGAAGGAAGAAAAAAAACGAATTTGATTAAAAATAAAAATAGTCTAGTGCTGGATGGCTTGTGATTTTGTTTTCTTTTTCCATTTTTTTCTCTTTACTGTTGAACCACCCCTAATGCACCCGGTCTCGGTGTTGTTTTTTTTTTCTTCCTTTTTCATTATTTTACTTTACATACATACAACACATTGAGATGTCTTTGCAGTCAGTATGTTGCAGGAGAACACCAGGCTATGTAAAGGAGATCAGATCACAGCAGAAGGAACGTAAGGAGCCAAAAGCCTATATCGTGCTACGAGTTATGAGACGCCGCCGTGGAATGGGGGCCTATGCAAATGGACGGGGGTGGTGAGGATTCATTACGACAAGTCGACTTGGGTGCTTTCAAATTGCATCCCCTTACAGGGGAAGGAGAAAAATAAAATAAAAAAAAAAAAAAAAACAAAAAATAAATAAATAACGAATCACCCCCGCATAAAACACAGACACACAGTTCTCCTTCGAATGGGGAGGATACAACACATGTGTTCTGCTGGGTCTTTGGACGGGTTCGGATGATAGGATTAGAAGAGGGTTCGTTCGTTTTCTTTTTACTTTTTTTTTTTGTTTTTTGTTTTTTTTTTTAATCCTCAGAGAACTTTTTGGCGAAAACAAGTAACAAAAACCGAAAACTTAAGCGTTGAATGAACTTGAAGAATGCTGCTATGAGAGAGGAATCATTTCCCAGCGTTTAAGAGGTGTTTGGCAATTCTTTTTCACTATTTTCCTTTTCGGAGGAATGGTCTTTCTTGTTTTGTTTTTTTTGGTACATTTTTGGTTGATTCTTTGTCTATTCCTGCAGGGAGTGAGATGGGAAGAGTACTTTAGGGAAGAGGACAATGTGCTTTAGATACATCCATACATGTGTATGTTTGTATGTCTGTACATGCTTATTCTTAAAAAGGACTTCACACGAACTAGCGCGAGTAGCACCTTCTCACAGTAATAGTACATGTTCTCGTAATTTTCTGCCACTTTCGCGCAGTTTCTTACAGGAAAGTTCCGTCCGTCTTTAGCTAAATATCTGCAATTTCCTTTGAGGATGCTCAGGGGACTCAGGGGACGAATCCTTTGAAATGGTTTAACTTATGTTCTTAGACGACCTCCATTTGATTGCGTTTATTAGAAATAACTCTTGTAAATCTGGTAACCCAGTCCGGTGTTCCATTGAAATGAATGGCATTAGACCTGCGAGAACCTGCAAGCGTCAGATGGGAATGACTTTTAGAAGGATTTTTACAAATCACAAGCCCCAATCAATCGTCGCCACATAGTCAAAAATACAGGGTCATTCATTTCGTGGTTTCAAGTTGGTAGCGCTGGCATTTGACACCTGCCAAACTCAGCTGTCATTTGAAGTGTCATAATCTTAGAAAAAAGTGGAAGCGTTACTGATGTCGTAAGGCCTGTAGTAGAACTTGAATGGCTCTGCATCGCCACATAGTCAAAAATACAGGGTCATTCATTTCCTGGTTTCAAGTTGGTAGCGCTGTCATTTGAAGTGTCATACTATTAGAAGAGAGTGGAAACGTTACTGATGTCGTAATGTACGCTCAGTCGAAAATATTGCTGCTGCAGGTGCAAGTGTTGCTGATGATCCGAATTTATCGATTTCCCGGGGTTCGCAGGAGTTGAACGTGTCGAACATCCTTATAAAGTTCAACTTACGCAATAATTGAAGCCTGCTGACCATTCACAACCCCGTAGATACGCTTCTTGGGTGGTGGAACAACAGGCAATGAACAACGATTTTTCGAACATTTTCTACAGTGATGAGGCGCATTTCTCACTCGGTGGGTATTTAAACAAACGAAATTGCCGCATATGGGGCTCAGGGAACCCACAAGTGATCGAAGAGGTGCCGTTGCATCCAGACAAAGTGACTGTTTGGTGTGGTCTATGGTCGAAAGGCGTCATTGGTCCATATTTCTTCGAAGATTCCAATGGACGAACGGTTACAGTCGAATGATAACCGAATTTTTTTGGCCGGCCATTGAAGACCATGACTTGGACGATATGTGGTTCCAATTAGACGGATCAACACGACCAATTATGGCTTTATTGCGTGAGAAGTTTCCTGGTCGCGGTTTGGCGACGTCAATTGGCCACCAAGATCATGTGATTTAACACCGTTCGATTTTTTCCTGTGGGGCTGCGCAAAAGACCGTGTTTACGCGAATAATCCCCGAACTCTAGACGCATTAGAAACCAACATTACTCAAGTTATGGCCGAGATACCGCCCAAAATATGCGAAAAAGTGGTTAAAAATTACCTCAAAAGAATCGCATGCTACGAAGCTTCCCGAGACGGGAATAATATTGTTACCACTTAATGGTAAAGTCCAAGCTTTATAATGAATTAAAATGTTCATGGAATTCCATGGAACCCAAACCTAGCTTCTCACAACGATTCGTATTGTGCACATGGTATTTACACAAATGGAATGGATCTACTGTTTCGTATCGAAGGACGATTTGTTATTTGAGAAGGTTTTTCATGACTGTTATACTCTCGGATGTTTGTCTGACGTCTGCGATAGGTGGGGCCATGAAATAGGTGTTGTCGTGGGATTGAAACTGGACCGGTGGAGCAAATTAACCACTAAACACCACCTAGGGACCATTGAAATCAAATCAGTTTGACTTTCAAACTTTATCTACATATGTACATACTCTCAGGCGTAGGATTAATCTGGCAGGGGGTCACCCTAGGATGGAGTTCTTTCGCAACTTAATGAGATTTTGGAAGTTTTAGACGGAAATGGCATCGACTTGACGCCGTAACTATCTTCATATTCTAAGTGAAAGCTGTCTGCAGTCAATAGTCATGGCCTGGGAGTTAACCTGTCAAAGACAGAAATCATCCTTTTCCATAAAAAATATACCAAATCCTGTGTTGTGGACTCAATTGGAAGATATATTCTTGGTCATGTCTCAGCGAAATTCATGTGACAGTAACAGAGGTGACCATGCGGAGGAAACCAAAAGAAGGACTATAGTACACCGATGAAAAGTCCTTAAAAGTCATAAAGAAAGTCGACTGACAACGAGGTCTATAACAGGAAGAGAAGGCTTTCTATGGTTAGGATAGGTCACAGAGTAAGTAAACTGCATGGAAAAGACCTTTCAAGACACCAATCAGCCGGAAGTGTGGAACTGTATGCAGTGAGAGAAGATGTCGAGTTCTCAAAAAAACAAAGCCACTCAACATATAAATCGTCCAAATTTAGTGGGAAATTTATTCACATTGTTAGAGTGAAATTATTTTGCACTGAAAGTGGGCAATTATTTCACCATAAACTACCAACAAACTAAAGATCAAAGGTCAACATGGCTCTTACAAAATACTCTATAAGAGTTAAGTTATTTATCACTAGAGGTGGAATAAATTCCCGTGTAGTTTCTTCCCTCCATATATTCGTATGCATGTACACATATAGTTTGAAGAGGTTAAGCAGACAACAAGCAATTGATTGACTATTTTAAATTCTTCTGCCAAATGCTTGGCTTCAGATAGATTTCGACCTCATCAGGGATGCCATTTTGGTAGACAATATAACGCACATGTACGCTAATAAAATAAACGTGACTTTTTCAGTACGTACGACATCGTTCGGTTTAATGTAAAAAAAAAAAAGAAACCAACATCTCAGATCCATAGATACGTTCGATACTATCGTTGATTGTGCAACAGTCAGTTATACACGTCAAATAAGGTCCTGTCGTTACATAAAAGAATGACGCACACGACATGAACCGCAGACTCTTTAATCCAGGGGAAACCAAAATACATGCTCTATCAGCCATCAGCATCACAACAAGACCTCCCCCCCGTCCCAACACATCATTTGCAATATACACTTGACAGGAATTCCGATTTTACTCCTTCCCTTGTCCTTGTGAGTTTCCTTCTTTTTTGAATTCATATTCAATTTGTATTTTAGGTTCAAGGGATTATGGCTACCCTTTTTCGAAATCTTGTTACACAAAAGCCAACATTAGCATAGTGTGGAGGAGGGGCCACACGTTGATAACTTGAGGGCAGTGCGGTGGTGGCTTAGGGCTCCGAAGATTACTTTTCCTATTATAGTGGACAGCATACTTACAATAAACTCGAATCACTTTCATATGGCATGCACAGGACCATAATATCAAACAACTCATTATCAAAGCGCTCATTATCCCAATGGCCCTCTTTTAATTAGAGTGTAACCTGCCACATCCAGCTACAAGATTCGAACACTCAGGGGAAAGCAATTTTATTCGGCACATCCACAAAAAATGTATCCAAGTTTTTAAAAAAAATATCAAAAGCGCGCACCCTCTACGCCCCCCATCAGCGCCACAAACAGCGGGAAAAAAACACAAAAATAAACCAAACACCAAAGCACCATAAAAATAGGGAGGAATACATAATATGTACATCACAGTTCAAAGGTCCCTAACCCGGGAATAAGATGATAAAAAAAAAAATAAAGAACAACGTTTTATAATTTCTGCACACCCAAAAAAGTTGAAGAATGCACAAAAAGTATGACAAATCATCTATTCAGCGAATTGCAGGTTATATCCATGTACATGCATACGGTATCCGCATATATGGATGTCGTATCTTTTATCCTCCTGCCAGCGTGTGCAGCACAATGGACACGGGGAAATGGTACTGCCTAGGGCAAGTGTTTTTTAGTGGGCCGCAAACTTCTCCACTACACGATACTTGTGTGTAGTAACAGATTTTGTGGTTTGGGTTTGGGAAATTTCCATTTCTATGACACAGGGGGACAAGTAGTCCAAAAAAAAGGTTAAAAACCTGGAATTACAAAAAAAATTGCGCTCATTCGGAGGATGTCATGATTATACTTAGACTTACACGATACTATAGGTAGTTGTGTCGATTATTCCTGGCATTTTACTTTTTTCTTTTAGTTAGGGACTGAAGTGGTTGCTCTTTATCTGGTTCATAGGATCTTTTCCGTATTCTCTACTCGCATGTGCAGATGTGAATGGAAACCGAGTCGATACATGGGGGTAATGGTGGTCTGACTTATCTTGGAATCTACCCCGTTTCAAGGTCCAACACGATACCTAGACATCACTCACAAATGCGTTCTTTAATTTCCTTAAACCAGGCAAGAGGATACGATTTTGAATGCATAATAGCCCGATGACACCACTTCAGGATACACAAGGAGGTGATTTATTGAGATGTACTGTGTAAAGTGTACAAAAGCAAGAAGGGAGGGTACGGATGCACAGGACAGCTGTTACAACGGATGACACAGTCTTGAACTGGTGGAAACAATTATCATCGGTTGAACCTAGAGCGTCATCGTAATAGTAGTACCTACTGGCGAACAGACGACCCCTGATTTTGTCGGGTTTTTTAGTAAAAAAAAATATCAGATTAGAAGAAGGGCCAGCTCTACAATCAGATCACTCTTTCACTTGGCGGTGAAATAAGAACGAAGGAACATAGCCCGAAACTAGGTAATAGGCTGACTGACTGGAACTTGGAAGAAAGTGTCCAACTAGCAGCACCTGTACAAACAGAAGATCAACTAGAAGAGACAGTGCAAATATTTACAATCAATGTACAAAATGAACAAATGAACAGGCCAATAGAGCAATTCTCTACTAGAAACTAGAGACGTTAACTGGGCAAAAAGCAGCCGAGAAAGAGCAAATATTTTTGCTGACTATCTTGTAGACGTCTTCCAACCTTATGAAGATACAGATTACCAAGGAACGAATGAAAGAAAGACCTATTTAAGCGGTCACAGCTAAAGAACTTCCAAAAGAAAGGATTTGATTCAATTACGGAGGAAATTCTAAAACCATTTCCAAAAAAAGGCCAAAAAAAACTATCGCCGATTATAAATGCTAAGGTAAGTGCTGAGCATGTGGAAAGTCACGGAGGTTATAGCGATTCCAAAAGCAGGCAAACCACCACCTAGCGAAGTAACCTCATATCGAACAATATCAATACCAGGACTGTTGTCTAAGATGCTGGTGAAGTGCCTAACCATCAATTTGGATTTAGAAATAAGCATTCTACGATCGACCAGGTGCATAGAATCACAGATAAAACCGAAAATGCATTTCACAACGATTCTTCAAAACTAAACAAGAAATAGAGTACTCAAAGCTAAGAGAAATTAAAACTGGACTACCACAAGCTAGTGTAATGAGTCCAGTACTATACCTATTATTTACCAGCGATCTACAGATAGATACTGCTGTACCGGCTCTGGGAGAAACTGTCGAAGTAGAAACAAAAAAGTTTCAAGAGCAAGGATTTGCCAGACAAATTTACAAAAAATCCAAACCTTCCAAGAAAAAGTACATACGACACGCTGATCTACATAGAGATCTAGTTAGTGAACGTTGCTTAGAGACATAGAGTTAGGCTGCTCAAATACGTTAAATAAAAAAGAAACACAACTACTAAATGCTGAGAATATAATCAGGAGGTTAAGAAGGGTAAAACCTCTTGACTTATAGTAGGCACCTAGGGTTTAACATTTTCAAACAAAAAAGCTGAAAAATCCAACAAACGGCGGCCATTTCCATTCAATTTTTCGTTTATTAAAGCTAGAAATAGGGAAACTTAAGGCCAAGAAGGCCCTGGATACCCGGAAACCCGCCGAATGAGAAAACCTCTTATAGACCAATCTCCCTTCTTCCCATTATATGTGAAGTATTTGAGATAATCTTACTCAGACGAATACACCCAATTGTGGAAGAAAAGCATCTAATCCCGGATCACCAACTCGGATTTAGAAGCAACAATTCGATTCGATTGAATACCAATTCAATGTAGGTATTTCTTGACGTCTCTCAAGCTTTTGACAAAGTCTGACATGAAGACAAGCTATCCCCGAGCACTTGTATAACATTTTGAAGACTTACCTAACGAATCGACTGTTTCGCGTCAAATGCGGAAATGATTATTCAGATGTTAAGGTTTTAAAGGCTGGGGTACCGCAAGGAAGCGTTCTTGGTCCAATATTGTATTTTGCAAGAACCTCTAAGCAAAAAAATAAAAAAAACCAAGTACTCGTACACGTTGTCAACAAACCTAGGATAAACGTCCCTTGCTGGTTTCGAAGTAGTTAAGGAGTTTACCTAACTCAGGGTAAACATCAACTCCACGTCAAAAGACATTCAAGCAAAGCGTTGTTACTTCAGTTTGGGGAAACACTTTTTTGTTAAAAACTCTTAAATTGACTGGAAAATGCAGGGAAAATTTCGAAAAGGCCGGATAGAGGAAAAGATACAAGGTATGGGTGTATGTACTCCGGAAACCCCTAGGCCCTCAAAGGAGTACGACACTACAATCGGTTGACGATATCGTTTCGACGAACACAATCGATTGAGCAAACTACAGGCGACAGCAGCCGTTGCCTTCGCTTAGACGACGACCGTCTTAAAAGTTACGTCATGAGAGTTGGAGACGTCAGCGAAGACATTTGTTTATAAGAATCACGCTTGGTCTGAACAACTGGAAAGTGCTTGCCCGTGACTGATGGAAGGATAGACTGTCGTGTTGCCTGTGGAATGGTTGTCCCCTTCCCTCGATCAACAAGAAGATCTATTTTTTTTTTATAATTCACTCGCGCTCAAGGGTTTATTGTTACCCTTTAAATGTCAAGACACAGCGCGGGCGTTAGGGAAATTAGGAAGAGAAGATAGGAGATACCGATGACCGTTGGTTTTAAATGTTTGTGGATTATAATGTGAGGGAAAAATACGAGCTTGGTACGTACGGTTTAGGAAAGAATCTCTATACTTGACGGTACGTCCGAAGAGGATATACTGTTTAGCATTCAAAAAATAAGAAAATGGTTGAAGGGGCGGAATGCATCTGGCTATTTCGCTGGAGCACTGTTTGTGAAAAAAACCATAAAATAGGGAAAGGCATGAGACATTTCTGCGGTGTTGGAGCGAGTCAGTCGACTCCACTGCGGTTCTGCTGCCTATTACTTAGTTTTAACGCGCGATTTTGGATTCTGTCCAGCAGTGGAAAAACCAAAATGACAGCACCGAAGGGCTACATGGAAACTTCCCAAATGGCATAGGAAACTGAAGATGTATCATTCGGTGACAAGGTCTTTTCTCTTCCTCAAGTCTACTCTGGCTAGATCGTTAAGAGGAAGTACTCGCCTGGGATTTTTCCCTCTCAAAACTCATAGAAGGAGGACAGGTAGGCAGGTTTTTCTATTATAACCCAGCTCTGGCCATATGTTGATATTATTCCCATCAACTATTTGTCGTTCTAATGGCTGCGGTAGACTATCTTTTTTGCAACAAAATATGCCCAAAAAAAGTGCATCAGTATGTAGATAAACTAACTTCTGAGGATTCCTAAATGGGCTTTGCCTAGTTACGCCCTTTAAATGTTTGGACTCGATGTAAAAAAAAACTCAACCAGGCAGATGTCCGCTAGTGTGTTCTGGCCAACAACTAAAGTAGGTTAGGTCGACTCTAACGAGTATACTCTACGAAAAACTCTAAATATCGACCTTAACTCCTTCATTCAAAATATAAACAATTTGACAAAATACATGAATTTACTCACCCTGATCGGCATTGCCATACTGTACAGTTGTTAACAGGCAAACACTAGTTATTAGGATCCGCAATCGAACGTTGCTTTCCATTTTTCTTTACTTTTCGACAATTCTGTCTTCTTCCAATTTTTTTTTTCTTTATTTCTTATTATTTTCGATTTTTGTTTTTACTTTATATTAGAACAACACTTACAAAAATCAAAGAAAAAAGTTCATTTTTATTAAAAATAAAATTAAAATTATTAAACAAAAAACAAAATAATAAAATATATGTAAGGAGGTAGGAAAATAATAAATAAAAAAATATTTTTAACACCAAGAGCCTTTGTTGTTTCACTTATTCACATGCATACACAAAATTTTTTTTGAATTTATTTTTTACTTATGTTTTACACCGAACAACTTCCAGATGTATCAGCAAATTTGATTGTAAAAAACATTTTTTTCACCGTCAGCAAGCGCGACTGTCCGACTATTGAGAGATACTTCCGCGGGTCCCGTGAAATTTTATCATAAAACGGCATTTATCGCAGCGGGAAATGTATTTTGAAACATAATTTTCGAAGCTGTGCCATTGCTAACTCCCGGTGTTAATGACATGTTTTTTTTTGTTGTTTTAGATTTTCGATGGCTCTGAGAGGTACGTGCAGTGGATTTCCGTAGACCAGTTCAGTACATGCATTCTGGAAAAATCAAAACAGAAAATAAGCCATAAATATACATATGTATGGTTGTATTAGAAAGATAAACATAAAATATAGGAAGGCTGTCATTCATTCTTTATCACATTTGGAAGAGAGTAGGCTAGGAGGTCAGTGCACCAAGTTAGGCTTTTTCCCAAATAGCCGAATGAGACCCTATAGTATCTTGAATGGTTTTCTAATGTGTGTCCAGAAACACGACAGAACTCTGACGTAAACTCTGGGACGTTCCTCGTACAAAAACATTGAACCTTTAGTCTATAGTTTCACCTACAGAGGCCTAAAGCAGTAATAGGTATCGTAGTTGACACACTATTCTGCAGCCTGTTTCAAGACGGCACAAACCCGAATGAACCATTTGAAGGATGATGGACGAACCAGAATCAGAGATCAAAAGTAGGACGTCGTTCTATATGACAAAAAAAAGTAAACTTTACCAGAAATTGGACGCATTTGTGAGTGGCTTAATGAGAAGTTCAAAAAGTCTCACAAACTGAGAATGAAGTAAGACAAAAGGCGTAGAGAAAACAAGAACTTCATGTCTAGTATGATCTTCTGTCGAAAATGTTTGACATTTGGACGTCATTGCTTCTGAAGTGACAGTAGGTGCGTGTCACCGGTACAGAAATGAAAATTGAAAAACTGCTATAAGGTTATTAAAATTTATAGGGTTTTTGACCGAAATATACAGAAGTGCACAGAGTACAGAGGACTTTGTATGACATTTGGACATTAGAAGTGGAGCTACTGACAGTAGGTTCGTGTCATCGGTACAACGTTCCCCGACATTTATCGCATTTTGACCGAAATAAAGTGTGTGCTCCAGAGTAGGGTATTTCTAGTGAAAAATACATTTCCCGATTAAAGGAAAGCGTTTTGCGGACGTAAAAAGGTATCCAAAAGGCTTGTCCCGATAACCTGATCTGAAACACCATGTACATAGTCGCGGACGATCTGACAGACAATATTTATTTTTCCAGACCTTGCACCATTAAACGAGGAGTTCCATGCTTCGGATACAGCAGTCCTCTCGTTCGTGTGAGAAATATGTATAAAATGCCAATGCCTGAGCCTGTTGCGCCGACTATAGTGAGGATTTTGTCAATTTCCTTGCCAACACATAGTTCCATCACCTGTGGCATTTTTATTGTCTGATTAGTTAACGATTTGTCTCGATACGTCCTAATCTTACTCTGTGGCATGGACTCTGTCTTATACCGGCTCTGATGAGGAGAAAAATGGATCAGATCACACGCTCTTCTCCACTGGAACCAGTTAAGTAATCATCGAGGCAAAATGATGGACTGTAGTGTGAAAGACTACAAAAAATATTTGGTGCTCCGAAATTGGGTGAAAGTTTAAAGGATGTTCAACAATTTATTTCCATTTCAGCAAAGACTCTACTTTCGGGGAGGTAGAGAATACAACGTCTATCCGAAACGAAAGGAAGGGATGCATACCACAACAAATCAACTATTTCAAAGCGATATTCCAACTCAAACTATATCTTCGGCAAACGTCTCACTAATATAGATATACACTTAAATTGTGCAAAGGGCAAAGTGACAAGGGTAAATGTTTGTAACAAAAAGTATCTATAAAGTAACTATCTCCATACCTAAGAAGGAATTACTTCAAATGTCAATGCCTGTGCTGTTTGAAACCGAAAGGTACATTCATATTTCAGGTACTGATATGTTTCTGTTTAACTTTTATTAACAATTTATTTTTGTTCACTCAATGCCACCCACTACACTTGTTTCTGCGATATTGCACCTTGCGATGGAGACAAATAAACATTTTCTTCTGATTATTTTTGTTTAATATTTTGCGAGAAACTTTATGGAGATACGAAAAGCACGGATACTATCTGACGAATATGCTGATGGGTACAACGAATGGATGGAGGAGAATTGTGTTGTTTTGCCGACGAATAGCAGCACCGTTGTGTTAATCGGTATGGCTGCTGTTTCCGTCGATTGTCGCCAACATCGTTGGTGTGTTGAGGAAAATTTTGCAGGAGAAATAACCAATGGATGCTATTTCGTTTTGTCGCACGTCGAGTGAGGTAGATACACTCTGTACGGGTAGGTGCATGTGCATTAAGGTTTTCTCCGCATTTCTCTGTCCATTGGATTCGGTGTGTATGTGTGTGTGGGTAGTACCATGGATTCCACTAATGGCATACAAGGAAAGCTATGTTCCACGACAATGGAATGGGTTCTACACTGTTAGATACTTTTTTTTTCTTCTTATGATTGTAGTGGGTAATCTTCATTGAGTGATTGAGTGCAGGAAAGTGGAACTAAAACGAATAGTAGTCTTATCTCGATGCATAAGTACTTCCTGAATACCATGCTATAGGTAGGTAAGGTGTATCTGAGTTTTTACCGACCGATAAACGATGCAACTGACCTAGTGGATCTTCAAACACTGATACTGATAACCCAGTATTGGGTCTTTCTTAATTCTAAGCATCATCTCTCAGGCAACGGAGCACCGGGGAACGTCCGAAATTGTACCTAGGAATAGGAAAATATGCAAATATTTGGGGAGATTAGGGTTTCTCTTAACTATTTGTGCTAACATTTCGAAAGGAAGGGGCCTACAGTATTTAGAAGGCTATTTCTGTTCTTCAGGAGAGTGGATTCATGTAAAATTACTTTTATTCAATAGAAGATGATGCTAACTACCTAAGGTGCATACACAGCACAAACAGTAAAAGCTTAGTTTTACAGGATTTTGCCAGCCAAGACTACAGGAAAAGGAGTATAACTCCAACTGAAAGGATACATCGAAGAAAATAAAGAACTATCGGGATTCAGACGTTAGAACTCTTGCGAATCAGACGAACTTATAAGAAAAGAATACCACGGTGTTGGTGCGATGAGTTCGTCTATTCGATTCCTATACGTTTGTTCCATTCAATGTTTGCAGTATAAATAATGTCTTACCCCTAAACTTCATCTCGTGCTTTCTCGGAGTACAAATACTGCGAATTATAACGAATGCAAGAATTCGCAACGAGTCCTCGCTTAGTGGGGATAACCACCCATCGAGAAAATTCTGAAATGCTTCTTGTTTTATTGCTGGGACTTCATTGATTTACCTTTTCTGTATGCGAATTGGCTTGGTCGGCCTCTGACATGAACTTCAATAAGTCTCCATAGTTTTGCGAAGAAATGATGTTAGACTAATAGGTCTTTAACATTTAGGCCTATTGCCTGATTTCTGTATGAAAATTACATTCAGGTAATCGGAATATAACCCCAGTTGTAGCTGGCTCTAAATAAAGCAATAATGGCCGACAGGATGAGGTTGATTGTCTTCATCACCGCTGGGGGCTTTGAATGGCTACGGACTGAATACGGACTTATCCGGACTGAAAATTTCACCAGATAAACTGTTAACTCTACTGGCGACACAGACCCTAGGGTCAGATGCGTTCGAGTCTGTGTGAAATGAACGAGTAGTGGAACCTGGGAAGTGAACCTGAATTAGGGTTCTTAGTATATCCATTCGATCCGAGGTGTAGGCACCATCAGTCTTTTTAAGCAAGCCTACACTTTCAGCTGGATCATTAATGAGTGCTTTATGGAATCGTGCCGCTACTGGAATGTCAGTAATGTTTTCACAGCATTTTCTCCATGTAGCACGTTGTACTCTGTGAGAGCGAACCTATAATCCTCCCAACTGTTCGTGCGTTTAACAGTGTTGAAGAGCATTCTAACTTTCTTCCTGGTTATTCTGGTTTTAGAAACACAGCTGCTGCGAAGGGAATCAAGGAGCACATCATTTAATTGATGCGCTGCTTCATCTACGTCCCTCGCAATAGATGGGATAAGCATATCAGGACCACTCCCCGATACAGATTCCAGTCCGTGGATTTGGAATCGTATCTGGATGTGTTAACATGTGTGTTTAATGAATTTTAGAACAGCGTAGAACAGGATAAAACTGAATAGTTTCGTGAAAAACGTCAGACAACTTAGAACACTCAGTCATACGTCAAATGAAGTTGTCAAAACAAATTGCGGTTAACTTTTCGTTTGTTTACATCGAAAAAACTAAAATATTTTAAAATGTTTACCTGGAATTAACTAAAGATACTCTTTCGGTGATATTTGCTATCAAATAAAATAAAATTTACCACAAGACTTAACAAATTAATGACAAATAAACGATGACAGTTTATTTTGACAGTTTTCATGAATCTAACTGAATCTAAACTGTTCTAGAACAACCTCATTGAAAAGGAATCAATTGAGTTTAGAACAGAACAGTGCAGAACAAACTCATTGAACACAGCTCAAGAAACGAAGTATAGTTCAAAGAAATTGTTTTACAAAAAGGTATCCAAGGGTTAGTTATTTGACATTTGCCTTTCAAGTCATTTTATTGAAAGGAATATTGACACAACCACGCACACATTTAAAAAGAATTGCAACTTCTCAAAATTTTACTAAAAAATTAAGAAACAAATTTTTAGCACCACAAAGGAGCCACGCCCACTTTGTTTTATGAAATCTGTGTCTGTATATAGAATAGACTTTACGCTGAAAAAAGAGTTATATCGCGCGACGCATTAGCACAGCCTAAGTCAAGTCCTTCAAGTCTATGAGACCGGGTTCGACGCTTCAATCTAACTGATGGACTGTAGAGGCTTGAAGGAAAGACTGAAGAGCCATTTGCCTTGACAGAGGGTAAAGAAAAGTGAATTTAGGTTGACTTATTGTAGCAACGTACGAAGGTTGATAGTCTTCGACAGACTTAATAGTAACTAAGGATGGTTCTAAGTGTTTTATTTAAATGAAAACTGTTTCGAAGGATAGTGCTTAACAAACTTACCTGAACAACGCGAAACTGATAAGACACTGCAGTCGGCTCAAACAAGTACCTTATTTTCTAATACAAAACAAAACCGTATTCTAATTGATTATATACGAGTAAGCAGCACAGAGGAGTTTTAGTTCGGCCTTCGTTTCCTTTAAAACGGAAATAAGATTCATTTTAATTTATTTTCCGCCTTGAAGGTAACAAAAGGACAAACTGACAAAGTGGGATTGAAATATGAAACCTATATCAGATGTATTTGCACCTTTTCACACTGAATATACCACAAAGACAAAGTTCTCGGTCTGCACAGTATCGCGTTAGAAACTCGAATGAACTTGGACGCAAGGCTTGGATTGCTTTACACTTCAAAAGAAGGATACTCTTACCGCGAACGAATGCCAGAGAGCCTCCACACCTACTGAGGATATCAAGTGGCTTTCCTCAAAACGAAAGATTTCTTTATTTGCTTACACTTAATCAAAAGCAATCAATTACATAGTACGCATGCTTAAACGTGAATTTAACTGCTGTTGGGATATCGCATTACACGGTTTATCTGCGGCGCCGCGACAAATGTAAACAATTTTAATAAAAAGTTCAAATTGCACTTCTCCCAAAGAAATATGTCAGCAGTTCCATTTAAATTAGTCACACTCTGAATTGGCGACAACAATCGTCTTACTTTCGCAGAGCATTAGGGGCACCTAACGATACATATGGTCAAAGTGTTTCTTTAACGATATCCAGGGGCATAAACTATCAGTAGCTTCACAAGGATATCTGGAAGGCTCTCGTCGTTAAACTAGTCATCAGATGTGAATCAATGCAAACCACCTAACACGTTCATACCAACACAAACACTTGAGTTGCCTTTGCACCTATCCAACGATATACCGCCCAAAGGAACTTGACAGTAATTTAGTTATTTTATTATAAACTGATCATAAAAGTACACAGGTACACTGGCGAGAATGTTTAAGTAGCTAATGCTCATTTAGAGACCGATTTCATGAAGATGTTTATAGGTTTTATGTGCACTTTCAGTAATTGAAAAATCCCTGGCGATTACGACGGATTCATGTGCATTTAGAGACGTGTACTTGTGCGCCATCATGCCATAAGTTATTAGAGTCCTCAACATGAGTTCCAGAAAGAATCGAATAATTGTTTTTCCTCTGGCAGAGGAACTAATCTATGATTTGTAATGGAAGATTTCTTTAAACTCAAAGAGAACAAAGAGAACCCTGCCTAGAGTTATTAAAAAATATTTTAAACATGAACCAATATCAAACAAGAACTACATAACACCTGCAAGTTGCTTCGGGCAAGGAACACAGAAGGAAACCAATTATCAACTACATATCAGGAAAAATTGACAATACCCTCATCTACGTAGATGTGAACATGAAATACCCATTCATTTTGAAGTCACAACTTATTTAAAACGATATTGTATGGTTCCTACTTTAACTCATTACAATTGAGTCCAAACGACTTCGGAATTACTGCAGTGCCTTCAAAATAATAACTCCAAGACTTCAACGATTTCGTGACGCCAAAATGACTTCAAAGACTTCACTGAAGATTGCATTCTGTTGAATGGACTTGACTTCACTAAAATGAATTCCCAATCAGTGACGTCAATATTAATGGGTATTTCAGATTTTGAATTGAAGTATGATATTGAATTCATATGATTAAAGTAAATAAGAAGAAGATTTCAGGTACTGGTACTCCATATGTATGTTAAAGCTGAAATCTTTGAACTACATCTCAGGGAAAACAGATCTATAACAAATCTACTTCTACTTCTACTCCCTCTGATAGCAAAGTTTCGCGTTCAGCAATGAAAGCCTTAGAATTACATTAAAACTAGTATGGAACTGCCTTCAAGTTGGTGCCAGGAAACAGCGGACATATACGAAATGAGATTGCAGGCATACTAGCCAGAGAAGGATCTGCATCGACCTTCATGATGACAAGCACATTCTGTTAACTTCCCATCAGCACTGCAAAATGCTGGAGTAAATACTGGCTGAACCAAAGCTCAACGAATACAGAAGCTAAAATGTTCACGAGGAAAATCCTCACAGTACAGTCACAGGATTCTTCACTGTACATTGTCAAGTCAAAAACCATCTCATGACTATGGCAATAGGCGGCTATCTTCACCTCACATTCACTTGCAGAATGTGTAACGAGGACTGTAGCTGTCTAATCAGAACACATAATTGTCACTAAGATAAATTCTACTTTGACGCAGAAGTCATATCTGTTAGTTCACTCAAGGGTCTACTTGCATCCATAACGAACTGTGCTTCCCACTGAGGTCCAGGTTCAAGTTCACCCAAAAGATAGTAAACTTCGAAGGTGCATATCTCATGAGACGGTCATTTTAAAAATGTTCACACATGACTCGATTCCGTCTTTTCAATTTATTCCCCAACCTGACCTTACGTCGCCGCTATATGTAAAAAGCGTCCTAAAAGTAAGAAACCTGAAAAGAAAACATTAATATGCTCCTTGATGTTACTTTCAATATAAATCGAACCAATACTAGGACCAATCAGTCGATGAGATGCGGTGTATTCCCTGAAACGTGGAAGGAATCTTTAAAAACCCCAATCGGGGAAATTAAAAGTGAAAACTTTCGACTTGCTCCCTGTTTACGAACAACTACTGCAAAAAATAGTCCAACTCGGAAGCATTATTTTGAATCCCACAACCTATTTCTCAAGAACCAGTCAGGGTTTAGACGGAAGCACTCATGTGAGACAGCTCTAAGCCACGTGATAATCAGATGGAAGGAAGAAATCCAAATTACACATATGTATATTGCTCCACGCACTACGTGGTTATGAAATTGAGGACAACGAACAGATGTGGTTCAAATTTTGAAAAAAAAAATCCGTTGTTAATGCTGTAATGTCTGCAAGTGTAGAAACAATTCTTGGAGTTCCACAAGGATCGGTCCTTGAAGCATTACTCTTTATCAAATCCATCAATGACATCAAGTCTGCGCTAAAACATTCCCAGATCACCCTCTTCGGCCGATGATACTCTTCTCTTCATAACATCGACGGGTCTGTACTGGAGACACTGGAGGATTTGTTAAGTTTAAGAATATGGTTCAATTCGAACAAGTTAAGACATAATGTGTTGAAGACGAAGTGTATGGTGTTCAGGAACAGGCATGCCATCAAGAACCACAACACAACAAATAGAACTTAGGACTTTTAGTCTACGTAGCCGAAAAGGTTTATTTCTGAGGTAGAATACGGAATAGCATGTCCGTAATGAGTGATATTTTATGGTTAAACCGCATTTTGAATACTGTTCTTCAGTTTTGTACCTATGCACCAATAGTATGTTGCTTCGGCCCCAGAGAATACAAATTAGAGCCATGAGAGTGATATTAAAATGCAAAATGTTAAATATTTGAGAATCACAACTTAAGAAATAGTCAAGACTCTATATAAGCTAACACATAACACTATTGTTTACGAAAGTTTTCAAATGTTAAACTCATTCCCCTATGAAATACATTGTGAAACTCACGACTTTCGAGGGATAAAGCTAGGACGACTTTTATTGCTTAAATCTGCGTAGTTTGATGTTTTGCCAAATAAAAATGCAATCCTGGATGTTGGCTGGTACAATACTGTACCATTCGTACTTCCTGAGACATAGTCATTCACTAGAATCCTCGTAGGAATTAGATACTCCGTTGTCTTCAGATCCTTCAGATTCACTCTCATCGCTAAAACTAGCGTTTGCTTATTTCGCAATCTGTTTCACCATGTAATGTGCCACAAACCTAAACAAAACACATACTAATTAATTGTGTATAATGTGATGCAATAGTATAACATAAAAGGTATGCAGTGCCATGCCTTACCATAGTTCTTAGCTCTACAGTTCCCGATTTTGCACTTAAGAACGCCCAATAATTTTGAAGGAACCGTTCTTTGGCTAACTTGGAGGTGAGTTTGAGGTCATTAAGCTGCATAAGCTCCCATTTAATCGGAATGCTATCTTCAGAAAACGACAGCATACCCGTCTTTAAGATCTGGACGAAGTGTATAGTACACAAACTTGTTCAAACGCCGGATGGTTAAACGCACACCCAAATGAATGAACTGCCTCCACCATCGCCTTTCGAGCTCTTTAGTGGCCTGACTGACGTGTGTATAATTTCCCATCGAAACCAAACCATTTGACCTTGGTTTCATCAGGTGTGTATCTATCTATCGAACTCCCTCATCTTCCTCTTAATAATAGCCCCCCAAGTTTTCAATTGGATTTAAATCTGGGCTTCGTGCTGACCACGCTATTGTCTGAAGCGGCTGATCTTTAAGCCAATTTTTGACGATTTTAGTTGAAATGCCGTCCTGAGCGCACTTCTCAGCGAAATCGGCCAAATTGCTCTGGAGTGCATATGCACATAATTTTCCTTTTCCATAATGCCCTCAACTTTAACCAACGGGCCACCATGCCACCAAGTAAAACAGGCAGAACCCATCAGACTCCCTCCACCGTGTTTTACGGTCTCGTTTGGTGGTCTGTACCAATAGTATGCCTTACTGTCGGACTGGATCCTATTGATTTTGGGTTCATCGGACCAAATGACTCCCAATCATCCACCATCCAATTCTTATGCATAACTTAAGCCTGGCCTTTATATTTTTTCGCAAAGTGCAGGTTTTTCTTTTTTACAGCGGACACCAGCCCAATTCTGCACAGAGCCCTTCTGGCTGTCTACTCGCTTTTATTTTTTTTCATCTGCTTTAGGTGCTCTGGCATCTTTTCTGGTAAAAGGTTTGGGCTCCCAACTTTAATATTGATTCTCTCAATATTCGCATAAACAGTTGTTGTTGCAGCCATTCTAAATGAAATATTTGTTACATCGGTTACATTAGATCGGCTTGCACAAGTGGAATATGGACCTAGCAATCGCTTGGAATCACTCGGTGTTTTGCTTATCATACCATAAAATTATTCGAGGATACTGATGGAGTACGTGGCCGTCAAAGATCCGCCCGCCCACGCACTGTGAGGACTCCACGAGCCATGAAAGCCGTGCAGGCTCGAATCAGACGCAAGCCACTGAGAAATCAGAAGATCTTGTCGCGGGAAATGAATATCTCGCAAAAGTCTATGTCTCGCATTATAAAAGAAGACTTGGGACTTAGTGCCTGCAAAAGACACACTGGGCACCTGCTTACACTCGCACTAAAGCAGAAACGCAGAAAACGTGTACCCCACTTTATATCACCGGATGATTGGGCAGCTGGTAGTCCGGACCTCAACCCTTTGGACTAGAAGTTGTGGAGAGAATGGCCTGCTCTACTCATCACAGAAATATTGACTCCTTGAAGTGAGCCCTTGTCCACGCTGTCGACAACTTTCCGATGAATGAGGTCCGTAATGCAATTGGTGATTAGCCAGTGCGTCTCAGCTCCTGCTTTAACGCAAATGGCGGCCATTCTGAATAAAGTCTTCCACAACTTATAGCTAATGACCGAACAAATAAAACGTATTAACTTATTTTTAGAAATATCAACACGTTTTCATTTGGAAAGATGTTTCCTTATGACTAGACTAGGTAGAGAGACCTTGCGCTGCATTTCCTTTCGTTTAAGACGTTATACTTATGCGATTTTATTCGCGTGTATCTCATTTTTTTTGTAATAAAATAACGAAATATTCTTAAAAATTTCATAAAAATCGATTGAAGGGCATTCATTTTATCTTATCCTCAAAAGACTACTGTAAAGCCACTGTAGTTTTGTTCTCGTATGCCCTTTGAGCGTATCTCGGCGACGTGATGCGATAAAGCAAAACGGTTAACAAATTACTCTAAAACCAATTCATTTTATATGTTTTTCAATGGACAAGTAATTATGACCGCCTTTGTTCGAGAGTGGAACCACTGCGCGGTGTGTGAAACCAAAAGAATTTAGAATTTATGTCACTAGGGCTGTTTATACATTTTGTTTTGAAAGGGCTAGCTTTATTGAAAATAACTATAACTACAGTGGAAGATCCACTATGTTAATAAATAAAGTTTTGATGACTTCATGACCACCTTTTGTTTGGTAATTAAGTAGACGTGTCCATCAGAATGATACCCGTCGAGTATAACAGGTGAAAGAGTTTATGTAGAGGTTTACCCGGAGTAAAGGAACGTTTTTTACTTTTTTTATTTTTTCTGGAATCTGGACCTACATATGAAAATGAAAGGCTTGTAGGCCAGCTAACCTGTGTCGGAGTATTGATAGACTACTGTACGCCACCGCCAGTAAGTGACCTTAAATCAAAATAAAGTGAACGACTGGGTCGTACGTACTTGCACCGTAATGCTATAAGTGTATAATTTTATCAGGATTAAAGTCCAAGTCTTGCTCTTCCCAGTAAAGTAGGCGTGGCATTCCGCGTTTCGATGGAATAATAGTCATAACATTGTAGGAGTTTACTCAATGTTTTGTTTTTAAAAAAACACCTTTAAAAATTGGGCGTGGCCAAATAAGGTGTTTCAGTGAATTGTAGAAAATTTTACCGCCTTTTACTTTGCTTAAATAATTTTTTCTCAATTTCTAGTAAAAACTTTGAAAAAAAATAAGTTTTATAAAAGTGGGCGTGGCATTGCAAAATTTGGTATGCCATTATTTTGCACTTGTCTTATAACCTACAAATAATAATTTTTAGCCCAATCGCCGCACAAATACCCGAGAAACAGCTGATTTTCAATATTACCGTTATTCGAATTTTTCGTGAAAAACGTGGTATGCCACCTCATAGCATATGCCCAAACTAACCCACACATCAAATTTTATCGAAATCGTTAGAGCCGTTTTCGAGAAAATCCATTTTAACTGAAATCGGCCTAAGGTAAACTACCCTTAATTTTGAGGTTAGAATGAAAATTCAAATTTCGCCTCTAGGGAATATCCCACAGACCCTATATATGAAGTTTGAAGTAAATCCGTTCAGCCGTTTAGGCTGTAGTCGAATATACAGACAGACTGACAGACTGACAGACTGACAGACAGACAGACAGACAGACAGACGGCATTGGCGGACCTACTTTTTTGGACTTCTCCATTATAGTAATGTCAAGTTTGATTAAAATCTCGAGTTCCAAATTTTGCACGAATACAATACTTGCCCTATAGGTATAGGTGCAAGTAAAAACTCGAAAAATGGTCAAAAGGACCATTCTTCAGCTAAGTCTTGTAGACCAGTGAACCTGTGTCGGAATATCGATAGACTACTGTACGCCACCGCCAATAGGTGACCTTCAATCAGTAAAAACTCTAAAAATGGTCAAAAGGACCATTCTTCAGCTAAGTCTTGTAGACCAGTGAACCTGTGTCGGAGTATCGATAGACTACTATACCCCAACGCCAATCGGTGACCTTAAATCAGTTAAAACTCTAAAAATGGTCAAAATACTCTCTGAAATAACTTAGTTTTCCAGAGGACCATTCTTCAGCTAACCTGTGTTGGAGTATTGATAGACTACTATACGCCAACGCCAATAAGTGACCTTCAATCAGTTGAAACTCTAAAAATGGTCAAAATACTCACTGAAATAACTTAGTTTTCCAGAGGACCATTCTTCAGCTAAGTCCTGTAGACCAGTGAACCTGTGTCGGAGTATTGATAGACTACTATACCCCAACGCCAATAGGTGACCTTAAATCAGTAAAAACTCGAAAAATGGTCAAAAGGACCATTCTTCAGCTAAGTCTTGTAGACCAGTGAACCTGTGTCGGAATATCGATAGACTACTGTACGCCACCGCCAATAGGTGACCTTCAATCAGTAAAAACTCTAAAAATGGTCAAAAGGACCATTCTTCAGCTAAGTCTTGTAGACCAGTGAACCTGTGTCGGAGTATCGATAGACTACTATACCCCAACGCCAATCGGTGACCTTAAATCAGTTAAAACTCTAAAAATGGTCAAAATACTCTCTGAAATAACTTAGTTTTCCAGAGGACCATTCTTCAGCTAAGTCCTGTAGGCCACTGAACCTGTGTTGGAGTATTGATAGACTACTATACGCCAACGCCAATAGGTGACCTTAAATCAGTAAAAACTCGAAAAATGGTCAAAATACTCTCTGAAATAACTTAGTTTTCCAGAGGACCATTCTTCAGCTAAGTCCTGTAGGCCACTGAACCTGTGTTGGAGTATTGATAGACTACTATACGCCAACGCCAATAGGTGACCTTAAATCAGTAAAAACTCGAAAAATGGTCAAAAGGACCATTCTTCAGCTAAGTCTTGTAGACCAGTGAACCTGTGTCGGAATATCGATAGACTACTGTACGCCAACGCCAATAGGTGACCTTCAATCAGTAAAAACTCTAAAAATGGTCAAAAGGACCATTCTTCAGCTAAGTCTTGTAGACCAGTGAACCTGTGTTGGAGTATTGATAGACTACTATACGCCAACGCCAATAGGTGACCTTAAATCAGTAAAAACTCGAAAAATGGACAAAAGGACCATTCTTCAGCTAAGTCTTGTAGACCAGTGAACCTGTGTCGGAGTATCGATAGACTACTGTACGCCAACGCCAATAGGTGACCTTCAATCAGTAAAAACTCTAAAAATGGTCAAAAGGACCATTCTTCAGCTAAGTCTTGTAGACCAGTGAACCTGTGTCGGAGTATCGATAGACTACTATACCCCAACGCCAATAGGTGACCTTAAATTAGTAAAAACTCTAAAAGTGGTCAAAATTCTCTCTGAAATAACTTAGTTTCCAGAGGACCATTCTTCAGTTAAGGTCTATACGCATCGAATTTGGGATCAGAGCGATCCCCGCTATTAAGACAAATTTTGATTACAGAACGACATCGACATAACTCGGAACCAAAAATTTGTTTGTACCAGTTGCTGGATCCGGCGAATCTTCAGAAAACAAAAAAAAAACCTCTAATTATCAACTCTTTCTCATTTCGCCAATTAATGGCTCCAATAAAACTGCAAAAAAAAACCACCTATAGCCCACAGAACAAAGGCTTAAGTGACATCTGATACAGGTATACACACGATACATGCACGTATGTATGTAATACCGGTATTTTTTCCTCCAAATACGAGAAAATAAGTATTTATTACCAAAGCACAGGCCAACAAACAAAAGAAACAAACATAAACAAAATGTAGGTAGCTAGTACCTCTGCAGCAAAAAAAAAAAAAAAAGAAGAAAACCAGGTGAATTTTTCCATCACCACGAATGCATAGCAAAACATGGGAGATGTGTTCTTCGAAAAAATGTCACAAGGATAACAAGGATGAGTTGTAGGCGTTCGGCAGAACTCAAGGGGTTCCTCATCATCATCATCGTCATCTGAAAAATTTCACCTCACCCATTCAACATTCAAGAAACAGCCATTCCATCATTATATGTATGTACGTCCCCCGTTTTACGTTTCTTTACCTTTTAGCAACAAAAGCACCACCACACCACTACTACCAGCAGCGGAAGACTCCAAGACATAAATTTTGGTTCAATTAATCCAAAATGTATCTAAAACAAGGTTTTCTCTTCATGGTTTCTCCTTTTGTTGTTTAACTTTCACACAATTTACGGATATTTAACTTTTTAACTCAAAAAAAGAAAATAAAAAGGAAATATTTTTTTTATACCACAGACACATACACAAATTCAGAAATATGGCAATTTTTTTTTCTTCTTGTTGTACGCTGACATAGCAGTTGCTTAGGGAGGAAAATCTTGCTTTTTTGTAATTTTTCCACAATATTTCGGAGGATATTCACACTTGAAATGATCCTTTACACATTGGTGGGGATTTTGGGTGAATTTTTAAAAGAATTTCGGCAGTTTTCCAGTGAAAAAACGCGACGATTTACGAAAATCAACACACCGAAGACAACACGACGGGCAGAGCACAAGAGTTCATTGCGACATTCTTTTAAAAAATCTGAAAAATTTTTTCTCCTTGGATTTGTGCTGCGCTTTTCTTATTTCTTTCATGGGCATACCACGGCAGCGTGCATAAGAACAGGATACATTCATTGTTGTGCACTGCAGAAGGAGACAGGAAGAGGTCTTTTGAGTAGGTTGGTTTGGTATGGAGCGGGTAGACGCTCTTGGTGCTGCTCACTCTTGGGGGCGAACGATACAGCCGTCTTGTTTGGGTAAGACATTGTTCTCTCGCGGTGAGTTTGTTTTGTGCATTATACCGTCTATGTGCACGCACACAGTGGTGGTTGGCAGGCGCATTCAGCGGCCGCTCGCTCTGAGCGAACGTGTTTGATTGGTTGGTTTGGTGGGAGAGAAATACAAAGACGACTTTTCATGTACACACTCGCAGCAAATGGATGGGTTCAGCAGATACAAGTCGGTTCTGGGCTAGCTCTGCTTTGGAAATGATTAAGGGATATCTGCAGGAAAAAAAAAAATTTACTAAACGGGCTTCCGACCGTGCAGTCTCTGCCTGAGACACGGTAGCCTTCCATTCCCCTCGATCCGGGGCACACTGTCTCTGGCATCCGCGATGGCTTGGGCCTTAAAACGGAGGTTCGGTCAAACCTGGGGGCTGCTGTGATTCAGGGATCCTCTTTTCTGTCCATTTGGACCACATCCACATCTTGGAACAGCTCATAGAGTTCGCGGCTATATGTTCTTCTCCATTCGCCCTCCTCGCATACGGAACCGAAAATTGGACGAAGAAGTTTTCTGTTTTCTCTCGAAAGTGCCGAAAATCGGTTCTACTTTCCTGCTTATCGTCCAGCACTCGGCTCCATATAGAAGATCTGGCAGGATCAATCCTTTGTAGGGTTTTGCATTTCGTCTTCCGAGTTGGGAGTTTTGAATTCATTTGTTTCGACGAACTGCTGCTACTTCATGTTTCCGGTTTCCTAGCGTAAGTCTTCGCCGAAGCTCCACTAGGATGTCAGTCCGAGGTAGGTAAACGCCTTAACTAGACGGTGGACCGATGTTTCTTTGTTTGTTAACAACAGGTACTTGGTATTGCCCTCATTCACTTCAAGGCCAACTCGTTTCGCCTGTTCTTCAATAGCCGTAAAAGCTATAACGGCGCTCCAGCCAATATTAGACAGTTTTCGATCCGATATCGAGTTTAAAGGGTGTAATCCACAAAGAAAGTCTCATCCCGAAGCCACTTACTTAGTTTTACTTTACAGCTATATTTTGTACATATGTCCTGTATCCCCTCGTATGTCCTAGGGCCTCGTTAATTTCTGGAAATGTGCCTCAGCTCTCCCCAACTCTCTCCCAGTTGCCGTGCTTCCTTATCAACTGTTCTGCGCCACGTACTCCTAGGACCGCCGCGTATCTTGCCATCCTGATTAAGCGGGTTCCATTGCATCGCGTGGTTAGCTATGGACCTGTCACTCTTTCGGAGAGTATGACCAATCCGGTAACCTGGGCCAGCAATCCGCGTTACCGAAAACTGTGAAGCTACGGAAACCGACGCAATGCCTCGGGTAGCATTATAGAGGCCCTAGGACCAACAAGGAGTTACAGGACATAAGTAAGTAAGTATGGAATCGCCGAAAGTATGTGTTAGTGACATCGTCTTTTAACTAAAAACTTACTTTTAACAACAAGCTACTCCTGTATTCCTCTGATGTGCCACCGTGCCAAAATGTATTACATACAGGGTGATACAGGGCTTTATTAGTAAGTGGAACCATTCCCATTAATTATGGAATACAACGTCGTTCAAGTGGCTGCCTCGGCTGGCTTCGCAGTAGCGCCTTCTACCACTCCAATTTTCCAAGACCTTGTTGATGGTTTTGGGCTGTAGCTCTCGGGTTGCTTGGATGATATTGACCTTAAGTGCTTGAAATCGGGCCTTCACGGTTCCCCACACAAAAAAAAAAAGTTCCGACGCGGCCAATTGTCATCGCCAAGACGGCTAATAACACCGTGGCATGGGCTGTGTGGCATGGCGCTCCATCCTGCATGAACCAGAGGTCGTCCAAATTCATGTCTTTAATTTCTGTAAAAAAAAAGTCGCTTAACATGGCTCTGTAACATGGCCACCGTTGACCGAAACGCTGTTCCCAGCCTTATTTTTGAAGAAAAATGGTACCACCACTCCTCAATCCACACCAAACTGTCACTCTCTGTAGATGCATCGGCTTTTCGACAACAACGTGTGGGTTTTCCGAGCCCCAGATGCAGCGCCTCTTCAGAAAAGATGATTTTTCGCCCAAAATCGTTGTCTAAGGCCCAAACTGCGAAGCGCCTTCAATTGCTGAGTCAATTGGACCTTGTAATCCGAGATCTTTGTGCAGAATGGCTAGTGCGTGCTGTTGACGATCATGATGTTCTCGACTACGACGACGATAACCATCAGTGTTGTCCACTAGCATACCAGTCTCACGAACTTTTTGAGTACAGCAGGCGCTGTGAGTGCTTTATTTCGGCCGAAAACTTCTTTTCAAATAACACACTGCTTGGGCTACACAGCACCTTCTTTGGAAATAAGTTTCCAATATTTCCCAACGTTGTTCAACCGTAAAGCGACTCATTTCGTTCCGCGGAGGTATGTCACCGACTTCCTGTCAAGATTTCGAGCGCAAAACAGCTGTCAGTGTCAAAATAACCTATGATTTCAAAAGAAACCGCTAGATGGCCCACTCTTCAGAACCCATCTAACAGACTTGTATTGGCATTCTAAAGCACATCAAATGGATTTGACGTAGAATCCATCTAAACACTGATCGCAAACCCCTTTTACTAAGTCGGAAGGGTACTTTCTGCGTTAAACAGAATAGTTTTGGCGCAGAAACTTGTTTACCTTGGAACGCACCTTGTTGTTCTTTCCCCAAAACGTGGAAACCTAGCACCAATCAGTGGCAAGCGCTCGCCGTCTGAACGCAGGCACTTCCCATCCACACCATGAATACCCAAACAAAATGCCCAACAAAATAAAACCTTCTCGCTTGCATTGATTTTTCGAAGTACAGCTGATCAAAGTGCCATGCTTGAGTTTCTTTACCGTTTCTGTTCTCGAAAATTAACAAAAAAAAAAAAAACAAAAATATTTTTTCTTTTCGTTATATGCGTCCGCGTTGGCTTCTGGCTCTGAGTAAAGAAGAAAAAATTCTAATTACATGAACTGCATGTACCCTCGAGTGTTGTGCATTGTTTAACCAATCAGTAACTCGACACAGTATATATTTTTGTTGTTAATTGTGTTTGAATTAATTTTCGAACAGCAGCGCGTTGTCCTTTCTTTTTTGTTTTCGTGTTTATCAGTTGGAATGTGCCAAAAAGAAAATGTAAACAAATAGCTCGTCGGACGTCGATGGAATTTGAGACAAAACTAACAAAGTGAACAGCAGCACCAGTAGCTGGGACATAATCAACAAACAAAATTTGTTTAAGAAGAGAGGCCGCTATGACCCGGACGACGGCAGTGACGCGTAGCAGATATTTTCCAAATAAAACCAACAATGCAAAACTTGAAAAAAGGTACAATTTTTACCCTGGCTGGGGTGTAGTGTGTAAGAATCACTAGAAATGCTGATTTTCCTAGAACCTAGGCATTGCATTGGAACGATGCTGTTTACTATGTATGGCGACTATCAATTGTGCACGCTCTAGTGAGTTTCATTTGATTCTAAGTGAACGACTTGTTATTGTTGCTTCCTTTCTGGCCAGAGAACGCAGTAGTCTGTCGCCAGTTGTGCTATGACGCCCCTATTGTAATCGATACGTTTTTCTTCCGAGAAATCACGTTCTTCGCCTTAGTCAGTGGCGTTCCGTAGAACTTTGTTTGTACTGTGAAATCTGAGCATCATCGTACTCCAGTTGGTTGTTCCGAAAAGCCTACGTCTATCGTATTCCATTGCTTAGTTAGAGATGACTATTTTCTTAGAAAAGTGTATGGTGATGTCTGCGAGTTAGTAGCCAGTGTTTGCACTCTTAAAAGCTCAGTGCGTGTCGGCGGTAGTCAGTGCGAAGGCAGAGACTATCGGTTGCCAATCGCCCTAAACAACTCAGATCTAGAAGAAGTAGGTGAGTAGATACTTCTTTAACATGTCGCATCAAGATAAACAAATATGTCCCCAGGTCTAACTAATAAATATATTGCCAATGCGATCTCTTAGTCAAGTTTATAAGGGGCACCGTGGCTCAAGGGGTTAGTGCGTTGGACTACGAAGCAAGGGGTTACGAACACCAGTCACGGTCCCACCTCTCGTGAGCGTCTGACAAATATCCGAGAGTAAAACTGTCACGAGAAAGCTCTCAAATAACTGATTGCCCTTTGGATGCGGGATTGAACAGTAGAAGCCGTCCATTCGTGTAAAGAATATAACACGAATGATTGTGAGAAGCTAGGCCCTGGGTCCCATAGACCTGTCGCGCCAAATATTTTCTTATATTTTATTTAGTAACTAAGACGAGCCTAATGTTTGGTCTTATTAAGTCCGAGCTGTAGTCGGTGTAGCATCATTTCATTACAATGTTGTTTTGCTGAGAAAACCGCTCTCTTTGGTGAGTTAGTTTCCCTCCCTATAGTGAGTAATAATTTCACTTTTATGTGAAAACCTTTTTCGTAAAAGGCTTTCTACTATTAGCAGTTGCTGCAGAAGCTAAATGCCGAGACAGGAGAATACACGTAAAACCCAGATGTTCTGGGAAACAACTTCCAAGAACATATGAGGTGAAATCATTTCTCAGTAAGGCCTAGCAAAAAGCTTCTAAATTGTTACTAGAACAATCTATTATTTGTGACATATCTTAAGAATATTAAACTATTCTCGTGCACCTTAAACCAGATATAATCCAAAACCGTGCGCTAAAACTAATGGAAGACAGAAGTTTGAATGTTCAGTTCTAAGCGCAGTCTGCACAAAGCACGCTCGTTTCAAAGCACACTCTGAAGAGAGCACATTCATTTCGAAGTAGACTCTGAAGAGAGTATGCTAAGTATGCTGAGGCTTTGTTCAGAGGTCTGCTCCGAATGAAAAAAGAAAAACGCCTATCAGAGCAGAATCAGAGGTAAAAGTAGACAGTATATAACGCATAGAATGAGCTTTAACATCTGAGCTCTGTGCGATATAGAAATGGTTGTCTTATTGACGGATTTTGCATCCAACAGTATACAGCCTTGGACAGACTGACTGCTGCGTTTCAGGGATGGCATACATACGAGTACAGTGATAGTTTAGGGAGGACCCCATCATTCGATTGTTGAAAGGCGAATCACATTTCCTGATGCATTTCTTTTCATTTCTCTTTCAGATAGACAATCGAAACTGTTTCCAATTTTCTACACAAGACTGATATGCTTTTCTTATTCTTAATTAACTTATATAAATATATATGTGTACACAAAAAAAAAAACAGAAACATAGAAACAAAACGCACAATTAAACTGTAGTGTAATCCGAACATTACAATAAAAACAACAAAAATAACCAAAGGGAATTTTCTAGTACTAAACCAATATTTAAAAATGTTATTTCCTATAAACTATTATATAAATATGTGTATAACAAATAATATCCTACACTAAACCAATTTATACAATTTATAAAAAAAATAACAAAAAAAAAAACCAACATCCTCCCTTTGTGCCTTTAATATGATATTTATTTATTTATATTTTCATTATTTAAATTAAATGGTTTGTTGCATTTATAAATGTGAATTGTATAGCGTAAGTTAGTTGATAAGTTAAGTAACTTATAAGGCCAAAGTAAATAAGGTAAAGCAACAAACAAACAAATTGAGAAGTCCAACGTAGAATAAACATCAAGATGCCATTTTGGAAGTGCTTCCCGTGTATGCGGTTTCAGAACGACGAAGTCATAACGAAACTCGATTACAGCAATTGTGCACTTACTGACGTTCCGCCCGATGTCTCGCAACATGAACGGACGTTGGAGGAGCTTTATTTATCATCGAATAGGGTAAGTTGAATCCTTGTACGATTTAGAAAATATGATTTCGGTAATATCGATTTAGCGGAGTGAAACGGTCCGTTGACAGAATCATACAGACAACTCGCACTGCTTTACTCCGCTTTTGTGCTCCGTTCACGTAATGCAAATGGATACTCTACTCTGGTTATAATTTTAGATACGAACCCTATCGCCACAGTTGTTCTATTGCCAAGGAATCCGAGTGCTGTTCGTCAATGACAATGAATTGGAATCCTTACCCAATGCCATTGGGTCGTTACGACAGTTACAAAATCTAAATTTGAGTCGAAATGGAAAGTAAATATTTTAAAATAATTTTAATAAACCAGTTGGAATGTTTCGCTCATAGATTTGGCCGACTTAATGCCCCTTATTTCTTAGTTTTTCAGTTTTTTTTTTCAAACTATCAGACATTCATGGATTTGTGTCTATAATTTTAGGTCTCTCAACCGTTCCGGATAATATAAAGGCATGCAAGAATCTCACGCGTCTTGACCTAAGTTTGAATAACTTGCAGAGGCTTCCTGATGCTATAACGAGCTTGATATCGCTGCAAGAACTCTTGCTAAACGAAACGAATTTGGAGTTCCTGCCTGCGAATTTTGGTCGCTTGATTAATCTACGAATACTCGAGCTGCGCTCGAATAATTTAATCACTTTGCCAAAATCGATGTCACGTCTCAGTAACTTAAATCGAATCGACATTGGCGCAAATGAATTTACTGAATTGGTAAAAAAACATTTTCTCTATTTTAACGGCAGTATATGTAAATAAAATCCCTTACAGCCTGAGGTAATTTGTCAATTAACCCAACTGCGAGAACTTTGGATAGATGTCAATCGCATCCGTCGCATATCGCCGAATGTTTCGAACCTGCGAGAACTTAAGCACTTCGAAGCAAACAACAATTTACTACTTAACTTGCCCAACGAAATAAGCAATTGGCGGAACTTGGAAGTCCTTTCGGTGTCTACTAACGACATGGAATCCCTGCCATTTAGCATAGGCATGTTGAAAAGCCTCGTGACGTTGCAGTGTGAGGCCAATCAGTTGCGTGACTTGCCGGATAGCATTTGTCATTTAGAGAATCTTGAGGAGATGGTCGTCAGTCATAACTTCATCCTAAGACTACCGAGTACCATTGGAATGTTGAGGAAACTGCGTTTCTTCTGCGCTGATGAAAATATCTTGCGAAGTCTGCCAGCGGAGATATGTAGTTGCGTCAATTTGGCCGTCCTGAGTGTGCGTAGTAATAAAATCACGGAGCTTCCACAGAACATTGGTCACCTAGTTAACCTGCATGTGCTGAATTTAGTGGACAACTACATCACGTACTTTCCCGTGTCCGTGTTGAGTTTGACCAAGCTCACCGCTCTTTGGATTAGTGACAACCAATCGCAACCATTAGTACCATTGCAGTATTTGAATGCCTCTACAAAAACTTACTTAACTTGCTTCATGCTGCCGCAGCAAGCATTAACTCAGCAAAATGTCACACAGACGAATGACTACAGCGATAATGGCTCGACCAACTCCTGGGTTCACCAGAAGGATCAGGATAAAGCCAATGAGACATTCGTGTATAGTGGTCGGCCAGAGTCGACTCCGTCGCAGAGAATATTTTTCGCCGACGAGAAATCTGATACAACCTTCATAGCACATGAAGGACCACCAGTTCCGACTCAAACGCAAAGAATTTGCTTCGCAAATGCTGAGGGGCCTGGTGATGCTACGTTTGTAGCACAGAATGACTCAATTACGAGTCCGTCACGGAGAATATGCTTCGCCGATGAAGTTAAGGGAGCAGAAACGCTCGCAACACGTCTAATGCGTTCGCCGACACCGTATCCAAAGGAACTGCGGCTGATGGCCAAATATGTTCGCAACAACCACCACGGCCACCTACAGCAGCAAAATGCTCCGTATTTAGACACCATGGTGACAGCTCAAACCATTCGGCCGCCTTTTGTGGCCACGGCTACGAATCAAGTCGATGATAAGAAGTATCTCTCGCCGGCGTCGTCGACAGTCACTTCAGCAGTGGATGGGGTGAAAGAGGCTCGAGTTCTACTAAATCCTGGCGGAAACACAGTGCTGTTGCAGCAAATGCAGAACTCGATGAGTTACCATCTAGTCGATCGCGATAGAAGTATAGAGCCAGATGGAGGTGAGCCAGTAAATCATCCGAACGCCCAGTACCGACAACAAGGCCAAATGTATCCAGCTAGCTCTATGAATCTCATTAACGGACAGCCTAGTGAAATCTATGCAGCGCAGTTACCATCGGTTGATATCAACCCGGAACGCCTAACTCCCACAACATACGTGAGTCCTGCGCTCCTGGCGTCGCAACAACAGCAACAATACTACCAGCAGTATCGAAACTCCTTGCATCAGTCTGCGACTAGCGTGCAACAAAACTACCCTGACCAAGGCTACCCACACTCACCCTCACTGTACGATCAACAAATCAGGGACACGCTATACGAGAGTTCTGGATCGGTGCGACAAATGAGTGCCTCTCCATCGATCATTTCCTCCTCCAGCCAACAAGGTTCACAACAGCAGGCACCCCACAGCATATACAGCATTCAGATCAGCAAACCGCCACCGTACCACATCGCACGTGCATTCACCAAGAAATCGCGAGAAGATCTACTCAGTTACGACACTATAAGGAATCAGATCCACCAAGGCAATGGAACCGGGGCTGAAAGTAATGAACTCGATAGTGCCGACATGGGCGAACAGGAGAACGTCGCAGATGATAAGGACGATAGCAAGAGTGAGGAGAACAATCGAAGGGATTACAGTTCTTTGAATGGCCATGACGTTCAAATATCACCACGTATGGATAATTCCATGCGTCGTCGTGGAGTCAATGACAATGAATATGATTCCATAGATTATCAGAACAATAACAGCAACAATCTGAATCGAACCTATTCAATGGAGTCTGAAGAGGGTCTGACAAAGCGATTTAGTATGCTCTCACTGCAGGTCGGCGAAAATGGATCCTTAGACGATAGCTCAGACGGTCGAAGACCACACTCCCGACTGAGTCAACTCCAGCAATGGAATGGCATGCCAAATGGTGACGACACGATGGAATCTATCAGCGACGGAGCTCAAGAAATCCAACTGAATAGTAACAGCAAGCAGTGGAGGGCTCCACCGCGATCTAGCTCAACGACTACCTGGCTTTTCGGGCTGCATAAAAATCCAACTGTGGTAAGTTCTCTGAACCTTTTGTGGTTAAAACTATAGAAATTTATATTACAGAAGCAAGTTGCCATCAAAAGGGACCATGAGATCGGTTTCGAAATTCAAGAAAGACCTAACCAGGTACCTACTCCCCCTTAAAAATATGTGCTCAACTATTTACACAATTAACAATACTCTTTCAAGGGAATATTTGTTCGTGGCACCCAACCCAACACATCGGCTGCAACACTTTTACACGCAAACGATAAACTACTCGAAGTAGACGGTTATGATTTTACAAAAATTCGTCTCGTAGATGCCCAACAAATCCTGGACAACTCAGGACCTGTGATTAATGTTATGATATCGCGTACGTAGTTATTGCCAATGCAACACCTACAACACATGGAATATATAAAGTAAGACCACTCAGCCATACACTATATGTCATTGAAAGGAGATCAGTTTAAACTCAAAACAGAAATTGTATATATTAAGTTAGGTAGTAGATTTTTACACAAATTTTCTTTTTGGTAGAGTTCTGAACGCAAAGCTCTGAATAGAAATAAAATTTCACAATTTAGTAGAACGTGTATATCTACTCGTATGAATGTATCTACTTGCTTTCAAGAATTTGTTTTCTTCTGCCAATTTCTTAGCTTCGCACATACACTTCTCGATCTGCAATCATTCCTGTTGTCGCGTAGTACGTACGATATTCGTTGTGGATCTTTTTTTTTTTATCGGTATTCCATAAGTCGATACGATAGATTTGTAAAACTATTCGATACGACGAATTTGTAATTATTGGAGGATTCGAAAAAATTGTAATAAATGTTTAAAATGTTTACTAACTAACGACAACGGGAATTGGGAGAGATTTCTTTAAATCGTAACAAAAGACTTTTTAAGTTAGAACTTGCAAAAAGACAAAACAAAAACATATACCTTGTACGTAATGTAATGTTTAGTTTGATCTAGCAAGCGGCTAAAGTTCCTTCAATGGAGTTTCTTTCATTCTCCAAACGCTGTAGTTATAGATTTAATTCCATGCCGTGGGTTATCATTTGTTGTTTTTTATTATTTTCTATTTCTTAACTTACATAGCCCTAGTTGTGATTCGGATTGTTAACCAGACCAGTTGCTGGGAGGTTACACACTCTTTATCTAACTAAAATGTGTAGGGCTAATTTCTTGAGCGTCAAATCAAAAATACAACTAGGGTCACTGCATATTGTCAAAGTTAACAAGATACGATCAATATTTTGCCTTTCTACCCCCATCCCTCTCTGTGGTTAGAATATGCTTAGTCAGATATTATTTATTGTTGTGCTGTAAAACAAAAAAAACAAAAAAGATTGTATAGGTTGTGTAAATGTGGTCAATTTTAAACCATTTTAAGATAAGTGTGGTACTATGCAATGTTTAATAGAAAAGATAGATATTTTGGAAGATAATTTTAAGTCGAATGCCTGTTTTTAAGCTAAGCTCTTCTCTTTGAATATTGCTAACAAGAAAGTTTCCAATTCATATTGTGTTCAGAAGTAAAAGCAATCCAATTGTAGTATTGCTCATGATTGGGTCATCATTACTAAGCCTTGAGGTGAATGGTGAATGGTGAATGGAGGAGCACTGGGCTAGTAATTTTCCCAGATACTATGAAAACGATGATGGATTTTTCTTACAATCAGTCAATATCTGGACTTTGGACAGTGTGTCTTTTCTTTATCGCTTAAGCTGCAAAAAAACAAATAATAAACAGAACGAAAATAAACGAAAAAATAATTAGAAAACCAAAAAACTGACAAATCCAAAAGAAATAGATAGTGCCTCTATAGATTTTTCCCCAAGTTTCAGTCTGATTTCGGTTGTATATCTAGGCGACACCCAAAAAGATTGATAATTAGTATCATAACAGGTGAAACACAGGAATACAATTCGTAGAATATCCATAAATATCGCAACAACGAAACTAAAGAGACACGCAGCATCTAACAGTTTAGGGATACAATTTTCTGACACAAAACACAACAAATCTTGCATGTGCCATCCCAGTGGATTGAACAAGAATATTGAATATCGAATATTGAAAATAAAAATGAATGTCATGCATCGCATAACTAGCATAGTTAAGCGTTTTCGATTGAAAGCAAATCTGCTTTAATTGTTTATTACATATACAAAATAAATTGATAAGTAATAGGAAATATATTTATCAGCGCCTGATTTACCTTTCCCTGTAGTAAAGCAAAACAAAACTATATAAACGCACAAATTTATATATATATGTATAGGATTGTATGCATACATATTAGTAGTTGAAAACTGCTAACTAGAGAACAGTCAATTTATTCTTGAGTATATGTATTTTTTTGTTTGTTATACTTTTTGTTTCCCGTCGGTTTTATATAACGCATTCATACGTAATGTTTTAAGGTGTAAATTAAAATCGAACATTTATAAAATGAAGCATGCAATATACTACACTGTTTTCAATTCCATCAAATATAAATAATAATTTTAAAATAGAATTTTCTTGTTTAATAATTTAATTAGCATAATTTCAAGGTTAAGTTATGTTCTGTTTAATTATCAACTGTAGTAAATAAAGAGCATAAATACATTTATTTAATAGTTTATTATTGCAGTCTTCCACGAGGCTGTACGTGGTTCTCTGCTTATAGGACTGCATATGCCCATCTAGGTTCTGCAGTTTGAATCCAGAAAATGTTGCTCCCCGTCTTCTATTTGCGTGGGAAAATAAATCGTAGTCAGTCGTTTCATCAACAAAATAGGCGATTCTTGCTTATTGTCGACTATCACATCGTATTCAAGATACTGGGGGAATGTCTAAGGCTATACGGCAATGATAGCTATATTTAGATCAAAGCCCTGGCAAAGACGGACGGATATTCAATCGACGCTAACTAGTCTATTCCTTAACATATCGTTGTTTTCATCGTCTCTCTAAATGCGGCAAGGATGGCTAAAAATAGATCAAACCCCTCGTAAAGACGGACGAATATGAAACCGAGGCTCACTAGTCTATTCCTGTACATATCGTTGTCTCTATGAATGTCTAAGGCTTTGCGGCAAGGATGGCTAAAAATAGATCAAACCCCTCGTAAAGACGGACGAATATGAAACCGAGGCTCACTACAACGATAGCTAAATTTAGATCAAAGCCCTCGTAAAGACTCGTCGTTTTTTTTCATGGGAAGAATGCCTTGGTATATCGAATTCTGAGAAGGAGATACGCTATCATGTAATTTCTTAAGTCTGGTAGCTGAACAGATACATAGGATATTGGATTTAAATGGATTACACTACAGTTTGGCAAAGCTAATGGAGTCAAAATTGCCCGGAAGAAAAATCTATGCTTTACGGAGTGCAGAACGGTAATACGAAAAGCGGAACTTATAGTCATAATATGAGAGTTTTCTCTTCAGGAGAAACAAGGCCTTAATTTTAAAAGGCAGTTTGACAAATTTAGCACAGTATCTCTGTTTCATTGGACTTAGCAGTCAATTCAGTAGAGGCTTATCCCGAACAACCAATGAGATTCTATATATGACCGTGAGCATCCTACTTATGCTTTATGCAGGTTGAACTCTATCTAAATCGGATGAAGGTATCATTCTCCTCGATCGTTTCGTGAAAGAGATTCTTCTTACATTGTTCGGTCCGGTTTGCTTTGACGGGTTTGAAGGAGGAGAATCAATGACCTGGTCAAAAACATTCCGCATCAGTCGTTTAAGATGGCTAGGAGATGTAGAGCCGATTAATTCAAATGGTCTGGTTCGCAGAGCCCTCGAATCTAACTCGGACAGTCAATGCAGTAAACACAGACCTAGCGTAAGGGGGCACGCACAAGTAGAAGGGGATCTTAACCGATTGGGAGAGGCTTGTTATCAGAGACTTCAGACGCAGATGCCTTGTATGGTTACTTCGAAAAAGATTGTTCAAGTTACGCACTTCTTCCACAGATTTGCAAAGAACAGACTGTAAGAAGATTTGGTTGATAAAAATAGTGAAATGAAGGTTCCTCCCACCTGCCCGCCGAACACAGTTTCAATAATAGCTATAAAATCTCGCCACCTAATAGAACCGAATGGACCCGACGTGAGATCCTGTATCACGAATCACTGTCAATTTTTACGGATAGGAGGACGGAGTTGGATCCGGAGTTTTCTCAGAGGACTTAGACATCCACCTCTCCTTCAACCTCCCACACTATTGCAGCGTCTTTCAAGGCGAAATCTACGCCATCCGTCAAGCAGCTGACTGGCTGGCGGCTAATGCAATATCATCTACAGTCAAGCAGTCATCACATCTCTCGAGATCTAAGGCAGTTAAAGGCTGCCGCGTATCTCTCAACGAGATAGCTGGTCAGTACAACCTCACCCTTTGCTGGGTACCAGATGAAATTGCGAAGATGACGCATTGGCTAGGATAGGTTCCTCTGGTCTAGATAGCATAAACATCACCGACATCGAGGCGCCTACATCGCATGCTAAATACCTGATCAACGCCAAAGCAGTAAGGCTGGCTAACCAGCTTGACCATTGCTACACTGTCAGACTGCTCTGGCCAATTTTAAACGAAAATAGGACCACGGGACTCCTTCAACACACGAGAGGAGCCCTCTCCATGATAGTTAATACGCGAACCCGCCATTGTGGTATAGAAAGGGGACTGGGCATCCCCTACAATGACTTTTGCAGAATCTGTGAGACGGGGAAGATGGTCTCCTCCATCAGTCAGTTTACCTGCACAAGGTAAATACACACCCTTTCAACGATCTCAATGATCTGAATACCGTCTGCACGGCTAGCATTGGCTCTTTCATAAAAAGGAGCTGATGGTTACAGGAGTAAGAGGGTGACCCACTCACCTTACTTAATGGCAGCACAATGGACCTTCTCTGGTCTAAGTGCATCCTCATCAAGGGCCAGTCTAACCAAGGTTTCACTGGTGCAGACGACCTACTATACAAAGTCTGTATAGCCAGGTAAAGACGAATGCCCTCTCTAAACTATTTCTAAATGTAAGAATGGCATGAAAATGAAAGAAATCAAACCAAATATTTTCAAATACAAAATAGTAGCGAAATACTAACCCTTCCTACAAATTGGCATCACTGACTTCAATCAAATTTTCCTCGTTTCCCTTTTCACTTTGACATTCTCAGCGATAACGACTTGCGGATTTTGTTTTGATTTCATTCGCCTTGGTTATCATCATTTCTTTTTCATTCGCATTTTGAAAACATCTCGACCAACCCAGGAGAACAACAAATAAGAGAAAAAACAACTTGACACGTCTTGCACTGGCACTGGCCTCGAGGTTTGTTGCTGTTGAACACAACGGCAAGAATACCATCAAAATTTTATTTTTTTTCGGCTTAAGTTCTTCAAACATTTGGTGTTATCTTCGCACTCATATTTTATAGGGCAGTAGAAAATATTTTCACTTAGTTTTTATGTCGCTCCAAACCGTCGGTAGACACACATATCTAATGCACTTGTAATTTATGCTAATTTGGCACAAACGTGAAGCAATAAGGTTAACATAAGCAATTCAAACCATGGAGGAGACATTTATGCTGCTACTCTTGGTCGCGGTCATGCTCGTCGGCTCATACCTGGCCGGAAGCATACCACTTGTTATGAAATTATCCGAAGTAAGGCGTGTGCGTGTACATACAATTGGTTGCTAAAGAAAAATTGCCTTTGTTTGATTCTAGGAAAAGTTAAAGATAGTAACGGTGCTGGGTGCAGGTCTGCTTGTGGGTACAGCACTGACAGTGATCATACCTGAGGGGATAAGGTCTCTGTACTCATCGGACTCGCAAGCGGATAGTGGGGAGCATAAGATTCTTCCGAAGCCGTTTGTGTCGACATCGGAAGATACTGCGAATCCATCGGTAGTGGCACCAAGTTCGACATTCCATCATGATGAAGTTGACCATTCCAGCACAATTGGGTTGTCGTTAGTTTTAGGTGGGTTCTTGCCGACGAGGACCTTTTGATTGGAACTAACGTTTGGATTGTTTTCAAGGTTTTGTTTTTATGATGCTAATCGATCAGATATCTCAGAGGAAAAGTGCTGCTAATGATAAGAATATCACAGCTACCTTAGGACTAGTGGTGCATGCTGCAGGTAAGGATCTATCACTTTAAGGTTTAGATATCCGTCGTCTTAGTCGGTCAAATGGAGTGAGGGGCACTGTTTTTCTCAGTACTTTCCAAAGCCGGTGGGAAATTCCGTCGACTTCTTGGGACCGGTGATGTTCTTAAAGTAAAACAGGCGCAACAGGTTGATGGGACCCAGGGTTTAGGTTCTCACAACCACTCGTGTTATACTTCTTACACGAATGGAAGGGGCCTACTGTGTAATGCCGCATCCGAAGAGCAATTTGTTATTTAAGAAGCTTTCTCGTGACAGTGGTACCCTCGAACCAACGCACTAGCCACTGAACCACGGCGCCCCTGGATGTCTTACACTATCTAGAGTTAAAAATTAAATAACAAACTTACTACCGCATTGCTTGTTTCACGATAAAACCCTCTTTTTGTGTTTTCTGTCCACAGTTGATGGAGTTGCCCTTGGTGCTGCAGCGACAACAAGTCACCAGGACGTCGAAATGATCGTATTTTTTGCCATAATGTTGCACAAAGCACCAGCTGCCTTTGGATTAGTTAGCTTCTTGTTACATGAGAAAATCGAAAGACAGCAAATACGTAAGCATTTAGCGATATTCTCATTATCAGCACCATTACTGACAATCCTGACGTACTTTGGCATTGGCCAGGAACAAAAGGAGACACTTAATTCGGTCAATGCAACCGGTATAGCAATGCTGTTCTCAGCTGGTACATTCTTGTATGTAGCAACAGTGCACGTTCTGCCAGAACTAACACAAGGAGGCCACAGTCACGGTGGATTCGAAAGCAATCCCGGAGTGGCGTATACATCGTTAGAGGAAAACTCAAGCAACACGAACACAGCAGCGAAACGACCGAAGGGGCTGCGAAATAGTGAATTGATTATAATGATATTCGGTGCGTTGCTGCCATTAGTCATAACCTTTGAACATCACCACTGATGACGGAAGGAGGACTGATACTGCGGATCCTGTACAGATAAAAATGGAATATTTACTTATTTTGATTAATATATATGGATATTATGTATTTTACGTTCAGCTTGAATATGTTGTGATCGTTTATAAATTAGAGAAAATAATTATTAAATATCTAAAGAAAATCTTTGATGAGTTGTTCCCTTAGCCAAGTTTCTATTCAGGATGTTGGGCGTCCAAGTAAGTATAAGTATAGCCGAGGCTTCAAGCTGAATGTCTAATCTCCTACAACTTTCCTTTACTCTATCATAACTCCTGTGAAACGCAATCATCCTCGGAAGAGCAGGGACTTAAAATTTAGCAGGCTTGAAAGATACGAAAGAGTATTACAAACGTGTGATGCCAAAGCTGCTCATCCAGGGGAGACCACACGAGGCCCAAGTCTGAGGGTCTATTCATCAGATCCATGAAAAGTATTGGAAAGAGATGTTCATTACGGCCACGCCCACAAAAATAGAGATTTTATATTTACCAAGATCGAAAAATATGTTCCTCCAGCTCGCTTCAAATGTAACTCACTTCCCCAACGCGAATTTATACGCCCATATGTGGGCCCAAACTAAGGGTCTATTTGGGTGAAATTCGCATTTATCGGATACTATGGAAATGGCTACTAGCACAAGTCGAGTTTAGGCACACCCATTAGGATATCATATTGAGACTATGCGGAATCGAAAGACATGTTCATTAAGAGTATTGCAAACGTGTGCTGCCGAAGCTGCTCCTCCAGGGGAGACCACACGAGGCCCAAGTTTGAGGGTCTATTCATCAGATCCGTGAAAAGTACTAGAAAGATATGTTCATTACGGCCACGCCCACAAAAATAGAGATTTCATATTTACCAGGATCGAAAGATATGTTCCTCCAGCTTGCTTCAAATGTAACTTTCTTCCCCAACGCGAATTAATGCGCCCATATGTGGGCCCAAACTATGGGTCTATTTGGGTGAAATTCGCATTTATCGGATGCTATGGAAATGGCTACTAGCACAAGTCGAGTTTAGACACACCCATTAGGATATCATATTGAGACTGTGGGGGATCGAAAGCCATGTTCATTAAGAGTATTGCAAACGTGTGCTGCCGAAGCTGCTCCTGCAGGGGAGACCACACGAGGCCCAAACCTGAGGGTCTCTTCATCGGATCCATGAAAAGTACTGGAAAGAGATGTTCATTACGGCCACGCCCACAAAAATAGAGATTTCATATTTACCAGGATCGAAAGATATGTTCCTCCAGCTTGCTTCAAATGTAACTTTCTTCCCCAACGCGAATTAATGCGCCCATATGTGGGCCCAAACTATGGGTCTATTTGGGTGAAATTCGCATTTATCGGATGCTATGGAAATGGCTACTAGCACAAGTCGAGTTTAGACACACCCATTAGGATATCATATTGAGACTGTGGGGGATCGAAAGCCATGTTCATTAAGAGTATTGCAAACGTGTGCTGCCGAAGCTGCTCCTGCAGGGGAGACCACACGAGGCCCAAACCTGAGGGTCTCTTCATCGGATCCATGAAAAGTACTGGAAAGAGATGTTCATTACGGCCACGCCCACAAAAATAGAGATTTCATATTTACCAGGATCGAAAGATATGTTCCTCCAGCTTGCTTCAAATGTAACTCACTTCCCCAACGCGAATTTATGCGCCCATATGTGGGCCCAAACTATGGGTCTATTTGGGTGAAATTCGCATTCATCGGATGCTATGGAAATGGCTACTAGCACAAGTCGAGTTTAGGCACACCCATTAGGATATCATATTGAGACTATGGGGGATCGAAAGACATGTTCATTAAGAGTATTGCAAACGTGTGCTGCCGAAGCTGCTCCTCCAGGGGAGACCACACGAGGCCCAAACCTGAGGGTCTATTCATCGGATCCATGAAAAGTACTGGAAAGAGATGTTCATTACGGCCACGCCCACAAAAATAGAGATTTTATATTTACCAGGATCGAAAGATATGTTCCTCCAGCTTGTTTCAAATGTAACTTACTTCCCCAACGCAAATTTGTACGCCCATATGTGGGCCCAAACTATGGGTCTATTTGGGTGAAATTCGCATTTATCGGATACTATGGAAATGGCTACTAGCACAAGTCGAGTTTAGGCACACCCATTAGGATATGATATTAAGACTATGGGGGATCGAAAGCCATGTTCACTAAGAGTATTGCAAACGTGTGCTGCCAAAGCTGCTCCTCCAGGTAAGACCACACGAGGCCAAAGTCTGAGGGTCTATTCATCAGATCCGTGAAAAGTACTAGAAGGATATGTTCATTACGGCCACGCCCCCAAAAATAGAGATTTCATATTTACCAGGATCGAAAGATATGTTCCTCCAGCTTGCTTCAAATATAACTTTCTTCCCCAACGCAAATTTGTACGCCCATATGTGGGCCCAAACTATGGGTCGATTTGGGTGAAATTCGCATTTATCGGATACTATGGAAATGGCTACTAGCACAAGTCGAGTTTAGACACACCCATCAGAATATGATATTGAGACTATGCGGGATCGAAAGCCATGTTCATTAAGAGTATTGCAAATGTATGCTGCCAAAGCTACTCGTCCACTTGAGGTCACACGAGGCCCAAACCTGAGGGTCTATTCATCAGATCCATGAAAAGTACTAGAAAGAGATGTTCATTACAGCCACGCCCACAAAAATAGAGATTTTATATTTACCAGGATCGAAAGATATGTTCCTCCAGCTTGCTTCGAATGTAACTTGCTTCTCCAACGCGAATTTGTACGCCCATATGTGGGCCCAAATTATGGGTCGATTTGGGTGAAATTCGCATTAATCGGATACTATGGAAATGGCTACTAGCACAAGTCGAGTTTAGACACACCCATCAGAATATGATATTGAGACTACGCGGGATCGAAAGCCATGTTCATTAAGAGTATTGCAAATGTATGCTGCCAAAGCTACTCGTCCACGTGAGGTCACACGAGGCCCAAACCTGAGGGTCTATTCATCGGATCCGTGAAAAGTACTAGAAAGAGATGTTCATTACAGCCACGCCCACAAAAATAGAGATTTCATATTTACCAAGATCGAAAGATATGTTCCTCCAGCTCGCTTCAAATGTAACTCACTTCCCCAACGCGAACTTATACGCCCATATGTGGGCCCAAACTAAGGGTCTATTTGGGTGAAATTCGCATTTATCGGATACTATGGAAATGGCTACTAGCACAAGTCGAGTTTAGACACACCCATTAGGATATCATATTGAGACTATGCGGAATCGAAAGACATGTTCATTAAGAGTATTGCAAACGTGTGCTGCCGAAGCTGCTCCTCCAGGGGAGACCACACGAGGCCCAAGTCTGAGGGTCTATTCATCAGATCCGTGAAAAGTACTGGAAAGAGATGTTCATTACGGCCACGCCCACAAAAATAGAGATTTCATATTTACCAGTATCGAAAGATATGTTCCTCCAGCTCGCTTCAAATGTAACTCACTTCCCCAACGCGAATTTGTACGCCCATATGTGGGCCCAAACTATGGGTCGATTTGGGTGAAATTCGCATTTATCGGATGCTATGGAAATGGCTACTAGCACAAGTCGAGTTTAGGCACACCCATTAGGATATCATATTGAGACTATGGGGGATCGAAAGACATGTTCATTAAGAGTATTGCAAACGTATGCTGCCGAAGCTGCTCCTCCAGGGGAGACCACACGAGGCCCAAGTCTGAGGGTCTATTCATCAGATCCGTCAAAAGTACTGGAAAGAGATGTTCATTACGGCCACGCCCACAAAAATAGAGATTTCATATTTACCAAGATCGAAAGATATGTTCCTCCAGCTCGCTTCGAATGTAACTCACTTCCCCAACGCGAATTTATACGCCCATATGTGGGCCCAAACTAAGGGTCTATTTGGGTGAAATTCGCATTTATCGGATACTATGGAAATGGCTACTAGCACAAGTCGAGTTTAGGCACACCCATTAGGATATCATATTGAGACTATGCGGGATCGAAAGACATGTTCATTAAGAGTATTGCAAACGTATGCTGCCGAAGCTGCTCCTCCAGGGGAGACCACACGAGGGCCAAGTCTGAGGGTCTATTCATCAGATCCGTGAAAAGTACTAGAAAGATATGTTCATTACGGCCACGCTCCCAAAAATAGAGATTTCATATTTACCAGGATCGAAAGATATGTTCCTCCAGCTTGCTTCAAATATAACTTTCTTCCCCAACGCAAATTTGTACGCCCATATGTGGGCCCAAACTATGGGTCGATTTGGGTGAAATTCGCATTTATCGGATACTATGGAAATGGCTACTAGCACAAGTCGAGTTTAGACACACCCATCAGAATATGATATTGAGACTATGCGGGATCGAAAGCCATGTTCATTAAGAGTATTGCAAATGTATGCTGCCAAAGCTACTCGTCCACTTGAGGTCACACGAGGCCCAAACCTGAGGGTCTATTCATCAGATCCGTCAAAAGTACTGGAAAGAGATGTTCATTACGGCCACGCCCACAAAAATAGAGATTTCATATTTACCAGGATCGAAAGATATGTTCCTCCAGCTCGCTTCAAATGTAACTCACTTCCCCAACGCGAATTTATACGCCCATATGTGGGCCCAAACTAAGGGTCTATTTGGGTGAAATTCGCATTTATCGGATACTATGGAAATGGCTACTAGCACAAGTCGAGTTTAGGCACACCCATTAGGATATCATATTGAGACTATGCGGAATCGAAAGACATGTTCATTAAGAGTATTGCAAACGTGTGCTGCCGAAGCTGCTCCTCCAGGGGAGACCACACGAGGCCCAAGTCTGAGGGTCTATTCATCAGATCCGTGAAAAGTACTAGAAAGAGATGTTCATTACGGCCACGCCCACAAAAATAGAGATTTCATATTTACCAAGATCGAAAGATATGTTCCTCCAGCTCGCTCCAAATGTAACTCACTTCCCCAACGCGAACTTATACGCCCATATGTGGGCCCAAACTAAGGGTCTATTTGGGTGAAATTCGCATTTATCGGATACTATGGAAATGGCTACTAGCACAAGTCGAGTTTAGGCACACCCATTAGGATATCATATTGAGACTATGCGGAATCGAAAGACATGGTCATTAAGAGTATTGCAAACGTGTGCTGCCGAAGCTGCTCCTCCAGGGGAGACCACACGAGGCCCAAGTCTGAGGGTCTATTTATCAGATCCGTCAAAAGTACTGGAAAGAGATGTTCATTACGGCCACGCCCACAAAAATAGAGATTTCATATTTACCAGGATCGAAAGATATGTTTCTCCAGCTCGCTTCAAATGTAACTCACTTCCCCAACGCGAACTTATACGCCCATATGTGGGCCCAAACTAAGGGTCTATTTGGGTGAAATTCGCATTTATCGGATACTATGGAAATGGCTACTAGCACAAGTCGAGTTTAGACATACCCATTAGGATATCATATTGAGACTATGCGGGATCGAAAGACATGTTCATTAAGAGTATTGCAAACGTGTGCCGCCAAAGCTGCTCCTCCAGGGGAGACCACACGAGGCGCAAGTCTGAGGGTCTATTCATCAGATCCATGAAAAGTACTGAAAAGAGAAGTTCATTACAGCCACGCCCACAAAAATAGAGATTTTATATTTACCAGGATCGAAAGATATGTTCCTCCAGCTTGCTTCGAATGTAATTTGCTTCCCCAACGCGAACTTATGCGCCCATACAGGGGCCCAAACTATGGGTATATTTGGGTGAAATTCGCACTTATCGGATACTATGGAAATGGCTACTAGCACAAGTCGAGTTTAGACATACCCATTAGGATATCATATTGAGACTATGCGGAATCGAAAGACATGTTCATTAAGAGTATTGCAAACGTGTGCTGCCAAAGCTGCTCCTCCAGGTAAGACCACACGAGGCCAAAGTCTGAGGGTCTATTCATCAGATCCGTGAAAAGTACTAGAAAGATATGTTCATTACGGCCACGCTCCCAAAAATAGAGATTTCATATTTACCAGGATCGAAAGATATGTTCCTCCAGCTTGCTTCAAATATAACTTTCTTCCCCAACGCAAATTTGTACGCCCATATGTGGGCCCAAACTATGGGTCGATTTGGGTGAAATTCGCATTTATCGGATACTATGGAAATGGCTACTAGCACAAGTCGAGTTTAGACACACCCATCAGAATATGATATTGAGACTATGCGGGATCGAAAGCCATGTTCATTAAGAGTATTGCAAATGTATGCTGCCAAAGCTACTCGTCCACTTGAGGTCACACGAGGCCCAAACCTGAGGGTCTATTCATCAGATCCGTCAAAAGTACTGGAAAGAGATGTTCATTACGGCCACGCCCACAAAAATAGAGATTTCATATTTACCAGGATCGAAAGATATGTTCCTCCAGCTCGCTTCAAATGTAACTCACTTCCCCAACGCGAATTTATACGCCCATATGTGGGCCCAAACTAAGGGTCTATTTGGGTGAAATTCGCATTTATCGGATACTATGGAAATGGCTACTAGCACAAGTCGAGTTTAGGCACACCCATTAGGATATCATATTGAGACTATGCGGAATCGAAAGACATGTTCATTAAGAGTATTGCAAACGTGTGCTGCCGAAGCTGCTCCTCCAGGGGAGACCACACGAGGCCCAAGTCTGAGGGTCTATTCATCAGATCCGTGAAAAGTACTAGAAAGAGATGTTCATTACGGCCACGCCCACAAAAATAGAGATTTCATATTTACCAAGATCGAAAGATATGTTCCTCCAGCTCGCTCCAAATGTAACTCACTTCCCCAACGCGAACTTATACGCCCATATGTGGGCCCAAACTAAGGGTCTATTTGGGTGAAATTCGCATTTATCGGATACTATGGAAATGGCTACTAGCACAAGTCGAGTTTAGGCACACCCATTAGGATATCATATTGAGACTATGCGGAATCGAAAGACATGGTCATTAAGAGTATTGCAAACGTGTGCTGCCGAAGCTGCTCCTCCAGGGGAGACCACACGAGGCCCAAGTCTGAGGGTCTATTTATCAGATCCGTCAAAAGTACTGGAAAGAGATGTTCATTACGGCCACGCCCACAAAAATAGAGATTTCATATTTACCAGGATCGAAAGATATGTTTCTCCAGCTCGCTTCAAATGTAACTCACTTCCCCAACGCGAGTTTATACGCCCATATGTGGGCCCAAACTATGGGTCTATTTGGGTGAAATTCGCATTTATCGGATACTATGGAAATGGCTACTAGCACAAGTCGAGTTTAGGCACACCCAGTAGGATATGATTTTCAGACTATGCGGGATCGAAAGACATGTTCATTAAGAGTATTGCAAACGTGTGCCGCCAAAGCTGCTCCTCCAGGGGAGACCACACGAGGCGCAAGTCTGAGGGTCTATTCATCAGATCCATATAAAGCACTGGAAAGAGATGTTCATTACAGCCACGCCCACAAAAATAGAGATTTTATATTTACCAGGATCGAAAGATATGTTCCTCCAGCTTGCTTCAAATGTAACTCACTTCCCCAACGCGAATTTATACGCCCATATGTGGGCCCAAACTATGGGTCTATTTGGGTGAAATTCGCATTTATCGGATACTATGGAAATGGCTACTAGCACAAGTCGAGTTTAGGCACACCCATTAGGATATCATATTGAGACTATGCGGGATCGAAAGACATGTTCATTAAGAGTATTGCAAACGTGTGCTGCCAAAGCTGCTCCTCCAGGGGAGACCACACGAGCCCCAAGTCTGAGGGTCTATTCATCAGATCCATGAAAAGTACAAGAAAGAGATGTTCATTACAGCCACGCCCACAAAAATAGAGATTTTATATTTACCAGGATCGAAAGATATGTTCCTCCAGCTTGCTTCAAATGTAACTCACTTCCCCAACGCGAATTTATACGCCCATATGTGGGCCCAAACTATGGGTCTATTTAGGGGAAACTCACATTTATTGTATGCCATAGAGTTGACTGAAAAAACAAGTTGATTACTGCTTCCCCCACTGGTGTAGAAAACTTAAACTTAGCAGAACTACAGGACATGTTTTCAGGGCTTCCTACAGTGGTATTCTAGTTATGTTAGACCTCCAATTAGAGTCACACTATGCTTGAAACTATGGCTCCAGTCATCAGAAACGTTGATGACTAGTACTGTGGACCAGCTGCCGGTACGTTGGACTACTGTCGAATGCCATGAGTTTTCCTGGAAAAGGAGGCGAAATATTTGTTGTCATTAGAACGCAACACAGGGGGCATATAGGTATTACATATGTATGTATCTATTAATTAACCCAAAGCATACATAGTACAAATTAAGGACGAACTCACAAAGACTTCTAATTAAGATGTAATCAAGATAGATCTCTGTGTAGTCGCATATTTACGGTGACATTTCTCCACCTAGCCATCGAATCTGCAATTAAATCCAATGGTAAACAAAAAACATTCAGCAACGGTGTTTCCATTTGGTTACAATCGTATCAAATTTGCTACATTTTCCAAAATAAATACGTTTGATACTTTACTACTACGTTGTAAGGAAATAATCTTCAAGGACGTCTCCTCTATATGGGAATTTATTCCACCTTTGTAGGAAAATAAATACACTTTTCTAATATGGAATTGTTTCGCACTAATATTGAGAAGTAATTTACCATTAAATCGGTTTTTTAGTTCACGTTGTTGGTAACGCACCTTGGGAAAATTACTCACTCATCTGATACGAGGGCAAATGATAGATGACTTCATGTATTTTCTTGCAGCAGTTGTTGGATGTAGAATAGTTTTCATGAGGGCGTGGTTACTACTCACATAAAGGTGGAATTTTACCCACTGTCACTGGGAAATAATTTCACTCAAAAAATTCCTTTAGGCTTATTGTGCCCTGGACATATTACATTGATGTGCAAGAAGTATGCCAGATCGACGTACCCTACTTCGCAAAAGTTTTCAAGCCATGACCGTCTTTGTGAAAAAGTTAAAGAAGCAAAAACGGTGAAAACTCAAAACATTTATTTCTTTATCGTTTTATCCTTACACCTCAACATAAATATATACATATTTATTTAATTTCATTTCTTATCCAGGTGGGATCGCACGTGGTCCTAACCTGAAGGTTTATTCACCAGATCCATGAAAAGTACTGAAAAGAGAAGTTCATTACAGCCACGCCCACAAAAATAGAGATTTTATATTTACCAGGATCGAAAGATATGTTCCTCCAGCTTGCTTCGAATGTAATTTGCTTCCCCAACGCGAACTTATGCGCCCATACAGGGGCCCAAACTATGGGTATATTTGGGTGAAATTCGCACTTATCGGATACTATGGAAATGGCTACTAGCACAAGTCGAGTTTAGACATACCCATTAGGATATCATATTGAGACTATGCGGGATCGAAAGACATGTTCATTAAGAGTATTGCAAATGTGTGCCGCCAAAGCTGCTCCTCCAGGGGAGACCACACGAGGCGCAAGTCTGAGGGTCTATTCATCAGATCCATGAAAAGTACTGAAAAGAGAAGTTCATTACAGCCACGCCCACAAAAATAGAGATTTTATATTTACCAGGATCGAAAGATATGTTTCTCCAGCTCGCTTCAAATGTAACTCACTTCCCCAACGCGAATTTATACGCCCATATGTGGGCCCAAACTATGGGTCTATTTGGGTGAAATTCGCATTTATCGGATACTATGGAAATGGCTACTAGCACAAGTCGAGTTTAGGCACACCCATTAGGATATGATATTAAGCCTATGGGGGATCGAAAGCCATGTTCATTAAGAGTATTGCAAACGTGTGCTGCCAAAGCTGCTCCTCCAGGTGAGAGCACACGAGGCCAAAGTCTGAGGGTCTATTCATCAGATCCGTGAAAAGTACTAGAAAGATATGTTCATTACGGCCACGCCCATAAAAATAGAGATTTCATATTTACCAGGATCGAAAGATATGTTCCTCCACCTTGCTTCAAATGTAACTTTCTTCCCCAACGCGAATTGGTACGCCCATATGTGGGCCCAAACTATGGGTCTATTTGGGTGAAATTCGCATTTATCGGATACTATGGAAATGGCTACTAGCACAAGTCGAGTTTAGACACACCCATCAGAATATGATATTGAGACTATGCGGGATCGAAAGCCATGTTCATTAAGAGTATTGCAAATATACGCTGCCAAAGCTACTCGTCCACTTGAGGTCACACGAGGCCCAAACCTGAGGGTCTATTCATCGGATCCATGAAAAGTACTAGAAAGAGATGTTCATTACAGCCACGCCCACAAAAATAGAGATTTTATATTTACCAGGATCGAAAGATATGTTCCTCCAGCTTGCTTCGAATGTAACTTGCTTCTCCAAAGCGAATTTATACGCCCATATGTGGGCCCAAATTATGGGTCGATTTGGGTGAAATTCGCATTTATCGGATACTATGGAAATGGCTACTAGCACAAGTCGAGTTTAGACGCACCCATCAGAATATGATATTGAGACTATGCGGGATCGAAAGCCATGTTCATTAAAAGTATTGCAAATGTATGCTGCCAAAGCTACTCGTCCACGTGAGGTCACACGAGGCCCAAACCTGAGGGTCTATTCATCGGATCCATGAAAAGTACTAGAAAGAGATGTTCATTACAGCCACGCCCACAAAAATAGAGATTTTATATTTACCAAGATCGAAAGATATGTTCCTCCAGCTTGCTTCAAATGTAACTTACTTCCCCAACGCGAGTTTATACGCCCATATGTGGGCCCAAACTAAGGGTCTATTTGGGTGAAATTCGCATTTATCGGATACTATGGAAATGGCTACTAGCACAAGTCGAGTTTAGGCACACCCATTAGGATATCATATTGAGACTATGCGGGATCGAAAGACATGTTCATTAAGAGTATTGCAAACGTATGCTCCCGAAGCTGCTCCTCCAGGGGAGACCACACGAGGGCCAAGTCTGAGGGTCTATTCATCAGATCCGTCAAAAGTACTGGAAAGAGATGTTCATTACGGCCACGCCCACAAAAATAGAGATTTCATATTTACCAGGATCGAAAGATATGTTCCTCCAGCTCGCTTCAAATGTAACTCACTTCCCCAACGCGAATTTATACGCCCATATGTGGGCCCAAACTAAGGGTCTATTTGGGTGAAATTCGCATTTATCGGATACTATGGAAATGGCTACTAGCACAAGTCGAGTTTAGGCACACCCATTAGGATATCATATTGACACTATGCGGAATCGAAAGACATGTTCATTCAGAGTATTGCAAACGTATGCTGCCGAAGCTGCTCCTCCAGGGGAGACCACACGAGGGCCAAGTCTGAGGGTCTATTCATCAGATCCGTCAAAAGTACTGGAAAGAGATGTTCATTACGGCCACGCCCACAAAAATAGAGATTTCATATTTACCAGGATCGAAAGATATGTTCCTCCAGCTTGCTTCGAATGTAACTTTCTTCCCCAACGCGAATTTATACGCCCATATGTGGGCCCAAACTAAGGGTCTATTTGGGTGAAATTCGCATTTATCGGATACTATGGAAATGGCTACTAGCACAAGTCGAGTTTAGGCACACCCATTAGGATATCATATTGAGACTATGCGGGATCGAAAGACATGTTCATTAAGAGTATTGCAAACGTATGCTGCCGAAGCTGCTCCTCCAGGGGAGACCACACGAGGGCCAAGTCTGAGGGTCTATTCATCAGATCCGTCAAAAGTACTGGAAAGAGATGTTCATTACGGCCACGCCCACAAAAATAGAGATTTCATATTTACCAGGATCGAAAGATATGTTCCTCCAGCTCGCTTCAAATGTAACTCACTTCCCCAACGCGAATTTATACGCCCATATGTGGGCCCAAACTAAGGGTCTATTTGGGTGAAATTCGCATTTATCGGATACTATGGAAATGGCTACTAGCACAAGTCGAGTTTAGGCACACCCATTAGGATATCATATTGAGACTATGCGGGATCGAAAGACATGTTCATTAAGAGTATTGCAAACGTATGCTGCCGAAGCTGCTCCTCCAGGGGAGACCACACGAGGGCCAAGTCTGAGGGTCTATTTATCAGATCCGTCAAAAGTACTGGAAAGAGATGTTCATTACGGCCACGCCCACAAAAATAGAGATTTCATATTTACCAGGATCGAAAGATGTGTTTCTCCAGCTCTCTTCAAATGTAACTCACTTCCCCAACGCGAGTTTATACGCCCATATGTGGGCCCAAACTATGGGTCTATTTGGGTGAAATTCGCATTTATCGGATACTATGGAAATGGCTACTAGCACAAGTCGAGTTTAGGCACACCCAGTAGGATATGATTTTCAGACTATGCGGGATCGAAAGACATGTTCATTAAGAGTATTGCAAACGTGTGCCGCCAAAGCTGCTCCTCCAGGGGAGACCACACGAGGCGCAAGTCTGAGGGTCTATTCATCAGATCCATATAAAGCACTGGAAAGAGATGTTCATTACAGCCACGCCCACAAAAATAGAGATTTCATATTTACCAGGATCGAAAGATATGTTCTTCCAGCTTGCTTCAAATGTAACTCACTTCCCCAACGCGAATTTATACGCCCATATGTGGGCCCAAACTATGGGTCTATTTGGGTGAAATTCGCATTTATCGGATACTATGGAAATGGCTACTAGCACAAGTCGAGTTTAGGCACACCCATTAGGATATCATATTGAGACTATGCGGGATCGAAAGACATGTTCATTAAGAGTATTGCAAACGTGTGCTGCCAAAGCTGCTCCTCCAGGGGAGACCACACGAGGCCCAAGTCTGAGGGTCTATTCATCAGATCCATGAAAAGTACAAGAAAGAGATGTTCATTACAGCCACGCCCACAAAAATAGAGATTTTATATTTACCAGGATCGAAAGATATGTTCCTCCAGCTTGCTTCAAATGTAACTCACTTCCCCAACGCGAATTTATACGCCCATATGTGGGCCCAAACTATGGGTCTATTTAGGGGAAACTCACATTTATTGTATGCCATAGAGTTGACTGAAAAAAACAAGTTGATTACTGCTTCCCCCACTGGTGTAGAAAACTCAAACTTAGCAGAACTACAGGACATGTTTTCAGGGCTTCCTACAGTGCTATTCTAGTTATGTTAGACCTCCAATTAGAGTCACACTATGCTTGAAACTATGGCTCCAGTCATCAGAAACGTTGATGACTAGTACTGTGGACCAGCTGCCGGTACGTTGGACTACTGTCGAATGCCATGAGTTTTCCTGGAAAAGGAGGCGAAATATTTGTTGTCATTGGAACGCAACACAGGGGGCATATAGGTATTACATATCTGGTATTTATTTATTAACCCAAAGCATACATAGCACGAATTAAGGACGAACTCACAAAGACTTCTAATTAAGATGTAATCAAGATAGATCTCTGTGTAGTCGCATATTTACGGTGACATTTCTCCACCTAGCCATCGAATCTGCAATTAAATCCAATGGTAAACAAAAAACATTCAGCAACGGTGTTTCCATTTGGTTACAATCGTATCAAATTTGCTACATTTTCCAAAATAAATACGTTTGATACTTTACTACTACGTTGTAAGGAAATAATCTTCAAGGACGTCTCCTCTATATGGGAATTTATTCCACCTTTGTAGGAAAATAAATACACTTTTCTAATATGGAATTGTTTCGCACTAATATTGAGAAGTAATTTACCATTAAATCGGTTTTTTAGTTCACGTTGTTGGTAACGCACCTTGGGAAAATTACTCACTCATCTGATACGAGGGCAAATGATAGATGACTTCATGTATTTTCTTGCAGCAGTTGTTGGATGTAGAATAGTTTTCATGAGGGCGTGGTTACTACTCACATAAAGGTGGAATTTTACCCACTGTCACTGGGAAATAATTTCACTCAAAAAATTCCTTTAGGCTTATTGTGCCCTGGACATATTACATTGATGTGCAAGAAGTATGCCAGATCGACGTACCCTACTTCGCAAAAGTTTTCAAGCCATGACCGTCTTTGTGAAAAAGTTAAAGAAGCAAAAACGGTGAAAACTCAAAACATTTATTTCTTTATCGTTTTATCCTTACACCTCTACATAAATATATACATATTTATTTAATTTCATTTCTTATCCAGGTGGGATCGCACGTGGTCCTAACCTGAAGGTTTATTCACCAGATCCATGAAAAGTACTGAAAAGAGAAGTTCATTACAGCCACGCCCACAAAAATAGAGATTTTATATTTACCAGGATCGAAAGATATGTTCCTCCAGCTTGCTTCGAATGTAATTTGCTTCCCCAACGCGAACTTATGCGCCCATACAGGGGCCCAAACTATGGGTATATTTGGGTGAAATTCGCACTTATCGGATACTATGGAAATGGCTACTAGCACAAGTCGAGTTTAGACATACCCATTAGGATATCATATTGAGACTATGCGGGATCGAAAGACATGTTCATTAAGAGTATTGCAAACGTGTGCCGCCAAAGCTGCTCCTCCAGGGGAGACCACACGAGGCGCAAGTCTGAGGGTCTATTCATCAGATCCATGAAAAGTACTGAAAAGAGAAGTTCATTACAGCCACGCCCACAAAAATAGAGATTTTATATTTACCAGGATCGAAAGATATGTTTCTCCAGCTCGCTTCAAATGTAACTCACTTCCCCAACGCGAATTTATACGCCCATATGTGGGCCCAAACTATGGGTCTATTTGGGTGAAATTCGCATTTATCGGATACTATGGAAATGGCTACTAGCACAAGTCGAGTTTAGGCACACCCATTAGGATATGATATTAAGCCTATGGGGGATCGAAAGCCATGTTCATTAAGAGTATTGCAAACGTGTGCTGCCAAAGCTGCTCCTCCAGGTGAGACCACACGAGGCCAAAGTCTGAGGGTCTATTCATCAGATCCGTGAAAAGTACTAGAAAGATATGTTCATTACGGCCACGCCCATAAAAATAGAGATTTCATATTTACCAGGATCGAAAGATATGTTCCTCCACCTTGCTTCAAATGTAACTTTCTTCCCCAACGCGAATTGGTACGCCCATATGTGGGCCCAAACTATGGGTCTATTTGGGTGAAATTCGCATTTATCGGATACTATGGAAATGGCTACTAGCACAAGTCGAGTTTAGACACACCCATCAGAATATGATATTGAGACTATGCGGGATCGAAAGCCATGTTCATTAAGAGTATTGCAAATATACGCTGCCAAAGCTACTCGTCCACTTGAGGTCACACGAGGCCCAAACCTGAGGGTCTATTCATCGGATCCATGAAAAGTACTAGAAAGAGATGTTCATTACAGCCACGCCCACAAAAATAGAGATTTTATATTTACCAGGATCGAAAGATATGTTCCTCCAGCTTGCTTCGAATGTAACTTGCTTCTCCAACGCGAATTTGTACGCCCATATGTGGGCCCAAATTATGGGTCGATTTGGGTGAAATTCGCATTAATCGGATACTATGGAAATGGCTACTAGCACAAGTCGAGTTTAGACACACCCATCAGAATATGATATTGAGACTATGCGGGATCGAAAGCCATGTTCATTAAAAGTATTGCAAATGTATGCTGCCAAAGCTACTCGTCCACGTGAGGTCACACGAGGCCCAAACCTGAGGGTCTATTCATCGGATCCATGAAAAGTACTAGAAAGATATGTTCATTACAGCCACGCCCACAAAAATAGAGATTTTATATTTACCAAGATCGAAAGATATGTTCCTCCAGCTTGCTTCAAATGTAACTTACTTCCCCAACGCGAGTTTATACGCCCATATGTGGGCCCAAACTAAGGGTCTATTTGGGTGAAATTCGCATTTATCGGATACTATGGAAATGGCTACTAGCACAAGTCGAGTTTAGGCACACCCATTACGATATCATATTGAGACTATGCGGGATCGAAAGACATGTTCATTAAGAGTATTGCAAACGTGTGCTGCCGAAGCTGCTCCTCCAGGGGAGACCACACGAGGCCCAAGTCTGAGGGTCTATTCATCAGATCCGTGAAAAGTACAGGAAAGAGATGTTCATTACGGCCACGCCCACAAAAATAGAGATTTCATATTTACCAGGATCGAAAGATATGTTCCTCCAACTCGCTTCAAATGTAACTCACTTCCCCAACGCGAATTTATACGCCCATATGTGTGCCCAAACTATGGGTCGATTTGGGTGAAATTCGCATTAATCGGATACTATGGAAATGGCTACTAGCACAAGTCGAGTTTAGACACACCCATCTGAATATGATATTGAGACTATGCGGGATCGAAAGCCATGTTCATTAAGAGTATTGCAAATGTATGCTGCCAAAGCTACTCGTCCACTTGAGGTCCCACGAGGCCCAAACCTGAGGGTCTATTCATCGGATCCATGAAAAGTACTAGAAAGAGATGTTCATCACAGCCACGCCCACAAAAATAGAGATTTTATATTTACCAGGATCGAAAGATATGTTCCTCCAGCTTGCTTCGAATGTAACTTGCTTCTCCAACGCGAATTTGTACGCCCATATGTGGGCCCAAACTATGGGTCGATTTGGGTGAAATTCGCATTAATCGGATACTATGGAAATGGCTACTAGCACAAGTCGAGTTTAGACACACCCATCAGAATATGATATTGAGACTATGCGGGATCGAAAGCCATGTTCATTAAGAGTATTGCAAATGTATGCTGCCAAAGCTACTCGTCCACGTGAGGTCACACGGGGCCCAAACCTGAGGGTCTATTCATCGGATCCATGAAAAGTACTAGAAAGAGATGTTCATTACAGCCACGCCCACAAAAATAGAGATTTTATATTTACCAAGATCGAAAGATATGTTCCTCCAGCTTGCTTCGAATGTAACTTGTTTCTCCAACGCGAATTTGTACGCCCATATGTGGGCCCAAACTATGGGTCGATTTGGGTGAAATTCGCATTTATCGGATGCTATGGAAATGGCTACTAGCACAAGTCGAGTTTAGGCACACCCATTAGGATATCATATTGAGACTATGCGGGATCGAAAGACATGTTCATTAAGAGTATTGCAAACGTATGCTGCCGAAGCTGCTCCTCCAGGGGAGACCACACGAGGCCCAAGTCTGAGGGTCTATTCATCAGATCCGTGAAAAGTACTGGAAAGAGATGTTCATTACGGCCACGCCCACAAAAATAGAGATTTCATATTTACCAGGATCGAAAGATATGTTCCTCCAGCTCGCTTCAAATGTAACTCACTTCCCCAACGCGAATTTGTACGCCCATATGTGGGCCCAAACTATGGGTCGATTTGGGTGAAATTCGCATTTATCGGATACTATGGAAATGGCTACTAGCACAAGTCGAGTTTAGGCACACCCATTAGGATATCATATTTGTTCATTAAGAGTATTGCAAACGTGTGCTGCCGAAGCTGCTCCTCCAGGGGAGAATACACGAGGCCCAAGTCTGAGGGTCTATTCATCAGATCCGTGAAAAGTACTGGAAAGAGATGTTCATTACGGCCACGCCCACAAAAATAGAGATTTTATATTTACCAGGATCGAAAGATATGTTCCTCCAGCTTGCTTCGAATGTAACTTGCTTCCCCAACGCGAACTTATGCGCCCATACAGGGGCCCAAACTATGGGTCTATTTAGGGGAAACTCACATTTAATGTATGCCATAGAGTTGACTGAAAAAACAAGTTGATTACTGCTTCCTCCACTGGTGTAGAAAACTCAAACTTAGCAGAACTACAGGACATGTTTTCAGGGCTTCCTACAGTACTATTCTAGTTATGTTAGACCTCCAATTAGAGTCACTATACGCTTGAAACTATGGACTGCTGCCAAAGCTACTCGTCCACTTGAGGTCACACGAGGCCCAAACCTGAGGGTCTATTCATCGGATCCATGAAAAGTACTAGAAAGAGATGTTCATTACAGCCACGCCCACAAAAATAGAGATTTTATATTTACCAGGATCGAAAGATATGTTCCTCCAGCTTGCTTCGAATGTAACTTGCTTCCCCAACGCGAACTTATGCGCCCATACAGGGGCCCAAACTATGGGTCTATTTAGGGGAAACTCACATTTAATGTATGCCATAGAGTTGACTGAAAAAACAAGTTGATTACTGCTTTCCCCACTGGCGTAGAAAACTCAAACCTAGCAGAACTACAGGACATGTTTTCAGGGCTTCCTACAGTGCTATTCTAGTTATGTTAGACCTCCAATTAGAGTCACTCTACGCTTGAAACTACGGCTGCAGTCATCAGAAACGTCGATTACTAGTACTGTGGGCCAGCAGCCGGTACGTTGGACTACTGTCGAATGCCATGAGTTTTCTTGGAAAAGGAGGCAAAATATTTGTTGTCATTAGAACGCAACACAGGGGGCATATAGGTATTACATATGCATGTATCTATTAATTAACCCAAAGCATACATAGTACAAATTAAGGACGAACTGACAAAGACTTCTAATTAAGATGTAATCAAGATAGATCTCTGTGTAGTCGCATATTTACGGTGACATTTCTCCACCTAGCCATCGAATCTGCAATTAAATCCAATGGTAAACAAAAAACATTCAGCACGGTGCTTCCACTTGGTTACAATCGTATCAAATTTGCTACATTTTCCAAAATAAATACGTTTGATACTTTACTACTACGTTGTAAGGAAATAATCTTCAAGGACGTCTCCTCTATATGGGAATTTATTCCACCTTTGTAGGAAAATAAATACACTTTTCTAATATGGAATTGTTTCGCACTAATATTGAGAAGTAATTTACCATTAAATCGGTTTTTTAGTTCACGTTGTTGGTAACGCACCTTGGGAAAATTACTCACTCATCTGATACGAGGGCAAATGATAGATGACTTCATGTATTTTCTTGCAGCAGTTGTTGGATGTAGAATAGTTTTCATGAGGGCGTGGTTACTACTCACATAAAGGTGGAATTTTACCCACTGTCACTGGGAAATAATTTCACTCAAAAAATTCCTTTAGGCTTATTGTGCCCTGGACATATTACATTGATGTGCAAGAAGTATGCCAGATCGACGTACCCTACTTCGCAAAAGTTTTCAAGCCATGACCGTCTTTGTGAAAAAGTTAAAGAAGCAAAAACGGTGAAAACTCAAAACATTTATTTCTTTATCGTTTTATCCTTACACCTCTACATAAATATATACATATTTATTTAATTTCATTTCTTATCCAGGTGGGATCGCACGTGGTCCTAACCTGAAGGTTTATTCACCAGATCCATGAAAAGTACTGAAAAGAGAAGTTCATTACAGCCACGCCCACAAAAATAGAGATTTTATATTTACCAGGATCGAAAGATATGTTCCTCCAGCTTGCTTCGAATGTAATTTGCTTCCCCAACGCGAACTTATGCGCCCATACAGGGGCCCAAACTATGGGTATATTTGGGTGAAATTCGCACTTATCGGATACTATGGAAATGGCTACTAGCACAAGTCGAGTTTAGACATACCCATTAGGATATCATATTGAGACTATGCGGGATCGAAAGACATGTTCATTAAGAGTATTGCAAACGTGTGCCGCCAAAGCTGCTCCTCCAGGGGAGACCACACGAGGCGCAAGTCTGAGGGTCTATTCATCAGATCCATGAAAAGTACTGAAAAGAGAAGTTCATTACAGCCACGCCCACAAAAATAGAGATTTTATATTTACCAGGATCGAAAGATATGTTTCTCCAGCTCGCTTCAAATGTAACTCACTTCCCCAACGCGAACTTATACGCCCATATGTGGGCCCAAACTATGGGTCTATTTGGGTGAAATTCGCATTTATCGGATACTATGGAAATGGCTACTAGCACAAGTCGAGTTTAGGCACACCCATTAGGATATGATATTAAGCCTATGGGGGATCGAAAGCCATGTTCATTAAGAGTATTGCAAACGTGTGCTGCCAAAGCTGCTCCTCCAGGTGAGACCACACGAGGCCAAAGTCTGAGGGTCTATTCATCAGATCCGTGAAAAGTACTAGAAAGATATGTTCATTACGGCAACGCCCATAAAAATAGAGATTTCATATTTACCAGGATCGAAAGATATGTTCCTCCACCTTGCTTCAAATGTAACTTTCTTCCCCAACGCGAATTGGTACGCCCATATGTGGGCCCAAACTATGGGTCTATTTGGGTGAAATTCGCATTTATCGGATACTATGGAAATGGCTACTAGCACAAGTCGAGTTTAGACACACCCATCAGAATATGATATTGAGACTATGCGGGATCGAAAGCCATGTTCATTAAGAGTATTGCAAATATACGCTGCCAAAGCTACTCGTCCACTTGAGGTCACACGAGGCCCAAACCTGAGGGTCTATTCATCGGATCCATGAAAAGTACTAGAAAGAGATGTTCATTACAGCCACGCCCACAAAAATAGAGATTTTATATTTACCAGGATCGAAAGATATGTTCCTCCAGCTTGCTTCGAATGTAACTTGCTTCTCCAACGCGAATTTGTACGCCCATATGTGGGCCCAAATTATGGGTCGATTTGGGTGAAATTCGCATTAATCGGATACTATGGAAATGGCTACTAGCACAAGTCGAGTTTAGACACACCCATCAGAATATGATATTGAGACTATGCGGGATCGAAAGCCATGTTCATTAAAAGTATTGCAAATGTATGCTGCCAAAGCTACTCGTCCACGTGAGGTCACACGAGGCCCAAACCTGAGGGTCTATTCATCGGATCCATGAAAAGTACTAGAAAGATATGTTCATTACAGCCACGCCCACAAAAATAGAGATTTTATATTTACCAAGATCGAAAGATATGTTCCTCCAGCTTGCTTCAAATGTAACTTACTTCCCCAACGCGAGTTTATACGCCCATATGTGGGCCCAAACTAAGGGTCTATTTGGGTGAAATTCGCATTTATCGGATACTATGGAAATGGCTACTAGCACAAGTCGAGTTTAGGCACACCCATTACGATATCATATTGAGACTATGCGGGATCGAAAGACATGTTCATTAAGAGTATTGCAAACGTGTGCTGCCGAAGCTGCTCCTCCAGGGGAGACCACACGAGGCCCAAGTCTGAGGGTCTATTCATCAGATCCGTGAAAAGTACAGGAAAGAGATGTTCATTACGGCCACGCCCACAAAAATAGAGATTTCATATTTACCAGGATCGAAAGATATGTTCCTCCAACTCGCTTCAAATGTAACTCACTTCCCCAACGCGAATTTATACGCCCATATGTGTGCCCAAACTATGGGTCGATTTGGGTGAAATTCGCATTAATCGGATACTATGGAAATGGCTACTAGCACAAGTCGAGTTTAGACACACCCATCTGAATATGATATTGAGACTATGCGGGATCGAAAGCCATGTTCATTAAGAGTATTGCAAATGTATGCTGCCAAAGCTACTCGTCCACTTGAGGTCCCACGAGGCCCAAACCTGAGGGTCTATTCATCGGATCCATGAAAAGTACTAGAAAGAGATGTTCATCACAGCCACGCCCACAAAAATAGAGATTTTATATTTACCAGGATCGAAAGATATGTTCCTCCAGCTTGCTTCGAATGTAACTTGCTTCTCCAACGCGAATTTGTACGCCCATATGTGGGCCCAAACTATGGGTCGATTTGGGTGAAATTCGCATTAATCGGATACTATGGAAATGGCTACTAGCACAAGTCGAGTTTAGGCACACCCATTAGGATATCATATTGAGACTATGCGGGATCGAAAGACATGTTCATTAAGAGTATTGCAAACGTGTGCTGCCGAAGCTGCTCCTCCAGGGGAGAATACACGAGGCCCAAGTCTGAGGGTCTATTCATCAGATCCGTGAAAAGTACTGGAAAGAGATGTTCATTACGGCCACGCCCACAAAAATAGAGATTTTATATTTACCAGGATCGAAAGATATGTTCCTCCAGCTTGCTTCGAATGTAACTTGCTTCCCCAACGCGAACTTATGCGCCCATACAGGGGCCCAAACTATGGGTCTATTTAGGGGAAACTCACATTTAATGTATGCCATAGAGTTGACTGAAAAAACAAGTTGATTACTGCTTCCTCCACTGGTGTAGAAAACTCAAACTTAGCAGAACTACAGGACATGTTTTCAGGGCTTCCTACAGTGCTATTCTAGTTATGTTAGACCTCCAATTAGAGTCACTATACGCTTGAAACTATGGACTGCTGCCAAAGCTACTCGTCCACTTGAGGTCACACGAGGCCCAAACCTGAGGGTCTATTCATCGGATCCATGAAAAGTACTAGAAAGAGATGTTCATTACAGCCACGCCCACAAAAATAGAGATTTTATATTTACCAGGATCGAAAGATATGTTCCTCCAGCTTGCTTCGAATGAAACTTGCTTCTCCAACGCGAATTTGTACGCCCATATGTGGGCCCAAACTATGGGTCGATTTGGGTGAAATTCGCATTAATCGGATACTATGGAAATGGCTACTAGCACAAGTCGAGTTTAGGCACACCCATTAGGATATCATATTGAGACTATGAGGGGTCGAAAGACATGTTCATTAAGAGTATTGCAAACGTATGCTGCCGAAGCTGCTCCTCCAGGGGAGACCACACGAGGCCCAAGTCTGAGGGTCTATTCATCAGATCCGTGAAAAGTACTGGAAAGAGATGTTCATTACGGCCACGCCCACAAAAATAGAGATTTCATATTTACCAGGATCGAAAGATATGTTCCTCCAGCTCGCTTCAAATGTAACTCACTTCCCCAACGCGAATTTATACGCCCATATGTGGGCCCAAACTAAGGGTCTATTTGGGTGAAATTCGCATTTATCGGATACTATGGAAATGGCTACTAGCACAAGTCGAGTTTAGGCGCACCCATTAGGATATCATATTGAGACTACGCGGAATCGAAAGACATGTTCATTAAGAGTATTGCAAACGTGTGCTGCCGAAGCTGCTCCGCCAGGGGAGACCACACTAGGCCCAAGTCTGAGGGTCTATTCATCAGATCCGTGAAAAGTACTAGAAAGAGATGTTCATTACGGCCACGCCCACAAAAATAGAGATTTCATATTTACCAAGATCGAAAGATATGTTCCTCCAGCTCGCTTCAAATGTAACTCACTTCCCCAACGCGAATTTATACGCCCATATGTGTGCCCAAACTATGGGTCGATTTGGGTGAAATTCGCATTAATCGGATACTATGGAAATGGCTACTAGCACAAGTCGAGTTTAGACACACCCATCTGAATATGATATTGAGACTATGCGGGATCGAAAGCCATGTTCATTAAGAGTATTGCAAATGTATGCTGCCAAAGCTACTCGTCCACTTGAGGTCCCACGAGGCCCAAACCTGAGGGTCTATTCATCGGATCCATGAAAAGTACTAGAAAGAGATGTTCATCACAGCCACGCCCACAAAAATAGAGATTTTATATTTACCAGGATCGAAAGATATGTTTTTCCAGCTTGCTTCGAATGTAACTTGCTTCTCCAACGCGAATTTGTACGCCCATATGTGGGCCCAAACTATGGGTCGATTTGGGTGAAATTCGCATTAATCGGATACTATGGAAATGGCTACTAGCACAAGTCGAGTTTAGACACACCCATCAGAATATGATATTGAGACTATGCGGGATCGAAAGCCATGTTCATTAAGAGTATTGCAAATGTATGCTGCCAAAGCTACTCGTCCACGTGAGGTCACACGGGGCCCAAACCTGAGGGTCTATTCATCGGATCCATGAAAAGTACTAGAAAGAGATGTTCATTACAGCCACGCCCACAAAAATAGAGATTTTATATTTACCAAGATCGAAAGATATGTTCCTCCAGCTTGCTTCGAATGTAACTTGTTTCTCCAACGCGAATTTGTACGCCCATATGTGGGCCCAAACTATGGGTCGATTTGGGTGAAATTCGCATTTATCGGATGCTATGGAAATGGCTACTAGCACAAGTCGAGTTTAGGCACACCCATTAGGATATCATATTGAGACTATGCGGGATCGAAAGACATGTTCATTAAGAGTATTGCAAACGTATGCTGCCGAAGCTGCTCCTCCAGGGGAGACCACACGAGGCCCAAGTCTGAGGGTCTATTCATCAGATCCGTGAAAAGTACTGGAAAGAGATGTTCATTACGGCCACGCCCACAAAAATAGAGATTTCATATTTACCAGGATCGAAAGATATGTTCCTCCAGCTCGCTTCAAATGTAACTCACTTCCCCAACGCGAATTTGTACGCCCATATGTGGGCCCAAACTATGGGTCGATTTGGGTGAAATTCGCATTTATCGGATACTATGGAAATGGCTACTAGCACAAGTCGAGTTTAGGCACACCCATTAGGATATCATATTGAGACTATGCGGGATCGAAAGACATGTTCATTAAGAGTATTGCAAACGTGTGCTGCCGAAGCTGCTCCTCCAGGGGAGAATACACGAGGCCCAAGTCTGAGGGTCTATTCATCAGATCCGTGAAAAGTACTGGAAAGAGATGTTCATTACGGCCACGCCCACAAAAATAGAGATTTTATATTTACCAGGATCGAAAGATATGTTCCTCCAGCTTGCTTCGAATGTAACTTGCTTCCCCAACGCGAACTTATGCGCCCATACAGGGGCCCAAACTATGGGTCTATTTAGGGGAAACTCACATTTAATGTATGCCATAGAGTTGACTGAAAAAACAAGTTGATTACTGCTTCCTCCACTGGTGTAGAAAACTCAAACTTAGCAGAACTACAGGACATGTTTTCAGGGCTTCCTACAGTGCTATTCTAGTTATGTTAGACCTCCAATTAGAGTCACTATACGCTTGAAACTATGGACTGCTGCCAAAGCTACTCGTCCACTTGAGGTCACACGAGGCCCAAACCTGAGGGTCTATTCATCGGATCCATGAAAAGTACTAGAAAGAGATGTTCATTACAGCCACGCCCACAAAAATAGAGATTTTATATTTACCAGGATCGAAAGATATGTTCCTCCAGCTTGCTTCGAATGAAACTTGCTTCTCCAACGCGAATTTGTACGCCCATATGTGGGCCCAAACTATGGGTCGATTTGGGTGAAATTCGCATTAATCGGATACTATGGAAATGGCTACTAGCACAAGTCGAGTTTAGGCACACCCATTAGGATATCATATTGAGACTATGAGGGGTCGAAAGACATGTTCATTAAGAGTATTGCAAACGTATGCTGCCGAAGCTGCTCCTCCAGGGGAGACCACACGAGGCCCAAGTCTGAGGGTCTATTCATCAGATCCGTGAAAAGTACTGGAAAGAGATGTTCATTACGGCCACGCCCACAAAAATAGAGATTTCATATTTACCAGGATCGAAAGATATGTTCCTCCAGCTCGCTTCAAATGTAACTCACTTCCCCAACGCGAATTTATACGCCCATATGTGGGCCCAAACTAAGGGTCTATTTGGGTGAAATTCGCATTTATCGGATACTATGGAAATGGCTACTAGCACAAGTCGAGTTTAGGCGCACCCATTAGGATATCATATTGAGACTACGCGGAATCGAAAGACATGTTCATTAAGAGTATTGCAAACGTGTGCTGCCGAAGCTGCTCCGCCAGGGGAGACCACACTAGGCCCAAGTCTGAGGGTCTATTCATCAGATCCGTGAAAAGTACTAGAAAGAGATGTTCATTACGGCCACGCCCACAAAAATAGAGATTTCATATTTACCAAGATCGAAAGATATGTTCCTCCAGCTCGCTTCAAATGTAACTCACTTCCCCAACGCGAATTTATACGCCCATATGTGGGCCCAAACTAAGGGTCTATTTGGGTGAAATTCGCATTTATCGGATACTATGGAAATGGCTACTAGCACAAGTCGAGTTTAGGCACACCCAGTAGGATATGATTTTCAGACTATGCGGGATCGAAAGACATATTCACTAAGAGTATTGCAAACGTGTGCTGCCAAAGCTGCTCCTCCAGGGGAGACCACACGAGGCCCAAGTCAGACAGTCTATTCATCAGATCCATGAAAAGTACTGGAAAGAGATGTTCATTACGGCCACGCCCACAAAAATAGAGATTTCATATTTACCAGGATCGAAAGATATGTTCCTCCAGCTTGCTTCGAATGTAACTTTCTTCCCCAACGCGAACTTATGCGCCCATACAGGGGCCCAAACTATGGGTCTATTTAGGGGAAACTCACATTTAATGTATGCCATAGAGTTGACTGAAAAAACAAGTTGATTACTGCTTTCCCCACTGGCGTAGAAAACTCAAACCTAGCAGAACTACAGGACATGTTTTCAGGGCTTCCTACAGTGGTATTCTAGTTATGTTAGACCTCCAATTAGAGTCACTCTACGCTTGAAACTACGGCTGCAGTCATCAGAAACGTCGATTACTAGTACTGTGGGCCAGCAGCCGGTACGTTGGACTACTGTCGAATGCCATGAGTTTTCTTGGAAAAGGAGGCAAAATATTTGTTGTCATTAGAACGCAACACAGGGGGCATATAGGTATTACATATGTATGTATCTATTAATTAACCCAAAGCATACATAGTACAAATTAAGGACGAACTCACAAAGACTTCTAATTAAGATGTAATCAAGATAGATCTCTGTGTAGTCGCATATTTACGGTGACATTTCTCCACCTAGCCATCGAATCTGCAATTAAATCCAATGGTAAACAAAAAACATTCAGCACGGTGCTTCCACTTGGTTACAATCGTATCAAATTTGCTACATTTTCCAAAATAAATACGTTTGATACTTTACTACTACGTTGTAAGGAAATAATCTTCAAGGACGTCTCCTCTATATGGGAATTTATTCCACCTTTGTAGGAAAATAAATACACTTTTCTAATATGGAATTGTTTCGCACTAATATTGAGAAGTAATTTACCATTAAATCGGTTTTTTAGTTCACGTTGTTGGTAACGCACCTTGGGAAAATTACTCACTCATCTGATACGAGGGCAAATGATAGATGACTTCATGTATTTTCTTGCAGCAGTTGTTGGATGTAGAATAGTTTTCATGAGGGCGTGGTTACTACTCACATAAAGGTGGAATTTTACCCACTGTCACTGGGAAATAATTTCACTCAAAAAATTCCTTTAGGCTTATTGTGCCCTGGACATATTACATTGATGTGCAAGAAGTATGCCAGATCGACGTACCCTACTTCGCAAAAGTTTTCAAGCCATGACCGTCTTTGTGAAAAAGTTAAAGAAGCAAAAACGGTGAAAACTCAAAACATTTATTTCTTTATCGTTTTATCCTTACACCTCTACATAAATATATACATATTTATTTAATTTCATTTCTTATCCAGGTGGGATCGCACGTGGTCCTAACCTGAAGGTTTATTCACCAGATCCATGAAAAGTACTGAAAAGAGAAGTTCATTACAGCCACGCCCACAAAAATAGAGATTTTATATTTACCAGGATCGAAAGATATGTTCCTCCAGCTTGCTTCGAATGTAACTTGCTTCCCCAACGCGAACTTATGCGCCCATACAGGGGCCCAAACTATTGGTATATTTGGGTGAAATTCGCACTTATCGGATACTATGGAAATGGCTACTAGCACAAGTCGAGTTTAGACATACCCATTAGGATATCATATTGAGACTATGCGGGATCGAAAGACATGTTCATTAAGAGTATTGCAAACGTATGCCGCCAAAGCTGCTCCTCCAGGGGAGACCACACGAGGCGCAAGTCTGAGGGTCTATTCATCAGATCCATGAAAAGTACTGAAAAGAGAAGTTCATTACAGCCACGCCCACAAAAATAGAGATTTTATATTTACCAGGATCGAAAGATATGTTTCTCCAGCTCGCTTCAAATGTAACTCACTTCCCCAACGCGAATTTATACGCCCATATGTGGGCCCAAACTATGGGTCTATTTGGGTGAAATTCGCATTTATCGGATACTATGGAAATGGCTACTAGCACAAGTCGAGTTTAGGCACACCCATTAGGATATGATATTAAGCCTATGGGGGATCGAAAGCCATGTTCATTAAGAGTATTGCAAACGTGTGCTGCCAAAGCTGCTCCTCCAGGTGAGACCACACGAGGCCAAAGTCTGAGGGTCTATTCATCAGATCCGTGAAAAGTACTAGAAAGATATGTTCATTACGGCAACGCCCATAAAAATAGAGATTTCATATTTACCAGGATCGAAAGATATGTTCCTCCACCTTGCTTCAAATGTAACTTTCTTCCCCAACGCGAATTCGTACGCCCATATGTGGGCCCAAACTATGGGTCTATTTGGGTGAAATTCGCATTTATCGGATACTATGGAAATGGCTACTAGCACAAGTCGAGTTTAGACACACCCATCAGAATATGATATTGAGACTATGCGGGATCGAAAGCCATGTTCATTAAGAGTATTGCAAATATATGCTGCCAAAGCTACTCGTCCACTTGAGGTCACACGAGGCCCAAACCTGAGGGTCTATTCATCGGATCCATGAAAAGTACTAGAAAGAGATGTTCATTACAGCCACGCCCACAAAAATAGAGATTTTATATTTACCAGGATCGAAAAATATGTTCCTCCAGCTTGCTTCGAATGTAACTTGCTTCTCCAACGCGAATTTGTACGCCCATATGTGGGCCCAAATTATGGGTCGATTTGGGTGAAATTCGCATTAATCGGATACTATGGAAATGGCTACTAGCAAAAGTCGAGTTTAGACACACCCATCAGAATATGATATTGAGACTATGCTTGATCGAAAGCCATGTTCATTAAAAGTATTGCAAATGTATGCTGCCAAAGCTACTCGTCCACGTGAGGTCACACGAGGCCCAAACCTGAGGGTCTATTCATCGGATCCATGAAAAGTACTAGAAAGAGATGTTCATTACAGCCACGCCCACAAAAATAGAGATTTTATATTTACCAAGATCGAAAGATATGTTCCTCCAGCTTGCTTCAAATGTAACTTACTTCCCCAACGCGAGTTTATACGCCCATATGTGGGCCCAAACTAAGGGTCTATTTGGGTGAAATTCGCATTTATCGGATACTATGGAAATGGCTACTAGCACAAGTCGAGTTTAGGCACACCCATTACGATATCATATTGAGACTATGCGGGATCGAAAGACATGTTCATTAAGAGTATTGCAAACGTGTGCTGCCGAAGCTGCTCCTCCAGGGAAGACCACACGAGGCCCAAGTCTGAGGGTCTATTCATCAGATCCGTGAAAAGTACAGGAAAGAGATGTTCATTACGGCCACGCCCACAAAAATAGAGATTTTATATTTACCAAGATCGAAAGATATGTTCCTCCAGCTCGCTTCAAATGTAACTCACTTCCCCAACGCGAATTTGTACGCCCATATGTGGGCCCAAACTATGGGTCGATTTGGGTGAAATTCGCATTTATCGGATACTATGGAAATGGCTACTAGCACAAGTCGAGTTTAGGCACACCCATTAGGATATCATATTGAGACTATGCGGGATCGAAAGACATGTTCATTAAGAGTATTGCAAACGTGTGCTGCCGAAGCTGCTCCTCCAGGGGAGAATACACGAGGCCCAAGTCTGAGGGTCTATTCATCAGATCCGTGAAAAGTACTGGAAAGAGATGTTCATTACGGCCACGCCCACAAAAATAGAGTTTTCCTATTTACCAGGATCGAAAGATATGTTCCTCCAGCTTGCTTCAAATGTAACTCACTTCCCCAACGCGAATTTGTACGCCCATATGTGGGCCCAAACTATGGGTCGATTTGGGTGAAATTCGCATTTATCGGATACTATGGAAATGGCTACTAGCACAAGTCGAGTTTAGGCACACCCATTAGGATATCATATTGAGACTACGCGGAATCGAAAGACATGTTCATTAAGAGTATTGCAAACGTGTGCTGCCGAAGCTGCTCCGCCAGGGGAGACCACACTAGGCCCAAGTCTGAGGGTCTATTCATCAGATCCGTGAAAAGTACTAGAAAGAGATGTTCATTACGGCCACGCCCACAAAAATAGAGATTTCATATTTACCAAGATCGAAAGATATGTTCCTCCAGCTCGCTTCAAATGTAACTCACTTCCCCAACGCGAATTTATACGCCCATATGTGGGCCCAAACTAAGGGTCTATTTGGGTGAAATTCGCATTTATCGGATACTATGGAAATGGCTACTAGCACAAGTCGAGTTTAGGCACACCCAGTAGGATATGATTTTCAGACTATGCGGGATCGAAAGACATATTCACTAAGAGTATTGCAAACGTGTGCTGCCAAAGCTGCTCCTCCAGGGGAGACCACACGAGGCCCAAGTCAGACAGTCTATTCATCAGATCCATGAAAAGTACTGCAAACAGATGTTCATTACGGCCACGCCCACAAAAATAGAGATTTCATATTTACCAGGATCGAAAGATATGTTCCTCCAGCTTGCTTCGAATGTAACTTTCTTCCACAACGCGAACTTATGCGCCCATACAGGGGCCCAAACTATGGGTCTATTTAGGGGAAACTCACATTTAATGTATGCCATAGAGTTGACTGAAAAAACAAGTTGATTACTGCTTTCCCCACTGGCGTAGAAAACTCAAACCTAGCAGAACTACAGGACATGTTTTCAGGGCTTCCTACAGTGGTATTCTAGTTATGTTAGACCTCCAATTAGAGTCACTCTACGCTTGAAACTACGGCTGCAGTCATCAGAAACGTCGATTACTAGTACTGTGGGCCAGCAGCCGGTACGTTGGACTACTGTCGAATGCCATGAGTTTTCTTGGAAAAGGAGGCAAAATATTTGTTGTCATTAGAACGCAACACAGGGGGCATATAGGTATTACATATGTATGTATCTATTAATTAACCCAAAGCATACATAGTACAAATTAAGGACGAACTCACAAAGACTTCTAATTAAGATGTAATCAAGATAGATCTCTGTGTAGTCGCATATTTACGGTGACATTTCTCCACCTAGCCATCGAATCTGCAATTAAATCCAATGGTAAACAAAAAACATTCAGCACGGTGCTTCCACTTGGTTACAATCGTATCAAATTTGCTACATTTTCCAAAATAAATACGTTTGATACTTTACTACTACGTTGTAAGGAAATAATCTTCAAGGACGTCTCCTCTATATGGGAATTTATTCCACCTTTGTAGGAAAATAAATACACTTTTCTAATATGGAATTGTTTCGCACTAATATTGAGAAGTAATTTACCATTAAATCGGTTTTTTAGTTCACGTTGTTGGTAACGCACCTTGGGAAAATTACTCACTCATCTGATACGAGGGCAAATGATAGATGACTTCATGTATTTTCTTGCAGCAGTTGTTGGATGTAGAATAGTTTTCATGAGGGCGTGGTTACTACTCACATAAAGGTGGAATTTTACCCACTGTCACTGGGAAATAATTTCACTCAAAAAATTCCTTTAGGCTTATTGTGCCCTGGACATATTACATTGATGTGCAAGAAGTATGCCAGATCGACGTACCCTACTTCGCAAAAGTTTTCAAGCCATGACCGTCTTTGTGAAAAAGTTAAAGAAGCAAAAACGGTGAAAACTCAAAACATTTATTTCTTTATCGTTTTATCCTTACACCTCTACATAAATATATACATATTTATTTAATTTCATTTCTTATCCAGGTGGGATCGCACGTGGTCCTAACCTGAAGGTTTATTCACCAGATCCATGAAAAGTACTGAAAAGAGAAGTTCATTACAGCCACGCCCACAAAAATAGAGATTTTATATTTACCAGGATCGAAAGATATGTTCCTCCAGCTTGCTTCGAATGTAACTTGCTTCCCCAACGCGAACTTATGCGCCCATACAGGGGCCCAAACTATGGGTATATTTAGGGGAAACTCACATTTATTGTATGCCATAGAGTTGACTGAAAAAACAAGTTGATTACTGCTTTCCCCACTGGCGTAGAAAACTCAAACCTAGCAGAACTACAGGACATGTTTTCAGGGCTTCCTACAGTGGTATTCTAGTTATGTTAGACCTCCAATTAGAGTCACTCTACGCTTGAAACTACGGCTGCAGTCATCAGAAACGTCGATTACTAGTACTGTGGGCCAGCAGCCGGTACGTTGGACTACTGTCGAATGCCATGAGTTTTCTTGGAAAAGGAGGCAAAATATTTGTTGTCATTAGAACGCAACACAGGGGGCATATAGGTATTACATATGTATGTATCTATTAATTAACCCAAAGCATACATAGTACAAATTAAGGACGAACTCACAAAGACTTCTAATTAAGATGTAATCAAGATAGATCTCTGTGTAGTCGCATATTTACGGTGACATTTCTCCACCTAGCCATCGAATCTGCAATTAAATCCAATGGTAAACAAAAAACATTCAGCACGGTGCTTCCACTTGGTTACAATCGTATCAAATTTGCTACATTTTCCAAAATAAATACGTTTGATACTTTACTACTACGTTGTAACGAAATAATCTTCAAGGACGTCTCCTCTATATGGGAATTTATTCCACCTTTGTAGGAAAATAAATACACTTTACTAATATGGAATTGTTTCGCACTAATATTGAGAAGTAATTTACCATTAAATCGGTTTTTTAGTTCACGTTGTTGGTAACGCACCTTGGGAAAATTACTCACTCATCTGATACGAGGGCAAATGATAGATGACTTCATGTATTTTCTTGCAGCAGTTGTTGGATGTAGAATAGTTTTCATGAGGGCGTGGTTACTACTCACATAAAGGTGGAATTTTACCCACTGTCACTGGGAAATAATTTCACTCAAAAAATTCCTTTAGGCTTATTGTGCCCTGGACATATTACATTGATGTGCAAGAAGTATGCCAGATCGACGTACCCTACTTCGCAAAAGTTTTCAAGCCATGACCGTCTTTGTGAAAAAGTTAAAGAAGCAAAAACGGTGAAAACTCAAAACATTTATTTCTTTATCGTTTTATCCTTACACCTCTACATAAATATATACATATTTATTTAATTTCATTTCTTATCCAGGTGGGATCGCACGTGGTCCTAACCTGAAGGTTTATTCACCAGATCCATGAAAAGTACTGAAAAGAGAAGTTCATTACAGCCACGCCCACAAAAATAGAGATTTTATATTTACCAGGATCGAAAGATATGTTCCTCCAGCTTGCTTCGAATGTAACTTGCTTCCCCAACGCGAACTTATGCGCCCATACAGGGGCCCAAACTATGGGTATATTTAGGGGAAACTCACATTTATTGTATGCCATAGAGTTGACTGAAAAAACAAGTTGATTACTGCTTTCCCCACTGGCGTAGAAAACTCAAACCTAGCAGAACTACAGGACATGTTTTCAGGGCTTCCTACAGTGGTATTCTAGTTATGTTAGACCTCCAATTAGAGTCACTCTACGCTTGAAACTACGGCTGCAGTCATCAGAAACGTCGATTACTAGTACTGTGGGCCAGCAGCCGGTACGTTGGACTACTGTCGAATGCCATGAGTTTTCTTGGAAAAGGAGGCAAAATATTTGTTGTCATTAGAACGCAACACAGGGGGCATATAGGTATTACATATGTATGTATCTATTAATTAACCCAAAGCATACATAGTACAAATTAAGGACGAACTCACAAAGACTTCTAATTAAGATGTAATCAAGATAGATCTCTGTGTAGTCGCATATTTACGGTGACATTTCTCCACCTAGCCATCGAATCTGCAATTAAATCCAATGGTAAACAAAAAACATTCAGCACGGTGCTTCCACTTGGTTACAATCGTATCAAATTTGCTACATTTTCCAAAATAAATACGTTTGATACTTTACTACTACGTTGTAAGGAAATAATCTTCAAGGACGTCTCCTCTATATGGGAATTTATTCCACCTTTGTAGGAAAATAAATACACTTTTCTAATATGGAATTGTTTCGCACTAATATTGAGAAGTAATTTACCATTAAATCGGTTTTTTAGTTCACGTTGTTGGTAACGCACCTTGGGAAAATTACTCACTCATCTGATACGAGGGCAAATGATAGATGACTTCATGTATTTTCTTGCAGCAGTTGTTGGATGTAGAATAGTTTTCATGAGGGCGTGGTTACTACTCACATAAAGGTGGAATTTTACCCACTGTCACTGGGAAATAATTTCACTCAAACTATGGGTCTATTTGGGTGAAATTCGCATTTATCGGATACTATGGAAATGGCTACTAGCACAAGTCGAGTTTAGGCACACCCATTAGGATATCATATTGAGACTATGCGGAATCGAAAGACATGTTCATTAAGAGTATTGCAAACGTGTGCTGCCGAAGCTGCTCCTCCAGGGGAGACCACACTAGGCCCAAGTCTGAGGGTCTATTCATCAGATCCGTGAAAAGTACTAGAAAGAGATGTTCATTACGGCCACGCCCACAAAAATAGAGATTTCATATTTACCAAGATCGAAAGATATGTTCCTCCAGCTCGCTTCAAATGTAACTCACTTCCCCAACGCGAATTTATACGCCCATATGTGGGCCCAAACTAAGGGTCTATTTGGGTGAAATTCGCATTTATCGGATACTATGGAAATGGCTACTAGCACAAGTCGAGTTTAGACACACCCATCAGAATATGATATTGAGACTATGCGGGATCGAAAGTCATGTTCAGTAAGAGTATTGCAAATGTATGCTGCCAAAGCTACTCGTCCACGTGAGGTCACACGAGGCCCAAACCTGAGGGTCTATTCATCGGATCCATGAAAAGTACTAGAAAGAGATGTTCATTACGGCCACGCCCACAAAAATAGAGATTTTATATTTACCAGGATCGAAAGATATGTTCCTCCAGCTTGCTTCGAATGTAACTTGCTTCCCCAACGCGAATTTGTACGCCCATATGTGGGCCCAAACTATGGGTCGATTTGGGTGAAATTCGCATTTATCGGATACTATGGAAATGGCTACTAGCACAAGTCGAGTTTAGACACACCCATCAGAATATGATATTGAGACTATGCGGGATCGAAAGTCATGTTCAGTAAGAGTATTGCAAATGTATGCTGCCAAAGCTACTCGTCCACGTGAGGTCACACGAGGCCCAAACCTGAGGGTCTATTCATCGGATCCATGAAAAGTACTGGAAAGAGATGTTCATTACGGCCACGCCCACAAAAATAGAGATTTCATATTTACCAGGATCGAAAGATATGTTCCTCCAGCTTGCTTCGAATGTAACTTTCTTCCCCAACGCGAACTTATGCGCCCATACAGGGGCCCAAACTATGGGTCTATTTAGGGGAAACTCACATTTAATGTATGCCATAGAGTTGACTGAAAAAACAAGTTGATTACTGCTTTCCCCACTGGCGTAGAAAACTCAAACCTAGCAGAACTACAGGACATGTTTTCAGGGCTTCCTACAGTGGTATTCTAGTTATGTTAGACCTCCAATTAGAGTCACTCTACGCTTGAAACTACGGCTCCAGTCATCAGAAACGTTGATAACTAGTACTGTGGACCAGCTGCCGGTACGTTGAACTACTGTCGAATGCCATGAGTTTTCTTGGAAAAGGAGGCAAAATATTTGTTGTCATTGGAACGCAACACAGGGGGCATATAGGTATTACATATCTGGTATTTATTTATTAACCCAAAGCATACATAGCACGAATTAAGGACGAACTCACAAAGACTTCTAATTAAGATGTGATCAAGATAGATCTCTGCGTAGTCGCATATTTACGCTGACATGTCCCCACCCAGCCATCGAATCTGCAATAAAATCCAAGGGTAAACAAAAAACATTCAGAACGGTGCTTCCACTTGGTTACAATCGTATCAAATTTGCTACATTTTCCAAAATAAATACATTTGCTACTTTACTACGTTGTTCCAAGGAAATAATTACGCGGACATCTCCTTTATATGGGAATTTATTCCACTTTTCTAATGTGGAATTGTTTCGCACTAATATTGAGAAGTAATTTAACCTAAAGTGCTGCTAAATTTTGCTCACCAAATCGGTTATCTACTTCACGTTATTGGTAACGCACCTTGGGAATATTACTCACCTTTATGAAGCAATTCTGATATGAAGGAAACTTATAGATGACTTCATGTTTTTTCTTGCAGCAGTTGTTGGATGTAGAATACTTTTCATGAGGGTGTGGTTAGTACTCACATAAGGTGGAATTTTACCCACTGTCACTGGGAAATAATTTCACTCAAAAAATTCAATTAGACTTTCTGTTGACTGGACATTTTATTGTTGTGTAAAAAATGTGTCAGATCGGGGTACCATACTATAACCGTCTTTGTGAAAAAGTGAAGAAGCAAAAACTGTGAGATCTCAAAATATTACAAAACGCTCTTATCTTTTTCAACAATTTATTTCTTTTTTGTTTTATTTCTACATCTCTTCATACATACATTTATTTTTATTTCATTTAATTTCTTATTCAGGTGCGATCACACGTGGTCCTAGCTTGAAGGTCTATTTACCAGATTTATGAAAAGTACAGGAAAGAGATGTAAATTACAGCCACGCCCACAAAAATAGAGTTTTCCTATTTACCAGGATCGAAAGATATGTTCCTCCAGCTTGCTTCAAATGTAACGTACTTCCCCAAAGCGAATTTATACGCCCATATGTGGGCCCAAACTAAGGGTCTATTTGGGTGAAATTCGCATTTATCGGATACTATGGAAATGGCTACTAGCACAAGTCGAGTTTAGGCACACCCATTAGGATATCATATTGAGACTATGGGGGATCGAAAGCCTTGTTCATTAGGAGTATTGCAAATGCATGCTGCCAAAGCTACTCGTCCACTTGAGGTCACACGAGGCCCAAACCTGAGGGTCTACTCATCGGATCCATGAAAAGTACTAGAAAGAGATGTTCATTACAGCCACGCCCACAAAAATAGAGACTTCATATTTACCAAGACCGAAAGATATGTTCTTTCAGCTTGATTTAAGTATAACTTGCTTCCCCATCGTGAACTTGTGCGCCCCAACTGGGCCCATACCTTTCAGTCTATTTAGGGGAAACTCGCATTTATTGTATGCCATAGAGTTGACTGAAAAAACAAGTTGATTACTGCTTCCCCCACTTGTGTAGAAAACTGAAACTTAGCAGAACTACTGAACATGTTTTCAGGGCTTCCTACAGTGGTATTCTAGTTATGTTAGACCTCCAATTAGAGTCACTATACGCTTGAAACTATGGCTGCAGTCATCAGAAACGTCGATTACTAGTACTGTGGGCCAGCAGCCGGTACGTTGGACTACTGTCGAATGCCATGAGTTTTCTTGGAAAAGGAGGCAAAATATTTGTTGTCATTAGAACGCAACACAGGGGGCATATAGGTATTACATATCTGGTATCTATTTATTAACCCAAAGCATACATAGCACGAATTAAGGACGAACTCACAAAAGAGTTCTAATTAAGATGTAATCAAGATAGATCTCTGCGTAGTCGCATATTTACGCTGACATGTCCCCACCCAGCCATCGAATCTGCAATAAAATCCAAGGGTAAACAAAAAACATTCAGAACGGTGCTTCCACTTGGTTACAATCGTATCAAATTTGCTACATTTTCCAAAATAAATACATTTGCTACTTTACTACGTTGTTCCAAGGAAATAATTACGCGGACATCTCCTTTATATGGGAATTTATTCCACTTTTCTAATGTGGAATTGTTTCGCACTAATATTGAGAAGTAATTTAACCTAAAGTGCTGCTAAATTTTGCTCACCAAATCGGTTATCTACTTCACGTTATTGGTAACGCACCTTGGGAATATTACTCAATTTTATGAAGCAATTCTAATATGAAGGAAACTTATAGATGACTTCATGTTTTTTCTTGCAGCAGTTGTTGGATGTACAATACTTTTCATGAGGGTGTGGTTAGTACTCACATAAGGTGGAATTTTACCCACTGTCACTGGGAAATAATTTCACTCAAAAAATTCCCTTAGACTTTCTGTTGACTGGACATTTTATTGTTGTGTAAAAAATGTGTCAGATCGGGGTACCATACTATAACCGTCTTTGTGAAAAAGTGAAGAAGCAAAAACTGTGAGATCTCAAAATATTACAAAACGCTCTTATCTTTTTCAACAATTTATTTCTTTTTTGTTTTATTTCTACATCTCTTCATACATACATTTATTTTTATTTCATTTAATTTCTTATTCAGGTGCGATCACACGTGGTCCTAGCTTGAAGGTCTATTTACCAGATTTATGAAAAGTACAGGAAAGAGATGTAAATTACAGCCACGCCCACAAAAATAGAGTTTTCCTATTTACCAGGATCGAAAGATATGTTCCTCCAGCTTGCTTCAAATGTAACGTACTTCCCCAAAGCGAATTTATACGCCCATATGTGGGCCCAAACTAAGGGTCTATTTGGGTGAAATACGCATTTATCGGATACTATGGAAATGGCTACTAGCACAAGTCGAGTTTAGGCACACCCAGTAGGATATGATTTTCAGACTATGCGGGATCGAAAGACATGTTCATTAAGAGTATTGCAAACGTGCGCCGTCAGAGCTGCTCCTCCAGGGGAGACCACACGAGGCCCAAGTCTGAGGGTCTATTCATCAGATCCGTGAAAAGTACTGGAAAGAGATGTTCATTACGGCCACGCCCACAAAAATAGAGTTTTCCTATTTACCAGGATCGAAAGATATGTTCCTCCAGCTTGCTTCAAATGTAACTCACTTCCCCAACGCGAATTTGTACGCCCATATGTGGGCCCAAACTATGGGTCGATTTGGGTGAAATTCGCATTTATCGGATACTATGGAAATGGCTACTAGCACAAGTCGAGTTTAGGCACACCCAGTAGGATATGATTTTCAGACTATGCGGGATCGAAAGACATGTTCATTAAGAGTATTGCAAACGTGTGCCGCCAAAGCTGCTCCTCCAGGGGAGACCACACGAGGCGCAAGTCTGAGGGTCTATTCATCAGATCCATAAAAAGCACTGGAAAGAGATGTTCATTACGGCCACGCCCACAAAAATAGAGATTTTATATTTACCAGGATCGAAAGATATGTTCCTCCAGCTTGCTTCGAATGTAACTTTCTTCCCCAACGCGAACTTATGCGCCCATACAGGGGCCCAAACTATGGGTCTATTTAGGGGAAACTCACATTTAATGTATGCCATAGAGTTGACTGAAAAAACAAGTTGATTACTGCTTTCCCCACTGGCGTAGAAAACTCAAACCTAGCAGAACTACAGGACATGTTTTCAGGGCTTCCTACAGTGCTATTCTAGTTATGTTAGACCTCCAATTAGAGCCACACTATGCTTGAAACTATGGCTCCAGTCATCAGAAACGTTGATGACTAGTACTGTGGACCAGCTGCCGGTACGTTGAACTACTGTCGAATGCCATGAGTTTTCTTGGAAAAGGAGGCGAAATATTTGTTGTCATTGGAACGCAACACAGGGGGCATATAGGTATTACATATCTGGTATTTATTTATTAACCCAAAGCATACATAGCACGAATTAAGGACGAACTCACAAAGACTTCTAATTAAGATGTAATCAAGATAGATCTCTGTGTAGTCGCATACTTACGGTGACATTTCTCCACCTAGCCATCGAATCTGCAATTAAATCCAATGGTAAACAAAAAACATTCAGCAACGGTGTTTCCATTTGGTTACAATCGTATCAAATTTGCTACATTTTCCAAAATAAATACGTTTGATACTTTACTACTACGTTGTAAGGAAATAATCTTCAAGGACGTCTCCTCTATATGGGAATTTATTCCACCTTTGTAGGAAAATAAATACACTTTTCTAATATGGAATTGTTTCGCACTAATATTGAGAAGTAATTTACCATTAAATCGGTTTTTTAGTTCACGTTGTTGGTAACGCACCTTGGGAAAATTACTCACTCATCTGATACGAGGGCAAATGATAGATGACTTCATGTATTTTCTTGCAGCAGTTGTTGGATGTAGAATAGTTTTCATGAGGGCGTGGTTACTACTCACATAAAGGTGGAATTTTACCCACTGTCACTGGGAAATAATTTCACTCAAAAAATTCCTTTAGGCTTATTGTGCCCTGGACATATTACATTGATGTGCAAGAAGTATGCCAGATCGACGTACCCTACTTCGCAAAAGTTATCAAGCCATGACCGTCTTTGTGAAAAAGTTAAAGAAGCAAAAACGGTGAAAACTCAAAACATTTATTTCTTTATCGTTTTATCCTTACACCTCTACATAAATATATACATATTTATTTAATTTCATTTCTTATCCAGGTGGGATCGCACGTGGTCCTAACCTGAAGGTTTATTCACCAGATCCATGAAAAGTACTGAAAAGAGAAGTTCATTACAGCCACGCCCACAAAAATAGAGATTTTATATTTACCAGGATCGAAAGATATGTTCCTCCAGCTTGCTTCGAATGTAACTTGCTTCCCCAACGCGAACTTATGCGCCCATACAGGGGCCCAAACTATGGGTATATTTGGGTGAAATTCGCACTTATCGGATACTATGGAAATGGCTACTAGCACAAGTCGAGTTTAGGCACACCCAGTAGGATATGATTTTCAGACTATGCGGGATCGAAAGACATGTTCATTAAGAGTATTGCAAACGTGTGCCGTCAAAGCTGCTCCTCCAGGGGAGACCACACGAGGCCCAAGTCTGAGGGTCTATTCATCAGATCCGTGAAAAGTACTGGAAAGAGATGTTCATTACGGTCACGCCCACAAAAATAGAGATTTTATATTTACCAGGATCGAAAGATATGTTCCTCCAGCTTGCTTCAAATGTAACTTGCTTCCCCAAAGCGAACTTATACGCCCATATGTGGGCCCAAACTATGGGTCTATTTGGGTGAAATTCGCATTTATCGGATACTATGGAAATGGCTACTAGCACAAGTCGAGTTTAGGCACACCCAGTAGGATATGATTTTCAGACTATGCGGGATCGAAAGACATGTTCATTAAGAGTGTTGCTAACGTATGCTGCCAAAGCTGCTCCTCCAGGGGAGACCACACGAGGCCGAAGTCTGAGGGTCTATTCATCGGATCCATGAAGAGTACAAGAAAGAGATGTTCATAACAGCCACGCCCACAAAAATAGAGATTTTATATTTACCAGGATCGAAAGATATGTTCCTCCAGCTTGCTTCAAATGTAACTTTCTTCCCCAAAGCGAACTTATACGCCCATATGTGGGCCCAAACTAAGGGTCTATTTGGGTGAAATTCGCATTTATCGGATACTATGGAAATGGCTACTAGCACAAGTCGAGTTTAGGCACACCCAGTAGGATATCATATTGAGACTATGCGGGATCGAAAGCCATGTTCATTAAAAGTATTGCAAATGTATGCTGCCAAAGCTACTCGTCCACGTGAGGTCACACGAGGCCCAAACCTGAGGGTCTATTCATCGGATCCATGAAAAGTACTGAAAAGAGAAGTTCATTACAGCCACGCCCACAAAAATAGAGATTTTATATTTACCAGGATCGAAAGATATGTTCCTCCAGCTTGCTTCGAATGTAACTTGCTTCCCCAACGCGAACTTATGCGCCCATACAGGGGCCCAAACTATGGGTCTATTTAGGGGAAACTCACATTTAATGTATGCCATAGAGTTGACTGAAAAAACAAGTTGATTACTGCTTTCCCCACTGGTGTAGAAAACTCAAACCTAGCAGAACTACAGGACATGTTTTCAGGGCTTCCTACAGTGGTATTCTAGTTATGTTAGACCTCCAATTAGAGTCACTCTACGCTTGAAACTACGGCTGCAGTCATCAGAAACGTCGATTACTAGTACTGTGGGCCAGCAGCCGGTACGTTGGACTACTGTCGAATGCCATGAGTTTACATACATATGTATGTATCTATTAATTAACCCAAAGCATACATAGTACAAATTAAGGACGAACTCACAAAAGAGTTCTAATTAAGATGTAATCAAGATATATACATATCACATATTTACGCTGACATGTTCCCACCTAGCCATCGAATCTGCAATAAAATCCAAGGGTAAACAAAAAACATTCAGCACGGTGCTTCCACTTGGTTACAATCGTATCAAATTTGCTACATTTTCCAAAATAAATACATTTGCTACTTTACTACGTTGTTCCAAGGAAATAATTACGCCGACATCTCCTTTATATGGGAATTTATTCCACTTTTCGCACTAATATTGGGAAGTAATTTAACCTAAAGTGCTGCTAAATTTTGCTCACCAAATCGGTTATCTACTTCACGTTATTGGTAACGCACCTTGGGAATATTACTCAATTTTATGAAGCAATTCTAATATGAAGGAAACTTATAGATGACTTTATGTTTTTTCTTGCAGCAGTTGTTGGATGTAGAATACTTTTCATGAGGGTGTGGTTAGTACTCACATAAGGTGGAATTTTACCCACTGTCACTGGGAAATAATTTCACTCAAAAAATTCCCTCAGACTTTTTGTGCCCTGGACATTTTATTGTTGTGTAAAAAATATGTCAGATCGGGGTACCATACTTCGTAAAGGAGCTCAAACTATGACCGTCTCTGTGAAGCAAAAACTGTGAGAACTCAAAATACTACAAAACGCTCTTGTATTTTTCAACACTTTATTTCTTTTTTGTTTTATTTCTACATCTCTACATACATTTATTTTAAATTCACTTTATTTCACAAGGAACATCACACATCTTTGTCAGAGCAAACGCCTGTAAGGTTTTTGCCAAAAAAACGTTAACTAAAGCTAAATTTTTAAAGAAATCATAAATAGTCTTAAGGTAGATAATGTACACATTCATATAATCACGACATCGAGATTCCAAAATAGTAGAATGATGTGAAGTTCGATCCATGATCGTTGTTACGTAAACTATTGTATCTAATCATTGTCAGCAGATGCAGATGCAGATGATAGGACCTCTGTGTCAATGCAGGCTTCTATGGGAGCTGCTCCATTAGTAGTTTCGTCCTGGGATGCCTTCGGGCTGTGCGGTGCCTCATGTTCTGCCAATATCAAGTCTTGAATCTCCGATCTAATTCGAAGCTTCTGCAATGATGTAAATTCTTTCATATAGGGAATCAAACTTTTGAAAAAGAGCAAATCTGGATTTTCACTCTCACGACTTTGTCGTTCGAGAAGGCGAAGTTTGCGACCTTCACGACCGAGTAGTTCTCTGGTTCTCTTAGGTAGGGGGCCTTCACTTCTGGAGTTAAACTTGCGTTTAGCTCGTCTTATTTGTAGTTTTTTATTCTTGCCATGTTGTTCAATGGTCTCCTCTGGTTTTGTAGACAGTTTTTCCATCATGGTTTGTTGATTAGCAGAACTCCCTCCTGATTTGTTTACCGGAGTGGCATCAGTGCTGGCGGAGTCTTTGTCCGTTTCTGTAACCTCATCTAATGAATCCAGGAAATTTTTAATATCGCAATCATCCTCATGATCCTCATTCAGTGCGTGGAATGAGTGCTCAGAGGTTGGGCCTGGGGTAAGACTTTCGTCTTTTGTTGAGTCGTCTTGAGACATTAGAACTTCTTTTAGAAATAACAGTTGATTATAAAATGCCCACGAGCTTGTTGTCTTTGTGTGTCTATTGTTTCCTGATCTTGGTTTTTCTAGTTCACGCATTTGAAACATAAAATAGGCTCGAAGATTTTTCCATCTGTTTTTTGCAACATTCACTAGAATGGTAAAAGAAAAATACGCAAACTGTTTATTTCAAAATATATTACAAATAAGTATATATCTACATCTAAAGCATAAGTGCCTAAAAAGTCTCTTAAAACTATAAGTTAGGTAGTCCTATCAGCTCTAAACAAGGATTAGTGATGTTCTACTAAAGTGCCTGAGATGAAAGTGTCTGTTATTACGCTTCAAAACTGTGCAACATGGATGTAGATGCGAAGGTCCTAAAAAGTTGGAACTATATTGCAGCTTGTAAAGTAGGATGAGGAAATCTCTGCCCATAAGCGAGCAAAAAACTTGGCAATTTAGAAACTGAAACTGACTGAGTAGTACGTATCCCGCTTTGCACACTCAGTCTTGATCACCATCAGGGTAGACAACCAAAATATAACGTCAAAACCGGGGATCAGATACCTAGGAGTGATGATGGACGCTAGGCTCGCTTACAAGGAACACCTTGAAATAACGTGTGACAAAGCTGCTCGGGTGTGTACTGCCTTATCCAGAATAATGACAAACCTTGGAGGACCCAGACAACCAAGGAGACTAATTTTGTCAAGAGTGGCGCTGTCAATAATAATGTATGCGGCACCAATATGGGCAAAGGCAGTCAAAATTAAGTCCCACTCAAGAAGAGCTAATTCCATCAACAGTTGTGCGCGCTGAGAGTGTGTTGCGCTTTTCGGACGGTATCCGATGATGCTATATGTGTTATTGCGGGAATGCAACCAGCGGATATCTTGGCTATTGAGCTACAGAGCACCTACGATGCCAAAATCCAGGAACCCCTTGCTCCAGTCAAAGATATTAAGCTGGCAGAAAGACAGCGAAGCATGAGAACATGGCAGGAAAGATAGAACCAGTCAACGAAGGGAAGATGGACCCATCCACTTATACCGGATATACGTAAATGGATGGACTGGCATCACGGAGAAGTGGATTTTTATCTCACCCAGTTCTTAACCGGACACGGCTGCTTCAGAGCTAAACAGGTTTGGACTTGATTAACATCCAAATTGCTCAAACTGTGGAGATTCCAGAGAAGTTGCAGAGCATGTGCTCTTTCAGTGTCCACATTTTCGCTTGGAACGCATAGGTCTTGAGGAAATAATTGAAGAAATACCAACACCGGAGAACATTGTAAACCATATGTTGACATCGAACGCAGTATGGAATACTGTGAAACAAACAGCAGCGGCGATCATAAAGGAACTTCGGCGGCTGGAAAGCCTCAGGGAGAGCAACCAAACCCAAATGCAAGCCCCCTCAGAGCAAGAAACGTCGAGCAGGTAGTTCCGCGGGGAGAGTGGTTGAAGTGTGTAGGGTGTGGGTTAGTACGTAGGCGTATTCCTGGCATCGAGTATTCAGGTTTGCGAATCGTGCATAAAAGTAGCCCGGGTTATTGGTATCTTTAGAAGATTACACATCCGTTGGCAACAAAAAAAAAAAAAAAAGACACAGTCTTGAAGTAATAAGGAATGTAAAAGAGGCTAACGATAACTCACGTGCATATGTATGTAAAAACTAAGCGAAGACTGTCCTTCTTATAAAACTTCATACTATACGCGACTAGAAGACATCATGCATTCCCTTTAAAAAAAAACACAAATAAACTTTAAAAAACAAAGCGAAATGGATACAACCTACATTCTTTGTCAGAGTCTGGGCCTTTAGCGTTCTTCTCGGAAGACATACATACATATGTATCATCCAGGACATTGTTCTCTTCTATAAATCGACGTACTGAACCAACCTCACAGTAAACGGGACAACAACTTTGTACAGAAGAACTGGGGGCTTAAAAGGCTCTATATAAGTATGTACCTATGTACATACATGTCCAAGTCGAAAGGTCTATTCGAAGCTGAAGATTGAATCAAAATTGGTTTGAAATGTATTTCACCCGACAGCTAAGCTTTACCGCCAACCCTGTATAGGAAGCAATAAATACCAATCGCACGCCAACCCGATGGAAATGAAACAAATCGGTTGTTTGTCCTTACAAAAGAAAAAAAATACCCAAACAACGTCCATCTGTCTGTTCAACTCCTCGACTCAGGCAAAGTAGTGGAGGCGGGTCCAGTCAACTCGTTTTAGACTCGTCCTGCTTCAATCCCGCATATATAGTCGGATAGAGAAGAATTACTTTAGTTTTCATAGTAAAATATATCCAAGTGTAGTTAGTTCGAAGGACATTTCTCTGTTTAATATTTGCCTCATAAGTGCATGTATAGGAACGTTTTGTTCAGCCACAAGCACAGATTCCATAGTTAGTTCGAAGACGGGAACCGTAGTTAGTTCGAAGAACATTACTCTGTTTAATATTTGCCCATAAGTACATGTATAGGAACGTTATGTTTAGGCACAAGCACAGATTCCAGAGAGTTCTTTACAAAAAGTCCTTAAGCCTCTACCAAGCAGCCTTGAATTTTTTTTCAAATGAAGACTGGAACCATAGTTAGTTCGAAGGACATTCCTCTGTTTAATATTTGCCCATAAGTGCATGTATAGGAACGTTTTGCTTAGGCACAAGCACAGATTCCAGAGAGTTCTGTACAAAAAGTCCTAAAATCTCTACCAAGCAGCCTTGAATTTGTTTTCAAACGAAGACTGGAACCATAGTTAGTTCGAAGGACAGTCCTCTGCTTAATATTTGCCCATAAGTGCATGTATAGGAACGGTTTGTTCAGCCACAAGCACAGATTCCAGAGAGTTCTTTACAAAAAGTCCTAAAATCTCTACCAAGCAGCCTTGAATTTGTTTTCAAATGAAGACTGGAACCATAGTTAGTTCGAAGGACATTCCTCTGTTTAATATTTGCCCATAAGTGCATGTATAGGAACGTTTTGCTTAGGCACAAGCACAGATTCCAGAGAGTTCTGTACAAAAAGTCCTAAAATCTCTACCAAGCAGCCTTGAATTTGTTTTCAAACGAAGACTGGAACCATAGTTAGTTCGAAGGACATTACTCTGTTTAATATTTGCCCATAAGTACATGTATAGGAACGTTATGTTTAGGCACAAGCACAGATTCCAGAGAGTTCTTTACAAAAAGTCCTTAAACCTCTACCAAGCAGCCTTGAATTTGTTTTCAAATAAAGTCTAGAACCATAGTTAGTTCGAAGGACATTACTCTGTTTAATATTTGCCCATAAGTACATGTATAGGAACGTTATGTTTAGGCACAAGCACATATTCCAGAGAGTTCTTTACAAAAAGTCCTTAAACCTCTACCAAGCAGCCTTGAATTTGTTTTCAAATAAAGTCTAGAACCATAGTTAGTTCGAAGGACATTACTCTGTTTAATATTTGCCCATAAGTACATGTATAAGAACGTTATGTTTAGGCACAAGCACAGATTCCAGAGAGTTCTTTACAAAAAGTCCTAAAATCTCTACCAAGCAGCCTTGAATTTGTTTTCAAATGAAGACTGGAACCACAGTTAGTTCGAAGGACATTCCTCTGTTTAATATTTGCCCATAAGTGCATGTATAGGAACGTTTTGTTCAGCCACAAGCACAGATTCCAGAGAGTTCTTTACAAAAAGTCCTAAAATCTCTACCAAGCAGCCTTGAATTTGTTTTCAAATGAAGACTGGAACCACAGTTAGTTCGAAGGACATTTCTCTGTTTAATATTTGCCCATAAGTACATGTATAGGAACGTTATGTTTAGGCACAAGCACAGATTCCAGAGAGTTCTTTACAAAAAGTCCTTAAGCCTCTACCAAGCAGCCTTGAATTTTTTTTCAAATAAAGTCTAGAACCATAGTTAGTTCGAAGGACTTTCCTCTGTTTAATATTTGCCCATAAGTACATGTATAGGAACGTTTTGCTTAGGTACAGCACAGATTCCAGAGAGTTCTTTACAAAAAGTCCTAAAATCTCTACCAAGCAGACTTGAATTTGTTTTCAAATGAAGACGGGAACCGTAGTTAGTTCAAAGGACTTTCCTCTGTTTAATATTTGCCCATAAGTGCATGTATAGGAACGTTTTGTTCAGCCACAAGCACAGATTCCAGAGAGTTCTTTACAAAAAGTCCTAAAATCTCTACCAAGCAGCCTTGAATTTGTTTTCAAATAAAGTCTAGAACCATAGATAGTTCGAAAGACAGTCCTCTGCTTAATATTTGCCCATAAGTGCATGTATAGGAACGTTTTGTTCAGCCACAAGCACAGATTGCAGAGAGTTCTTTACAAAAAGTACTAAAATCTCTACCAAGCAGCCTTGAATTTGTTTTCAAACGAAGACTGGAACCATAGTTAGTTCGAAGGACAGTCCTCTGCTTAATATTTGCCCATAAGTGCATGTATAGGAACGTTTTGTTCAGCCACAAGCACAGATTCCAGAGAGTTCTGTACAAAAAGTCCTAAAATCTCTACCAAGCAGCCTTGAATTTGTTTTCAAATGAAGACTGGAACCATAAAATGTGCAGCCATACCCACAATGGATGGACGATGCGTAGATACATTTTTTTCAAGGATTTTTCAGTTACTGGTCCATGAAATAGTTATGAACATTAAACCACACAAAATAAGTTCATTTTTTTTGTATACAAAACTGGTAAAGATTGTATGTATACGAGTTTACCCCTCCAGGTAAGCGAGGGACACAAAAACACTTCGCTATAGCGAACAAATAAACTAACAACAACCGCAGCAACAGATCTAACATTTGATGATTTATAATCCACTAAACACAGCAGAGACTATATTTTTTGTTTAAACTAAATTTTATACTACACACTGAATAAAAAATGCGAAAACAATGCTCACCATCAACTCCGATTTCTTTAGCAACTTCTGCCCACAGAGATTTGAGAATTTGCGAGTTCTTCCTCAGTTCGTTTGCCGGGTCCCATAATGCTTTTCGCTTGTATACAGCCGAGATCAACAATTCCTCCATAACTGAATATGCGTACAACCACCTTAAATTATCAAACAAAACTAATTCTTTCTTTCTTTGCTACACGCCAGGCAATTCGCTGGGTTGGTGCTGGGAAAGGGAACGATACACAGCTACCCTAATAAAATTTACCTGGGTGGGTTGGCGGGTAGCCACTAGGGTTGCTACATTGCACACAAGGTACCTTTAAGTAGTGAAAGTTTGTTTGTGGTATTACAATCGGAGATAGTTTTTGGTGTTCAAAGTCCATAGGTCAAACTCAAAGTATCTGTCCCACAGAAACTATCTACAAAGCAGACCTGGCACCTTAGTATTTGCAAATCCATAGAATTTAAACGATTTCTTGCATTTCTACTACCGCTACCAAGATACTGAGGTACCTTTTTAGTCCCCGTCGTACAAACTAAAAAGAAGTATATAAACGGATGTATATGCCGAATTAAGTGTACATATTGAAGAATTGTCCAGAAAAGAGCGCTCACGAGGGAGTAAGCAACTTCCCCTATCAGTGACTTTCAGCCCAAGACAGTTCTTAAGACAAATTCATGAAATCTGTCAAAGCTGACGTTTGCTTTTGTCTTTTTGGCTATCAAAAGTTAATTCCAACAAATCGACAGAAATGTGTCCGCAGAATGCTAAATGCTTATTTCTTGATTTGTAGATTCTTAGGATCCTTATTTAAGAATGAAAATCGAATAAAAGATACATTCATTCATAGACAGTCTCTATTTTGTTCTCACTTTTGTTTCTGATGTTTAAAAAGCGGACTGTTCTTTGCTCAATGCGTTTCTATACTTTTTTGTACATTTGGGTCTCTGTGAGAGTTTTCTTAACCACCACTCCTAGAAATTGGACAATCTGTGAGTCTTACTGCAGAAAGATAGGAGTTAAAATCTAAACAAAATAAAATGGAAAAAGTGGGCGTGGCCATTTATGTTCTAGATACTTTGAGTCGCTAAAATTTCAGAGTAAAAAGTAGGTAATCCTAGAATCCCAAGGAGATTGCTATCGTTCAACGGGGAAAGCAAGGGACATAGCCAACAGCAAATACGGCGAGAAAATCAAATATCGCGAGTTTGAAACCTGTCCCTGCTAAGTAATGCCTTGACCGGCGGTACCGTGGGGGGACTCAAGCTGCAAGAATCCACCGCGTATACTGAATGATCTACTTCCTATAAAATTCCCATACCCAGAACTGATGTACAAGTACACACAATTGACTGGTAGACTTTTTAGAGTGTAGCACAGACTATGGAATATACATACCACAGATAGGTTATTTGTGCTATAAGTAATATTTGTGCAATGGAGTTCCTGGTGTAAACAATTTAGTCGCATTCAAATTTATCTGACACCTAGACCACTTAAGCGACACCTTCAGCTGTCTATCCTTTTGCTTGCACTATCCAGAATTGACAGAAGGAGGACAGGAGGAGTTCTGCTAAACAGATGTCAGGTCTGTTCGCGTACTTTCTGCACCAAAATTCGTAGATTGTGAAATTTTAAGGAGTGGGGATAAAATTCTCTCAGAGAGTGGTGAAATCACAAAAGTAAACGAACGCGAAAGCTACGAAATTCGCCCACTTTTTAGACGTCAAGAACAAATCCATGCCAATACACAAACAACAAAAAATGACGCACGTATCTGACAAATTGGACAGCTTTCGTACTAACTTTTGCGTACTCGAACAGGATTTGGTGACTTCGTAGATTTTCGTGAAATTTCGTTGTTTTGGGAGAACAGATCTAATTATGGTAGTTACTACGTTTGGGCTATAAATACACCGCAGCTATGAATAGTTTCCGTCCATAACTGTAAAAACATTGTATTGGTATCACTTGCGCGTCCATAGACGTCAGATTTAGTTTTGCAGCACAGCTGCGATGTCACTGATGCAGAAGTTACGTTTGTTAATGTTTTCAGAATTTATTTTACAATTATTTGCACTTTGTGGCAACAATTAGATATTTAATTCGAAGAGAAATTATGTCTTCTGTAAAGAAGTACACAAAGCATCAATAGAAATGGAGAGGGATGACACATCTGTCGCAAAAATAGAGGCTAGCGACGAACTAGTAATGAAAGAACAATGACGCACTAGCCACAATGTCGTTGAAGAATTACTAACAAATGATTATATGAGATACTTATGTTGGAAGACGATCCAAAGGTTAGTTCGCAATACTTAGAAGAAACTTCAGTCTAATCCATCACCGTTTGTAGGGGAACGCGATTTACATAAAATTAGCAAATATGGCTGTTAGGAGATGTTGGTTGCAGACACACGCATTCAAATAGAAACATAATGATAAGGGGGATTGGAAGATATGTTCTTTGAGAATGGGTTAAATGTATTCCACCTAAGCTACTCATTCACATGGGATTACACGAGGGCCAAACCTGAGGGTCTATTCATCAGATCCATGAAAAGTACTGGAAAGAGATGTTCATTACGGCCACGCCCACAAAAATAGAGATTTTATATTTACCAGGATTGAAAGATATGTTCCTCCAGCTTGCTTCAAATGTAACTTGCTTCCCCAACGCGAATTTATACGCCCATATGTGGGCCCAAACTATGGGTCTATTTAGGTGAAATTCGCATTTATCGGATACTATGGAAATGGCTACTAGCACAAGTCGAGTTTACACACACCCATTAGAATCTGATACTAAGACTACGCGGGATCGAAAGATATGTTCATTAGGAGTATTGCAAACGTGTGCTGCCAAAGCTGCTCCTCCAGGGGAGACCACACGAGGCCCAAGTCTGAGGGTCTATTCATCAGATCCATGAAAAGTACTGGAAAGAGATGTTCATTACGGCCACGCCCACAAAAATAGAGGTTTCATATTTACCAAGTTCGAAAGATATGTTCCTCCAGCTTGATTCAAATGCAACTTGCTTCCCCACAGCGAACTTATACGCCCAAACGGGGGCCCAAACTATGGGTCTATTTAGGTGAAATTCGCATTTATCGGATACTATGGAAATGGCTACTAGCACAAGTCGAGTTTACACACACCCATTAGGATCTGATACTAAGACTACGCGGGATCGAAAGATATGTTCATTAAGAGTATTGCAAACGTGTGCTGCCAAAGCTGCTCCTCCAGGGGAGACCACACGAAGCCCAAGTCTGAGGGTCTATTCATCAAATCCATGAAAAGTACTGGAAAGAGATGTTCATTACGGCCACGCCCACAAAAAAAGAGATTTCATATTTACCGGGATCGAAAGATATGTTCATCCAGTTTGTTTCAAATGTAACTTGCTTCCCCACAGCGAACGTATACGCCCAAACGGGGGCCCAAACTATGGGTCTATTTAGGTGAAATTCGCATTTATCGGATACTATGGAAATGGCTACTAGCACAAGTCGAGTTTACACACACCCATTAGGATCTGATACTAAGACTACGCGGGATCGAAAGATATGTTCATTAAGAGTATTGCAAACGTGTGCTGCCAAAGCTGCTCCTCCAGGGGAGACCACACGAGGCCCAAGTCTGAGGGTCTATTCATCAGATCCATGAAAAGTACTGGAAATGGATGTTCATTACGGCCACGCCCACAAAAATAGAGATTTCATATTTACCAGGATCGAAAGATATGTTCCTCCAGCTTGCTTCAAATGTAACTTGCTTCCCCAACGCGAATTTATACGCCCATATGTGGGCCCAAACTATGGGTCTATTTAGGTGAAATTCGCATTTATCGGATACTATGGAAATGGCTACTAGCACAAGTCGAGTTTACACACACCCATTAGGATATGATATTAAGGCTATGCGGGATCGAAAGCCATGTTCATTAAGAGTATTGCAAACGTGTGCTGCCAAAGCTGCTCCTCCAGGGGAGACCACACGAGGCCCAAGTCTGAGGGTCTATTCATCAGATCCATGAAAAGTACTGGAAATGGATGTTCATTACGGCCACGCCCACAAAAATAGAGATTTCATATTTACCAAGTTCGAAAGATATGTTCCTCCAGCTTGATTCAAATGTAACTTGCTTCCCCACAGCGAACGTATACGCCCAAACGGGGGCCCAAACTATGGGTCTATTTAGGTGAAATTCGCATTTATCGGATACTATGGAAATGGCTACTAGCACAAGTCGAGTTTACACACACCCATTAGGATATGATATTAAGGCTATGCGGGATCGAAAGCCATGTTCATTAAGAGTATTGCAAACGTGTGCTGCCAAAGCTGCTCCTCCAGGGGAGACCACACGAGGCCCAAGTCTGAGGGTCTATTTATCAAATCCATGAAAAGTACTGGAAAGAGATGTTCATTACGGCCACGCCCACAAAAAAAGAGATTTCATATTTACCAGGATCGAAAGATATGTTCATCCAGCTTGCTTCAAATGTAACTTGCTTCCCCACAGCGAACGTATACGCCCAAACGGGGGCCCAAACTATGGGTCTATTTAGGTGAAATTCGCATTTATCGGATACTATGGAAATGGCTACTAGCACAAGTCGAGTTTACACACACCCATTAGGATATGATATTAAGGCTATGCGGGATCGAAAGCCATGTTCATTAAGAGTATTGCAAACGTGTGCTGCCAAAGCTGCTCCTCCAGGGGAGACCACACGAGGCCCAAGTCTGAGGGTCTATTCATCAGATCCATGAAAAGTACTGGAAAGGGATGTTCATTACGGCCACGCCCACAAAAATAGAGATTTCATATTTACCAGGATCGAAAGATATGTTCCTCCAGCTTGCTTCAAATGTAACTTGCTTCCCAAACGCGAATTTATACGCCCATATGTGGGCCCAAACTATGGGGTATTTAGGTGAAATTCGCATTTATCGGATACTATGGAAATGGCTACTAGCACAAGTCGAGTTTAGGCACACCCATTAGGATATGATATTAAGACTATGCGGCATCGAAAGACATGTTCATTAAGAGTATTGCAAATGTATGCTGCCAAAGCTACTCATCCACGTGAGGTCACACGAGGCCCTAACCTGAGGGTCTATTCATCGGATCCATGAAAAGTACTGGAAAGAGGTGTTCATTACGGCCATGCCCGTGTAAAGATACGACTTTCAGTCTGTTAATAAATGTATTTTGATTACCAGACACATTTGTGATGACTCACATGAGGTCTGGATCTCTGGGTCTATTCAACAAAAACTTCGTTTGTCATATTGACATCATTTCATACTATTTGCTCGAATCATCGACGGCCCACACAATGAAAAGCTTGTGTTACGCAAAGAATCACGTGGAATATGTATGTGTAACATACATAAATATGTATGCACGTATCAGCACACGCTCCTAGGTCAGCAGCTGCCAAGAGCAGAAATCACAACGCACAGTCCTGGTTACGTAACATGCCCATGGTGTATGGGGTTTGCCATGGTATCTGAATTAATTGAAGTACTACCCTCACACCAGAACCAAAATGTATGGATACACGTTGTATTCCTACGCTTCCAACTTGAAAGAAGAGCGTTCGCAGACAATTTCAATGGCTTAGATGCTGCTGAACAGCTAAGAGGTCGAAGAGGTTCAAAGACTGACTAATAACAGGATTACTAAAAATCAGCTCCAACTCCTACACTATAACACATTTGATTGGATCTCCTCTTCAGTGGTTTTAGTATCTTTAAAAAAAAACTGATACCATACATGAATATCGGGGTTTAAGTAGGTGTCTACTAAGCCAAGCACTTTCTCTGCTGATCTTATTTCCCCGGCATAGTCTACGGGCATTTGTACAAACCTTAGTGCACAGGCACTCACAAACACCGATCCGGCTGTTTGGATGACTATACACAACACAATGCAGTGCTGGTCGAAGAGTAATTGGGTTCCATGGCAGATACCCTATGATTAAGAAATACCAAAGGGCACCAGTTCCAGGTGAAGCTCTACGGGAACAAATAAGCCACAGCGCAGGACCTGGCCCATCCAATAAGAAATACCAAGAAGCTTACTAACTTTCTGAAGTTTTAGTAAAACACTTGCATGCGCATGCATATACATATGTACATATGAACTTCAGAAATGCATTCGCGGTGGTTTTAAAAGAATTTCTGTCCTAGGGTGCGTTCAATTTTACCCACAGTTTGCAACGCAGCGGTGTAACCGGTCTTCATCAGCCAACTTTCAATGGAACGACCTGAGTCCCCACTTCGAAAATGAGATTTTATGTTTTCCACCAACAAACGGGCAAACGTATTGCGTTCGTCCAGTGCATGGAAGATTGCTCGTCCAGATCTCAGACATTCCATTCAATATTCACCGTAATGTTTCACCCCTCAACTCCAAACAGATGAGCCTTGTCTATACGCGAAAAGGTACAGTGGATTACATCGAATCCAACAACTCCTCTTACACAGAAATCTGACACCATTTGAGTTTCTAAAACCACTAAACCACAAACATCTAACCTATCTCTCTATCGTTATCTACTAGGCGTAAGGCCTCTACATTTAAGAATAAAAAGAAAAGTTTACGAAAAGAATACATCGTAGGTACATAAGTATGTACATCTTTCAACAGCGCAAGGATAGGGTATTATCTGAATTCAACTCGCCATGAGATACATTTATTTGTTTTCTTTTTCTGTTTCGCATCTGATAAATGGTGTACGATAGAGAAAAGAGTATACGCAGCATTGCCAAGTCTATGTGTTTCTATCTTTAACCAAATTTCAACTTGCAAAAGGGAGAAAGCTGGTAAAAAATTTGTTTTTATATTTTTTGAAATGAAAATGTTTCCTATGTGCACATATAGGTCTTTTGTTGGTTATTTGTCATTGCCCGTGAAACTCTTCTACTGAAGAAGGAACGTCTATAAGCCAAATGAAGCCGTATCGGGACCCTAGTTGTTTTACACAAACTCTCGACCCCTGGTCGGACGCTCACAAGAGTTCGCACTGTGAAAAATGCAGCCATCCCCAGTCTTCAATAACATTTCCCATTTGAACAGAAATGGGAGAGTACCTAATGCGTCGAACTATATCCGATTGATCTAAGTAGACCTGGTCATAGCCATCTTTAGGAAAGCTTCCCCTTTTTTGCAAGTGTGGCAAGTCAGAAAATCTATCTGCACATAGGACGTTGCGAAAGCTTCCACGGAGAAGCACACAAGTGGACTGCTGAATTGGAAGCCTACAGGTAACACAACAATTCTCATAAAGGCCATCGTCCCCGTATCCGTAGACCGAACCAGATACATATCTGGTTTCAATATTGCCCTTTATTCCTGCAACCAAAGCAAGTCATTGGAAACCATTCAATACAGTTAAGGTGTGACTGTTGGGAACTCAGTGAGCACAAAATTGTTTGTGTCATGTATACAATTTTGGAATACTCCGACTGTAGTGGAAAAAGTCTCCTTGACATCGCTTGTATTCTCTACTGTGTGAGCCATACAAGGCAGATGATTCGTCATCTTCTGAGCAGAACCTACATTCTAAGGCTGGTAATACATTAAGTTTGCTGAGGTGATATTTCAGGCCACAGTGACCTGTTAAAAAACTCACCAGCTTTCTAAAGCTGTCTTTGACTGACGTAGATACATTTTCCAACTAAACCAAGCCTTCTGAACCATAGCAGTGTTTTCCAAGCGGAGGTCTTAGCAGTGACAATAGCTGCCCGTGAGACTGCGATGAAGGCAATACCGCAGGAAGGTATCACCTTTTCCATCGACAGCCAGGCGGCAATAAAAGCGATTACTGCTATTGAAATGAAATCCAAGCTTGTGAAGTGCTGTAGTGAATATATCAAGGTTCTTGGAACACAGCACAAGGTTGCCCCTGGATGCGATGGAATACCAGGAAATGCGAAGGCAGACAAACTGGCTAGAAGTGGTCCAGAATCAACATCACAACAGGTAGACACCTCGGTATTCATCTCGCCTTCTGCACTGAAGCAAGTACCAGTGATTAAGGATAGTAGAGAGCCCTACAGTAGATGGCTCCAGAAACTTATGGCCTTGCTTTGACAAGACTAGGACCGACCGACATATGCAAAAGGATAGGGAACCTGAAATATGAAAAAACTGAGACTCACGGAAGAAGACAAATGTCGGGGATGTGAAGACTGCCCTGGGCTTATCCACCTTAGATTTAAATTTCTAGGGCGACACTTTTTCTGCGATCTTGAAGAATTATCAGACCAATCAGTGAAATCTTTAAATTCATCAAATCCACAGGATGGTTTGGTGGTGATCCGCAAGAAACATGGCGATGTGAAAATTTTTCTCGCCTAGTCCTCCAATCTTTTCCTTTGAATCAAATGTTTCAATGAAATATATTACAGTAGCTATACCAATCAGAAATATTCCTTTGAGACAGGCATTTTTCATTTGAAGAGAAATCTTGAATTTTGACCGTCTCGTATGAATATTTCCTGGCATAGCAATACATTAAACAAAACATTCGATCCAAAGGAATTTTTGGATCTTCGAACCACACGCACGGCTTACTTTCTTGATAAACACGAGGATTTGTTGGTATATTTTCATCGTTATTTTATGTGGAATTAAATTTGGATGGTTTTTGGTCATTTTTTTCAACCAACCAACATTGGGTAAGCGATTCATTTATTTAAACTCCTCTTTCCGATGTGGTTTAGACGCTCATGCGACTTCGTCGCTCCGCTAAGGGTACATATGTCAACAACTTTCAGGCAGGCGCCTTGTTCCAAGTATCTTTATGTTAAATTGGGTATAACACCCGTTAGTTGTGCTAATAAGTAAGAAAACATGCATTTTACTATAAAAACAAATTTCCTCTCAAAAATGTTTACACACTATATCCTAGAATCAACCATTTTAAGTCAAAAAAATTATTTTAAGTGCAAAGTCGATCTCCTATATTGAAAATCTCAGCCGTAACGCAATGACGACCAGAAGCCTACCCACGTACCTAACCAATCTTTAACAACACAATTTCTATCTACAGACAAAATTTATTCCGTGCATCTGGCAATTCGCATCCACACCATCGCTTTCTCTCTTCATCGCTAGTGCGCGGGTGCGGAATGTATCTAGCTACACTGCTGGCTCTGCCCAAAACAAAAAAATAAATAAATAAAACCGAACGTACTACTGTGGATACAAGACATTTTATAATAGAGACCAATCGGTAGAATTGTATCATCTCACATTCTCAACAGTTTGCGCAATGAATTCGGATAAGTTGCGGTATAAACGATATTAAGTCAGTTCTTATTGTATCATTTTCTTTCAACGTTCTTCCCTCGGATGTGATGGGAAAATTATTATTATTATTACTACTACTACTAGTATGAAGATAAAAGATACAAAAAATTGAAAAATTGAAAAAGAAAAAAAACTTACAAATCTTGAATATTGATTAACCAAAAATAAAAACGATTTCTCAAAGTGTGAGTGCTGTGTAGTGTGTATTTTTTTTTGTGACCTGGCGAACAATTAAAACCTGGAATGTGATACCTGGAATCCTTTTTCATTTACATTTCTGTGCACACACTGCGTTGCCCTATTTGTTAATTTTTTTTTTCTCTTTTTTGCTTTTGATTCTGAAAAAGTACTCAGGAGGAGAGGAATTTTTTAATTCTTGTTCTCCTCTGTTGGAATGTTTTTGTTTTTTTTTTCGAATTTTTTGCCCATCGGTGGAAAATTTAATTTAAATCGATGTCACAGTTTTTTGATGCAAATCTGCAAATACATATGTACATATATACTCGATGTGTATATGAACGTGTTTCAGTTCTTTTTTTCCTTTAAATGCGTTATTTCCATTCTCTATTCAACACCTAAGGGCAAAAAATAAAAGAAGAAAAGAAAAGAAAAACACACAAAGCGAAGAAATATGGATATGTCTACCTAAGCAAGTTACGGGTGTTCTGCGATACTTTAGTTTTTAACTTTTTTTTTTTTAGTCAATTCGTGTGTTGTTCCTCGTGAGTGTGTTGAAACCAGAGAATAGAACTTTTATAGATTTTTTGTTTTTTTTTTTGTCATTTTGTTGTGGTTGTCCGAATTTTTGATATTTTTTTTTGTCTTTTGGTTCGAGGACATGCACTGTAGTATGTGCATGAGGACTCGTCCAAGAAATTACCGTGATTCGCTGGCAATTTTTCGTTTTTGACTACAACAGTGTTCTGATTTTATTTTCCAGTTCTAAGAACTCTGATTAACCGGTGATTTTGTTAATAATCAATCAAAACTTGACATAATCCGTGAGATTCCAAAAAAAAAAAAAAACAGAAAGAAACATAATAATACTCAAGGAGAAGAATTTTGAAGGACATCAACACGAAATATTTGGCAAAAATGTTGAAATTCGTACAAATTTGTCAGTTCTTTGCGGTTTTGAATTTGTTTTTTAGTTGTGGATTAACGTCTGGAAAATTCGCCAACGAGAATGACGACGATTATTTATCACAAAAAGGTGAGTGCATTTTATTATTCCTTTATACTCGTCTACACCTGCATACAAGTAAGGAGTATATTTTAGCCAGTTTCTCGTAGCGTAAACTCTGATGACGTTGTACCACTCGTCAGACATGTGTAACATAATATGCACATGTTCGACTGAAGGTGGTTTGCAATAGGTGGCTGCAGCAGCTGATACATGTTAAGATGCTGGCAGGCATTGTTTTTCTAAAAAAAAAAGAAAAAAACCAACTATTTCCTAGAACACTGAAGATACCCATAATATGCGATATGCACAATTATTTTCACAGAATCTCCAGCTAAATTGGTCTTGAATTGTTGTTTACCTACTCTATTCAGTACCACTCGAGCAAGCCAACTGGCCACAGCAAACACAAACCTTTTCCTCTTTGCAGACTGTTTTTAGTGGATTTAGATAAATTTTTCGTTTCTTTTTTAGTATATTACGCAAAGCATGCTGATGATTCTCTTTTATTGTCCGTCACTGTATATGAAATGAACCAGGGCTTATGTCAAGCCTAGATCTACATAAGTAAGTTCGATTATGTACTGCAATAAGAAGTCCAAGCCCGAGACAGGCCTAGAAAAGGCTTCAAGCATTTGCAGACTAGTTTTGCTTCAAGCCTAGCTACATAAGACATAGCCACACATTAAGCGAAAACGAATGTCCAAACTGTATTCAAATTCAGGCCAAGACAGACTTAAAGACAAGTTTAAGCTTCGAACAAAGTCCGTTTCCGATTGCATAGTGCTATATGACTGGAAAATCTAGGTCCGCTTCGAAGCTCAAAAGTAAAAAATAAGATCCAAATCGAAGCTCAAGGTTGAGCCCAAAATAATGTCCGACTTCGAGGAAATGTTCTAGTCCAAGTCTGAGTTTAAATAGTTGCTTAGAAGGGAAAGCCTAGAAAGTCATGTTTTAATTCGAATACTAATTCTGTTTCGCACCAAAATTATGAAATGATTATGAAATTTCAAGGAGTGGGGGTAAAAATCCCTCAGAGAGTGGCAAAATCACAAAAAAGTAAACAAACGCGAAAAGCGTTCAAAGACGTCAAAAGCAAATCCATGGAAATACATAGACAACAACGCAGAAAGATGCGTGCAAGGTCCAAATAAACTATGCGATACGTGGACATGGATTCCATTCATCCCGATACCTGTACTTGTACAAAAAATGACGTACGTATCTGACAGATTTGACAGCTTTCGTAAATCAGTGCAAAGAAATTTACTTTCTCTCTCGTGAGCGCTCTCTTCTACGAAAAACTACGAAACTTTTGCGTACTCGAACAGGATTTGTTGACTTTTCGTAGATTTTCGTGAAAATTCGTTGTTTTGGGAGAGTACGCGAACAGACCTACTATCTAGAAATGCGAATCTAGGAAGAAATCACAAAAAATTGCTTAAAACAATGGCGGTAGGATCTTAAAAACCCAATAAACATTATCAGTTTGACTATATACCCCGCTCAACAGAAGTGGAATCATAAAGAATCTAAACGATTACGACTTCGAAAAGATTGCCCAACGAGTTGCTATTTTTAGCCAAAAATCAAAGTCAAGCCTAGGAGCCCGCAATAGATTTTAGAATGTGAGAGGCAACCATATGGGCTTTGATGTCCAAGAACTCAAATATGGCAGTTAAAGGGTGTAGCTGGATATTAAAAATGCATCCAAGTCCTTGCCAGACCTTGTCAAATTACCAGTTTTGAATAATTAATGCAACCGCACGAGTTTCTCATGAAAAAAACGTGAGTTCAAGACGTTCTAGATGTCGCTAAGGCAATACAATGCCAATTCGGAATAATCGATGCAACCACTTAATTCTGCTTTCAATATGTAGATCTAAACGCCCTGATTACAAATATTGTCGCTAAGTCCTAGCTAGACGCATTCAGAGGATCGAAATCTGCTAAAAGTAAAACCAAGACCACACGACGACAAGATGTTTTAGTTATCCGCAATTTCCTGGCAATAGCATTCAAAGAGGGAAAAGAAAACCCATACTGGAAGGGCTGGCAAGCTATTGCGTTAAGTATGGCAGAAAGGAGCTACTAATTAAGTCATACTCTTGTTTGCCTATTACTCGTACAAGTCAAGTCCTTGTCCTTAACGAAAAGAGACGGCTTCTAAAGTAAGTGTCCGAAACATTTACTAGTTGGAAACGAATGTGTTCCAACGAGGACTGCCTAAATTTGTAAATGAATGCGCAGTCAGTGAATGACGTTTCAATTTGTTTTTCTTTTTAATTGTATGTATGTATTTCCTTTGATTGCCTGTAATGACGACGGCAATTCAAATTGATTTCAAACCAATCATTCGATTGAAAATTTCAAAGCAAATGAAATGCCTTTGACGGCTTTACCAAAGCTAGCAACATGATTCCTAGAATCAATTTCAAAGCAATTATTGTACCTCACACTTCCGAGGGATCGGAACACGTATCGTCAAGAGACGAATATCCAAATTGGCTATGTTATTGAATAAATGGAGAACCTACAGCAGGATTTTCAAGAAAATATAGGAAGTGTACAAATAAACCAAGTATACGAGGAAGGACATGGACATGGGCATGTGTCTCCTTAGAACCGTTTCAAGAGTTTATGAGTTTTGCCTGGATGGATAAAAATGTACTCCCTTTTGTGCATGTGTGCTAGAGATAAGATCCTCAAGCTTAGTATGCAATTACGAAGCCAAACAACTTACCCTAATTCCCCTGAGGCTATAAACTCACTTAACAATACCTAGAGTAATGGTGTATTGATTTTTCGGTGTTGCAAAAGAAGCAGTTTGCGCTGCCAGGTTGCACAGACCACAGAAATGATTCATTCAGAGTCTGAATAAAAATCTAATGAATCCGCCCCCTGCAGATGGAAAATTTAATTTCGCAAGAAATGAGATGCATCCGCAATTATTATGAATTTCAATCAATAAAGCGAATTACGATTCGATGCTACTTTGCATGATGCCATTGTTATGGATACATATGATTTTTATGGAGGTTCTGGGAAGTGATGATATCCTGTCTCATTTTCGAAAGGGGGAGTGTGGGAGAATTCCTAAGAAGAATGCCCGGGAAGTCGGACGATAACGTGTTTTCACATCTCTGGCAATAAAAGCGGAAAGTACGGGTACGGGTACGGTACGGGAGCCTTTGTGTAGCTTTATTAAAATCGATGAGAGCATGTGCTCCTTCATTTGGAGTCGTGGGAGTTCTTTTCAAAAAATTTGATATGCGGTTGTCTTTTTATTTCTTTTTTTTAATATAGAACCGCATTGAAGAGGGCCAATTTTATTATTCAAATATGATTTGAGACGTTCTCCCAGCAACGGATGATAGAATCATTCACAATGCCATAGTACCTCGTTCGATTCCGCTGAAATGAGTTTTCTGCGAATTATGTTTTGTGTAGTGCCTGCCTTTGAAGGCTGCCAGATGAAACTGGAAATAGACTAAAGCAGCAGCTGAGTCTCTCCTTTATTCTTTACGGTTTCATGTATGATTAACCTTTTGTCGGATGTGCTTTTGAGATTTACAAGATTTCATATTACATCTAATAAATGGACACTGAAAATAGACACAAACGGAATCGAAAGGGGATGGGGGCTAACCCTTGGTAACCCCCATATTCCTGTGATTCAGCGTAGAGCTGAAGTAGTCATAAACTGTATAAGTTCTCTGCTAATGAACAGTCACAGTCACGGTTGGAAATAAGCCACCATTTGTGTGTGAGCAACAGAAATGAATTACCCACTCCTTTGTTATTCTCTGATGGTCGCCCACACAAAGAATGGCACATTTGTTTCACCTTTATTGGCAAACGATTTAGTCCTGGAGTTCACGTGTGAACTGTTGTGACTTTGTGACACTTCCCACGAGGACATTGAACGTAACCATAACTTCGGCACATTTCCTCCATCAAAAAAGGTTCATTCAAGTTCCATTGAAGTCCCAGTGGTCATTATTTTTGGACATGTGACTAAAAGGATGTCATACGGCAACGGCTTCCTTATCACATTGTGATTTTTGATATACTACATAGCACAGTCGGAGTGCGTGACATCACATTGGTTGTGGGAGGACGACGTAGCCAACGAATGTTGTGTTGAAAACATGAGTCATTTGTGTGAACGCATCGAAATACATATGTATGTTGGCAAGCCTCCAAGTTCAAGCAAAAATCCGCAGCGCAGAATAATATACGAAGGAATATTCAAAGGACATCAACCGGAAACCACTGGCAGACACTTTATGGTTACGACTTCATAGCACATATGGTACGATGCGACTTTATGTGTTTGTCGGTCGTAGCACGGGTGCATCAATTCAAAGTATCCCTATGGGCTGTTAGAGAGAAAACTGGATCTGTGACAAAGTGTACATTGTTAGGCTACATGTCTGCCCACATTTGGCTGGCCTCTGTTGAATTTTTGGGTTCTCGCAATCTCGAATGAGTACGGTGGTACTTTGCAAACGTCTTTGACCTGATTTGCAGTATATCAGCACTTTGAGTTCGCCATTCCTTGTTTGGCCTCTTTCATTGGGCTTATGAAGTGGAAGAAACATTGCTATTTCGGCATATACATGTGCATGTGTTATGTCACCGCGAAGGACGTTTAATAAAACATACATTTATACATATGTATGGGAGAAGAGTCTGGAATCGTGGGGAGTCCTTCAAAGTTTCTTTTTCATATGCATTGGTGTGGAATTGAGTGAATCTCTTCTGCATTTGCAATGCCTTATCTGCCAGAAACAGATACAGAAGGCCGCAAACAGCACCGCATACATTGTGCCAGTGGATAAGTGAAGGCTGTGGATGTATCAGAGGTGCTGTATAAGATATTTCTGCAACACTAACCTCATTCTCCTCATATCTGTGTTAATGACAGTCTTCGCTGGAATGTCGTGGATTGTCGTGGATACGATTTAAGGAGTACTTTATTACCTCTGACATGGCTAAGACTGTTCCAAGCCCGAGAATTATACTTTATGTCCGATTTGTTCAAGCTAATGGAAAACAGAAGGATATACTCCTGAAAGTGAAATCATTTTAAGAATACCTTGTCGTTTGAGGATTAAGCATTTTCATTAGCATAGGTAAGACTTGAATAGTGTGCTTCTCTGGTCTTATGTGACTTACCAAGGCGAAAAACTATGTTGCCAGAGAACTTACGTAGATACAATCCGACTTTTCGGAAAGAAGACTGCCAAAGCCTTAACCAGCTTCGTAGGTCTTGCGAAATCCCATCAATTGCCAGAGGACTTACGTAGATACAAACCGACTTTTCGGAGAGTAAACTGCCAAAGCCTTGGACAGCATCGCGCCACACGTGGTATGTCTTGCGAAATCCCATCAATTGCCAGAGGACTTACGTAGATACAATGCGACTTTCCGGAAGAAGACTGCCAAAGCCGTGGACAGCTTCGCGCCACACGTGGTATGTCTTGCGAAATACCATTAATTGCCAGATACAATCCGACTTTTCGGAGTGAAAGAAAGAAGACTGCCAAAGCCGTGGACAGCTTCGCGCCACACGTGGTATATCCTGCGAACTCCCATCAATTGCCAGATACAATCCGACTTTTCGGAGTGAAAGAAAGAAGACTGCCAAAGCCGTGGACAGCTTCGCGCCACACGTGGTAAATCTTGCGAAATCCCATCAATTGCCAGAGGACTGCCCAAGCCTTGGCCAGCTTCGTGCCACACGTGGTATGTCTTGCGAAATCCCATCAATTGCCAGATACAATTCGACTTTTCGGAGTGAAAGAAAGAAGACTGCCAAAGCCGTGGACAGCTTCGCGCCACACGTGGTATATCCTGCGAAATCCCATCAATTAAATACTCTTCCCACGTCCGAACAGACTTCCCTCTTTTCTTCTACACTTCTTCTAATGCCCACGATGTCGTGGTGGATAAGGATGTACGTGCTCTTTTATCAATCTCCAAAATAATCCGTCTTGAATGAATCATTGTGTACATACTTTGTGTATCGTTTTTCAAGGTCAAAAATTCTTTACTTTGGTCAACAAATACAGGACACCATATCGGTAATTGTTTGTTGTGAGGTTTCTGAAATCACTTAGTCATCGTTTGCACAAGTTTATTGATGAAAGGTAAAGGTAATCAACAGTCATATTTATGGAGCAGTAAATCGAATGAATGCCTTAATTGCTGGCCGTCATCGATTTTGAAAAAAAAAAGAAAAGAGCTTACCAGGAGGGGATGCGTTCTGAGTGTACTTTAGTGCTTACATAACGCTTGGAAATAAGTGCAAATGTCAATACAATGTGGATGGGGTAAACAAGTGATTTGTGTGCTTGTGTAGACTCCCTGGGAGTGCCACATTGAGACGAAACGCCCCAGTAAGGAGGACATGCATAAACTAGTGGCCCGTCTTGTACATATTCCCTGTTGTTCTCGAAGTTGTCTCTTTTAGTCGTCACTGGTCTTTCAGTGAACTTACTGAGGAAGGTCAAACTATAAAATGCAAAGGGATACCAGAACATCACATTTCCAGATAAAAGATCAATGGAGTTCACAACAAAGATAGAAGGAGAATCGGGAAAGGTGAAGCTCCAGCAGTTTATTTTTATTACTTGAATGAGAGGGATGTTGCACTGCGACTGTTGCACTGATTCCCTCACGGAATCATCTCGAGTGTTGTATACTCGTAGTACGCCTCGGCGGCAGAACTCCGTCTTATAGCACTCTCTCCAATCCAGTTTCCTTTAAGAATCTGAGAATGAAAGTTGGCCCTAGTGTCTGTATTTCTATATCTAGTCATTGGTACTTGCCCAAGTATTTCAGTCGTTTGTGAGTCAGTTCCCCACAAGATCCGTAATTTCGCTGGTCTCTTCGCAGAATCTGCAGAGAACTTCTTCAGATATACCCGGTTTCCTTAGGTGCTCCCTGAGTTTTCGATGTCCCGATAGGATACGTAGGTTATTTTTGTTCATCGTGATGTACATATGCTTTGAATCTTTTCCGGTTGTATTGCCTAAAAGCTTTTTGGGTTGTGTCATGCCTTGAGCGTTGTTCCAGGTGCTTGCCCTTTTTTTTCTCTTTCCGGACTTATAAAGGTTTCTGATGCTCCACTTCGTGCTAGGGAGTCGGCCATTTCATTACCCTCTATTCCTATGTGGCCAGGCATCCAACAGAGAGTCACTTTGTTCATTAAGCCTCTGCAGGGATTCCGACACGAGTTTTGATTTAATGACATTAGAGTCGAGTGCCATGCTATTTCACAGTTGGTATAGTTTCTATCAAGATTGATATGGACACATCCAGCATGAAAGATGCTACTGCTTGAGCCCGTGGATTCAAGGTATTTGGCTCTGGCTTCTGAGCCCCGCTCCAGTTCCTTTATCCGTTCTTGACACATCTGTGTATCACTTTATTGTGTGTTTGCTCAGCTTGCAAATTGTGGATTCATTGCTTCAATTCTTTTTATTGCTGAGCCTAATTTGAAAGTTAAACCTTCTAATGATGTCATCTCTAGGTTTGAGTACCACGAGGTGCAGAGAAGTCAGTTCAATGGCTGCAGCAGGGCAGGTTCTCATGAGCCCTGTAATACAGAGGCATGACATTCTTTGCACCTTATTCTGTAAGAATCCTGCAGGTTTTCTTTTGTACCGATGGACACAGAGTGGAATAGCTATTCGTACGTATGTCAGATAAAGAGTCAGAAACCTATGTAGACACAAGTCTAGGGTCTGCAAAACCGAACGTGATATACTAGTTGCTAGAGTTCATATAAGGTGGCAATGCTCATTCGAGCTTCCTTCATCGAATAAGACTTGACCTGCATTTTCTCGTAAGTTAAGGCTGCAGTTTAATAGATGGCAGAACAAAGTGTCAGGCATAACCGACATTCTGCAAGCAAGGATTCTAAAAGATCAAGAAATCTCCCTGTGCCACTCTCAAGGATAGTGTGTCTTTCCTTTCTGTTAAACCCTACCCCTGACAGGATAAGCTCTTTTAATGAAATCAGAAGCTTATGGGTGTTGTCTTCCATTATTGTGGCATTGGTCTGTAGCAAGCTAGACCTATGGTACCTTTGCACACTTAGCAACGAATAACTGCCATGCAGGTACCTCTTAGGGCACACATTTGTATAGAGATGAGGTATATTGTATCTTTCGAATGAGATTAAGTGTCTGTTTGAAAAGTATGGCAGTAGTTTATTAAAAAATGGCTTTTCTATAATCAAATCTCACCTAGGTAGTTCCAATTACGTACATACATATGTCTGTACATACGAACGTGTTTAAACAAAATCCAAATCGAATGGATTGAAAGGACACAAACGTGACAGCAGACACGAAAATGCGCTTTTATCGGCAGTCATAAAACTTGATATCCGACATTTGTATCGTATGCTCGTACTTGTAACCGGTGACAAGCGTTAAATGCTGTGTTTATGCTTCCACAATCGGATGGAAGGTATCAGTTTCTTGTGTAAACATTGGGGTGAACAAACTATGTATTTTTTGGAAAAATTCTGAGAATCAATACAGAGCTTGGCAATCAACGATAGGCAGGCTATCTTTCGTTCGAAGCATGATAAGAGGGAGGTAATGACTGGTGGTTGTGGTCGTCAGCTTACGAATATATTCCGAAGTGTTGGGGGTACACTCCACTCCATTCCTTTGGATAGTCCTCAGCGTTGAAGTCTTACTTACTTAGGTGGCGATACAGTTCGGGGTGAACCTGGGCCTCAACCAACAGTTAGCCCGGTCCTTAGCTAACTGCCTCCAATTGTGCAATCCAAGTCGGTTGAGGTGCCCTTCTACTTGTGCGCGCAACTTAGGGCGAGGTCTTCCTCTACTGCGTTGTCCCTCCGGGTTTGATTCGGAGACTCTGCGGGCCGGAGCAGTGGCGTCCATTCGCTCTACATGTCCTAGCCCTCTCAAGCGACTGATGCGCATTTTTCTGATTATGTCGATGTAGCTGTACAGCTCGTACAGTTCGTCCTTAAATCTCCTCTTCAACGCAAACGGGACCCAAAATTTTACGAAGAATCTTTCTCTCAAAGCGACTGAAAATCTTTTCATCCGCTTTAGACAGAGTCCACGCTTCAGCGCCATAAAGCAGGACTAGGATGGTAAGGGTCTTATATAGAGTCTCCTCAGTTCTTCGGGATAGGGCTTTGCTACTCAATTGCCTTCTCAGCCCAAAGAAACAGCGATTGGCAAGAGTTATTCTTCGTTTTATTTCTGCTGAGGTGTAGTTCTCTGAATTGATAGCAGAGCCGAGTAAAGTCCCTAACTGCCTCAAAATTCTGTCAAATTCATCGATGTTGTGTGTCCCTTCTTATTGACAGCGTATGCTTGGTTCTGCCCTCGTTTAACGTCAAACGTATTTTGACATTTTCCGTTTCAATACTAGTGACATCCCACTGATAATATCAATGTCGTCAGCGTACGCTAGTAGTTGCACAGACCCTTGAAAGATTGTGCCTCTGGTGTTAGATTGTGAGTTTCATGACAGCGCGTCACCTTGTCTAAATCGAAGGTCTCGGTGAGATCATTACCGACCTTGATCGAGCAGCGGGAATTCTCCATCGTCATTCTGCACAATCTGACGAGTTTGGCAGGGATACCAAAACTAGACATGGCTCTGTATAGCTCGTCGTTATAAATGCTGTCACTTGCAGCCTTAAAATCAATAAAAAGGTAGTAGGTATCGACTTGGACTGTTTGGGTTTTCCCGAAGATCTGCCTAAGTGTGAAGATTTGGTCGATTGTGGACTTTCCTGGTCTGAAACTACAGTGATGAACCAATAACAGAAAAGACGTTCTGCTTTGAACCAAACCACAAGTGAGCGCTGATGCTGTATATGAAACGGTGTGACGCAAGGATGAATCCTTGGCTCTCTTCCTGATTTTTGAATAAATTATAAGCCCAGTTTCTCCTCGTTTCATTTAATTGGTATTCGACAGTTTAATCGGTACATAGCAATGCAACAACTATTGATTTATCAAAATTATCTAACATACATTTCAATGACTGCAACAGGTCAGCGATTTTCCTTACCTAACCAATGATGTTACCAAATTATATGTCCTTATCTGAGCCATAAAAATAAAGTCTCTATTCGATATACCCCGGGATGTGGCCATCGTACACTCCAAAATAGAAGGGAAGCCATCGAATCAGTGTATTCCACTCTGCAACCCATTTTATTGGGACACAAATGCTGTGCTCACGAGAGCAGAACCCATAAAATATACGACCGAAATCTTTTTCGAAACGCGTGGCACCTCTTCACAGTCGCCCCCCCACCGCCCCATCGGCACAAGCTCACCAGGATACGACAAAGTATAAGACAAAAAGGGAGCCATCAAGGGAGTTAGTTTCCAGCCAACCATAACGTGTGGCCTCCCTCAAAACCCTAAGGACAACCAGTACCAACATTTTAAGTAAACAAAAACAAATGGCAAGTGGTCAACACAAAAACACAAAACCAGAAAACCAGAAAAGAAAAACAACTAAAAAAAATACTAATAATGATAAATAACAACATTCAATTGTTTACCCAAAATCAACGATGTCCCTCTGGTGGCACCAGCAAACCAAGTTCTTAAAGCGTATATCTCTATGTTTCCTTTTTTTCGTGTGTCCTTAAAAAAATTATGAATACATCAGTTTGGTGGCGAAGTCAAGCGCATGCGTTTTGTATCATTTCCAATTAGAATTATATGCTTTCGCCTTATTTAATATACACACAACAGAAATAGTTGAACAACGCAAAAACGTAATTATAGAAACGGGCAAATGAGAGAGGACACTCAATTGAAAGGACGTAATCCTTCAAGCTATACACACACAGCAAACACACAGCACACACAGAAAATCATCATCCTTTTTCATTTGGAAATAAAAATCATTGCATTGAGACAGACTCAGGCGAAGGACGAGAATCAGGGTGAAGGTGATTCAATAGAATAAATTCCGCTATATTTCGATGTTCCAAAGGTCAAATCGACGACGTCATTTGCAAGGACAACATCCGTCGTCGGCATTTCTTCAACAACAGAGATTCCGATTTAAATCAAAAAAGGCCGCACACACACAAGAGGCGCAAATCAAGGGATTAGTCCCATCTTCGTCCTCCATAAATCAACGGAGCGAAACAAAATTCACTTTGAATTACACACGATCACGAAGGGTTCCCTCCTTCTTCCTCTAAATTTTGGGGGTTAGCATGCCTACCTACACTATAATATTTTTTTTTACGTGTGTATGGCTTTGGATAGGAAAACAACAGCATAACCCAGTATAGTGGAGCCCAGGAGGAGTGGTGGGAGCCACTTTCCCCCTCCCCATCCAATATTATATAATAGGATTTATCACACAAAGAGCGATAGAAAAACAACAAAAAAATAAGTATAAGTGTATGTACATATCCTACACACACACTCACATGCAGAGATATCCAAATATCTGTCCAAGACGGAGGTGGTATCTACTACTATGCGATGGCATGCCTGAAAGTTTGGCAGCGCATTCGCAAGAAATTTAATATTAATTCACTGGAAATTTTTGGGCAAAAAAGGACCAACCTAATAGACAAGGATTCCTTGTTTTTGCGTTGCAGACTTATAGGTTTTTTGTTTTTTTTTGTTCTCTTTGCTGTTATATGTTTGGTCTAAAGGGCTGCGAAGAGTGTTTTTAATTTTTAATGAACATGACGGGGTATTGTTTGGTTTTTGAGTTCCCTTTCTGATGAGACACTAGGAATGTAGCAGTGCCAGGACATATCCATCAGCTTTGGTGCAGATTAACTCCACGCTTTTAGGGTAGAACCATTTGACAGTGAATGACAGGAATTTGGTTTATAACACTAGGAGTGGAAAAGAATTCCTTTCTAAGATTTTATTAGATGAGTGTATGTCTGATGAATGGAACTCAGCACCGTTTGCCCGGCTGTGTTCACCATCAAGCGAACGATGAGAACAACTGTCAAAACAAGAATGAAACTAGGCGAAACCACGCTGTCAAAGACACTTCATCGCTCGAAATCGCGCTTGACCGTGAACACAGCCTTAACCTCCCCAACATCGGGTATAAGATCTTATCTGTCATCCTGTGTGAACGTCTTAAGACCTTCGTCAACAAGCTGATTGGTCCCTATCAGTGTGGTTTCAGACCAGGAAAGTCCACAATCGACCAGCAGATCTTGGAGAAAACCCAAACAGTCCAAGTCGATACCCGCTACCTTTTTATTGATTTTAAGGCTGCAAGTGACAGCATTTATAGCGACTAGCTATACAGAGCCATGTCTAGTTTTGGCAGCTCTGCCAAACACGTCAGATTATGCTGACGATGGAGAATTCCCGCTGCTCGATCAAGGTCGATGACGATTTCATCGAGACCTTTGATTTAGACAAGGTGACGCGCTGTGCAACTACTAGCGTACGCCGACGACATTGATATTATTGGCAGAACTCAGTGGGCTGTCACTAGTATTGAAACGAAAAATGTCAAAATACGTTTGACGTTAAACAAAGGTAGAACCAAGCAGAATTTTGAGGCAGTTAGGGACTTTACTCGGCTCTGCTATCAATTCAGAGAACTACACCTCAGCAGAAATAAAACTAAGAATAACTCTTGCCAATCGCTGTTTCTTTGGACTGAGAAGTCATTTGAGTAGTTTTTTTAAGGCTTTTATTTTCTTTATTTATTTTGTAGCTGCCTCTTTCCGTATGTGTTCGAGAACCGTGGGTACTTGTTACATATTTTGTGCGCCTCGAGCGGGCTCTTACAGCGAATGTCGTCGTAGTACTCAAGAATTAGAGTCATTTAAAATATCTGTTGAATAACTAATACTTTGAAACTTCTCTCACTAGGTATATGCCAGTATACCATACCTTAGCTTGGATTCAACTGAAGCGTAGTACACCTGCTTCTGGATAGCATTTTAGAAAGACCAATACAAAGAGCGCCTCCTTTTGATCCGAGCTAAGTTTTCCTCTGTATTTATCCCACAGAACGTGACTGTCTGTGGTAATACCGAGGTATTTGTTACGAAATTACTCCTTCACAGATATTTTGCTTCAGCTGGATTAGTTGTTGTGTGACTTTGTGATGCGGTCCACGTTTATGACTAAGCCATTGTCATGGCACCAGTCAACAGCTCTATTGAACTCGACTTGCATAGCACTCGCCACAGAGTCAAGAGGTCTATGTCACAGTGTCATCTGCCAAAGCAAAAGGATTGCGATTAGTAGCTTAGCACCGAAGTAGCTTAGTTGGGTTATGACAGTTCCACTCCTAAAATGTGGGACAAATAGGGTATTAGGTAGTTTTGTCCAGTTCTCAGACTTTTCTCAGCAGGAATTGATATGTTTTGTGCGAACTTATCAACCTAACACTGGATAGGAGCAACCTTTAAAAAGCGAATCATCAGGTCAGCGATAAAGCGATTAAGTAGGTTCTATTTATGTATAAACATGATTGCATTCTGCTTAGAATATGTACGCAGCTGGAACTACCAACTTAGTGGGTAGATCTCAAACCATATCTAGATCTCAAACCTCTTCACTAAAACGTTAAACATTGCATACTCTAGGGTGTGATGTATAACCCCTGCCAAGACGCGTTCATCCTGGACTCATGACAGTTTTAACTGATGAACCAAACTGGCTGACCTAACCATTTGCCACAAAGTCGTTGAGTTCAGACCACCACCCGGTTCAGTGTCAGATTCCTTGTTCTTCTCTTATCCATCGAAAAAAATATTTACGAACTGGCCGTTGTTTAGATCCCTTTGCGCATCAAGTGTTCGCAATTCCTCAACAAATACTTAGTAGTAGTAGCACAGAATGCAGTTGATAGCTTCAACAGTAGACACAAGTATCTGTCGACGATATAGAATTCATACTGTTTCACCCAAAGAATGAACAATTTACTGGCTTGGATCAAATCAACATTGGGAAGTCCCCAAACATTGCTACCAGTTCCAGACCAATTAGTTTAATGAGCGGTGGTAGCTATATTTTAGAAAAAGTAAACTTGTCTCGTTCCTGGACATTAAAATGTTATTCCAAGTCAATAGTTCGGATTCAGGAAAAGTCATAACACGTCTCACTAGATATTAGGAATTAGGGTCTAAGGCTCCTCGTTGAAAACAGCTGGCACGACGATTTAGTGTACAAACTAATTAATTCGAATTGTCCTTCTCAACTCATAGATGATTCTCTAAAGGAAAGATACTTTACTGTGTTAGGTAATGACTGAATCTTATATTGTATTAGTTCAGGGATAGCCTTGCCTTTTCCTATTAGTCAATCAGGTAAGACCCGAAAAAACTCCTGACTCAAACGAGGGCTTTGAGTGAAGTTGCATTGGAGCACCAAGAAGTTGTATCTTAAGAGTCTCTGCCTGAGACACGGTAGCCTTCCATTCCCTTCGATGCCGAGCACGCTGCGCTCTGGCCTCCGCGATAGCTTGATCCTTAAAACAGAGGTTCAGTCTTCCTTGTCGTCTCGAACCTGTGGGCTGTGATTCGAAGATCCTCTTTGTTGGAGCATTATTGTCCATTCGATGTGGCCGAGCCAGTGTAGTGGATGTATTTGGCTTGGTACACCCCATAGAATTCGCGGTTATATCTCCTCCTCCACTTACTCCTGTTACTACCTTTCTTTCTAAGGACTTCCAACCAATCTCCTTAATGTTTTCAGTTTTCACTTCACATTCCTTGAAATGGTTATGAATTCTTTAGTTTTGTTTCCGAGATTGTTCTGTCGATGTCATGGCTAGTCACCTCGTTGTTGTTCTTTCACAGAGTATGACGAAACCGCAGAAGGAACGTTAGTGCCATACCCAAAAGTTTTCGAACCAAAATGACTAGCAAATATCGAATGTAAGTTTCGACAAAATATTGATTGCAGGTGCAGGTGCTCGCCCATATAAGAGCCCGGGTCTGTAGGGGGCGCATTTATTGTGTTTACATTTGAAACTCGAAATAATTAGATAACTTTGACGCAGTAGCAGTCTCCAGCGACTACATCAATCATATTCCTCTCAAGTAATTCCACTTAGGTGTCTGTTTTTTGTTTTTCTCATTTTTTAGCCATCGAACCATACTCATTATAAGTCTGGACAACGCCTTAGGGTTCTCTATTGGTATAGCAACGATCCCCTGCCATAGCAATGCGAGGCAATCTAAGAGCACAAAGGGAGGCTGGAAAACATTTCCAATGAATGAATGAATTATGGAAATAATTGCCTTTGGATTAAAAAAAAAAAAGAAAAAAGCAAAAAATAAGAAATATAATACACTAGGGTGGCAGGCATATTAATTGGACATCATTACGTGAAGTAGGAGATTCATCTAATTGAAACATCGCAAAGGATATCGATGTAGTATCTAAGAGGCGAATGGTGAGGAGTTAATTGATTTACATAAGATCTTCTAATTAGTTACGGCTTTGCGCGTTGCTGGCCGCTTGTGGAGGGTTCGTCCTCATTATAAATTTATCCTCAAGTCGATTGTAAACAGGCATCTGATAATCAATAATCTTCGTCGAGTGTCGCTACTTGTTGCTTAGAGTACGTACTTTGGCGGATATTACATACATATATCTGTGTCATTGGACTGACGACCTACGGGGATAAGTAGGACGAGTAGGGAATTATGTTGTTTTCACATTTTAAGTGTTTTGTTTTTTTGGTGGACGTTGTGGAAGTCTTCCTAAATTTTCTGCAAATTTTTCAAGTACTATCTGAGTGATAGTCTGTCTGAGAGCATAAACGAGCCATCCAGACATTTGGTGCCCTGAACTCAAACACCTCGGTTACGCCGACGATGTATGCCTACTGTCTCACAGAATAGTGGAAGCAAACGTTAACTCGGCGAAAACAAAAACGATCAGCCTAGGACCGAACACATCAACTCATGTATGCATTGCTGGACCAACGGTTGAGAGAGTAGAGACTTTTCCAATACCTTGAGTCTCAGCCGATGGCGGAACCGAACTGGACATAGCCAGCCGAATAGTCAAAGCAAAATCTGTTTGGAATGCTATCTACAGTTTCGTTCCCCACTATCACGAGGAAGCTACAAACTTTTGTCAATGGGTGCCTACGCTATATCTTAAGGACATTCTGGCCAAACCGTATCTCTAACGAACAGCTTTATCAGAGAGCGGGCCGTAGGACCCTATAAATAAATAAATAAATACTTGGCGCAACAGGTCGATGGGACCCAGGGCCTAGCTTCTCACAACCATTCGTGTTGTACGTGTTATATTCTTTACGCGAATGGAAGGGTCCTACTGCTTAATCCCGTGTATGAAGGGCAATTTGTTATTTGAGAAGCTTTCTCAGGACAGTTGTACTTTCGGATGTTTGTCAGACGCTCGCGAGAGGTGCTGGCCGTGAAAAACTTTTAGGTGTTCTCCGACTGGGATTCGAACCTCGAACCCCTTACATAGGACCCTCTAGGCACGACAAAAATGCCAGTCATACTCACCGAAAGGGTGACAGGTCCATAGCTAAGCACGCGATGCAATGGAACCCGCGTACTCAGGATCGCAGACCTCGGAACAGTTGAGAAGATTTCCCAAAATCGCACACGATGACGCGCAGGTATTAGGGGTGCAGGATAAACGTGAAGTTAGTTACAGTTTACAAGCGCTAATTGTCACTTCATCTCCACATCACCCTGTAACGTCACCCTAAAAGTTTGCCCTTCTTAAAGTCTCTTTGATTTTCGCCTCAACCAACTTTAATGATTAAAGTGAAAAATTCATGCATGTCGACAAAAGCCGAGGAATGTGACTGACTTCTAGTCAATTATTCTTGGAAAAAGTAATTAAAATGTACGCAACAGCTTAAAAACTCATAAGCCATAAGGATAAGGAAAAAAAGAAGAAAAATTAAAAGCCACACACATCCGTCGTAGCTGTTAAAATTCCCCGTCTAGTTCAGATCCACCACCTGAACCTTTTCAACTTCCGTTTTGTTAATTTTGTTTTTTGGATGGCTGCTGGCATTTCGTTTGAAGTTGAATCCCTCTCTCTCTCCCACTGTGTGTGTGTGTGTGTGTGTTTCTGTGTGGTAATATCAAACTTTAAAATCCAGTCATACACACATCGCAAACAATCACTCTCTTGCCTACATACGACATAATAGCTTTTACAACCAAAACCACTTAAAAGTCTCATGAGAGGGGTTATACGAGTATGATGAGGGCCTCAACTTGCCTAGCAAAAGTTCAGTTACTTGTTGTCACAATGGCAGTTAGTAATTGAAAATAGCACAAATAAAATATGTAGACGAACGGGGAGCATGGGGGCAAAGTGCCTACATGTGTGTGAAATACAAATAGGAAAGTAGAACAAAAGTGAATACCAAGACAGGTCCCTACATGAGAATGCAACAAAATAATGAATAAACAATAGACGGGCGATACAGAGAGAGAGAGAGAGAGAGAACGGCTAAATGGGGTTGCAAAAAAGGGATAACAAAAGGGTTCATCTGTTTGTTTAAGCGAGCCCATGTACCTCTTCAGATTTTTGAATACCTACATAGTTGGTATAAAAAAATGAAAATAAAAAAAAACTAATTTATGTCAACGTGACGGGAGGTCAAAGCACAAATTAAATTTCTTGAAAATATGTACATATGTACAACACAGCAGCCACCCCAATCCCTCCTGTGTGTTTGCGTCCAAATGACGCGGACGTTGCAGTGTTCTCTTAACATTATTGTCCTTTCAACCCCAGCCATCGCCTGGCACCGAACACCCACCATCCCATCAGCAGCAGCACCAATCCTGACCCATTTCTCAGTTAAAGGGAATGAAAGTCATTGCAGAGGGACGACAAGAAGGGGATTCATGAATTTATCCTTCCTCTGCTCTCTGCGCCAACATCTCATACATACTACACACACTATACAACTGTCATTGTTTTTGTTGTGTTCTGTTGTGTTGTGTTGATGATGATAGCAGAAATTATTAAAAAGGACGAAAGGATGATTCTTGAGATTTTTTTTTCCCCATTTTTTTTTTTTTTTGTGAAATTCGTTTCACTGAAATAATGTGGAAAATGTTTTACTCAACGCCAAATAGGTGATGACGGTGTGGATGTGTAATATACTCTCTGCCATTATGAACCTCCCATGTGTCCTAAATAAATATGTGACAGCCTTTAGGGCTTTCGAGCCTTAGTTTGTACGCAGAGCAGTACTGTTTCACGTTCCTTTTTTTTTTTTTGTATATTTTTTTTGTCACACAATACTTGTACACTCTTTCGAAGCAATTCATAACTTTGTGTGAAGAGTCTTGATGTGTGCTTTTTAAAGCGATTTGCTGGGAAAAAAAAGGCCAAAACAAATAAGCCGTCATTATTATTTTATGCTTTATGAGTGTGGGTACGGATTTTGTAGGAGCATGGACGACTTTATAACGAGTTTATGCTTGAAGTTGAAATAATTGAGTTGAGTTGAGATTGATATAGGTCGAAAGATGCCTTTGTATAGAGTCGTGATTAAACGAGGGTTTTTGGTTGCTGAAACGGCGTTAATGGCGGGTCCTTTGGCATTGGGAAATGTACCGAGTTATGTGTGGTGAAAGGAGACCACGTCCTAGTTTATAGAATTGTTTGATTGTGACAAAGGAGATGTGAACCCTTGTCTGGTCTTTGAAATGCATTGTCCAATCGACAGCAAGTCGGTGTTATGGCCCTAAATATTCATTTATGAGCTGAAAGGAGTTCCATGTTAAACAGTTTTGACAATTTCAAAAAGGATTCTTCCTTCGGTTCACGTGGGTGAGTCTCTGATAATGGTTTGGTACATTGTGGTACCAGTTGTTGTGTAAACCCACGACCTATGTATTTGAAGGTTAGAGTCCAAGTTTAGGAATATATTAAAGGGGACGATGGCTGACCAATTGTTCATTACTGATGACGTACATATGTGCGGGGTTATTCCGGCAATAGCGTCTCGAATGTTGGCCTCAAACTTGTCGAAAGTGGTGGGCTTGTTGGCTAAGGACTAAGGACTAAGGACTGGACGTAGCCCCAGAGAAAATAGTCGAGCGTTGTCAAGTCGCACTCGATCGCGACGGCCAATTGATAAACGCTTTCCAGTCACCAAATTTCTCTTTCACAACTCCAAGCATTGCATCACTTGTAAGGCATGTAGCGCCGTCTTGTTGGAACCACAGCTCGGATATATCGATGTTGTCGAGCTCTGGGTACAAAAAAGTCGATTAACATCGGTGTATACCTGAGACCATTGACGGTAACGGTGACTCTTCCTCATTTCAAAAGAAAAAAGGTCCTAAGACCTATGCCATAAACCGCACCAAACAGTCAATCTTTGTGGATGCATTGATGGTAGATCGAACTCTTGTGGATTGTGTTCGCTTCAATAATGGCAATTCTACTTGTTAACACAGCCGGTGACCCACAAATGAGCCTCGTCCGAGAGAATGATTTTTTGGTCAAAATCCGGATCTCCGTCCAACATTTCCAGCGCCTAATTAACGAACTTACGGCGTTGTCCGACTACAATTCATAAATGCACAAATCTAAGCCGAGTTGACTGTCTGGCGATGGCCAATTCATCTGATCGGCGCCGAATCGACATTTCTGGGACTTTCTTTGAAACTGTGTTTTCTTTATTTCTCACCAATCTCTGTCTGGTTGGTGGCTTAAGGTCCGAAAGAGTGTATTCAAAGTCAAACTTTTCCAAGGAGCCGTGTGACAAATATCGCAGACCATAATGGACACCTTGGGTCGGAACTCATTGCTATGAGATCGCTCCGCTGCACTCCGCTTTGTTGCTCCGCTTATCATATGTATATTCAAGAGGTCACATTCACCAATACCATGGAACAACAACGATTTTGTTTAATGAAAACTAAATTTCTACGAATCTACATACAATCCATCACGTCCTGTGATACACGTCCTGATGATTTTGAAATACCTATGTAGCAAGACAATCCAAAGAGATATTCTTTCATAACAATTTGATAAAACTAGTTACTCAACATACCAGGAGGTTGGAAACACGCTTATTAGGGATTCTGCAGTCCTGTGGCGTGGTCCTTGTGTGACACTCACCTATTTTTGAAAAACTCCAAAACTCCAGGTTACTTTCTGTATCCAAAGAATCAGTAGTAAGTAGAAGTTATGAACTACATTTTGGGTCATTACGATAAGCCTAGGGGCCTGGGCTTCCTATGTCACTTTGGTTACTATCCTTCGCAGTACCAACGGCATGAAGAGAACTTAGACTGCAAAACAAAATTCATAAGAGGCTCAGCTCATCCCAGAAAGCCGGTACAGTACCCGAACATCTCCTCTGCAATCCGACCAGTTTGTCATATATGTAGATCAGTTGAGTATATCTGTACCTACAGAGTTCTAGCGTACTAAACATGATATTTTAAAGGTTAAAAAAGAAATTCATCTAGAACCGCGTAAAATAAATTAGGGCGAGCTCCAAGATTTGGTCCGTGATGGTACGGTTGACTCCTGGCCAATCCTGTTCCCACAAATCCATTTTTTTACGTTCTTTAAGGTATAATTGCTTACACGACTTAAATCGTGAGCGCCGAGGCTCAAGTAGTTAGTGCGATGAACTACGGAGCGACAAACACCTAAAATTTCTTTCAGGGTCCCAGCTCTCGCAAGCGTCTGACAAACATGCGAGAGTATAATTATCATGAAAGATTCTCACATAAAAACAAAACCTGCTCTTCCATTCATGTAAAGAATACAACACGTGACACGCTCCGTGTCACATTGACCTGTAGCGCCAAATGCGAGCGAATCGAGAAGCGCAGCGGAGAAAAGCGGTGCAATAGTGGAAAATATTTTAAACAGAAATTCATAATATTTAATTTTTTTACAAACTAAATGATTAGTGATCCTAAAATTTGTTCTTTTTCTCTTTCAGAACATGTTCTTGAAAAGTCATATCATGGTCTAATACGAGAGAACGAAACTGTCGTTGAGATAACGCCACTTATCAAGGTTGACGAAGAAAAAATTTGTGATTTTCGTATACTAAAGAAGCCATATCATGAGATACCTTTTCAAGTAAGTTTTGTGTTTTTTCTTATTTAAAATGTTTCGCAAAAGAGTTTAGTATAAAATCGGAAGAATGAGATGAGACAGGTCCTATGTTCAGATCCTATAATGGCAGATTCTGACCCAAACAGATGATACTGCGACCTGAAAGATCCATTGTATCTTAGGGTGTATTTTACTCCAAGAGACGTGCCACGTCCTGAATGAAAAAAAGGACTTCCTTAGTTGCAGAGTTTATAATCTGCTGGCGAGCATGTTAAATTGTAGAAAATGCGCCACCGCAACCAAGGCAGAGCCGGGAATTCACAGAGAATGTGCTCAGATGACTCGTCATCTTTCGAGCAGAACCTACATTCTATGTCTGGGCACAGATTGAGCTTGTTGAGGTGATATTTCAGGCCACAGTGACATGTTAGAAAGCTCGCCTTTCCCTGTTGGAATATGGCTTGATTAGCCTTTTGGATTGTCGTAACCCCGGGACATTTTCCCAATGGGTTAATCAGCGCTGTGGCAGTAGCCCAGTTGACGCCACAGTAAGGTCCAGGTCCAATAAACGCAAATCCTGAGCCAGCCCTAGCTAGTTCATCTGCAGATTCGTTGCCTGCAATCCCCTGATGAACTGGAACCCATCCGAGTACCACACTATTATGTCTAGCAAGAGATTGTAGTGCATCGTAACAGCATTTAACTGTTATGGAGTCCACTAAGTTGGAGGACACCGTTCTGAGAGCTGCCTGACTATCTGAGAAGATATAGATTTTAGCGCCCTTGATTCCCTTACCAAGGTTTAACCTGGTGCAGATCTCAATGGCGTGGAGTTCAGCTTGGAAAACCGTGGGACACATTCCATAAAAATTATTCAAGAATGGGTTCCTTGATGAAAAAGTCCCTTCCTTCAAAGTTTAATTGGAAATAGGAATTATGGGTTGCTTCCAGGAATGTACATGCATATGTGAGGGAAGCAGAATGTCGGTTGTAAACATATGGAATGGTATCTCTGGAAATAAAATTCAACATATCAAAACCTGATTGAAATTTTTCAGTTAATTATTTCGAGAGATGGAATAGGTGGACGCCCATTCGCACTTTATTGTCGTTCGCTGTCAGGGAATGCACTCGACATGCAGATATTTCGAGACATGCATAAAATGTCGAGCATAAACCAAGGCAATCTAAGTTATGGTGATGTTTAGGTCCGGGCAACGTTTGACGATCCGTAGAAAACCAACGCAGGTAGCATAAATTCTTTAGTGAGTTTCAACCGTAGGATGAGCTTTGAAAATATTAATCCAACGAAAGCGGTACAAATTTGAATACCCATAACTTCAGTCGGTTTCACAACAATTGAACAGCTCATACGGCACCAGAAGCATGCTTTCGAAATTCAATTAACACAACACCATAAGCCTTTTAATGATTTGTTTCGTACGGGAATAGTTTATGGGCCGAGAGCGTCATTAGCAAATGACGATGGAGCCAATTTGTCCATTTATCCCAAGTGTGAGTGCTTTTATCGATTTGGAATAGAGCGGGGTTCCGTAATATAACACCTAATCGCTATAAACAAGGTTAGGTTAAGGGGGTGACAGCCATCACTATCAGGAGGGAGCAGTCTCACACGGATCCGTTCCCCTGCGTGGGATATCTGGAAGAATATAAAACGAACAGGGAATTAAATCGTTAGTCCATGTCGGGTGCGGCCCTCCTGAACCAACCCGTTTGCGTTATGAATTGTAAGTTCGTAAAGCTGGTTGAAAAATGTTTTGGTGTCTGATTCTGCTGACACTTGGGTATTCGCAGAGGAAGCGTGTCATGTGTTCCTCCACCTCAGTGTCGCCGCAGCTTCTGCATAGGGCTGAGCCGTTGAAACCCATTCTACTAAGGTGGGTCGCCGTTGGGTTCTGGGCTATGAGGACGCCGATGAGAAGGGTTAGCTGGGTTCTATCAAGAGACAGAAGTTCTCTAGCCCTTTTTTCGTTGTATTGGCCTCGAAACACGGCAGGATAAGAGTGTGTTCCACTTAGCGTTCGCCATGTTACGGAAGTCCACAGAGATCCTGGAGGAAAGGAGGCTAATGGGCTGTAGGATGGAGTGATCCGTCAGGACTTTGAACTAACTAAAATTATAATAACGACACAGTCGTACTCGTACAATCTACAGTCCTACAATTTTTAGCTAAGTCTGGGTAAACAACTCTACTTATCACGCAGGAGAGTGTGAGAAAGCTTGAAAAATGGAATTTTTAGCCTAGGAGTGCGAAGTGAAGTGCCCTCAAGAGCACTACGATAGACATTAAGAAACTTTTAGTATTACTTTAGCTGGTATCTGAAATCAAAAGCTGTTTGAAATAAGGACGATGTAGTGTTAGATGCAATGCCTTTATGGAAGCGGTATTTGAAACTGAGAGTATCAAATACATACATATGTAAAAGTATATAAACACCCGTCCATCAAGAATTCTGGTTAAATTTGGAGTACGGGAGCAAAGGAATCACAGCTCGACTTCTAGATCACAGTAGCCTGGGTTTCTATAGGTATTTTAAAATAAAATCGCAGACAAATGCGAATGTTTCCTAAGAAAGGTTTGTTCTGTAGGGTTCATGCAAAAAATAGAGACACAGATTAAAGACGTGTTCATGGTGTAACGATTTGGCGGAAAGCGAATTGAGCTACTACAACCGACAGTGAACGACGAGAAGGACTGTCAAAACATGAATAAAACGAAACCGGTCTGTCATAAATACTGTCATCAAACTAAGTGCCATTTCGCTGGTGGAGGTATCGCTTGGAATCGTGCGAAAAGCCAACGCGTTGCACGTAGTGCGTTGGACTACTGAGCAAGGTTCGGATCCCACCTAAACACCTAAAAGTTTTGTTCGCGAGCCCACCTCTCGCGAGCTTCTGACAAATATCCGAGAGTATAACTATCATCAGAAAGCTTTTCGAATAACAAATTGCCCTTCGGACACGGCATTAAACAGTAGGCCCATTCTATTCGAATATAACACGCACAACACAAATGGTTGTGACAAGCTACGCCCTGGGTCCCCTAGACCTGTTGCGCAAAAATTAAAATTATATTTATTCTGAATGTGTCTGCTTTTGGTCTCAAAACCAGTTGGATCTAAGGTTTCGTCTCCAAGGACATGTCGATCGAGCTACAGACGCACAGCTTGCAGAACCTTTTCTGTTAAGTCTGTTGGAAGTTCCCCAGCCGTCTGGTGATTCCTTGTATCCATAAGCTTTTATAAGTGAAAAGTCAGTTGCTTTAGGTGTGTTCAATGAATTTTAGAACAGTGTAGAACTGGGCGGTCATCATGTACGACGATAATTGCCTGACGATATTTTGAAATTTAGATAAAACAAACTACAGACGACAGTGTTCGTTGTTATCGTTTAGATGACGATCGTCTTAAAAGTTAGGTGGTGAGGGCCCAGGATGGAACAAAACAGTTTTGTGGAAAATGTCAAACAAGGTCGAAAAGTCAGTCAAATTGTTGTTAAAACAGTATTTTTATCGTTTTCCTTGAATCGATAGGTTGCCGTTAAAAGGAAGATGAATCCGTCAAACAGTTGCCACATCCTTGGGGCATGTTTTTTGGCCCCAAAATCCACCTTGCACCGTCCAAGGTCAAACGATAACCGATTTTTTTTTGGCCGGCTATTGAAGACCATGGTCTTGGACGATACGTGGTTCCAACAAGCCACACAACACGACCAATTATGGCTTTATTCCTGGTCGCGTAACTTCACATTTCACGTCTCGTCGTCGCCATTAAAAATGTATCGCTGTATGTGTTTTATTAAGTTTTGCGAAAAAATGAATGACGCTATACTTGTTGCAACCGAAACTAAGGAGAAACTTTCCAAATTTCCCAACAAGTTCCAAAAATTATACGCAACTTCAACCCCAAGTTTAGATTAAATAGTCTTGCAGCAGTCAACAATTTCTAAATACCAAAAACGTTCCTCGGTCTATGCTCTTAATTTAGAAAATTTGTTAAAGATTTAACATTAACATCAAAGTCTTCGCATGACTTACTAAAACAAAATACAGAGTTTAAGTTTGAAACGAATGAGCTGTAAGCTTTTGAGTGTCTGAAAGAGAAACTGCTACAAGAACCTATTCCAAGTATTAATGCTTCCCATGCAGAAACTGAGGTTAATTGTGGTGCTCGCTTTAGTATTCGGTGCGGTTTTATCGCTCCAATTGTCTACTTTTGAAAGAGAGCGTCTCCTGCTGAATGAAATTATAAATCGTTTAGGGTTTGAAACGCTGACCATAATCTATGCTCCTACAATGGTTTCATATTTAGCTTACTGGACTTAGGTTTAAAATAGATTGCCATTGACATTTACCCTGAATGAAAAAAGGCAAGAATATGAAGGATTACACAGTTGAACATGGGGATTCAAGCATAGGAATGAATCCCGTAGATCCGTTCAGGGGATCTCATAACATTTTATTAGTGGAATCTGGCTCTTTGAGTTTTGCTTTAGCCTCATCACAAAACCAGGACGGATAGGGATATCTCTAACACCAATGGTTAACGGTCAAGAACCGTCATATCATACAATTTTTCGGATTTCCCAGTTTCAGTACCCAAATTCGCTGCTTGATGCCCAAATTCATTCTCGCTGTTTATGAGCTTATGACCCATATTTGTGGCTTTGCTCTAATCAATTGGCATGGATTTTCCAGTTTTGGAACCAATTTGGGTATTGAAACTGGGTAATCCGAAAGTTCTTTTTGTTGAGTGGTCATATCAAAAATTGGTGTCGATTTTATTGTCAGGATAGGCCGTTCTGTAGGTTTTATATTTGAAAATACAGACACTGGATTCTTGGTAATTCGTCTGGCAGTTCGTTCTCTAGGTAGGACACTGATGTTTGAGCAACGCGCATTAACATTCAATGTCGATCCTTTGCGTTATCAAACACCAGCTTCCAACATGGAGTTCGAGGAAGGCTGAACACGTAATAGAAACTACGAGTAAGTCAAAACAGCATTGAGTAGAACGTGATGGAGATCTTGAAAATGTTTGCACTTGCATGTATGCAGAGTCCGTATGTGGATTGAAAGGACTTTAACTTCAGGGCACTTACAAATAATGTTTGCGTGTTTAAAAAATGTCCTCGTAACACTCCACTGCCTCTATCTTTGGCATCAAATAAAAAAAAGAACTCACATTTCATTATTGATGGAATCTCTTTAAGGGTTCTCCATATGTGTCCACGTTTCGATACTATGTCTTTTAAAATTTGTGCTGTTAATGGTGCGTGTCGCTCAGCTAATTTTGGACACAATCTATTCTCCGATGAAGCACACCATAAACCATCGGATTTCCTAAATTGTGTCACCGGGTTGTGTGGAGATCGCAACAGTCGTATCACGAACAGAGAAAATAGACGTTTTCCGTCTTCGAATTCGGTGTTGTAGATAAAAGGCTGTGAGTCTTACAATACAGATTTTTTTTTTGATGTTATTTGTATCTATGTTTAGAGTTTTATTTTTATCTATTAATGTAGGGTTGGCGGCGCTCAGAATGTGCCTTGTCAAATCGAGAGTTTATCTTCAAGAAATTTGTTCGACATGGGAACAATTAATTCACGATTGATGGGAAATTACTTCACCTGAAGTGGGCTATTAGTCCATTTTTCGAGTGTGGAGTAATTTCCCAATAGAAGTGGGAAATTTCTTAACATGCAATTGCACGGACACGGCATTAACACTCACTCCATTCGTGTAAAGAATATAATACGTAGAACACGGATGGTTGTGAGAGGCTAGACCCTGGGTCCCATGGACCTGTTGTGCCAAATATCCGTAATTTTGATGAATTTTCTTAAATTTTTGAAGGGGACTGCTAGTTGCTCAGCGAAACGATGAAATTGGTCACAAAATTTCCAGAGAGAAATCAAAATCCTATTAGGGAGCGAAGCAAGGCGCCCACCTCTTGAAATACACCAGACTCGCTTGTAGGTAGCTGTTTGACAGTTGCTGACAAAGCCTTTGTGGAGTGACGAAGTCGCATGAACGGCTAAATCCTTAGTGAAGTAGGCGAGCCACCCATTCCAAGCTTGAAATACACCAGACTCTTATTTATAAGCCCCTGACTAACACACCCTGAAGAAGTGGAGTAATTTTTTACAAGTATTTGCTATTATTTCCCACTTTTAGTGGGAAAACACTTCACATTCGAAAAGTGAACTATTGGCCACCATTCTTTCACCTGAGAAGCTATTTACTCCAGACACTATCGGGAGTCTAAAATCTCCTGATCTAATCAGAATCTCAAACATATTCAACAACAAACATATTTTCTTTACACTTTACAGATTGAACTGGTCAACGACTTAGGTATCCTGAAAGCTCGCCGCACTCTCAACTGTGAGAAACGCAAGAGCTATCATTTTGAAATTGTTGCCATATTCTGTGATAGTACACACTCAGCCAGTGCAACGGTTCATATTTCTGTAATTGATATTAATGAATATGCACCGACCTTCCTCCAGCCATCATACGTAACCGAAGTCGACGAGGGTCGTCTCTATAAGGAGATAATCCGTGTCGAGGCAACTGACAAAGATTGTACACCGCTCTTCGGGGACGTATGCAAATATGAGATTTTAAACAACGATCAGCCATTTACAATCGATAATGAAGGTTCAATCAAAAACACCGAAGCATTATCGCATAAAGCATCGCACAATCATATCCTATCGGTCGTAGCTTATGACTGCGCCATGAAGGAGTCCGCACCCATTATGGTGAGCATTAAAGTTCGTCGGGTATGCGAAGCACGTCTGGTTGGAATTCCTGAACGTATAGATTATACGGTAAGTCACTCGCAGTTCCTACCTCTAAGTGTTGATAACGATTTGAGTCCCTTTATTTGCAGGCGAGTTCCACAGAATCGCTTTCGTTGTTCCCGAACGCACGCTTCGAGTTGTGTGACATATTCTGCAACGGAGAGGGTATGGGTATACGGACATCGATTGCATTAAAGGTAAGATATACAATCCTTCCTCGAGATTCGAAACAATTAATAAATAAACAATAACCCTGTCTTCATAGACTAAGCACATATCTTTTGGCTGTGATCGTGATATAACCAATTGTACACCAGGATACTCTTTAATTGATCTTTTACCCCGGGGTACCGAGTGGACAAAGGATTTGAGCTATGACGAGGGCTTTGAGCCGGTCTTCCACTTTGATGGCTCTTCGGGTGTAGTCGTGCCCGATAGTCTTGTGCTGCGACATGATTTTGCCTCACGTCCATTCAGTATTGTGACGATATTTAGACATTTTAGCTTGCCCACTTCCAATAAGCACGCTAAGGAGCACATTGTGTGTAGCGCCGATGACCACAGTGAGTACAGAATGATAGGCCTATAGTATAGTAGTTACGGTATTTCTTCTCTATCTTTCTTCGCAGAAATGAATCGCCATCACATGGCTCTGTTTGTCCGCAATTGCCGATTGATCCTGTTGCTGCGCAAAAACTTCAACGAAGGCGACTTGAATATATTTAGCCCAGCTGAATGGCGCTGGAAGATTCCCCAAGTCTGCGACAACGAATGGCATCACTATGTACTGAACGTAGACCAATCCAAGGTTGAGCTCTACATTGATGGTGTTAAATTCGAGAACTCCGTAGAGGATCGCCACAGTAATCCAGAAGTGATCGACGACTGGCCCTTGCATGCGGCTCACGGTGTCAATACAACGCTCACTGTTGGCGCATGCTACCAGAGCTCGGAGAATCGCCTAAAGCACGGATTCAGCGGTGATATTTCAGAAATCAAATTATCCCTCAACAGTGTTCTTTCCAGCGAGGATGTGAAATGCGGCACTAACTGTGCCGAGCACTTAGTACCGCCCCCGGAGAGAATTTTAGAATCCGATCAGCAAGTACAATCAAATGCTCAACTCAACGAAATCTACATCGAGGGCAGCAACAAGGCGAACATTGAAAGTCTATTGCAAAAAATTCAATACATCAACACCAAACAGAATCCTACAATTGGCCGAAGGAATATTGAAGTTCGGACAACAATGATGTGCATCAATCAGAGTGCAGTTCGATTGCCCACTGTCGAGACATACATTATGGTAAACGAGCCCAGTTCTATGGTTGCAGCTGCTGCCTCAACTAAAGATTTTTCGGAGCTTCAAAAAATCACCAGCTCTGGTAGTGCATCCAGCACTGAAGACCAACAGAAACCACTGTCCGACGATGATAAGGCCAAGATTGTCATCAGTGGTAATTCGAATCATCTCGTTTCGTATCCAGAGATTAAACAAGGTGTTCGTATCTTGGGCAATATCAATATCAGTGTTATGACTGGAGGACGCATTGTACCGAATCTTCAAAGCTTGGATTCCTGCAGTGTCATTGTATTCCCAAGCCTGAATCCAGATCATGAAGAAATCGAAGTTGATGGTGATGAGTCACTTTCGTCGACACTTGATATTAAGACTAACATCAACAAGGATGGCGTTGAAATGATTGGTTATGACACTACATCGAACTATTTGGATGTCTTGAAGGCATTAGTCTATAGCAACAAGAAGCCTGCCTATTACTTGAATAGGGTCTTCAAGTTGTCATGCTCGCAATTGAATTCGCAATTTAAGAGTGCGGAATTCACATTGACTTTGACCGTGTTACATCCGAAGCAAAGCATTACGACAACGACGCCCGCACCAAATCTTGCCATGCAACCATTGCAACAGCAATATGGTTAGTACACTGTTTATGCCACCCAAGAAGGTTCTTGAAATTTTTTAAATTTCTTTCTAGACTCTAACATGTTTGCACATGCCATGATTCATTCACACGATGTCCAGGAGCCCAAGTCTCGGGTGCATTCCATTGTGCACAAAGGTAAGATTCTGCACTAGATAAAGATGTACGATATGACAACTTCTTCCTCCGGTTTAGCTCAAAATTCTCATCCGACTATGTTGATCATACTCATATGTGTTTTCTTCGTGATTCTGTTGTGCGGCGTATCCATCGCCCGTTTAAGAAACAGTAATCACAAATATATTGATAGACATCAACCCTGTCCCAAGGTAAGTTCAATAAGAACACCCTTCGTCCCTTCGTCTTCAAATATGTACGTGTTTCTCGTTAAAGATTGCAGACGAAAGCTTGGTCTGGGATGATTCCGCTCTCACAATCACCATCAATCCAATGCAAAATGATGTCGTTTCCGAAGACAGTTCTGACTCAGAAAACTCTGATTCAGAAGACGAAGAAGGTACGTAAAACACAGCAAAACAAAACATCGCACAACTTCTCATGTCTTGCTTTTTTCCCTCTCTTCCAGTTGTAAATGGTAAATATCAAAATGTCAGCCAATTGGAGTGGGACAACTCAACAATGTAAATATAAACAAAAAATAAATTAAATTATGTGTATGAGAAACAAAAACAAGGTCAAAAAAGCAAAAAAAAAACAAAAAACAAAAACAGAAAGATAAATTTTTAAGCAAAACAGCAACAAAAGAGAAAACAATTAAAAAAATTTAAATTTAAAATATTTGTATTTATGTAATATACATGTATGCATGTATATATATAATATAAACAACCGTATATATGTATATATATATGTATAGCTGTGTATATTCATTTAAAAAAGGTGAAATGTGACAGACAAAATGTTTAAATTTAGTTATTAGTAAACAAAAAAGAAAAAACCAATAAATGCAAATAAGCTTAAAAGTATAAACAAAACATTAGCTGGTATAATTGTATTGTATACAGGGTGACACATTAAAAAAAAAACAAAAAATATGGCAAGCACGGAATTTACTCAGATTTTGTGTTACCATTAGTTTAAAACAAAAAGCATACACATATACACAGGTGTCATTTAAATTATAAATAAAAACAAAAACATTTTATGTTCAATAAATTGGTAACGTATGTATTTTTTGGTCAAGAGTGGAATCAATCGTATACTCAGTTTGAATCAGTATAAGCAAACAAAACAAAAAAAGATTTCTTTCAGGAATTCTAAACTATCTCACATGCATGCAACGAGAAATGCCGTGCTTTTCCCTCTACTTGATCACCATATATGTATAAATATTTAACTATATACACTAAAAGGGCGATGATGTTTGCCATCATATAAAAAAAAAAAAATAATTTAAGACAAAAGAATTTTAATTTAGAAAAAAAACAAAAACAAAAAACTAAAGTTAATAATAATAAAATTATGTACAAGGTGTAAGAGAAATGGTTTGTTTTTTTTTTTTTGAAATTTATTTTTTTATAGTTTTAAACAAAAGGAATGTTAATTCTTTTTTTTTTTTTTCCTTTACATTTTGTTGTTTCTTAGCTCTAGTATATGAATGTACCCGCATAGCAAGTAGTATTAATGTTTTCTCATTTTTTTAATACAAAAACACACAAATATACACTGCATATACAAAAACTAAGCATTAGCAAAAAAAAAACAAAGAGAAAATAAAAACAAAAAATGCGTTTAAAACGGAACTGTTAGATAAATATGAAACAGAAAATAATAATAAAAATATATACATATATAAAGTGAATAAATATACATATATAAACAAAAAAAAAAACAAAGTAATAAATGTATAGCTAAACTTATATATGTGTTTGACGATAAATTTATATATACGAGTATGAAACCCTAATTTATCTTTCCGAAAATAAAATATAATAATAATGTGACGCTTAGTGCTTGTCTGTAAAATCTATATATACTTTCACACGTGCTTATTTGTATGTTTCCATATTTTTTACTGTACGTATTCTTTGTTAAGCAGTGTAAAAAAAAAAATACATATAAAGTATTTTCATGTCTCCTGCAATGCTTGTAATAGTGCCATACAAACTTTATACTTATATTTAACAAAAAAAAAACAAAAACAAAATGCTGCATTCTATGTACTCAACTACATCAACTAAATTAAGATATATAGACTGGACAAACAATGGCAAACTCATTCGACAATTTCATATATCTATATGTATATTTCCTGTAGATTGTGTTTTGTTTTTTTTTTCTGTTTGTAAGAAAACAACACGCATACATACATAGTAAAACCTAAATATCATGTAAATATTTCGTTGTTTAATGGTAATGGTAGGTAGACTTTGGAACACATCTACGATATCACGCAAAATTATTATCAACTGTGGTACATTTTATAGTCGTAAAGTTGATAAAAAAAAAAAAAAAAACAAATTACCATAGTAATGTATATGTTGCGGCTCCTCTTCCCACATAGTCCTCTCGAATACAAAAACAAAACAAACAAATTAATAAATATTTTCAATTATGCTTTGACTATGAAAATAGGAGTCATACTCTATCCTTGTATCTAACTCAATTATTAGCTAAGACAACATAAGCAATACCACAAAGAAAATGAAAAAAAAAATTACTATACTACGTGTATGTCCAAATAAAAGCAATAGTATCGGCTATATGAATATATTAATACCAATGCACCATCGGTGGTATACCATATGATACCGTGGATGTGTTAAATTAAACAAATTTCCCTAACTTATTTCCTGTCTAAGTATATATAGCTTCTATTTAGTATACGTTTTGTGTTCGTACTTTAGAATCGTTATTGTAGTATGCCTGGCTTGTTAGTTTGGGAGTACGCAACTTAAACCAACCTCTGAACGCTGCTTTCCGTCAATACCATACAGCTCCTTCTCATTTTGTACTTTTGAAAGGTTATAGTGCGTCTATATTTGGGGATGAGGTCGTAGGAAAGGGAATCTCACAGGCTAATGTAAAACGCCTACTACTAATCCGTGATCTTCAACTTCACAAGAAACTGCAGGTGGCCATCGTTTTGAGCCAAAAAGAAACTATTCTGTCAAGGAATCTGCTCGGTTTTGGTTTAAAATATTCCAATTCATTGATTTTTAGACCAGGATTACAAAATAGTCTATCGCAGTGAATAGACGAAATAATATCTTCTTTGGGTCTGTGGTTAGTTTTCACAAAACGTACAACAATTTCCAGTGTTTGTCTATTAGTAAGACACTTCCTTTGACCCTTCAATAATCAGGAGCAGGCTTAATGTGCCATTATACAAGAGACAACCTTTAAAAACAAGCAAATGTTTGTCCTTTTGTAAAATACAACTACTAGTTTGTAATGCAAATCTAATAATTTACAAACTTAGTTGAGGAATTCTTGTAAAAACAAATGGTGAAGTAGGTCTACATATTTGTAACACAAAGTAGAACTGCTTGTGGTAGAAGTTTGTAAGTTTAGACGGTTTTTCAGCAGGTTATATGATATTCACTTTGAGTGGGACTCACAAGAATTGAGAGGTTTAACTCAGGGTCCCCTGAATACAGTTCTCCAGGCCACGTTTAGGATGATGAAGGACATAATTTTTAACGAAAAAACGATTAGTAAAAGCGAGAACGTTGGTTGGCCTATTTTGAAATTTTGTTTGAGTTGGGGTGCCCTATTATTCGCAAAAAAAAGGTCACATTTCCTGACATCTTTCTGGACAGAGTGATTGCAAGAGCCCCATTGGAAGAATAAAATCCACATACAACATAAGCACGTTCCTAACAAAACAATCTAACTTAATAAGGAAAACATCGATTGTAAACTACAGGCATTGATTTATTATTAGACTACTCCTATCGCTAGCTACCGGGAGGATGACATATCATAAAATTGTGAAAATTATTATATTTATAAACTATTTCAGTTTAAGTTATACTTATATGTATCTTAGTTCTCTCTGTCGCTATCTATTTCAATTCTAGCTTTTAAACTCTGCTCTGCCATAGGGTATACCTATAATTTTATGAAAGGTACACAACTTACTGCCTTAGAGCACACTCATCGAACACGTTCTCAAATATTAAAAAAAAAAACAAAAATATTATTATATCGCACTAAATATTTATTTAACTATATATTATCTATAAAGCGTATGCAAGGAGAAAGAGAGAGAAAGGGAGGAAGAACAAATATATATAGAGTTGTTTAAGGATCTCTTCTGCGTCTGTAACACAAATAAGATCGCTGTATTGTGTGTGTACATATAACGAAAAAATATACATTCTTCACTCTCTGTGTTTCACCGAAACTATAGCGTAATAATTTCTCTATCTCTCAAAGGTATTATAACCAGATGGATTGGATACAGCATCTGTATTTGTATTCGTATCACCATGAAAATGTATAAAAAAAATATATATATATATGTATGTATAACAAATGCAAAAATGAAAAAGATAATTTAAAAAAAAAAGAATAAAAATAAATATTGTAAAAAGAAAACCGTCCAACTGGTCAAAGCTTAACAAAGAAGTAAATTAATAAAAAAACAAATAAATCAACAAAACAAAAAAAAGAAAAAACCAACAAAACATAAACGTATTTCCACTTTTCTTATACAGGAACGCTTGTTTAGTAGCTGAAAAAAAATTTAAAAAAATTGACGCAAACACAAGTAAAAAAAAAACACACACACAAAACACGTAAATCCAAGAAAATAGTTTAAACAAACAAAAAAAAAGGTCTAAAGAGAATTTTTTTTTTATTTAATTTTTTTCTATTATTTAAAGAAAACTAAACAAATTGCAAAGAATTTACTGATTTGTCATGATGTGGCGCAATTATGTTATTCAAACAAATAAATATAATTAATGTTAGCAACCAAAAAATGAAGTCAAGTCTTTATTTAACAAAAAACAAAACAAACCAAGAACTTAGGAAGACTTGGCGGAGATATAACACAAAAGAAAGAAAAAGTGTACTAGCTACTAATGTTTTATGTATCTTCTATTATTTGTATCTTATTTCGAATGCATGTTTAAGAAATATCAATGGTTTAGTGTAGATGTTGTCCTTTTTCGGTTTTGTATGTACTCGTATGGTATGCTTCTTTCTATAAATTATTCAGAGCGTCTGAGAGCTTGTTTGCACTTGTACCGTTTTAGAAGCAACTCGCAAGAGAAACCCAATCTGGGAGCACCTAGGTTCGCTTTTACTATAAACTATTCAGAGCGTCTGAGAGCTTGTTTGCACTTGTACTGCTTTAAAACCCGGACCATCACATTGAAGTTGGTATATAGCCATCGTTTAAGGCCAACAAAACTCTCGCCCAGAAGCAACTCGCAAGAGAAACCCAATCTGGGAGCACCTATGTTCACTTTTACCATTATAATTACTGTCGTCCAAGACGATCTTTCCTGAATCACATGAACAATAAGGGCACGCACCATTCCTGCATTTACAATTATGAATCTACAAATAGTTAATAGAAAGAAATTTGAAAAAGTTATACCCACATCTTCTGTAGGACTGCACTAAACTCTATCGATTAGTAAAATATTACTTCTGCTGCTTCATAGGCCACGAAGTGATTTAAGAGAAACTAGAATCATTGCTACTCTTTAAGTAAGTCATCAATGTTGTACTAAAAATCAGGCTTGTAGTGTAAATGTACATTATTGCTTTTAACTTTATTTTGCATTTTTGTTTTTTTAAAAAAAGTTCTTTAACCAAATGCCACAAACCTATAATTTTATATCTGTGTCCATATGTTTATAGTTTTGCTTATCGAACTTGCGTACACACTTTTGCAGTTACATTTGGATAAGTTGCATTATATTTAGTGAAAAAAAAGTAAGTATTTAGTGGCCACGCCCATTTCTACAGACGGATATCTGTAAGCATAACAAAAGTCCTGTCTTTGGTTAGGAAAAAAGGAAATGTTTACAAATTTGATTTACATGATGGCTACATTTTATTAATTTTCAGTGCTTTACGACGTCTACTTGTGAGACCACGCCCCAAAAAGTCAAAGGTTGTCGTATCAAACAGGCTGCAATCTGTTGTTCGATTGCATCCATTTGGCACAAAAAGTAGAGACTTAGCATTTGCCTTGGATCCCGAGACAGGTGAGAGAAAAAGGTTTTTCTTCATATTTGTGTGAGGCATGTCCCACTTCTTCCCACAGTATACACCACGGCTTAAGTGTGTTGTTCTGGATGAATTTTTAGTTCAACTGTGTCAAGCTTCAGGTAAATAAATGGTGGACACAATATTTGTTGATTAAAACAAAAAGGTACGTTCGATCAGTCCTTCACTTTGACCAGAGGTGCATCCTATGTCCTACCTTTCCTTAAAATGCAATTAATAAACAGAAATTCAATCCTCTATTCAATTACACTATTAAACTCACTAAAACTCACCACAGATACTTATCCTTGATCGTATCTTAGGCACGCTTAAGGTGCACCGCTTATTGCTTACTGCTAATTGCATGATTTATCCAAACAAATATATACATATATTATAACATTTAAAGTAAAACTAATTTATATTCGTGTGTGTATACGTTCGAAAGAGAAAGGAGACTTTTTTTTAAGCAATAAACCACAAACCAGTTTGAGCAAACACATTTCCAATGACTATGCGTGGTTTTGTTCCAAATAAATTAAAACAAAGTGATGCAGAAGAAAACAAAACTAAAATAGAGTAAAACGAAGTTAAGTGTAAAACCAAACACCAACCATAAAACAATTTGTAAGACAAAAATAATAATATAAATATTTAAATACGGATAATAATTTTTAAACACAAAACATACTTTGTATAATGGATAAGAATAAAATAAATCGCAATAAATATATTTATAAATCAGCATGTAAGCAGCAGAACAGAAAACTCCACACACAACAAACAACAATACACCAAATAAATATTAAAAGCTATAAGAAAATAAAATAAAACAAAAAAACTCCCATATATGAACAAAAAGGAGCTATATATAGAAATATGTATTTATATAAAATATATCTTTGAAAAAAAAAAGGAATTTCAACTGCAAAAGTATCGCTTTACATGTTCATCGTACCTAAAGTTAAGTATGTAGGCTACACTTAAGCAATCTGAAGCTTATTTGAAGTACATAAGTATAACAAGAAAGCAAATAAAACATTTTATTATATTATAATAGTACCTCATACATATATAAAGCAAAAACATAATGAATAAGTCTGTGAAATCATGTGCAGAGGAATATTTTGTGTTTCTGTCTCCGCCCAAAAGTGTTATGATAACTTTCTTAGACTACAAGAGACGAACAAATCATATTATTGTAAAATGAAATATATATATACCTATATAGATACAGGGTATCTGAATAAAAACAAACAAATGCTTAGCGATTTTAGTAGTGATCTTGCACTGTGCAGGGTGAAAACCGTGTTTGTTGGTTCCTCGGCCCCACCTAAACTTGTTGGTACAACTTAACTAAACGAGGAGTAACCGTGTGCCGTGAGGATTAAGGTCATCATCCTTCACAAAATACATGTCGTTAACCAATAACTCATACAGAGTGATGTGGTGAAGACTGATCCTTATCTAAGGTCTGTCGTTGTCTTACTATTTGGTCTAAATTTTTCTAGTCCCTTGGAAGGAGGTTACTACTCGGTGTTTGTTACCAAACAATCACATGGGTCACACAACTAAGGGATTTTTCCAATAAGGATATACAAATTTAGTATTAAAATACAAAACGGAATAATGGAGATATCGACCGTAAAGGTAAAGTATAGAATTCCATTTTGTTCATGTGATCATCGCGATCAAGTTTGCAGTGATCGATTCCTTGGAGTGAATTTTCCACCACTCTTCCACATACAGTACCTGGCCATAGTATTTGACCCAAGCAAGAACATTTTGCCTTTGGAGATGTATTCCATTGGATTCTTATCGAAATTGTTGGTTTTACAGCTTTTTTTAAATTCAAAAACAATATATTAAGGAGAAGACAAAATTTCGCCCAGTAAGTGCCAGATAAGTGCCCACACACTGAGAGACATGCTCCTACATGATTGAGTGCTGTCCTGGAGGTAAGTGTTGTGATTCCCTCTTAGTAACAACGCTTTTAAGCTCCCAAACGTTCTCTATAGGATTCATATTGGGAGAATCACTTGGTTGTTATGTTTTTGACTACGTGACATGGTGCTACGTCACGCATTAAAATTGGCTTTTCGGCTTTAGGAACGAAAATTGAATTTTTTCTTTGGGTCTAATAATATGGTCAGGTAATGGAAATTCGATTATGAACAGTGTCCACCAAAAAGTAGAAATTTCATTCAAGACACCTGAGTGGCAATTCGTCCTTCAAAGGACGTTCCAAGCATCTGTCGTTATCTTACAAGAGCGTCTCGACGGCCTTTTACATATTACTTGCATGCTTGGGGGACATCTCAGCAGGTCAAAATTAGCAGACATAGTGGGGGAGGTTCGCTTATGATTTGGACGACATTTTGCTTTGCGGGATGTATTAGATCCCAGTGTAGGGAGAATGTCTTAAAAGTGCATATTCCAACAGGATACCACGTTAGTCCCCAACGCAAGGTCCATAAAAAAACTGTTTTGGCAAAACAATAGGTCTGTTCGCATACTCTCCTAAAACAACGAATTTTTACGAAAATCTACAAAAAGTCACCAAATCCTGTGTCAAATTTCTGCGATGTTGGAGCGAGTCAATGGGCTCCGCTATGCTTCTGTTCCCTATTAGTTTTAGAGGCGCGATTTTTTCGCGATTCTGTCCAGCAGGTGCAAAGAGGTCTTAGGAGCACCTGACCAGACATGAGCATTATAGTCTAGCGTGCGGCAGCTGTATGCCTTATATATAGTAGCCTGATCAGGGGGTGAAGAACTTATTGCATCGTTTGAGGTCATTCCAACGCAGATGGTCGTTGACACACATACCAAGAATGGAAAGTTTTTCAATTGTTTGACCAGATGTGCGCCATGTGGCACCATCTTATTGAACCCACACATTATTGATGTCGAGTCCACCCAATTCTGGTCAAAATTAATTTTCCAACATGGCACGATAGCGACCTCCGTTGCCACATCATGTGGGTACTTTTCGAAGATGTAATGGAATCCCTTGAAGCACTACATTTGACGAATATTTTGAGCTTCATCGCTGACGATGATTTTTGAATGAAATTCTGGATTTTCTTCAAAAGGAGAAGTTGTGGCGCTTCAAATGATCAGGGCGCGTCCATTAATGTGATCTTGTAAGGGTGTAGTCCAACTGAGAGATTCCCAATTTTGTCAGCCAAAGATGTCTTGCGCGAAGTTTGTAGATAAACATTCTCTTTTGCTCGATGGTCAATAATAAATGGGGGACATTAAGCTGTGCTAGGTGTGGGTATGATCGTATTCATACCAAGGGCAGTGCTATAAGTCTAAAAGATTTGAATTAGTAAGTATTTTCTTTCGGTTATGCTATTATAAGCCCAAGGCGAAACGATCCGACAGCCCACTTGGACGAAGAAGAAGTGAAGTCACAGGTAACCTATTAAAATATAAATTCTCCAAAGACCGAGTTGGGAACTGACAGTCCACTGAATGAAATGGTGACCTGCAAATACAATAACTAACTTTCGAAGTACTATGAAGTTATGAAGTTTAGGAAAAATGCCTTAAATTCTGATTAGCTGCACAGGAGCTAAGCCTTTGCCATAATCCCAACTCTACTAATGAAAAGCTTTTGATGGTGATATAAAGAAACTGGAGTATTATCGTAGAATGAGCTGGCACTGCTCTTCGTCAAGCATTCATCCAAATTCAAGTTAGTCGACTGAATTTAGTTACCGGAAATACAACAGTTCTTAAGACTTCAATTCACTTGTCAAGCGCGCCTTAAGTGCAATGTCATCGTGCTAAAGCACAATATAGTTGTTACATGCACTTCTCCTAGCATCTAACGCAGACCTAACAGACCGCAGCCATCTGTTGTAATAGGAGTAAATATCTGTACCCGGTTCCGATATGGACTACCATACTCAATCCACGAACCTCTAGCCCATATCCGATCCAAAGTGCTGCCCCCTGCTGGTAGTTTCATGAAACAGAGCGATCGAAGCGCCCTCATCTGCCACACTAGGTACTAATTCATGCAGGAAAAATTCGAACATTGAAAATCCAAACTGGTTTCTGGTCCCAGCGATTACACTACTTGGTTCCAACAGGAGTTAATGAGAAAAGAGACTCAAATCGTTATTTCATCGCGAAACCTAATTTTATCTGTGTCACACGTAAAAGCTTATATTGATTGCACTTTTGGCATTTTTTTAAAGACTGCAACCGGTAAATGCAATTATCTCGCATGCCCCAGTACCATCTATTGGAATTAACTTGGAAATAGAAACCTTTGGAGAGGAATTGAAAGGACTCACTACACTACTTTAGGAGTCAATTTAGACGATTTCCTTGAGATTGTATTTAAAGCATATTTAAAAACATATGTGTACCTCTCGTTCCAGAGTAATCTCACGTACTATCAGAATGGCAAATGGAAATGTTTTGAGTTCTCACCGTTTTTGCTTCTTTAACTTTTTCACAAAGATGGTCATGGCTTGAACACCTTTGCGAAGTAGGGTACGTCGATCTGGCATACTTCTTACACATCAATGTAATATGTCCAGGGCACAATAAGCCTAAGAAAAGTGTATATATTTTCCTACAAAGGTGGAATAAATTCCCATATAGAGGAGACGTCCTTGAAGATTATTTCCTTACAACGTAGTAAAGTATCAAACGTATTTATATTGGAAAATGTAGCAAATTTGATACGATTGTAACCAAATGGAAACACCGTTGCTGAATGTTTTTTGTTTACCATTGGATTTAATTGCAGATTCGATGGCTAGGTGGAGAAATGTCACCGTAAATATGCGACTACACAGAGATTTATCTTGATTACATCTTAATTAGAAGTCTTTTGTGAGTTCGTCCTTGCTGTGTATGCTTTGGGTTAACAAATAGATACCAGATATGTAATACCTATATGCCCCCTGTGTTGCGTTCTAATGACAACAAATATTTCGCCTCCTTTTCGAAGAAAACTCATGGCATTCGACAGTAGTTCAACGTACCGGCAGCTGGTCCACAGTACTAGTAATCGACGTTTCTGATGACTGGAGCCATAGTTTCAAGCATAGTGTGACTCTAATTGGAGGTCTAACATAACTAGAATAGCACTGTAGGAAGCCCTGAAAACATGTCCTGTAGTTCTGCTAAGTTTGAGTTTTCTACACCAGTGGGGCAAGCAGTAATCAACTTGTTTTTTCAGTCAACTCTATGGCATACAATAAATGTGAGTTTCCCCTAAATAGACCCATAGTTTGGGCCCACATATGGGCGTACAAATTCGCGTTGGGGAAGCAAGGTACATTTGAAGCAAGCTGGAGGAACATATCTTTCGATCCTGGTAAATATAAAATCTCTACTTTTGTGGGCGTGGCTGTAATGAACATCTCTTTCTAGTACTTTTCATTGATCCGATGAATAGACCCTCAGGTTTGGGCCTCGTGTGACCTCACGTGGACGAGTAGCTTTGGCAGCATACATTTGCAATACTCTTAATGAACATGACTTTCGATCCCGCATAGTCTCAATATGATATCCTAATGGGTGTGTCTAAACTCGACTTGTGCTAGTAGCCATTTCCGTAGTATCCGATAAATGCGAATTTCACCCAAATCGACCCATAGTTTGGGCCCACATATGGGCGTACAAATTCGCGTTGGGGAAGCAAGGTACATTTGAAGCAAGCTGGAGGAACATATCTTTCGATCCTGGTAAATATAAAATCTCTACTTTTGTGGGCGTGGCTGTAATGAACATCTCTTTCTAGTACTTTTCATTGATCCGATGAATAGACCCTCAGGTTTGGGCCTCGTGTGACCTCACGTGGACGAGTAGCTTTGGCAGCATACATTTGCAATACTCTTAATGAACATGACTTTCGATCCCGCATAGTCTCAATATGATATCCTAATGGGTGTGTCTAAATTCGACTTGTGCTAGTAGCCATTTCCGTAGTATCCGTTAAATGCGAATTTCACCCAAATCGACCCATAGTTTGGGCCCCTGTATAGGCGCATAAGTTCGCGTTGGGGAAGCAAGTTACATTCGAAGCAAGCTGGAAGAACATATCTTTCGATCCTGGTAAATATAAAATCTCTACTTTTGTGGGCGTGGCTGTAATGAACATCTCTTTCTAGTACTTTTCATGGATCCGATGAATAGTCCCTCAGGTTTGGGCCTCGTGTGACCTCACGTGGATGAGTAGCTTCGGCAGCATACATTTGCAATACTCTTAATGAACATGACTTTCGATCCCGCATAGTCTCAATATGATATCCTAATGGGTGTGTCTAAACTCGACTTGTGCTAGTAGCCATTTCCATAGTATCCGATAAATGCGAATTTCACCCAAATCGACCCATAGTTTGGGCCCACATATGGGCGTACAAATTCGCGTTGGGGAAGCAAGGTACATTTGAAGCAAGCTGGAGGAACATATCTTTCGATCCTGGTAAATATAAAATCTCTACTTTTGTGGGCGTGGCTGTAATGAACATCTCTTTCTAGTACTTTTCATTGATCCGATGAATAGACCCTCAGGTTTGGGCCTCGTGTGACCTCACGTGGACGAGTAGCTTTGGCAGCATACATTTGCAATACTTTTAATGAACATGACTTTCGATCCCGCATAGTCTCAATATGATATCCTAATGGGTGTGTCTAAACTCGACTTGTGCTAGTAGCCATTTCCGTAGTATCCGATAAATGCGAATTTCACCCAAATCGACCCATAGTTTGGGCCCACATATGGGCGTACAAATTCGCGTTGGGGAAGCAAGTTACATTCGAAGCAAGCTGGAGGAACATATCTTTCGATCCTGGTAAATATAAAATCTCTATTTTTGTGGGCGTGGCTGTAATGAACATCTCTTTCTAGTACTTTTCATGGATCCGATGAATAGTCCCTCAGGTTTGGGCCTCGTGTGACCTCACGTGGATGAGTAGCTTCGGCAGCATACATTTGCAATACTCTTAATGAACATGACTTTCGATCCCGCATAGTCTCAATATGATATCCTAATGGGTGTGTCTAAACTCGACTTGTGCTAGTAGCCATTTCCATAGTATCCGATAAATGCGAATTTCACCCAAATCGACCCATAGTTTGGGCCCACATATGGGCGTACAAATTCGCGTTGGGGAAGCAAGGTACATTTGAAGCAAGCTGGAGGAACATATCTTTCGATCCTGGTAAATATAAAATCTCTACTTTTGTGGGCGTGGCTGTAATGAACATCTCTTTCTAGTACTTTTCATTGATCCGATGAATAGACCCTCAGGTTTGGGCCTCGTGTGACCTCACGTGGACGAGTAGCTTTGGCAGCATACATTTGCAATACTTTTAATGAACATGACTTTCGATCCCGCATAGTCTCAATATGATATCCTAATGGGTGTGTCTAAACTCGACTTGTGCTAGTAGCCATTTCCGTAGTATCCGATAAATGCGAATTTCACCCAAATCGACCCATAGTTTGGGCCCACATATGGGCGTACAAATTCGCGTTGGGGAAGCAAGTTACATTCGAAGCAAGCTGGAGGAACATATCTTTCGATCCTGGTAAATATAAAATCTCTATTTTTGTGGGCGTGGCTGTAATGAACATCTCTTTCTAGTACTTTTCATGGATCCGATGAATAGACCCTCAGGTTTGGGCCTCGTGTGACCTCACGTGGACGAGTAGCTTTGGCAGCATACATTTGCAATACTCTTAATGAACATGACTTTCGATCCCGCATAGTCTCAATATGATATCCTAATGGGTGTGTCTAAACTCGACTTGTGCTAGTAGCCATTTCCGTAGTATCCGATAAATGCGAATTTCACCCAAATCGACCCATAGTTTGGGCCCACATATGGGCGTACAAATTCGCGTTGGGGAAGCAAGTTACATTCGAAGCAAGCTGGAGGAACATATCTTTCGATCCTGGTAAATATAAAATCTCTATTTTTGTGGGCGTGGCTGTAATGAACATCTCTTTCTAGTACTTTTCATGGATCCGATGAATAGACCCTCAGGTTTGGGCCTCGTGTGACCTCACGTGGATGAGTAGCTTCGGCAGCATACATTTGCAATACTCTTAATGAACATGACTTTCGATCCCGCATAGTCTCAATATGATATCCTAATGGGTGTGTCTAAACTCGACTTGTGCTAGTAGCCATTTCCGTAGTATCCGATAAATGCGAATTTCACCCAAATCGACCCATAGTTTGGGCCCACATATGGGCGTACAAATTCGCGTTGGGGAAGCAAGTTACATTCGAAGCAAGCTGGAGGAACATATCTTTCGATCCTGGTAAATATAAAATCTCTATTTTTGTGGGCGTGGCTGTAATGAACATCTCTTTCTAGTACTTTTCATGGATCCGATGAATAGACCCTCAGGTTTGGGCCTCGTGTGACCTCACGTGGATGAGTAGCTTTGGCAGCATACATTTGCAATACTCTTAATGAACATGACTTTCGATCCCGCATAGTCTCAGTATGATATCCTAATGGGTGTGTCTAAACTCGACTTGTGCTAGTAGCCATTTCCGTAGTATCCGATAAATGCGAATTTCACCCAAATCGACCCATAGTTTGGGCCCACATATGGGCGTTCAAATACGCGTTGGGGAAGCAAGTTACATTCGAAGCAAGCTGGAGGAACATATCTTTCGATCCTGGTAAATATAAAATCTCTATTTTTGTGGGCGTGGCTGTAATGAACATCTCTTTCTAGTACTTTTCATGGATCCGATGAATAGTCCCTCAGGTTTGGGCCTCGTGTGACCTCACGTGGATGAGTAGCTTCGGCAGCATACATTTGCAATACTCTTAATGAACATGACTTTCGATCCCGCATAGTCTCAATATGATATCCTAATGGGTGTGTCTAAACTCGACTTGTGCTAGTAGCCATTTCCATAGTATCCGATAAATGCGAATTTCACCCAAATCGACCCATAGTTTGGGCCCACATATGGGCGTACAAATTCGCGTTGGGGAAGCAAGGTACATTTGAAGCAAGCTGGAGGAACATATCTTTCGATCCTGGTAAATATAAAATCTCTACTTTTGTGGGCGTGGCTGTAATGAACATCTCTTTCTAGTACTTTTCATTGATCCGATGAATAGACCCTCAGGTTTGGGCCTCGTGTGACCTCACGTGGACGAGTAGCTTTGGCAGCATACATTTGCAATACTTTTAATGAACATGACTTTCGATCCCGCATAGTCTCAATATGATATCCTAATGGGTGTGTCTAAACTCGACTTGTGCTAGTAGCCATTTCCGTAGTATCCGATAAATGCGAATTTCACCCAAATCGACCCATAGTTTGGGCCCACATATGGGCGTTCAAATACGCGTTGGGGAAGCAAGTTACATTCGAAGCAAGCTGGAGGAACATATCTTTCGATCCTGGTAAATATAAAATCTCTATTTTTGTGGGCGTGGCTGTAATGAACATCTCTTTCTAGTACTTTTCATGGATCCGATGAATAGACCCTCAGGTTTGGGCCTCGTGTGACCTCACGTGGACGAGTAGCTTTGGCAGCATACATTTGCAATACTCTTAATGAACATGACTTTCGATCCCGCATAGTCTCAATATGATATCCTAATGGGTGTGTCTAAACTCGACTTGTGCTAGTAGCCATTTCCGTAGTATCCGATAAATGCGAATTTCACCCAAATCGACCCATAGTTTGGGCCCACATATGGGCGTACAAATTCGCGTTGGGGAAGCAAGTTACATTCGAAGCAAGCTGGAGGAACATATCTTTCGATCCTGGTAAATATAAAATCTCTATTTTTGTGGGCGTGGCTGTAATGAACATCTCTTTCTAGTACTTTTCATGGATCCGATGAATAGACCCTCAGGTTTGGGCCTCGTGTGACCTCACGTGGATGAGTAGCTTCGGCAGCATACATTTGCAATACTCTTAATGAACATGACTTTCGATCCCGCATAGTCTCAATATGATATCCTAATGGGTGTGTCTAAACTCGACTTGTGCTAGTAGCCATTTCCGTAGTATCCGATAAATGCGAATTTCACCCAAATCGACCCATAGTTTGGGCCCACATATGGGCGTACAAATTCGCGTTGGGGAAGCAAGTTACATTCGAAGCAAGCTGGAGGAACATATCTTTCGATCCTGGTAAATATAAAATCTCTATTTTTGTGGGCGTGGCTGTAATGAACATCTCTTTCTAGTACTTTTCATGGATCCGATGAATAGACCCTCAGGTTTGGGCCTCGTGTGACCTCACGTGGATGAGTAGCTTTGGCAGCATACATTTGCAATACTCTTAATGAACATGACTTTCGATCCCGCATAGTCTCAGTATGATATCCTAATGGGTGTGTCTAAACTCGACTTGTGCTAGTAGCCATTTCCGTAGTATCCGATAAATGCGAATTTCACCCAAATCGACCCATAGTTTGGGCCCACATATGGGCGTTCAAATACGCGTTGGGGAAGCAAGTTACATTCGAAGCAAGCTGGAGGAACATATCTTTCGATCCTGGTAAATATAAAATCTCTATTTTTGTGGGCGTGGCTGTAATGAACATCTCTTTCTAGTACTTTTCATGGATCCGATGAATAGACCCTCAGGTTTGGGCCTCGTGTGACCTCACGTGGACGAGTAGCTTTGGCAGCATACATTTGCAATACTCTTAATGAACATGACTTTCGATCCCGCATAGTCTCAATATGATATCCTAATGGGTGTGTCTAAACTCGACTTGTGCTAGTAGCCATTTCCGTAGTATCCGATAAATGCGAATTTCACCCAAATCGACCCATAGTTTCGGCCCACATATGGGCGTATAAATTCGCGTTGGGAAAGCAAGGTACATTTGAAGCAAGCTGGAGGAACATATCTTTCGATCCTGGTAAATATAAAATCTCTACTTTTGTGGGCGTGGCTGTAATGAACATCTCTTTCTAGTACTTTTCATGGATCCGATGAATAGACCATCAGGTTTGGGCCTCGTGTGACCTCACGTGGATGAGTAGCTTCGGCAGCATACATTTGCAATACTCTTAATGAACATGACTTTCGATCCCGCATAGTCTCAATATGATATCCTAATGGGTGTGTCTAAACTCGACTTGTGCTAGTAGCCATTTCCATAGTATCCGATAAATGCGAATTTCACCCAAATCGACCCATAGTTTGGGCCCACATATGGGCGTTCAAATACGCGTTGGGGAAGCAAGTTACATTCGAAGCAAGCTGGAGGAACATATCTTTCGATCCTGGTAAATATAAAATCTCTATTTTTGTGGGCGTGGCTGTAATGAACATCTCTTTCTAGTACTTTTCACGGATCTGATGAATAGACCCTCAGACTTGGGCCTAGTGTGGTCTCCCCTGGCGGAGCAGCTTCGGCAGCACACGTTTGCAATACTCTTAATGAACATGACTTTCGATCCCGCATAGTCTCAATATGATATCCTAATGGGTGTGTCTAAACTCGACTTGTGCTAGTAGCCATTTCCGTAGTATCCGATAAATGCGAATTTCACCCAAATCGACCCATAGTTTGGGCCCACATATGGGCGTTCAAATACGCGTTGGGGAAGCAAGTTACATTCGAAGCAAGCTGGAAAAACATATCTTTCGATCCTGGTAAATATAAAATCTCTATTTTTGTGGGCGTGGCTGTAATGAACATCTCTTTCTAGTACTTTTCATGGATCCGATGAATAGACCCTCAGGTTTGGGCCTCGTGTGACCTCACGTGGACGAGTAGCTTTGGCAGCATACATTTGCAATACTCTTAATGAACATGACTTTCGATCCCGCATAGTCTCAATATGATATCCTAATGGGTGTGTCTAAACTCGACTTGTGCTAGTAGCCATTTCCGTAGTATCCGATAAATGCGAATTTCACCCAAATCGACCCATAGTTTGGGCCCACATATGGGCGTACAAATTCGCGTTGGGGAAGCAAGTTACATTCGAAGCAAGCTGGAGGAACATATCTTTCGATCCTGGTAAATATAAAATCTCTATTTTTGTGGGCGTGGCGTAATGAACATCTCTTTCTAGTACTTTTCATGGATCCGATGAATAGACCCTCAGGTTTGGGCCTCGTGTGACCTCACGTGGATGAGTAGCTTTGGCAGCATACATTTGCAATACTCTTAATGAACATGACTTTCGATCCCGCATAGTCTCAATATGATATCCTAATGGGTGTGTCTAAACTCGACTTGTGCTAGTAGCCATTTCCGTAGTATCCGATAAATGCGAATTTCACCCAAATCGACCCATAGTTTGGGCCCACATATGGGCGTTCAAATACGCGTTGGGGAAGCAAGTTACATTCGAAGCAAGCTGGAGGAACATATCTTTCGATCCTGGTAAATATAAAATCTCTATTTTTGTGGGCGTGGCTGTAATGAACATCTCTTTCTAGTACTTTTCATGGATCCGATGAATAGACCCTCAGGTTTGGGCCTCGTGTGACCTCACGTGGACGAGTAGCTTTGGCAGCATACATTTGCAATACTCTTAATGAACATGACTTTCGATCCCGCATAGTCTCAATATGATATCCTAATGGGTGTGTCTAAACTCGACTTGTGCTAGTAGCCATTTCCGTAGTATCCGATAAATGCGAATTTCACCCAAATCGACCCATAGTTTGGGCCCACATATGGGCGTACAGATTCGCGTTGGGGAAGCAAGTTACATTCGAAGCAAGCTGGAGGAACATATCTTTCGATCCTGGTAAATATAAAATCTCTATTTTTGTGGGCGTGGCTGTAATGAACATCTCTTTCTAGTACTTTTCATGGATCCGATGAATAGACCCTCAGGTTTGGGCCTCGTGTGACCTCACGTTGGGGAAGCAAGTTACATTCGAAGCAAGCTGGAGGAACATATCTTTCGATCCTGGTAAATATAAAATCTCTATTTTTGTGGGCGTGGCTGTAATGAACATCTCTTTCTAGTACTTTTCATGGATCCGATGAATAGACCCTCAGGTTTGGGCCTCGTGTGACCTCACGTGGACGAGTAGCTTTGGCAGCATACATTTGCAATACTTTTAATGAACATGACTTTCGATCCCGCATAGTCTCAATATGATATCCTAATGGGTGTGTCTAAACTCGACTTGTGCTAGTAGCCATTTCCATAGTATCCGATAAATGCGAATTTCACCCAAATCGACCCATAGTTTGGGCCCACATATGGGCGTACAAATTCGCGTTGGGGAAGCAAGTTGCATTCGAAGCAAGCTGGAAGAACATATCTTTCGATCCTGGTAAATATAAAATCTCTATTTTTGTGGGCGTGGCTGTAATGAACATCTCTTTCTAGTACTTTTCATGGATCTGGTGAATAAACCTTCAGGTTAGGACCACGTGCGATCCCACCTGGATAAGAAATGAAATGAAATAAATATGTATATATTCATGTAGAGGTGTAAGGATAAAACGAAAAAGAAATAAATTTTTTGAGTACTCACCGTTTTTGCTTCTTTAACTTTTTCACAAAGACGGTCATGGCTTGAACACCTTTGCGAAGTAGGTGGCATACTTCTTACACATCAATGTAATATGTCCAGGGCACAATAAGCCTAAGGGAATTTTTTGAGTGAAATTATTTCCCAGTGACAGTGGGTAAAATTCCACCTTTATGTGAGTAGTAACCACGCCCTCATGAAAAGTATTCTACATCCAAAAACTGCTGCAAGAAAATACATGAAGTCCTCGTATCAGATGAGTGAGTAATTTTCCCAAGGTGCGTTACCAACAACGTGAACTAAAAAACCGATTTGGTGGTAAATTACTTCTCAATATTAGTGCGAAACAATTCCATATTAGAAAAGTGTATTTATTTTCCTACAAAGGTGGAATAAATTCCCATATAGAGGAGACGTCCTTGAAGATTATTTCCTTACAACGTAGTAAAGTATCAAACGTATTTATATTGGAAAATGTAGCAAATTTGATACGATTGTAACCAAATGGAAACACCGTTGCTGAATGTTTTTTGTTTACCATTGGATTTAATTGCAGATTCGATGGCTAGGTGGAGAAATGTCACCGTAAATATGCGACTACACAGAGATTTATCTTGATTACATCTTAATTAGAAGTCTTTTGTGAGTTCGTCCTTGCTGTGTATGCTTTGGGTTAACAAATAGATACCAGATATGTAATACCTATATGCCCCCTGTGTTGCGTTCTAATGACAACAAATATTTCGCCTCCTTTTCGAAGAAAACTCATGGCATTCGACAGTAGTTCAACGTACCGGCAGCTGGTCCACAGTACTAGTAATCGACGTTTCTGATGACTGGAGCCATAGTTTCAAGCATAGTGTGACTCTAATTGGAGGTCTAACATAACTAGAATAGCACTGTAGGAAGCCCTGAAAACATGTCCTGTAGTTCTGCTAAGTTTGAGTTTTCTACACCAGTGGGGCAAGCAGTAATCAACTTGTTTTTTCAGTCAACTCTATGGCATACAATAAATGTGAGTTTCCCCTAAATAGACCCATAGTTTGGGCCCACATATGGGCGTACAAATTCGCGTTGGGGAAGCAAGGTACATTTGAAGCAAGCTGGAGGAACATATCTTTCGATCCTGGTAAATATAAAATCTCTACTTTTGTGGGCGTGGCTGTAATGAACATCTCTTTCTAGTACTTTTCATTGATCCGATGAATAGACCCTCAGGTTTGGGCCTCGTGTGACCTCACGTGGACGAGTAGCTTTGGCAGCATACATTTGCAATACTCTTAATGAACATGACTTTCGATCCCGCATAGTCTCAATATGATATCCTAATGGGTGTGTCTAAACTCGACTTGTGCTAGTAGCCATTTCCGTAGTATCCGATAAATGCGAATTTCACCCAAATCGACCCATAGTTTGGGCCCACATATGGGCGTACAAATTCGCGTTGGGGAAGCAAGGTACATTTGAAGCAAGCTGGAGGAACATATCTTTCGATCCTGGTAAATATAAAATCTCTACTTTTGTGGGCGTGGCTGTAATGAACATCTCTTTCTAGTACTTTTCATTGATCCGATGAATAGACCCTCAGGTTTGGGCCTCGTGTGACCTCACGTGGACGAGTAGCTTTGGCAGCATACATTTGCAATACTCTTAATGAACATGACTTTCGATCCCGCATAGTCTCAATATGATATCCTAATGGGTGTGTCTAAACTCGACTTGTGCTAGTAGCCATTTCCATAGTATCCGATAAATGCGAATTTCACCCAAATCGACCCATAGTTTCGGCCCACATATGGGCGTATAAATTCGCGTTGGGAAAGCAAGTTACATTTGAAGCAAGCTGGAAGGAAATATCTTTCGATCCTGGTAAATATAAAATCTCTATTTTTGTAGGCGTGGCTGTAATGAACATCTCTTTCTAGTACTTTTCATGGATCCGATGAATAGACCCTCAGGTTTGGGCCTCGTGTGACCTCACGTGGATGAGTAGCTTTGGCAGCATACATTTGCAATACTCTTAATGAACATGACTTTCGATCCCGCATAGTCTCAATATGATATCCTAATGGGTGTGTCTAAACTCGACTTGTGCTAGTAGCCATTTCCATAGTATCCGATAAATGCGAATTTCACCCAAATCGACCCATAGTTTGGGCCCCTGTATGGGCGCATAAGTTCGCGTTGGGGAAGCAAGTTACATTCGAAGCAAGCTGGAAGAACATATCTTTCGATCCTGGTAAATATAAAATCTCTATTTTTGTGGGCGTGGCTGTAATGAACATCTCTTTCTAGTACTTTTCATGGATCCGATGAATAGACCCTCAGGTTTGGGCCTCGTGTGACCTCACGTGGATGAGTAGCTTCGGCAGCATACATTTGCAATACTCTTAATGAACATGACTTTCGATCCCGCATAGTCTCAATATGATATCCTAATGGGTGTGTCTAAACTCGACTTGTGCTAGTAGCCATTTCCGTAGTATCCGATAAATGCGAATTTCACCCAAATCGACCCATAGTTTGGGCCCACATATGGGCGTACAAATTCGCGTTGGGGAAGCAAGTTACATTCGAAGCAAGCTGGAGGAACATATCTTTCGATCCTGGTAAATATAAAATCTCTATTTTTGTGGGCGTGGCTGTAATGAACATCTCTTTCTAGTACTTTTCATGGATCCGATGAATAGACCCTCAGGTTTGGGCCTCGTGTGACCTCACGTGGATGAGTAGCTTTGGCAGCATACATTTGCAATACTCTTAATGAACATGACTTTCGATCCCGCATAGTCTCAATATGATATCCTAATGGGTGTGTCTAAACTCGACTTGTGCTAGTAGCCATTTCCGTAGTATCCGATAAATGCGAATTTCACCCAAATCGACCCATAGTTTCGGCCTACATATGGGGGTATAAATTCGCGTTGGGAAAGCAAGTTACATTTGAAGCAAGCTGGAAGGAAATATCTTTCGATCCTGGTAAATATAAAATCTCTATTTTTGTGGGCGTGGCTGTAATGAACATCTCTTTCTAGTACTTTTCATGGATCCGATGAATAGTCCCTCAGGTTTGGGCCTCGTGTGACCTCACGTGGATGAGTAGCTTCGGCAGCATACATTTGCAATACTCTTAATGAACATGACTTTCGATCCCGCATAGTCTCAATATGATATCCTAATGGGTGTGTCTAAACTCGACTTGTGCTAGTAGCCATTTCCATAGTATCCGATAAACGCGAATTTCACCCAAATCGACCCATAGTTTGGGCCCACATATGGGCGTACAGATTCGCGTTGGGGAAGCAAGTTACATTCGAAGCAAGCTGGAGGAACATATTTTTGTGGGCGTGGCTGTAATGAACATCTCTTTCTAGTACTTTTCATGGATCTGGTGAATAAACCTTCAGGTTAGGACCACGTGCGATCCCACCTGGATAAGAAATGAAATGAAATAAATATGTATATATTTATGTAGAGGTGTAAGGATAAAACGAAAAAGAAATAAATTTTTTGAGTACTCACCGTTTTTGCTTCTTTAACTTTTTCACAAAGACGGTCATGGCTTGAACACCTTTGCGAAGTAGGGTACGTCGATCTGGCATACTTCTTACACATCAATGTAATATGTCCAGGGCACAATAAGCCTAAGGGAATTTTTTGAGTGAATTTATTTCCCAGTGACAGTGGGTAAAATTCCACCTTTATGTGAGTAGTAACCACGCCCTAATGAAAAGTATTCTACATCCAACAACTGCTGCAAGAAAATACATGAAGTCCTCGTATCAGATGAGTGAGTAATTTTCCCAAGGTGCGTTACCAACAACGTGAACTAAAAAACCGATTTGGTGGTAAATTACTTCTCAATATTAGTGCGAAACAATTCCATATTAGAAAAGTGTATTTATTTTCCTACAAAGGTGGAATAAATTCCCATATAGAGGAGACGTCCTTGAAGACTATTTCCTTACAACGTAGTAAAGTATCAAACGTATTTATATTGGAAAATGTAGCAAATTTGATACGATTGTAACCAAATGGAAACACCGTTGCTGAATGTTTTTTGTTTACCATTGGATTTAATTGCAGATTCGATGGCTAGGTGGAGAAATGTCACCGTAAATATGCGACTACACAGAGATTTATCTTGATTACATCTTAATTAGAAGTCTTTTGTGAGTTCGTCCTTGCTGTGTATGCTTTGGGTTAACAAATAGATACCAGATATGTAATACCTATATGCCCCCTGTGTTGCGTTCTAATGACAACAAATATTTCGCCTCCTTTTCGAAGAAAACTCATGGCATTCGACAGTAGTTCAACGTACCGGCAGCTGGTCCACAGTACTAGTAATCGACGTTTCTGATGACTGGAGCCATAGTTTCAAGCATAGTGTGACTCTAATTGGAGGTCTAACATAACTAGAATAACACTGTAGGAAGCCCTGAAAACATGTCCTGTAGTTCTGATAAGTTTGAGTTTTCTACACCAGTGGGGCAAGCAGTAATCAACTTGTTTTTTCAGTCAACTCTATGGCATACAATAAATGTGAGTTTCCCCTAAATAGACCCATAGTTTGGGCCCACATATGGGCGTACAAATTCGCGTTGGGGAAGCAAGGTACATTTGAAGCAAGCTGGAGGAACATATCTTTCGATCCTGGTAAATATAAAATCTCTACTTTTGTGGGCGTGGCTGTAATGAACATCTCTTTCTAGTACTTTTCATTGATCCGATGAATAGACCCTCAGGTTTGGGCCTCGTGTGACCTCACGTGGACGAGTAGCTTTGGCAGCATACATTTGCAATACTCTTAATGAACATGACTTTCGATCCCGCATAGTCTCAATATGATATCCTAATGGGTGTGTCTAAATTCGACTTGTGCTAGTAGCCATTTCCGTAGTATCCGTTAAATGCGAATTTCACCCAAATCGACCCATAGTTTGGGCCCCTGTATAGGCGCATAAGTTCGCGTTGGGGAAGCAAGTTACATTCGAAGCAAGCTGGAAGAACATATCTTTCGATCCTGGTAAATATAAAATCTCTACTTTTGTGGGCGTGGCTGTAATGAACATCTCTTTCTAGTACTTTTCATGGATCCGATGAATAGTCCCTCAGGTTTGGGCCTCGTGTGACCTCACGTGGATGAGTAGCTTCGGCAGCATACATTTGCAATACTCTTAATGAACATGACTTTCGATCCCGCATAGTCTCAATATGATATCCTAATGGGTGTGTCTAAACTCGACTTGTGCTAGTAGCCATTTCCATAGTATCCGATAAACGCGAATTTCACCCAAATCGACCCATAGTTTGGGCCCACATATGGGCGTACAGATTCGCGTTGGGGAAGCAAGTTACATTCGAAGCAAGCTGGAGGAACATATCTTTCGATCCTGGTAAATATAAAATCTCTATTTTTGTGGGCGTGGCTGTAATGAACATCTCTTTCTAGTACTTTTCATGGATCCGATGAATAGACCCTCAGGTTTGGGCCTCGTGTGACCTCACGTGGATGAGTAGCTTTGGCAGCATACATTTGCAATACTCTTAATGAACATGACTTTCGATCCCGCATAGTCTCAATATGATATCCTAATGGGTGTGTCTAAACTCGACTTGTGCTAGTAGCCATTTCCGTAGTATCCGATAAATGCGAATTTCACCCAAATCGACCCATAGTTTCGGCCTACATATGGGCGTATAAATTCGCGTTGGGAAAGCAAGTTACATTTGAAGCAAGCTGGAAGGAAATATCTTTCGATCCTGGTAAATATAAAATCTCTATTTTTGTGGGCGTGGCTGTAATGAACATCTCTTTCTAGTACTTTTCATGGATCCGATGAATAGACCCTCAGGTTTGGGCCTCGTGTGACCTCACGTGGATGAGTAGCTTTGGCAGCATACATTTGCAATACTCTTAATGAACATGACTTTCGATCCCGCATAGTCTCAATATGATATCCTAATGGGTGTGTCTAAACTCGACTTGTGCTAGTAGCCATTTCCGTAGTATCCGATAAATGCGAATTTCACCCAAATCGACCCATAGTTTCGGCCTACATATGGGGGTATAAATTCGCGTTGGGAAAGCAAGTTACATTTGAAGCAAGCTGGAAGGAAATATCTTTCGATCCTGGTAAATATAAAATCTCTATTTTTGTGGGCGTGGCTGTAATGAACATCTCTTTCTAGTACTTTTCATGGATCCGATGAATAGTCCCTCAGGTTTGGGCCTCGTGTGACCTCACGTGGATGAGTAGCTTCGGCAGCATACATTTGCAATACTCTTAATGAACATGACTTTCGATCCCGCATAGTCTCAATATGATATCCTAATGGGTGTGTCTAAACTCGACTTGTGCTAGTAGCCATTTCCATAGTATCCGATAAACGCGAATTTCACCCAAATCGACCCATAGTTTGGGCCCACATATGGGCGTACAGATTCGCGTTGGGGAAGCAAGTTACATTCGAAGCAAGCTGGAGGAACATATTTTTGTGGGCGTGGCTGTAATGAACATCTCTTTCTAGTACTTTTCATGGATCTGGTGAATAAACCTTCAGGTTAGGACCACGTGCGATCCCACCTGGATAAGAAATGAAATGAAATAAATATGTATATATTTATGTAGAGGTGTAAGGATAAAACGAAAAAGAAATAAATTTTTTGAGTACTCACCGTTTTTGCTTCTTTAACTTTTTCACAAAGACGGTCATGGCTTGAACACCTTTGCGAAGTAGGGTACGTCGATCTGGCATACTTCTTACACATCAATGTAATATGTCCAGGGCACAATAAGCCTAAGGGAATTTTTTGAGTGAATTTATTTCCCAGTGACAGTGGGTAAAATTCCACCTTTATGTGAGTAGTAACCACGCCCTAATGAAAAGTATTCTACATCCAACAACTGCTGCAAGAAAATACATGAAGTCCTCGTATCAGATGAGTGAGTAATTTTCCCAAGGTGCGTTACCAACAACGTGAACTAAAAAACCGATTTGGTGGTAAATTACTTCTCAATATTAGTGCGAAACAATTCCATATTAGAAAAGTGTATTTATTTTCCTACAAAGGTGGAATAAATTCCCATATAGAGGAGACGTCCTTGAAGACTATTTCCTTACAACGTAGTAAAGTATCAAACGTATTTATATTGGAAAATGTAGCAAATTTGATACGATTGTAACCAAATGGAAACACCGTTGCTGAATGTTTTTTGTTTACCATTGGATTTAATTGCAGATTCGATGGCTAGGTGGAGAAATGTCACCGTAAATATGCGACTACACAGAGATTTATCTTGATTACATCTTAATTAGAAGTCTTTTGTGAGTTCGTCCTTGCTGTGTATGCTTTGGGTTAACAAATAGATACCAGATATGTAATACCTATATGCCCCCTGTGTTGCGTTCTAATGACAACAAATATTTCGCCTCCTTTTCGAAGAAAACTCATGGCATTCGACAGTAGTTCAACGTACCGGCAGCTGGTCCACAGTACTAGTAATCGACGTTTCTGATGACTGGAGCCATAGTTTCAAGCATAGTGTGACTCTAATTGGAGGTCTAACATAACTAGAATAACACTGTAGGAAGCCCTGAAAACATGTCCTGTAGTTCTGATAAGTTTGAGTTTTCTACACCAGTGGGGCAAGCAGTAATCAACTTGTTTTTTCAGTCAACTCTATGGCATACAATAAATGTGAGTTTCCCCTAAATAGACCCATAGTTTGGGCCCACATATGGGCGTACAAATTCGCGTTGGGGAAGCAAGGTACATTTGAAGCAAGCTGGAGGAACATATCTTTCGATCCTGGTAAATATAAAATCTCTACTTTTGTGGGCGTGGCTGTAATGAACATCTCTTTCTAGTACTTTTCATTGATCCGATGAATAGACCCTCAGGTTTGGGCCTCGTGTGACCTCACGTGGACGAGTAGCTTTGGCAGCATACATTTGCAATACTCTTAATGAACATGACTTTCGATCCCGCATAGTCTCAATATGATATCCTAATGGGTGTGTCTAAACTCGACTTGTGCTAGTAGCCATTTCCGTAGTATCCGATAAATGCGAATTTCACCCAAATCGACCCATAGTTTCGGCCCACATATGGGCGCATAAATTCGCGTTGGGAAAGCAAGTTACATTTGAAGCAAGCTGGAAGGAAATATCTTTCGATCCTGGTAAATATAAAATCTCTATTTTTGTAGGCGTGGCTGTAATGAACATCTCTTTCTAGTACTTTTCATGGATCCGATGAATAGACCCTCAGGTTTGGGCCTCGTGTGACCTCACGTGGATGAGTAGCTTTGGCAGCATACATTTGCAATACTCTTAATGAACATGACTTTCGATCCCGCATAGTCTCAATATGATATCCTAATGGGTGTGTCTAAACTCGACTTGTGCTAGTAGCCATTTCCATAGTATCCGATAAATGCGAATTTCACCCAAATCGACCCATAGTTTGGGCCCCTGTATGGGCGCATAAGTTCGCGTTGGGGAAGCAAGTTACATTCGAAGCAAGCTGGAAGGAAATATCTTTCGATCCTGGTAAATATAAAATCTCTATTTTTGTAGGCGTGGCTGTAATGAACATCTCTTTCTAGTACTTTTCATGGATCCGATGAATAGACCCTCAGGTTTGGGCCTCGTGTGACCTCACGTGGATGAGTAGCTTTGGCAGCATACATTTGCAATACTCTTAATGAACATGACTTTCGATCCCGCATAGTCTCAATATGATATCCTAATGGGTGTGTCTAAACTCGACTTGTGCTAGTAGCCATTTCCATAGTATCCGATAAATGCGAATTTCACCCAAATCGACCCATAGTTTGGGCCCCTGTATGGGCGCATAAGTTCGCGTTGGGGAAGCAAGTTACATTCGAAGCAAGCTGGAAGAACATATCTTTCGATCCTGGTAAATATAAAATCTCTATTTTTGTGGGCGTGGCTGTAATGAACATCTCTTTCTAGTACTTTTCATGGATCCGATGAATAGACCCTCAGGTTTGGGCCTCGTGTGACCTCACGTGGATGAGTAGCTTCGGCAGCATACATTTGCAATACTCTTAATGAACATGACTTTCGATCCCGCATAGTCTCAATATGATATCCTAATGGGTGTGTCTAAACTCGACTTGTGCTAGTAGCCATTTCCGTAGTATCCGATAAATGCGAATTTCACCCAAATCGACCCATAGTTTCGGCCCACATATGGGCGCATAAATTCGCGTTGGGAAAGCAAGTTACATTTGAAGCAAGCTGGAAGGAAATATCTTTCGATCCTGGTAAATATAAAATCTCTATTTTTGTAGGCGTGGCTGTAATGAACATCTCTTTCTAGTACTTTTCATGGATCCGATGAATAGACCCTCAGGTTTGGGCCTCGTGTGACCTCACGTGGATGAGTAGCTTTGGCAGCATACATTTGCAATACTCTTAATGAACATGACTTTCGATCCCGCATAGTCTCAATATGATATCCTAATGGGTGTGTCTAAACTCGACTTGTGCTAGTAGCCATTTCCATAGTATCCGATAAATGCGAATTTCACCCAAATCGACCCATAGTTTGGGCCCCTGTATGGGCGCATAAGTTCGCGTTGGGGAAGCAAGTTACATTCGAAGCAAGCTGGAAGAACATATCTTTCGATCCTGGTAAATATAAAATCTCTATTTTTGTGGGCGTGGCTGTAATGAACATCTCTTTCTAGTACTTTTCATGGATCCGATGAATAGTCCCTCAGGTTTGGGCCTCGTGTGACCTCACGTGGATGAGTAGCTTCGGCAGCATACATTTGCAATACTCTTAATGAACATGACTTTCGATCCCGCATAGTCTCAATATGATATCCTAATGGGTGTGTCTAAACTCGACTTGTGCTAGTAGCCATTTCCATAGTATCCGATAAACGCGAATTTCACCCAAATCGACCCATAGTTTGGGCCCACATATGGGCGTACAGATTCGCGTTGGGGAAGCAAGTTACATTCGAAGCAAGCTGGAGGAACATATTTTTGTGGGCGTGGCTGTAATGAACATCTCTTTCTAGTACTTTTCATGGATCTGGTGAATAAACCTTCAGGTTAGGACCACGTGCGATCCCACCTGGATAAGAAATGAAATGAAATAAATATGTATATATTTATGTAGAGGTGTAAGGATAAAACGAAAAAGAAATAAATTTTTTGAGTACTCACCGTTTTTGCTTCTTTAACTTTTTCACAAAGACGGTCATGGCTTGAACACCTTTGCGAAGTAGGGTACGTCGATCTGGCATACTTCTTACACATCAATGTAATATGTCCAGGGCACAATAAGCCTAAGGGAATTTTTTGAGTGAATTTATTTCCCAGTGACAGTGGGTAAAATTCCACCTTTATGTGAGTAGTAACCACGCCCTAATGAAAAGTATTCTACATCCAACAACTGCTGCAAGAAAATACATGAAGTCCTCGTATCAGATGAGTGAGTAATTTTCCCAAGGTGCGTTACCAACAACGTGAACTAAAAAACCGATTTGGTGGTAAATTACTTCTCAATATTAGTGCGAAACAATTCCATATTAGAAAAGTGTATTTATTTTCCTACAAAGGTGGAATAAATTCCCATATAGAGGAGACGTCCTTGAAGACTATTTCCTTACAACGTAGTAAAGTATCAAACGTATTTATATTGGAAAATGTAGCAAATTTGATACGATTGTAACCAAATGGAAACACCGTTGCTGAATGTTTTTTGTTTACCATTGGATTTAATTGCAGATTCGATGGCTAGGTGGAGAAATGTCACCGTAAATATGCGACTACACAGAGATTTATCTTGATTACATCTTAATTAGAAGTCTTTTGTGAGTTCGTCCTTGCTGTGTATGCTTTGGGTTAACAAATAGATACCAGATATGTAATACCTATATGCCCCCTGTGTTGCGTTCTAATGACAACAAATATTTCGCCTCCTTTTCGAAGAAAACTCATGGCATTCGACAGTAGTTCAACGTACCGGCAGCTGGTCCACAGTACTAGTAATCGACGTTTCTGATGACTGGAGCCATAGTTTCAAGCATAGTGTGACTCTAATTGGAGGTCTAACATAACTAGAATAACACTGTAGGAAGCCCTGAAAACATGTCCTGTAGTTCTGATAAGTTTGAGTTTTCTACACCAGTGGGGCAAGCAGTAATCAACTTGTTTTTTCAGTCAACTCTATGGCATACAATAAATGTGAGTTTCCCCTAAATAGACCCATAGTTTGGGCCCACATATGGGCGTACAAATTCGCGTTGGGGAAGCAAGGTACATTTGAAGCAAGCTGGAGGAACATATCTTTCGATCCTGGTAAATATAAAATCTCTACTTTTGTGGGCGTGGCTGTAATGAACATCTCTTTCTAGTACTTTTCATTGATCCGATGAATAGACCCTCAGGTTTGGGCCTCGTGTGACCTCACGTGGACGAGTAGCTTTGGCAGCATACATTTGCAATACTCTTAATGAACATGACTTTCGATCCCGCATAGTCTCAATATGATATCCTAATGGGTGTGTCTAAACTCGACTTGTGCTAGTAGCCATTTCCGTAGTATCCGATAAATGCGAATTTCACCCAAATCGACCCATAGTTTCGGCCCACATATGGGCGCATAAATTCGCGTTGGGAAAGCAAGTTACATTTGAAGCAAGCTGGAAGGAAATATCTTTCGATCCTGGTAAATATAAAATCTCTATTTTTGTAGGCGTGGCTGTAATGAACATCTCTTTCTAGTACTTTTCATGGATCCGATGAATAGACCCTCAGGTTTGGGCCTCGTGTGACCTCACGTGGATGAGTAGCTTTGGCAGCATACATTTGCAATACTCTTAATGAACATGACTTTCGATCCCGCATAGTCTCAATATGATATCCTAATGGGTGTGTCTAAACTCGACTTGTGCTAGTAGCCATTTCCATAGTATCCGATAAATGCGAATTTCACCCAAATCGACCCATAGTTTGGGCCCCTGTATGGGCGCATAAGTTCGCGTTGGGGAAGCAAGTTACATTCGAAGCAAGCTGGAAGGAAATATCTTTCGATCCTGGTAAATATAAAATCTCTATTTTTGTAGGCGTGGCTGTAATGAACATCTCTTTCTAGTACTTTTCATGGATCCGATGAATAGACCCTCAGGTTTGGGCCTCGTGTGACCTCACGTGGATGAGTAGCTTTGGCAGCATACATTTGCAATACTCTTAATGAACATGACTTTCGATCCCGCATAGTCTCAATATGATATCCTAATGGGTGTGTCTAAACTCGACTTGTGCTAGTAGCCATTTCCATAGTATCCGATAAATGCGAATTTCACCCAAATCGACCCATAGTTTGGGCCCCTGTATGGGCGCATAAGTTCGCGTTGGGGAAGCAAGTTACATTCGAAGCAAGCTGGAAGAACATATCTTTCGATCCTGGTAAATATAAAATCTCTATTTTTGTGGGCGTGGCTGTAATGAACATCTCTTTCTAGTACTTTTCATGGATCCGATGAATAGACCCTCAGGTTTGGGCCTCGTGTGACCTCACGTGGATGAGTAGCTTCGGCAGCATACATTTGCAATACTCTTAATGAACATGACTTTCGATCCCGCATAGTCTCAATATGATATCCTAATGGGTGTGTCTAAACTCGACTTGTGCTAGTAGCCATTTCCGTAGTATCCGATAAATGCGAATTTCACCCAAATCGACCCATAGTTTCGGCCCACATATGGGCGCATAAATTCGCGTTGGGAAAGCAAGTTACATTTGAAGCAAGCTGGAAGGAAATATCTTTCGATCCTGGTAAATATAAAATCTCTATTTTTGTAGGCGTGGCTGTAATGAACATCTCTTTCTAGTACTTTTCATGGATCCGATGAATAGACCCTCAGGTTTGGGCCTCGTGTGACCTCACGTGGATGAGTAGCTTTGGCAGCATACATTTGCAATACTCTTAATGAACATGACTTTCGATCCCGCATAGTCTCAATATGATATCCTAATGGGTGTGTCTAAACTCGACTTGTGCTAGTAGCCATTTCCATAGTATCCGATAAATGCGAATTTCACCCAAATCGACCCATAGTTTGGGCCCCTGTATGGGCGCATAAGTTCGCGTTGGGGAAGCAAGTTACATTCGAAGCAAGCTGGAAGAACATATCTTTCGATCCTGGTAAATATAAAATCTCTATTTTTGTGGGCGTGGCTGTAATGAACATCTCTTTCTAGTACTTTTCATGGATCCGATGAATAGTCCCTCAGGTTTGGGCCTCGTGTGACCTCACGTGGATGAGTAGCTTCGGCAGCATACATTTGCAATACTCTTAATGAACATGACTTTCGATCCCGCATAGTCTCAATATGATATCCTAATGGGTGTGTCTAAACTCGACTTGTGCTAGTAGCCATTTCCATAGTATCCGATAAACGCGAATTTCACCCAAATCGACCCATAGTTTGGGCCCACATATGGGCGTACAGATTCGCGTTGGGGAAGCAAGTTACATTCGAAGCAAGCTGGAGGAACATATTTTTGTGGGCGTGGCTGTAATGAACATCTCTTTCTAGTACTTTTCATGGATCTGGTGAATAAACCTTCAGGTTAGGACCACGTGCGATCCCACCTGGATAAGAAATGAAATGAAATAAATATGTATATATTTATGTAGAGGTGTAAGGATAAAACGAAAAAGAAATAAATTTTTTGAGTACTCACCGTTTTTGCTTCTTTAACTTTTTCACAAAGACGGTCATGGCTTGAACACCTTTGCGAAGTAGGGTACGTCGATCTGGCATACTTCTTACACATCAATGTAATATGTCCAGGGCACAATAAGCCTAAGGGAATTTTTTGAGTGAATTTATTTCCCAGTGACAGTGGGTAAAATTCCACCTTTATGTGAGTAGTAACCACGCCCTAATGAAAAGTATTCTACATCCAACAACTGCTGCAAGAAAATACATGAAGTCCTCGTATCAGATGAGTGAGTAATTTTCCCAAGGTGCGTTACCAACAACGTGAACTAAAAAACCGATTTGGTGGTAAATTACTTCTCAATATTAGTGCGAAACAATTCCATATTAGAAAAGTGTATTTATTTTCCTACAAAGGTGGAATAAATTCCCATATAGAGGAGACGTCCTTGAAGACTATTTCCTTACAACGTAGTAAAGTATCAAACGTATTTATATTGGAAAATGTAGCAAATTTGATACGATTGTAACCAAATGGAAACACCGTTGCTGAATGTTTTTTGTTTACCATTGGATTTAATTGCAGATTCGATGGCTAGGTGGAGAAATGTCACCGTAAATATGCGACTACACAGAGATTTATCTTGATTACATCTTAATTAGAAGTCTTTTGTGAGTTCGTCCTTGCTGTGTATGCTTTGGGTTAACAAATAGATACCAGATATGTAATACCTATATGCCCCCTGTGTTGCGTTCTAATGACAACAAATATTTCGCCTCCTTTTCGAAGAAAACTCATGGCATTCGACAGTAGTTCAACGTACCGGCAGCTGGTCCACAGTACTAGTAATCGACGTTTCTGATGACTGGAGCCATAGTTTCAAGCATAGTGTGACTCTAATTGGAGGTCTAACATAACTAGAATAACACTGTAGGAAGCCCTGAAAACATGTCCTGTAGTTCTGATAAGTTTGAGTTTTCTACACCAGTGGGGCAAGCAGTAATCAACTTGTTTTTTCAGTCAACTCTATGGCATACAATAAATGTGAGTTTCCCCTAAATAGACCCATAGTTTGGGCCCACATATGGGCGTACAAATTCGCGTTGGGGAAGCAAGGTACATTTGAAGCAAGCTGGAGGAACATATCTTTCGATCCTGGTAAATATAAAATCTCTACTTTTGTGGGCGTGGCTGTAATGAACATCTCTTTCTAGTACTTTTCATTGATCCGATGAATAGACCCTCAGGTTTGGGCCTCGTGTGACCTCACGTGGACGAGTAGCTTTGGCAGCATACATTTGCAATACTCTTAATGAACATGACTTTCGATCCCGCATAGTCTCAATATGATATCCTAATGGGTGTGTCTAAACTCGACTTGTGCTAGTAGCCATTTCCGTAGTATCCGATAAATGCGAATTTCACCCAAATCGACCCATAGTTTCGGCCCACATATGGGCGCATAAATTCGCGTTGGGAAAGCAAGTTACATTTGAAGCAAGCTGGAAGGAAATATCTTTCGATCCTGGTAAATATAAAATCTCTATTTTTGTAGGCGTGGCTGTAATGAACATCTCTTTCTAGTACTTTTCATGGATCCGATGAATAGACCCTCAGGTTTGGGCCTCGTGTGACCTCACGTGGATGAGTAGCTTTGGCAGCATACATTTGCAATACTCTTAATGAACATGACTTTCGATCCCGCATAGTCTCAATATGATATCCTAATGGGTGTGTCTAAACTCGACTTGTGCTAGTAGCCATTTCCATAGTATCCGATAAATGCGAATTTCACCCAAATCGACCCATAGTTTGGGCCCCTGTATGGGCGCATAAGTTCGCGTTGGGGAAGCAAGTTACATTCGAAGCAAGCTGGAAGAACATATCTTTCGATCCTGGTAAATATAAAATCTCTATTTTTGTGGGCGTGGCTGTAATGAACATCTCTTTCTAGTACTTTTCATGGATCCGATGAATAGACCCTCAGGTTTGGGCCTCGTGTGACCTCACGTGGATGAGTAGCTTCGGCAGCATACATTTGCAATACTCTTAATGAACATGACTTTCGATCCCGCATAGTCTCAATATGATATCCTAATGGGTGTGTCTAAACTCGACTTGTGCTAGTAGCCATTTCCGTAGTATCCGATAAATGCGAATTTCACCCAAATCGACCCATAGTTTGGGCCCACATATGGGCGTACAAATTCGCGTTGGGGAAGCAAGTTACATTCGAAGCAAGCTGGAGGAACATATCTTTCGATCCTGGTAAATATAAAATCTCTATTTTTGTGGGCGTGGCTGTAATGAACATCTCTTTCTAGTACTTTTCATGGATCCGATGAATAGACCCTCAGGTTTGGGCCTCGTGTGACCTCACGTGGATGAGTAGCTTTGGCAGCATACATTTGCAATACTCTTAATGAACATGACTTTCGATCCCGCATAGTCTCAATATGATATCCTAATGGGTGTGTCTAAACTCGACTTGTGCTAGTAGCCATTTCCATAGTATCCGATAAATGCGAATTTCACCCAAATCGACCCATAGTTTCGGCCCACATATGGGCGTATAAATTCGCGTTGGGAAAGCAAGTTACATTTGAAGCAAGCTGGAAGGAAATATCTTTCGATCCTGGTAAATATAAAATCTCTATTTTTGTAGGCGTGGCTGTAATGAACATCTCTTTCTAGTACTTTTCATGGATCCGATGAATAGACCCTCAGGTTTGGGCCTCGTGTGACCTCACGTGGACGAGTAGCTTTGGCAGCATACATTTGCAATACTCTTAATGAACATGACTTTCGATCCCGCATAGTCTCAATATGATATCCTTATGGGTGTGTCTAAAATCGACTTGTGCTAGTAGCCATTTCCATAGTATCCGATAAATGCGAATTTCACCCAAATCGACCCATAGTTTCGGCTCACATATGGGCGTATAAATTCGCGTTGGGAAAGCAAGTTACATTTGAAGCAAGCTGGAAGGAAATATCTTTCGATCCTGGTAAATATAAAATCTCTATTTTTGTAGGCGTGGCTGTAATGAACATCTCTTTCTAGTACTTTTCATGGATCCGATGAATAGAACCTCAGGTTTGGGCCTCGTGTGACCTCACGTGGATGAGTAGCTTTGGCAGCATACATTTGCAATACTCTTAATAAACATGACTTTCGATCCCGCATATTCTCAATATGATATCCTTATGGGTGTGTCTAAAATCGACTTGTGCTAGTAGCCATTTCCATAGTATCCGATAAATGCGAATTTCACCCAAATCGACCCATAGTTTCGGCCCACATATGGGCGTATAAATTCGCGTTGGGAAAGCAAGTTACATTTGAAGCAAGCTGGAAGGAAATATCTTTCGATCCTGGTAAATATAAAATCTCTATTTTTGTAGGCGTGGCTGTAATGAACATCTCTTTCTAGTACTTTTCATGGATCCGATGAATAGACCCTCAGGTTTGGGCCTCGTGTGACCTCACGTGGACGAGTAGCTTTGGCAGCATACATTTGCAATACTCTTAATGAACATGACTTTCGATCCCGCATAGTCTCAATATGATATCCTAATGGGTGTGTCTAAACTCGACTTGTGCTAGTAGCCATTTCCATAGTATCCGATAAACGCGAATTTCACCCAAATCGACTCATAGTTTGGGCCCACATATGGGCGTACAAATTCGCGTTGGGGAAGCAAGTTACATTCGAAGCAAGCTGGAGGAACATATCTTTCGATCCTGGTAAATATAAAATCTCTATTTTTGTGGGCGTGGCTGTAATGAACATCTCTTTCTAGTACTTTTCATGGATCCGATGAATAGACCCTCAGGTTTGGGCCTCGTGTGACCTCACGTGGATGAGTAGCTTTGGCAGCATACATTTGCAATACTCTTAATGAACATGACTTTCGATCCCGCATAGTCTCAGTATGATATCCTAATGGGTGTGTCTAAACTCGACTTGTGCTAGTAGCCATTTCCGTAGTATCCGATAAATGCGAATTTCACCCAAATCGACCCATAGTTTGGGCCCCTGTATGGGCGCATAAGTTCGCGTTGGGGAAGCAAGTTACATTCGAAGCAAGCTGGAAGAACATATCTTTCGATCCTGGTAAATATAAAATCTCTATTTTTGTGGGCGTGGCTGTAATGAACATCTCTTTCTAGTACTTTTCATGGATCCGATGAATAGACCCTCAGGTTTGGGCCTCGTGTGACCTCACGTGGACGAGTAGCTTTGGCAGCATACATTTGCAATACTCTTAATGAACATGACTTTCGATCCCGCATAGTCTCAATATGATATCCTTATGGGTGTGTCTAAACTCGACTTGTGCTAGTAGCCATTTCCATAGTATCCGATAAATGCGAATTTCACCCAAATCGACCCATAGTTTCGGCCCACATATGGGCGTATAAATTCGCGTTGGGAAAGCAAGTTACATTTGAAGCAAGCTGGAAGGAAATATCTTTCGATCCTGGTAAATATAAAATCTCTATTTTTGTAGGCGTGGCTGTAATGAACATCTCTTTCTAGTACTTTTCATGGATCCGATGAATAGACCCTCAGGTTTGGGCCTCGTGTGACCTCACGTGGACGAGTAGCTTTGGCAGCATACATTTGCAATACTCTTAATGAACATGACTTTCGATCCCGCATAGTCTCAATATGATATCCTAATGGGTGTGTCTAAACTCGACTTGTGCTAGTAGCCATTTCCATAGTATCCGATAAATGCGAATTTCACCCAAATCGACCCATAGTTTGGGCCCACATATGGGCGTACAAATTCGCGTTGGGGAAGCAAGTTACATTCGAAGCAAGCTGGAGGAACATATCTTTCGATCCTGGTAAATATAAAATCTCTATTTTTGTGGGCGTGGCTGTAATGAACATCTCTTTCTAGTACTTTTCATGGATCTGGTGAATAAACCTTCAGGTTAGGACCACGTGCGATCCCACCTGGATAAGAAATGAAATGAAATAAATATGTATATATTTATGTAGAGGTGTAAGGATAAAACGAAAAAGAAATAAATTTTTTGAGTACTCACCGTTTTTGCTTCTTTAACTTTTTCACAAAGACGGTCATGGCTTGAACACCTTTGCGAAGTAGGGTACGTCGATCTGGCATACTTCTTACACATCAATGTAATATGTCCAGGGCACAATAAGCCTAAGGGAATTTTTTGAGTGAATTTATTTCCCAGTGACAGTGGGTAAAATTCCACCTTTATGTGAGTAGTAACCACGCCCTAATGAAAAGTATTCTACATCCAACAACTGCTGCAAGAAAATACATGAAGTCCTCGTATCAGATGAGTGAGTAATTTTCCCAAGGTGCGTTACCAACAACGTGAACTAAAAAACCGATTTGGTGGTAAATTACTTCTCAATATTAGTGCGAAACAATTCCATATTAGAAAAGTGTATTTATTTTCCTACAAAGGTGGAATAAATTCCCATATAGAGGAGACGTCCTTGAAGACTATTTCCTTACAACGTAGTAAAGTATCAAACGTATTTATATTGGAAAATGTAGCAAATTTGATACGATTGTAACCAAATGGAAACACCGTTGCTGAATGTTTTTTGTTTACCATTGGATTTAATTGCAGATTCGATGGCTAGGTGGAGAAATGTCACCGTAAATATGCGACTACACAGAGATTTATCTTGATTACATCTTAATTAGAAGTCTTTTGTGAGTTCGTCCTTGCTATGTATGCTTTGGGTTAACAAATAGATACCAGATATGTAATACCTATATGCCCCCTGTGTTGCGTTCTAATGACAACAAATATTTCGCCTCCTTTTCGAAGAAAACTCATGGCATTCGACAGTAGTTCAACGTACCGGCAGCTGGTCCACAGTACTAGTAATCGACGTTTCTGATGACTGGAGCCATAGTTTCAAGCATAGTGTGACTCTAATTGGAGGTCTAACATAACTAGAATAGCACTGTAGGAAGCCCTGAAAACATGTCCTGTAGTTCTGCTAAGTTTGAGTTTTCTACACCAGTGGGGCAAGCAGTAATCAACTTGTTTTTTCAGTCAACTCTATGGCATACAATAAATGTGAGTTTCCCCTAAATAGACCCATAGTTTGGGCCCCTCTATGGGCGCATAAGTTCGCGTTGGGGAAGCAAGTTACATTTGAAGCAAGCTGGAAGGAAATATCTTTCGATCCTGGTAAATATAAAATCTCTATTTTTGTAGGCGTGGCTGTAATGAACATCTCTTTCTAGTACTTTTCATGGATCCGATGAATAGACCCTCAGGTTTGGGCCACGTGTGACCTCACGTGGACGAGTAGCTTTGGCAGCATACATTTGCAATACTCTTAATGAACATGACTTTCGATCCCGCATAGTCTCAATATGATATCCTAATGGGTGTGTCTAAACTCGACTTGTGCTAGTAGCCATTTCCATAGTATCCGATAAATGCGAATTTCACCTAAATCGACCCATAGTTTGGGCCCACATATGGGCGTACAAATTCGCGTTGGGGAAGCAAGTTACATTGGAAGCAAGCTGGAGGAACATATCTTTCGATCCTGGTAAATATAAAATCTCTATTTTTGTGGGCGTGGCTGTAATGATCATCTCTTTCTAGTACTTTTCATGGATCCGATGAATAGACCCTCAGGTTTGGGCCACGTGTGACCTCACGTGGACGAGTAGCTTTGGCAGCATACATTTGCAATACTCTTAATGAACATGACTTTCGATCCCGCATAGTCTCAATATGATATCCTAATGGGTGTGTCTAAACTCGACTTGTGCTAGTAGCCATTTCCATAGTATCCGATAAATGCGAATTTCACCTAAATCGACCCATAGTTTGGGCCCACATATGGGCGTACAAATTCGCGTTGGGGAAGCAAGTTACATTGGAAGCAAGCTGGAGGAACATATCTTTCGATCCTGGTAAATATAAAATCTCTATTTTTGTGGGCGTGGCTGTAATGATCATCTCTTTCTATTACTTTTCATGGATCCGATGAATAGACCCTCAGGTTTGGGCCTCGTGTGACCTCACGTGGACGAGTAGCTTTTGCAGCATAGATTTGCAATACTCTTAATGAACATGACTTTCGATCCCGCATAGTCTCAATATGATATCCTAATGGGTGTGTCTAAACTCGACTTGTGCTAGTAGCCATTTCCGTAGTATCCGATAAATGCGAATTTCACCCAAATCGACCCATAGTTTGGGCCCACATATGGGCGTACAAATTCGCGTTGGGGAAGCAAGTTACATTCGAAGCAAGCTGGAGGAACATATCTTTCGATCCTGGTAAATATAAAATCTCTATTTTTGTGGGCGTGGCTGTAATGAACATCTCTTTCTAGTACTTTTCATTGATCCGATGAATAGACCCTCAGGTTTGGGCCTCGTGTGACCTCACGTGGACGAGTAGCTTTGGCAGCATACATTTGCAATACTCTTAATGAACATGACTTTCGATCCCGCATAGTCTCAATATGATATCCTAATGGGTGTGTCTAAATTCGACTTGTGCTAGTAGCCATTTCCGTAGTATCCGTTAAATGCGAATTTCACCCAAATCGACCCATAGTTTGGGCCCCTGTATAGGCGCATAAGTTCGCGTTGGGGAAGCAAGTTACATTCGAAGCAAGCTGGAAGAACATATCTTTCGATCCTGGTAAATATAAAATCTCTACTTTTGTGGGCGTGGCTGTAATGAACATCTCTTTCTAGTACTTTTCATGGATCTGGTGAATAAACCTTCAGGTTAGGACCACGTGCGATCCCACCTGGATAAGAAATGAAATGAAATAAATATGTATATATTTATGTAGAGGTGTAAGGATAAAACGAAAAAGAAATAAATTTTTTGAGTACTCACCGTTTTTGCTTCTTTAACTTTTTCACAAAGACGGTCATGGCTTGAACACCTTTGCGAAGTAGGGTACGTCGATCTGGCATACTTCTTACACATCAATGTAATATGTCCAGGGCACAATAAGCCTAAGGGAATTTTTTGAGTGAATTTATTTCCCAGTGACAGTGGGTAAAATTCCACCTTTATGTGAGTAGTAACCACGCCCTAATGAAAAGTATTCTACATCCAACAACTGCTGCAAGAAAATACATGAAGTCCTCGTATCAGATGAGTGAGTAATTTTCCCAAGGTGCGTTACCAACAACGTGAACTAAAAAACCGATTTGGTGGTAAATTACTTCTCAATATTAGTGCGAAACAATTCCATATTAGAAAAGTGTATTTATTTTCCTACAAAGGTGGAATAAATTCCCATATAGAGGAGACGTCCTTGAAGACTATTTCCTTACAACGTAGTAAAGTATCAAACGTATTTATATTGGAAAATGTAGCAAATTTGATACGATTGTAACCAAATGGAAACACCGTTGCTGAATGTTTTTTGTTTACCATTGGATTTAATTGCAGATTCGATGGCTAGGTGGAGAAATGTCACCGTAAATATGCGACTACACAGAGATTTATCTTGATTACATCTTAATTAGAAGTCTTTTGTGAGTTCGTCCTTGCTGTGTATGCTTTGGGTTAACAAATAGATACCAGATATGTAATACCTATATGCCCCCTGTGTTGCGTTCTAATGACAACAAATATTTCGCCTCCTTTTCGAAGAAAACTCATGGCATTCGACAGTAGTTCAACGTACCGGCAGCTGGTCCACAGTACTAGTAATCGACGTTTCTGATGACTGGAGCCATAGTTTCAAGCATAGTGTGACTCTAATTGGAGGTCTAACATAACTAGAATAGCACTGTAGGAAGCCCTGAAAACATGTCCTGTAGTTCTGCTAAGTTTGAGTTTTCTACACCAGTGGGGCAAGCAGTAATCAACTTGTTTTTTCAGTCAACTCTATGGCATACAATAAATGTGAGTTTCCCCTAAATAGACCCATAGTTTGGGCCCCTCTATGGGCGCATAAGTTCGCGTTGGGGAAGCAAGTTACATTTGAAGCAAGCTGGAAGGAAATATCTTTCGATCCTGGTAAATATAAAATCTCTATTTTTGTAGGCGTGGCTGTAATGAACATCTCTTTCTAGTACTTTTCATGGATCCGATGAATAGACCCTCAGGTTTGGGCCACGTGTGACCTCACGTGGACGAGTAGCTTTGGCAGCATACATTTGCAATACTCTTAATGAACATGACTTTCGATCCCGCATAGTCTCAATATGATATCCTAATGGGTGTGTCTAAACTCGACTTGTGCTAGTAGCCATTTCCATAGTATCCGATAAATGCGAATTTCACCTAAATCGACCCATAGTTTGGGCCCACATATGGGCGTACAAATTCGCGTTGGGGAAGCAAGTTACATTGGAAGCAAGCTGGAGGAACATATCTTTCGATCCTGGTAAATATAAAATCTCTATTTTTGTGGGCGTGGCTGTAATGATCATCTCTTTCTAGTACTTTTCATGGATCCGATGAATAGACCCTCAGGTTTGGGCCTCGTGTGACCTCACGTGGACGAGTAGCTTTTGCAGCATAGATTTGCAATACTCTTAATGAACATGACTTTCGATCCCGCATAGTCTCAATATGATATCCTAATGGGTGTGTCTAAACTCGACTTGTGCTAGTAGCCATTTCCGTAGTATCCGATAAATGCGAATTTCACCCAAATCGACCCATAGTTTGGGCCCACATATGGGCGTACAAATTCGCGTTGGGGAAGCAAGTTACATTCGAAGCAAGCTGGAGGAACATATCTTTCGATCCTGGTAAATATAAAATCTCTATTTTTGTGGGCGTGGCTGTAATGAACATCTCTTTCTAGTACTTTTCATGGATCCGATGAATAGACCCTCAGGTTTGGGCCTCGTGTGACCTCACGTGGATGAGTAGCTTTGGCAGCATACATTTGCAATACTCTTAATGAACATGACTTTCGATCCCGCATAGTCTCAGTATGATATCCTAATGGGTGTGTCTAAACTCGACTTGTGCTAGTAGCCATTTCCGTAGTATCCGATAAATGCGAATTCAACCCAAATCGACCCATAGTTTGGGCCCCTGTATGGGCCCATAAGTTCGCGTTGGGGAAGCAAGTTATATTCGAAGCAAGCTGGAAGAACATATCTTTCGATCCTGGTAAATATAAAATCTCTATTTTTGTGGGCGTGGCTGTAATGAACATCTCTTTCTAGTACTTTTCATGGATCCGATGAATAGACCCTCAGGTTTGGGCCTCGTGTGACCTCACGTGGATGAGTAGCTTCGGCAGCATACATTTGCAATACTCTTAATGAACATGACTTTCGATCCCGCATAGTCTCAATATGATATCCTAATGGGTGTGTCTAAACTCGACTTGTGCTAGTAGCCATTTCCGCAGTATCCGATAAATGCGAATTTCACCCAAATCGACCCATAGTTTGGGCCCCTGTATGGGCGCATAGGTTCGCGTTGGGGAAGCAAGTTACATTCGAAGCAAGCTGGAAGAACATATCTTTCGATCCTGGTAAATATAAAATCTCTATTTTTGTGGGCGTGGCTGTAATGAACATCTCTTTCTAGTACTTTTCATGGATCCGATGAATAGACCCTCAGGTTTGGGCCTCGTGTGACCTCACGTGGACGAGTAGCTTTGGCAGCATACATTTGCAATACTCTTAATGAACATGACTTTCGATCCCGCATAGTCTCAATATGATACCCTAATGGGTGTGTCTAAACTCGACTTGTGCTAGTAGCCATTTCCGTAGTATCCGATAAATGCGAATTTCACCCAAATCGACCCATAGTTTGGGCCCACATATGGGCGTACAAATTCGCGTTGGGGAAGCAAGTTACATTGGAAGCAAGCTGGAGGAACATATCTTTCGATCCTGGTAAATATAAAATCTCTATTTTTGTGGGCGTGGCTGTAATACTCTCTTTCTAGTACTTTTCATGGATCCGATGAATAGACCCTCAGGTTTGGGCCTCGTGTGACCTCACGTGGAAGAGTAGCTTTGGCAGCATACATTTGCAATACTCTTAATGAACATGACTTTCGATCCCGCATAGTCTCAATATGATATCCTAATGGGTGTGTCTAAACTCGACTTGTGCTAGTAGCCATTTCCATAGTATCCGATAAATGCGAATTTCACCTAAATCGACCCATAGTTTGGGCCCACATATGGGCGTACAAATTCGCGTTGGGGAAGCAAGTTACATTCGAAGCAAGCTGGAGGAACATATCTTTCGAACCTGGTAAATATAAAATCTCTATTTTTGTGGGCGTGGCTGTAATACTCTCTTTCTAGTACTTTTCATGGATCCGATGAATAGACCCTCAGGTTTGGGCCTCGTGTGACCTCACGTGGAAGAGTAGCTTTGGCAGCATACATTTGCAATACTCTTAATGAACATGACTTTCGATCCCGCATAGTCTCAATATGATATCCTAATGGGTGTGTCTAAACTCGACTTGTGCTAGTAGCCATTTCCGTAGTATCCGATAAATGCGAATTTCACCCAAATCGACCCATAGTTTGGGCCCACATATGGGCGTACAAATTCGCGTTGGGGAAGCAAGTTACATTCGAAGCAAGCTGGAGGAACATATCTTTCGATCCTGGTAAATATAAAATCTCTATTTTTGTGGGCGTGGCTGTAATGAACATCTCTTTCTAGTACTTTTCATGGATCCGATGAATAGACCCTCAGGTTTGGGCCTCGTGTGACCTCACGTGGATGAGTAGCTTTGGCAGCATACATTTGCAATACTCTTAATGAACATGACTTTCGATCCCGCATAGTCTCAGTATGATATCCTAATGGGTGTGTCTAAACTCGACTTGTGCTAGTAGCCATTTCCGTAGTATCCGATAAATGCGAATTCAACCCAAATCGACCCATAGTTTGGGCCCCTGTATGGGCCCATAAGTTCGCGTTGGGGAAGCAAGTTATATTCGAAGCAAGCTGGAAGAACATATCTTTCGATCCTGGTAAATATAAAATCTCTATTTTTGTGGGCGTGGCTGTAATGAACATCTCTTTCTAGTACTTTTCATGGATCCGATGAATAGACCCTCAGGTTTGGGCCTCGTGTGACCTCACGTGGACGAGTAGCTTTGGCAGCATACATTTGCAATACTCCTAATGAACATGACTTTCGATCCCGCATAGTCTCAATATGATATCCTAATGGGTGTGTCTAAACTCGACTTGTGCTAGTAGCCATTTCCGTAGTATCCGATAAATGCGAATTTCACCCAAATCGACCCATAGTTTGGGCCCACATATGGGCGTACAGATTCGCGTTGGGGAAGCAAGTTACATTCGAAGCAAGCTGGAGGAACATATCTTTCGATCCTGGTGAATATAAAATCTCTATTTTTGTGGGCGTGGCTGTAATGAACATCTCTTTCTAGTACTTTTCATGGATCCGATGAATAGACCCTCAGGTTTGGGCCTCGTGTGACCTCACGTGGACGAGTAGCTTTGGCAGCATACATTTGCAATACTCTTAATGAACATGACTTTCGATCCCGCATAGTCTCAATATGATATCCTAATGGGTGTGTCTAAACTCGACTTGTGCTAGTAGCCATTTCCATAGTATCCGATAAATGCGAATTTCACCTAAATCGACCCATAGTTTGGGCCCACATATGGGCGTACAAATTCGCGTTGGGGAAGCAAGTTACATTGGAAGCAAGCTGGAGGAACATATCTTTCGATCCTGGTAAATATAAAATCTCTATTTTTGTGGGCGTGGCTGTAATGAACATCTCTTTCTAGTACTTTTCATGGATCCGATGAATAGACCCTCAGGTTTGGGCCTCGTGTGACCTCACGTGGACGAGTAGCTTTGGTAGCATACATTTGCAATACTCTTAATGAACATGACTTTCGATCCCGCATAGTCTCAATATGATATCCTAATGGGTGTGTCTAAACTCGACTTGTGCTAGTAGCCATTTCCATAGTATCCGATAAATGCGAATTTCACCCAAATCGACCCATAGTTTCGGCCAACATATGGGCGTATTAATTCGCGTTGGGAAAGCAAGTTACATTTGAAGCAAGCTGGAAGGAAATATCTTTCGATCCTGGTAAATATAAAATGTCTATTTTTGTAGGCGTGGCTGTAATGAACATCTCTTTCTAGTACTTTTCATGGATCCGATGACTAGACCCTCAGGTTTGGGCCTCGTGTGACCTCACGTGGACGAGTAGCTTTGGCAGCATACATTTGCAATACTCTTAATGAACATGACTTTCGATCCCGCATAGTCTCAATATGATATCCTAATGGGTGTGTCTAAACTCGACTTGTGCTAGTAGCCATTTCCATAGTATCCGATAAATGCGAATTTCACCCAAATCGACCCATAGTTTGGGCCCACATATGGGCGTACAAATTCGCGTTGGGGAAGCAAGTTACATTCGAAGCAAGCTGGAGGAACATATCTTTCGATCCTGGTAAATATAAAATCTCTATTTTTGTGGGCGTGGCTGTAATGAACATCTCTTTCTAGTACTTTTCATGGATCCGATGAATAGACCCTCAGGTTTGGGCCTCGTGTGACCTCACGTGGACGAGTAGCTTTGGCAGCATACATTTGCAATACTCTTAATGAACATGACTTTCGATCCCGCATAGTCTCAATATGATATCCTAATGGGTGTGTCTAAACTCGACTTGTGCTAGTAGCCATTTCCGTAGTATCCGATAAATGCGAATTTCACCCAAATCGACCCATAGTTTGGGCCCACATATGGGCGTACAAATTCGCGTTGGGGAAGCAAGTTACATTCGAAGCAAGCTGGAGGAACATATCTTTCGATCCTGGTAAATATAAAATCTCTATTTTTGTGGGCGTGGCTGTAATGAACATCTCTTTCTAGTACTTTTCATGGATCCGATGAATAGACCCTCAGGTTTGGGCCTCGTGTGACCTCAAGTGGACGATTAGCTTTGGCAGCATACATTTGCAATACTCTTAATGAACATGACTTTCGATCCCGCATAGTCTCAATATGATATCCTAATGGGTGTGTCTAAACTCGACTTGTGCTAGTAGCCATTTCCGTAGTATCCGATAAATGCGAATTCAACCCAAATCGACCCATAGTTTGGGCCCCTGTATGGGCCCATAAGTTCGCGTTGGGGAAGCAAGTTATATTCGAAGCAAGCTGGAAGAACATATCTTTCGATCCTGGTAAATATAAAATCTCTATTTTTGTGGGCGTGGCTGTAATGAACATCTCTTTCTAGTACTTTTCATGGATCCGATGAATAGACCCTCAGGTTTGGGCCTTGTGTGACCTCACGTGGATGAGTAGCTTCGGCAGCATACATTTGCAATACTCTTAATGAACATGACTTTCGATCCCGCATAGTCTCAATATGATATCCTAATGGGTGTGTCTAAACTCGACTTGTGCTAGTAGCCATTTCCATAGTATCCGATAAATGCGAATTTCACCCAAATCGACCCATAGTTTGGGCCCACATATGGGCGTACAAATTCGCGTTGGGGAAGCAAGTTACATTCGAAGCAAGCTGGAGGAACATATCTTTCGATCCTGGTAAATATAAAATCTCTATTTTTGTGGGCGTGGCTGTAATGAACATCTCTTTCTAGTACTTTTCATGGATCCGATGAATAGACCCTCAGGTTTGGGCCTCGTGTGACCTCACGTGGACGAGTAGCTTTGGCAGCATACATTTGCAATACTCTTAATGAACATGACTTTCGATCCCGCATAGTCTCAATATGATATCCTAATGGGTGTGTCTAAACTCGACTTGTGCTAGTAGCCATTTCCGTAGTATCCGATAAATGCGAATTTCACCCAAATCGACCCATAGTTTGGGCCCACATATGGGCGTACAAATTCGCGTTGGGGAAGCAAGTTACATTCGAAGCAAGCTGGAGGAACATATCTTTCGATCCTGGTAAATATAAAATCTCTATTTTTGTGGGCGTGGCTGTAATGAACATCTCTTTCTAGTACTTTTCATGGATCCGATGAATAGACCCTCAGGTTTGGGCCTCGTGTGACCTCACGTGGACGAGTAGCTTTGGCAGCATACATTTGCAATATTCTTAATGAACATGACTTTCGATCCCGCATAGTCTCAATATGATATCCTAATGGGTGTGTCTGAACTCGACTTGTGCTAGTAGCCATTTCCATAGTATCCGATAAATGCGAATTTCACCCAAATCGACCCATAGTTTGGGCCCACATATGGGCGTACAAATTCGCGTTGGGGAAGCAAGTTACATTCGAAGCAAGCTGGAGGAACATATCTTTCGATCCTGGTAAATATAAAATCTCTATTTTTGTGGGCGTGGCTGTAATGAACATCTCTTTCTAGTACTTTTCATGGATCCGATGAATAGACCCTCAGGTTTGGGCCTCGTGTGACCTCACGTGGACGAGTAGCTTTGGCAGCATACATTTGCAATACTCTTAATGAACATGACTTTCGATCCCGCATAGTCTCAATATGATATCCTAATGGGTGTGTCTAAACTCGACTTGTGCTAGTAGCCATTTCCGTAGTATCCGATAAATGCGAATTTCACCCAAATCGACCCATAGTTTGGGCCCACATATGGGCGTACAAATTCGCGTTGGGGAAGCAAGTTACATTCGAAGCAAGATGGAGGAACATATCTTTCGATCCTGGTAAATATAAAATCTCTATTTTTGTGGGCGTGGCTGTAATGAACATCTCTTTCTAGTACTTTTCATGGATCCGATGAATAGACCCTCAGGTTTGGGCCTCGTGTGACCTCACGTGGACGAGTAGCTTTGGCAGCATACATTTGCAATACTCTTAATGAACATGACTTTCGATCCCGCATAGTCTCAATATGATATCCTAATGGGTGTGTCTAAACTCGACTTGTGCTAGTAGCCATTTCCGTAGTATCCGATAAATGCGAATTTCACCCAAATCGACCCATAGTTTGGGCCCACATATGGGCGTACAGATTCGCGTTGGGGAAGCAAGTTACATTCGAAGCAAGCTGGAGGAACATATCTTTCGATCCTGGTAAATATAAAATCTCTATTTTTGTGGGCGTGGCTGTAATGAACATCTCTTTCTAGTACTTTTCATGGATCCGATGAATAGACCCTCAGGTTTGGGCCTCGTGTGACCTCACGTGGACGAGTAGCTTTGGCAGCATACATTTGCAATACTCTTAATGAACATGACTTTCGATCCCGCATAGTCTCAATATGATACCCTAATGGGTGTGTCTAAACTCGACTTGTGCTAGTAGCCATTTCCGTAGTATCCGATAAATGCGAATTTCACCCAAATCGACCCATAGTTTGGGCCCACATATGGGCGTACAAATTCGCGTTGGGGAAGCAAGTTACATTGGAAGCAAGCTGGAGGAACATATCTTTCGATCCTGGTAAATATAAAATCTCTATTTTTGTGGGCGTGGCTGTAATACTCTCTTTCTAGTACTTTTCATGGATCCGATGAATAGACCCTCAGGTTTGGGCCTCGTGTGACCTCACGTGGAAGAGTAGCTTTGGCAGCATACATTTGCAATACTCTTAATGAACATGACTTTCGATCCCGCATAGTCTCAATATGATATCCTAATGGGTGTGTCTAAACTCGACTTGTGCTAGTAGCCATTTCCATAGTATCCGATAAATGCGAATTTCACCTAAATCGACCCATAGTTTGGGCCCACATATGGGCGTACAAATTCGCGTTGGGGAAGCAAGTTACATTGGAAGCAAGCTGGAGGAACATATCTTTCGATCCTGGTAAATATAAAATCTCTATTTTTGTGGGCGTGGCTGTAATGAACATCTCTTTCTAGTACTTTTCATGGATCCGATGAATAGACCCTCAGGTTTGGGCCTCGTGTGACCTCACGTGGACGAGTAGCTTTGGCAGCATACATTTGCAATACTCTTAATGAACATGACTTTCGATCCCGCATAGTCTCAATATGATATCCTAATGGGTGTGTCTAAACTCGACTTGTGCTAGTAGCCATTTCCATAGTATCCGATAAATGCGAATTTCACCCAAATCGACCCATAGTTTCGGTCCATATATGGGCGTACAAATTCGCGTTGGGGAAGCAAGTTACATTCGAAGCAAGCTGGAGGAACATATCTTTCGATCCTGGTAAATATAAAATCTCTATTTTTGTGGGCGTGGCTGTAATGAACATCTCTTTCTAGTACTTTTCATGGATCCGATGAATAGACCCTCAGGTTTGGGCCTCGTGTGACCTCACGTGGATGAGTAGCTTTGGCAGCATACATTTGCAATACTCTTAATGAACATGATTTTCGATCCCGCATAGTCTCAATATGATATCCTAATGGGTGTGTCTAAACTCGGCTTGTGCTAGTAGCCATTTCCATAGTATCCGATAAATGCGAATTTCACCCAAATCGACCCATAGTTTCGGTCCATATATGGGCGTACAAATTCGCGTTGGGGAAGCAAGTTACATTCGAAGCAAGCTGGAGGAACATATCTTTCGATCCTGGTAAATATAAAATCTCTATTTTTGTGGGCGTGGCTGTAATGAACATCTCTTTCTAGTACTTTTCATTAATCCGATGAATAGAACCTCAGGTTTGGGCCTCGTGTGACCTCACGTGGACGAGTAGCTTTGGCAGCATACATTTGTAATACTCCTAATAAACATGACTTTCGATCCCGCATAGTCTCAATATGATATCCTAATAGGTGTGTCTAAACTCGACTTGTGCTAGTAGCCATTTCCGTAGTATCCGATAAATGCGAATTTCACCCAAATCGACCCATAGTTTGGGCCCCTGTATGGGCGCATAAGTTCGCGTTGGGGAAGCAAGTTACATTCGAAGCAAGCTGGAAGAACATATCTTTCGATCCTGGTAAATATAAAATCTCTATTTTTGTGGGCGTGGCTGTAATGAACATCTCTTTCTAGTACTTTTCATGGATCCGATGAATAGACCCTCAGGTTTGGGCCTCGTGTGACCTCACGTGGACGAGTAGCTTTGGCAGCATACATTTGCAATACTCCTAATGAACATGACTTTCGATCCCGCATAGTCTCAATATGATATCCTAATGGGTGTGTCTAAACTCGACTTGTGCTAGTAGCCATTTCCATAGTATCCGATAAATGCGAATTTCACCCAAATCGACCCATAGTTTGGGCCCACATATGGGCGTACAAATTCGCGTTGGGGAAGCAAGTTACATTCGAAGCAAGGTGGAGGAACATATCTTTCGATCCTGGTAAATATAAAATCTCTATTTTTGTGGGCGTGGCTGTAATGAACATCTCTTTCTAGTACTTTTCATGGATCCGATGAATAGACCCTCAGGTTTGGGCCTCGTGTGACCTCACGTGGACGAGTAGCTTTGGCAGCATACATTTGCAATACTCTTAATGAAAATGACTTTCGATCCCGCATAGTCTCAATATGATATCCTAATGGGTGTGTCTAAACTCGACTTGTGCTAGTAGCCATTTCCATAGTATCCGATAAATGCGAATTTCACCCAAATCGACCCATAGTTTGGGCCCACATATGGGCGTACAAATTCGCGTTGGGGAAGCAAGTTACATTGGAAGCAAGCTGGAGGAACATATCTTTCGATCCTGGTAAATATAAAATCTCTATTTTTGTGGGCGTGGCTGTAATGAACATCTCTTTCTAGTACTTTTCATGGATCCGATGAATAGACCCTCAGGTTTGGGCCTCGTGTGACCTCACGTGGACGAGTAGCTTTGGCAGCATACATTTGCAATACTCTTAATGAACGTGACTTTCGATCCCGCATAGTCTCAATATGATATCCTAATGGGTGTGTCTAAACTCGACTTGTGCTAGTAGCCATTTCCTTAGTATCCGATAAATGCGAATTTCACCCAAATCGACCCATAGTTTGGGCCCACATATGGGCGTACAAATTCGCGTTGGGGAAGCAAGTTACATTCGAAGCAAGCTGGAGGAACATATCTTTCGATCCTGGTAAATATAAAATCTCTATTTTTGTGGGCGTGGCTGTAATGAACATCTCTTTCTAGTACTTTTCATGGATCCGATGAATAGACCCTCAGGTTTGGGCCTCGTGTGACCTCACGTGGACGAGTAGCTTTGGTAGCATACATTTGCAATACTCTTAATGAACATGACTTTCGATCCCGCATAGTCTCAATATGATATCCTAATGGGTGTGTCTAAACTCGACTTGTGCTAGTAGCCATTTCCATAGTATCCGATAAATGCGAATTTCACCCAAATCGACCCATAGTTTCGGCCAACATATGGGCGTATAAATTCGCGTTGGGAAAGCAAGTTACATTTGAAGCAAGCTGGAAGAAAATATCTTTCGATCCTGGTAAATATAAAATGTCTATTTTTGTAGGCGTGGCTGTAATGAACATCTCTTTCTAGTACTTTTCATGGATCCGATGAATAGACCCTCAGGTTTGGGCCTCGTGTGACCTCACGTGGACGAGTAGCTTTGGCAGCATACATTTGCAATACTCTTAATGAACATGACTTTCGATCCCGCATAGTCTCAATATGATATCCTAATGGGTGTGTCTAAACTCGACTTGTGCTAGTAGCCATTTCCGTAGTATCCGATAAATGCGAATTTCACCCAAATCGACCCATAGTTTGGGCCCCTGTATGGGCGCATAAGTTCGCGTTGGGGAAGCAAGTTACATTCGAAGCAAGCTGGAAGAACATATCTTTCGATCCTGGTAAATATAAAATCTCTATTTTTGTGGGCGTGGCTGTAATGAACATCTCTTTCTAGTACTTTTCATGGATCCGATGAATAGACCCTCAGGTTTGGGCCTCGTGTGACCTCACGTGGACGAGTAGCTTTGGCAGCATACATTTGCAATACTCTTAATGAACATGACTTTCGATCCCGCATAGTCTCAATATGATATCCTAATGGGTGTGTCTAAACTCGACTTGTGCTAGTAGCCATTTCCGTAGTATCCGATAAATGCGAATTTCACCCAAATCGACCCATAGTTTGGGCCCACATATGGGCGTACAGATTCGCGTTGGGGAAGCAAGTTACATTCGAAGCAAGCTGGAGGAACATATCTTTCGATCCTGGTAAATATAAAATCTCTATTTTTGTGGGCGTGGCTGTAATGAACATCTCTTTCTAGTACTTTTCATGGATCCGATGAATAGACCCTCAGGTTTGGGCCTCGTGTGACCTCACGTGGACGAGTAGCTTTGGCAGCATACATTTGCAATACTCTTAATGAACATGACTTTCGATCCCGCATAGTCTCAATATGATATCCTAATGGGTGTGTCTAAACTCGACTTGTGCTAGTAGCCATTTCCATAGTATCCGATAAATGCGAATTTCACCCAAATCGACCCATAGTTTGGGCCCACATATGGGCGTACAAATTCGCGTTGGGGAAGCAAGTTACATTGGAAGCAAGCTGGAGGAACATATCTTTCGATCCTGGTAAATATAAAATCTCTATTTTTGTGGGCGTGGCTGTAATGAACATCTCTTTCTAGTACTTTTCATGGATCCGATGAATAGACCCTCAGGTTTGGGCCTCGTGTGACCTCACGTGGACGAGTAGCTTTGGCAGCATACATTTGCAATACTCTTAATGAACATGACTTTCGATCCCGCATAGTCTCAATATGATATCCTAATGGGTGTGTCTAAACTCGACTTGTGCTAGTAGCCATTTCCTTAGTATCCGATAAATGCGAATTTCACCCAAATCGACCCATAGTTTGGGCCCACATATGGGCGTACAAATTCGCGTTGGGGAAGCAAGTTACATTCGAAGCAAGCTGGAGGAACATATCTTTCGATCCTGGTAAATATAAAATCTCTATTTTTGTGGGCGTGGCTGTAATGAACATCTCTTTCTAGTACTTTTCATGGATCCGATGAATAGACCCTCAGGTTTGGGCCTCGTGTGACCTCACGTGGACGAGTAGCTTTGGCAGCATACATTTGCAATACTCTTAATGAACATGACTTTCGATCCCGCATAGTCTCAATATGATATCCTAATGGGTGTGTCTAAACTCGACTTGTGCTAGTAGCCATTTCCATAGTATCCGAAAAATGCGAATTTCACCCAAATCGACCCATAGTTTCGGTCCATATATGGGCGTACAAATTCGCGTTGGGGAAGCAAGTTACATTCGAAGCAAGCTGGAGGAACATATCTTTCGATCCTGGTAAATATAAAATCTCTATTTTTGTGGGCGTGGCTGTAATAAACATCTCTTTCTAGTACGTTTCATGGATCCGATGAATAGACCCTCAGGTTTGGGCCTCGTGTGACCTCACGTGGACGAGTAGCTTTGGCAGCATACATTTGCAATACTCTTAATGAACATGACTTTCGATCCCGCATAGTCTCAATATGATATCCTAATGGGTGTGTCTAAACTCGACTTGTGCTAGTAGCCATTTCCTTAGTATCCGATAAATGCGAATTTCACCCAAATCGACCCATAGTTTGGGCCCACATATGGGCGTACAAATTCGCGTTGGGGAAGCAAGTTACATTCGAAGCAAGCTGGAGGAACATATCTTTCGATCCTGGTAAATATAAAATCTCTATTTTTGTGGGCGTGGCTGTAATGAACATCTCTTTCTAGTACTTTTCATGGATCCGATGAATAGACCCTCAGGTTTGGGCCTCGTGTGACCTCACGTGGACGAGTAGCTTTGGTAGCATACATTTGCAATACTCTTAATGAACATGACTTTCGATCCCGCATAGTCTCAATATGATATCCTAATGGGTGTGTCTAAACTCGACTTGTGCTAGTAGCCATTTCCATAGTATCCGATAAATGCGAATTTCACCCAAATCGACCCATAGTTTCGGCCAACATATGGGCGTATAAATTCGCGTTGGGAAAGCAAGTTACATTTGAAGCAAGCTGGAAGAAAATATCTTTCGATCCTGGTAAATATAAAATGTCTATTTTTGTAGGCGTGGCTGTAATGAACATCTCTTTCTAGTACTTTTCATGGATCCGATGAATAGACCCTCAGGTTTGGGCCTCGTGTGACCTCACGTGGACGAGTAGCTTTGGCAGCATACATTTGCAATACTCTTAATGAACATGACTTTCGATCCCGCATAGTCTCAATATGATATCCTAATGGGTGTGTCTAAACTCGACTTGTGCTAGTAGCCATTTCCGTAGTATCCGATAAATGCGAATTTCACCCAAATCGACCCATAGTTTGGGCCCCTGTATGGGCGCATAAGTTCGCGTTGGGGAAGCAAGTTACATTCGAAGCAAGCTGGAAGAACATATCTTTCGATCCTGGTAAATATAAAATCTCTATTTTTGTGGGCGTGGCTGTAATGAACATCTCTTTCTAGTACTTTTCATGGATCCGATGAATAGACCCTCAGGTTTGGGCCTCGTGTGACCTCACGTGGACGAGTAGCTTTGGCAGCATACATTTGCAATACTCTTAATGAACATGACTTTCGATCCCGCATAGTCTCAATATGATATCCTAATGGGTGTGTCTAAACTCGACTTGTGCTAGTAGCCATTTCCGTAGTATCCGATAAATGCGAATTTCACCCAAATCGACCCATAGTTTGGGCCCACATATGGGCGTACAGATTCGCGTTGGGGAAGCAAGTTACATTCGAAGCAAGCTGGAGGAACATATCTTTCGATCCTGGTAAATATAAAATCTCTATTTTTGTGGGCGTGGCTGTAATGAACATCTCTTTCTAGTACTTTTCATGGATCCGATGAATAGACCCTCAGGTTTGGGCCTCGTGTGACCTCACGTGGACGAGTAGCTTTGGCAGCATACATTTGCAATACTCTTAATGAACATGACTTTCGATCCCGCATAGTCTCAATATGATATCCTAATGGGTGTGTCTAAACTCGACTTGTGCTAGTAGCCATTTCCATAGTATCCGATAAATGCGAATTTCACCCAAATCGACCCATAGTTTGGGCCCACATATGGGCGTACAAATTCGCGTTGGGGAAGCAAGTTACATTGGAAGCAAGCTGGAGGAACATATCTTTCGATCCTGGTAAATATAAAATCTCTATTTTTGTGGGCGTGGCTGTAATGAACATCTCTTTCTAGTACTTTTCATGGATCCGATGAATAGACCCTCAGGTTTGGGCCTCGTGTGACCTCACGTGGACGAGTAGCTTTGGCAGCATACATTTGCAATACTCTTAATGAACATGACTTTCGATCCCGCATAGTCTCAATATGATATCCTAATGGGTGTGTCTAAACTCGACTTGTGCTAGTAGCCATTTCCTTAGTATCCGATAAATGCGAATTTCACCCAAATCGACCCATAGTTTGGGCCCACATATGGGCGTACAAATTCGCGTTGGGGAAGCAAGTTACATTCGAAGCAAGCTGGAGGAACATATCTTTCGATCCTGGTAAATATAAAATCTCTATTTTTGTGGGCGTGGCTGTAATGAACATCTCTTTCTAGTACTTTTCATGGATCCGATGAATAGACCCTCAGGTTTGGGCCTCGTGTGACCTCACGTGGACGAGTAGCTTTGGCAGCATACATTTGCAATACTCTTAATGAACATGACTTTCGATCCCGCATAGTCTCAATATGATATCCTAATGGGTGTGTCTAAACTCGACTTGTGCTAGTAGCCATTTCCATAGTATCCGAAAAATGCGAATTTCACCCAAATCGACCCATAGTTTCGGTCCATATATGGGCGTACAAATTCGCGTTGGGGAAGCAAGTTACATTCGAAGCAAGCTGGAGGAACATATCTTTCGATCCTGGTAAATATAAAATCTCTATTTTTGTGGGCGTGGCTGTAATAAACATCTCTTTCTAGTACGTTTCATGGATCCGATGAATAGACCCTCAGGTTTGGGCCTCGTGTGACCTCACGTGGACGAGTAGCTTTGGCAGCATACATTTGCAATACTCTTAATGAACATGACTTTCGATCCCGCATAGTCTCAATATGATATCCTAATGGGTGTGTCTAAACTCGACTTGTGCTAGTAGCCATTTCCGTAGTATCCGATAAATGCGAATTTCACCCAAATCGACCCATAGTTTGGGCCCCTGTATGGGCGCATAAGTTCGCGTTGGGGAAGCAAGTTACATTCGAAGCAAGCTGAAGGAACATATCTTTCGATCCTGGTAAATATAAAATCTCTATTTTTGTGGGCGTGGCTGTAATGAACATCTCTTTCTGGTACTTTTCATGGATCCGATGAATAAATCCTCAGGTTTGGGCCTCGTGTGACCTCACGTGGACGAGTAGCTTTGGCAGCATACATTTGCAATACTCTTAATGAACATGACTTTCGATCCCGCATAGTCTCAATATGATATCCTAATGGGTGTGTCTAAACTCGACTTGTGCTAGTAGCCATTTCCATAGTATCCGATAAATGCGAATTTCACCCAAATCGACCCATAGTTTCGGCCCACATATGGGCGTATAGATTCGCGTTGGGGAAGCAAGTTACATTGGAAGCAAGCTGGAGGAACATATCTTTCGATCCTGGTAAATATAAAATCTCTATTTTTGTGGGCGTGGCTGTAATGAACATCTCTTTCTAGTACACACGCTGCAGAAGCGTGTGGGCGTGGCTGTAATGAACACATCTTTCCAGTTCTTTTCATTGATCCGATGAATAGACCCTCAGGTTTAGGCTTCGTGTGACCTCACCTGGATGAGTAGCTTTGGCACCACGTTTGTAATACTCAACCGATGATGGATTAGACTGAAGTTTTTTTATGAGGTACTTAACGTAGACTGTGTTCCAACATATGTATCTCATACAACCATTTGTGAATTATTCTACAACATAGTGCGTTATCCCCTATTGTTGTTTCATTACTGGTTGTCTCTAGTCTCTATTTTGCGAGAGGTATGTGGAACCCTTCCATTTCTATTGATGGTTTACTTTACATCTTTACAGAGGACACCATGTTGCCTCCGAAAAAATACCTCCTTTGACACCATTCCCGAAACATAATATCCACCATAGACTTCCTTTAATCATTTTTCAATATTTCTGGCGTATGGCGCGCTTTAGAGCACTTTCCACGGTTTGTTATGTACTATGGAGAATTGTGAACAATAAAACACGTCTTGTTTGCTTTAAAACGCACAGAACCAGATATTTAATTCAATTATTGCCTACAGTTACTACAAGTTATTACTTAAAATTCACAATATCAACCAGTTGAAGTGTTCTTGTTAGATTTCCACATCCCCTTCACTAGACTATGAGTACATGGACAAACGAAACCAGCTGCCCTTTGATTGAAGTTCCTGCTGTCTCTCCTAGTCCTCGCAGAACTATATAGAACAAATGTTTAATATTATTCTAGTTCGTATGAAGTACTTACTTCACATCACATTACATTCGTTGGGATAAAATATAGAACTACAACTGCATTGGAGCAGGTGTACGAGCCAAGTATTTTCCGTGGGTTTTGCAGAAACTAAAAGCTTTTTTCTTGAAGCAGCATTAACAAGTTGTGCAGATGGGATCCTTCAGAGACATTTACAAGCAATGCAGATGAGTAGGGGATGTTTTTTTAGGGCAAGAGTACTTAGGAATTAGTTATACTCTAAACGTTTCCAGAAGTGTATGTCGGAATATACTGACCTTAACCGGTGGGTTGGAACTTCAGATGCATATCATTCCTGGGAATTTTTTTACGAAGTGGGGTTCAGGAAAAACTATTTAAGAGTGATTGATAGTTTTAGACAGGTTAGTATTCCTAAAACTCGACATTGTAGGCTTACTCCTCTGTTTTTTTGTTCATCTGTTAGTCTCGGCCAATAACTGGGACGTACCTATCCCATTAGGGCGTCGTGGGTTAGTGGCTAGTACGTTGGACTATGGAGTAAGGGGTTCGAGGCTAGAATTCCATCCAAAGTGTTTTTCATGGGCCCACCTCTTGCGAGCGTCTGACAAACTTTCGAGAGTATAACTTGTCATGAGAAAGCTTCTTAAAATAACAAATCGCCTTTTGACACTGCATTAAACAGTAGGCCCCTTCTATTCGTGTAACGAATATAACACGCGCAACACAAGCTAGGCCTTGGGTTCCATGCACCAAATATTTCGACAGCAGTAGCATCGACCACCTTACGGCATATCGCTCGAAAGAAAAAGATATATAACAGGGCATAGCACACAGCCTTGTTGTACGGCAGCTTCTATTTCTCACAACGCCCTAAACGACGAACATGCTCGACGAACACATTTGGCGAGCATTAATTTCGTGTTGATTCTTCATACCGTGAATATGTGCGATAAAGAAGCGCAAGTGGTCATATCCACGTTTGTTCGCAAACATGGCCCGTCAGTTGAATCTGCTTTGCATCTGAGCAGCATCTGTAATTGGATGCCTTTCACTGCAGGTGGAACATTTTGTAGGTTTTTTTTATTATCCGCATGCAGTTGTAGAACTCGTATAGTGCTTTGGTGCATCTTAGCTTAGAGCTGCAGTATTCGTGTTTTTCTTTAACTATACTCTCTGGTGAGCATTAAGAGTGTTTTTTTTCTTGCAAGATCGGCGAGCATGTTCGTGGCTTAGGGCTACCTATAGGGAAGTTTTTTACGACAGGAAGTCCTTACCTCGGGTACATTCTATGCCTCGAAAGGGTAAGAGGGAACGCTCTATCGAAAGATTTTAAGAAATCAAGGGCCATTCCATGCGATGATGACTACTTGAATTGAACTTTCCTTGCTAAATACACTATAAGAATCCATACTGACGATTGTTATTACTTTTGACGCACGATCTTGGAAAAAACTGACGATGAGGGTATGAATCAATAAGATGAGAATCGATTGTCCGTGGAGCACGACAGATGGAAGAACATACCAAGCAACACATAATAACTTCGCAGAAAGGACCAGGGTGCTATCTGTCCCTGAAACGTTATTAATCGTTAGATACTCTTTAAGGAACTGGGCGGGTTCGGAATTCTAGGCAAACGTTTCTGATCGTTAAGGAGATTCAAATTTAGCTCAAAAGTAAGACAGGTAGTGGACTGGACTCGATGGCAAAAACATTCTCCCTACTTTTTAAGCCAGCTTTTGGTTAGCATTTTATGTATTGTTCGGCTTATTGGATCAATATGTGAAGTGTTTTCATTTGTTTTACATTAAAGAACGAGTCCAAGGCTTAAAGTGAAACAGAAATTTTTAGAAAAAATAAGAAAGAGGCCTTGTTTCCATTATCGACTACTTTGTGCACTTAGGCATTCTTTACAGCTTCCTTGTTCATACAAATATATTTATCAGTACGTTGACAAGCACAGTTCACACTTTACCCAAAGTCAAAACTGAAAATGAGGATGCTAGGTACGATACTTGAAACGTCACCTACTTTTTCAGTCAGTTTGCCGTTCCATTTGGTACACCTTATCTGAAAAAAGTAGGCTTAGAATTCGCCCACTATTTGTTGCTGAATTTGTTATATGAAACCGAGTTCAGAAATGGAAATGATGGAGATGTAGACTACAGTCACACATTGCTACTCTTGAAATTGCAGTTTGCACATTTTTTAGTTTAATTTTAATTTATTTCGACTTAATACAAGCGAAAACTAAGACTTACGACTAACTTAAAGCTAAAATTAAACAACTTTTGCTTAAAGACAAGGAGAGAAGAGAAGAAGATCGAATTTGAGGCTGGGAGTGCTGCGGTTAAACTCGAACTTGGTGGAGTTAGAGTTAACCTTACGCAGCATACGGGAGATAGGTTCATTGAAGCTCGGAAGATAGAACAGACGAGGGCATCGTAAGTTACCTGGGTTGGTGTTAAAGAAGATTAAGTTGCAGAGAGATGCGCAATCGATGGAGCCTGAGAACAGTCAGTGAACGAAAACAATATCTGCAGGGAATTCAGATTGATGAGGTTGGGAGGGAGATAAGTGGTCTCGATAGGGAAGAAAGATAAGTGGGTCATTCCAAAAAAGATCACGAAGGGAAAAACGAAGAAATTGACGTTGAATGTTCTCAATTCTTGCCACATGCACTTGCTGATAGGGGGACCACACTTGACTGGCGTATTCAAGTAGAGGGCGAACCAAGGTAGTGCAGAGGGATCTAGTCACCACCTTTTGACAAAGCCAAGTGATGAGTTATTTTTAAGAATTATCTCATCAATATGGGAACCGGAGTTTAGCTACCTATCGTTCAGTATTCCAAGGTCGCGAACAGATTGAACGATAAATATAGTCTGATAAACCAGAAACTCTCAGATTCAGTTTTAGTTGAATAAAATAACCATCATTCTGAGGAATGAAGCAGAAATTCCACCGGACAAGACACACTTCTGCGTATTTTAATATTCCAGCATTGCTACTGAAAATTCCCCGAATCGAAACCAAACAGCAACGTTTTCAGGGAATTATTTCACCCTATTCGCAGTAAACACCAAAGCTGTGCTTTCACTTATCTCAGTCGCAAACCCCTCAGCCCATCTCGTTCGATCGCAAGCAACCACCCACCATCGTCCGCTCTGCTCTAAAGCTCTCTTCCCAAAGCTGTTCGCTTATTCTGTTGTTGTTTTGTCGTATTCGCCAACCCCATCGAGAGCACTAAAACAAAATAATTCATCAACTTGACTTTATTCTTCCCATCGTAGTTGGCAGTTGGCTTATAATTTTAGTGCAGTTGCCGTAACGATTGAGTGTAGAAGTGTTCCGTACGTAATTTTTCCTACGCCTTGTGATTCTCTGCTTTGTTTTGATTTTTGGTGGCGAGCGAGTGTGTTCTTTCCAATTTGGTTTCTTTAGTTTTTTTGTTTTTTTTTTGTCGAGTTTTCTTGTTTGGATAACCTTTTGTTGTTTAAGTCTCTTGATTTGTTTTCGAACGCATTCATGTGAATACCCGACGTTCGGACGTTACTTTCGAAGTGACATCGATACCGAGACACCCCCTCTGGGAAAACAGTGTTTTGCTTGCCAAAGGATTTGTGTTTCAAATCAAATAAACAATACGTATGTACGTAGTATAGAGAGAGTGGCTAAGTGGCTAAGTGTCTGTTATCTGTAGCGCTAGCCAGGGCGGTGTGCATGCATATCCATCCAATTATGAGTGTGACAAGCTCGTCGACTCATTAGTCACAAGTGTGTGTTCAAAAGTGTCCACATCTGCTGCATTGAAAAATCGAGGTAAACCTCCACTAGGCTACCCACCCAACCCAGAACCGGGCCACCCTCTCGGGTGCTAACGCGTCATCCCTTCGTGTGGGTATTTTTGTTTTTTTTTTGTTGTTTTTTTTAGAAATCCACACACCCGCACATGTTGCAAGTGCGAAGGAGTCAATGCAGTGAATGACAGGTAAATGAAAATATTTAACATTTTGGAGAAAAGCCAAACCAAAAACCAAAAACCGAAAAAAACAACTTCTTTCCCATCATATCCACCGCCAACAGCTGTTCGAAGTCATTTTTTTTTGTTTTTTGCTCCCCCGGCCCGCCCCCACGCGTATTGCGAGGTGTGAATCAGTGCTGCACACCTACTTAAGCTCTGTTTGTTTTGGCTTCCTTTTTGGTTTTCATTACTCCATGCCTTGCTTCTTGGGCGATTTTTGTTGTAATTTTTCAAGTTTATGTTCTACTTATTAATTCTGTAGGGGTACGTGGTGTTGTAGGTCTGTCGGGCAAGACAGACGCAGAAACAGAAACATATTTATGCGGTAATCGGTTTGATATTACGGTCGGATCCGCTGGCTGAAGCCGGGGGACAGGCAAGTACGCTGTATTTAAGGTCATCAGCGCGCTTGAGGAGGGTCATGGTGTTGAGTTTTTTTTATTTATTTGTAATTTCAATTTTATTTTGTATTTGCATGTGCGCCGCTGTGATATAATCTTTCCATTTGTTGCCACTTGTAATTATTATGAGTCTTTGGCGGAAGAGCGGGGGATAGGGGGAGCACAAAACGCGCAAAACATTGGCATGGGCTTGTACCGCGACGAGCGAACTTAGAAGGAATGGTTTCGAGTCGAAATTTTAGGTTGGAATGGGTTTAGTGGTATTATCAGAGATCTGGGTTAAGGTCATCGTTCATGCGATGGAGTGTGAAACCTCTCCACTTTCTGGTTTGAGCCAGCCAGTCGAGCTCATGAGCAAAAACTCGTTTAAGCCGTTCGTAGTTGTACCGATATTGTGCACTTTATCCATTCGGTAGAGAGTCCTTCAAAAGATTTCCTGCACATTGTGATACCCCTAGGTTAACCCTGGTCTCACAAATTTGTTTCATGGGAATCGCTAAGCCGGTATTACTTGGTCTGTCGGATAATTCTTCAAGATTAGAGGAGAAGCGTCTCCAGAGAAATTTAAAACTGCCAGGACAGTGATAGACAAAGTGGCTTGTATCCTCATTGACTAGCTCATTTCCACATCCCCGACATATGTATGTGTTCTTCCGTGAGTCAGAGTTATACCCCGTGATTACTCCTATCAAGGTGGAAAGGGATTCCCTATCCTTTTGCGTGATTCGGTCGGTCCTACTCTTGTCAAAGCAAGGCCATAAGCTTCTTGGTTCAGTGCATAAGTCGGAATGAACACTGAGGTGTCTACCTGTTGTGATTTCGATTCTGAACCAGTTCTAGCCAGTTTGTCTACCTTCATTTCCTGGTGTTTCCTTTTGTCCAGGGACCCAGCAGAGGGCAATCTGTACTGTGTTCCAAGACCCTTGTTCTCTTCACAAGCTTGGATTTTATTTCTGTAGCAGTCCATGAAAAAGGTCATACCTTCCTGTGGTATTACCTTCAACGCAGTCTCACGGGCATCTTTTGTCACTGCTAGGACCTCAGCTTGGAAAACACTGCTACGGTTTGGAAGGCGGACTGATCTGGATATACCCAGTGGTTCAGAAAATATGCCTGAACCTACACCTAGGTCCATCTTTGATCCATTTGATAAAATCCAATCTACTCGCGAACAAATAGTCTATTGAAGTCTAGGTCTAAAGTGAGATAGTCCGTGGTATGAACCTTTTCTAAATGTTTCTCCAGAATTATGGCATGATCTGTTGTCTCTAACTGCCTGACTGACTTACTCTTAGGGCACTCATTGCTGGCGAGGATTGAACGAAAATGTCCAGCGGTAGTAGATTCAGGATAGCCTTCAGTCCTTTCTTTTTCCTACTCATAGCCCCAGCTTTAGTTGTTAGGCTCGGTGCTAATTCCTCCAGTTGGGGCTGTAGAGGGGTTGTCCTCGCACTTCTTAAGGGTCCTAGGGTTCTATTTAAAGGGCTTGGCTTCTGTAACTCAATCTCTATTGTTGTCAGAAAGTTGTTTCAATCTTATGTATCCTAATGGTTTCATCTCCTCTGGTTGTTACGAGTTTCAAATCTAGGTGTGGTATACATGGACGCCAAGGTTCAAGTGGTTAGTGCGTAAGACTACAACCCAAGGCGTTCCAGGCTCAATTCCTTGACAACATACAATTTATTTCATAACTCCACCTCTCGCGAACGTCTGACAAGCAAAGCTGTTCAAGAGTAAGGCTCATCTAGTGCAGAAATCGGCCCACATGGACTGTGAGACAGTCACACATCGCCATTAACTCTTGTCATTAGAAACCATGACACAAGCTACGACTATCTATACCCGACAATCGTCCTTCATTCCCAGACTCTTATCGACATTAGCTGCCTTCAAAACCCATATTATTCAAATCACCCCTTAATCTAGATAAAAGTTTGTTTATCTATCTTATCCGACTCACTGTATCTCTCTCGCTGAAGACTGTTTCCTGTTGCCCTTATGTAACACCTTTGCTCACAGAAGCAATCAAGAATCATTCTCGCAGGGAGTAATGGCAACAGTATACACCCCTGAGGGACACAACATTCAGTCTGCACTGCCGCGATAAATGGAAAATAACCCCATGACGCTGCCGGACTCAAACCAAACAGAATCAGATACAAGCTATTTGAATTCCTAAAGCTGGGAAATTTTATTTAGAAAATTATCGGGAAAAACCAATTCGCCAAAAAAATACTTCAGAGATACATGGGTGGTATGTCACGGCGAACCGCACACAAAAGCTGCTTGCCCGCTTTATCACTACCCTGTGACGTGGTTCTAAAACAAAGCAAACACTGCAATTTAATTGGGCCCCCACCAGCATTGTGACGGCAACAAGTCGTTTATTAGTACATTGCCATTCATAAAAAGTTTTATTATCACCTAATTTCTTTATTGTTATCAGTTATATAAATTTTTTCATGGCTATAGGCACGACAATCACGCTCCGAACTTATTAGAAAAAAAACAAAAAAAGAGTTAGAATATGTATGGCTTCCTGTTTAGATTATCCCCAATATTGTGGTCTCATTAGTATTTAGATGCGAAGGCAATGGTTGGAGTCTTTTAGGTTTTTATCGATCCAAAGGTCGTCTGATTAATGGGTGCCTCCGGCACTTGAAATACATGAAGCGGGTGACACGTGATAGCAGTGCATTGAACTTTGCATCTCACTCGCGGATAGTGTAAGGGTTTTTGAAACTACAGAGCTACTCTCAGCCTGCCACAGAAGGTCAGAAGTCATTTGAATATCGAATTGGACCGCCTTGCTCCACTAAAGATAATTCGATTTCCCAGTCGACCTAAGTTTGTCGAGGTTTCTGCTTTGGAAAATCCACTGACAAGCTATTCTCCGGATCGTGCTTATCCCGTCGAACTATGTTTTCGTAAAGCAGTCCACCAAACCAGAATAAGATCGTCCGAGTAATGGGTGCCTCCGGCACTTGATATACATGAAGCGGGTGACACGTGATAGCAGAGCATTGAACTTTACATCTTACTCGCGGATGAGCTACTCTCAGCCTGCCACAGAAGGTCAGAAGTCATTTGAATATCGAATTAGACCGCCTTGCTCCACTAAAGTTAATTCGATTTCCCAGTCGACCTAAGTTTGTCGAGGTTTCTGCTTTGGAAAATCCACTGACAAGCTATTCTCCGGATTGTGCTTATCCCGTCGAACTATGTTTTCGTAAAGCAGTCCACCAAACCAGAATAAGTACCGACAGTGTGTTATAGGTTATAGTCCCTTCATCGAGGGCATAACTCTTCAGCTACCATCGTATTTTCTTCTCTCAAGAAGAAGGAGTTCTGTGCTTCGTAAGAACTGCAGAATGGATGGGTTGGAGCCAATGCTCGAGATATTTTGGTGTCAAATTGAGTCTGCAATGGTTATACAGCTGTCATCATTTGCAAGAGAACAGCGGTGCAGAAGTGGCTGTAGCATATTATGACAGTCAGAGGCCTTCTAACCTATGGGGCTCTTGGATGGTGGAAAGTCAGTACAAAGAACAGTCTGAGCAACAGCCATAGTCTCACGCTTAGAGAATCACTTTCCGACATCATTGTTGAATAGGATAAAAGCCTCGGTACCCTCGGCATCGATATAAGAGGAGGAAAGTTGCCTCACAACAATAGGGTACAAGTTGAGATATATGTACGTATGTATACTCCAGTGTTTTCCGCGGAACTACTAGAGATGCGATCAATATCTGACAAGGATATCGCCATCTGTTTTGATAGTCGGACTCTGTTCACGGTCAAGGGAATTCACGTCGCGCGACACGATCCGATTCGCTACTAGGGACCAATCAAACAAGTACATCTCGAGGTGTTCATGGCGTAGGGATTTGCTTTCGCCGAATTGAGCGACTTCCAGCGACTGCGAGCGACGAGAAAAACTGTCAAAATACGAATACAACTATGCGAAACCGCTCAATCGCTGGTGGCGATTTCACTTGAAATCGCGTGAAACGCCATCGCATCGCACGACGCGAATTCGCTTGACGGTGAACACAGCCTAAGGCGTTGGAATTGAGCGCTTGTACTGGATACTTGGCTACGTGCGATATAGAAAACGAAAGAGCGAAAGTACTGGGCAAGACTGGATCAGAGCTTCCACAAAGCGATAGTGTGTTCTAAAACCTTGAGGTCTGTGTTAAATGGGAGGAAATCTGACAAAATGATGAAACTAAGGAGATCGTGGTGCAAAATAGGGGTAGGGGTACCTAGCATGCAATGTTTTGGGGAGATAATCGGCTCCATCTTTACCATAAAGTTCAGTTTTTCTATTTTCAGACAGATATGACAAATTAAGGTAGCTCGTGTACATCCACACACCCCGGAAGGATATGAATGAACTTCCTATCATCTCTTTCGTTCAAATCGCAGGAGAATCACATGTATAGCTTTCGCCAAATGAGGTAAGTACTTCCCTGTTCATCATGAGATACAATCAATACGAATATGCCGGCCTAATTCAATCCAACGAAAACAATGACTGTGCAAAAGATATAAACTCCCGATACGAGCAATCAAATGAACTTTACTTTCTCGCTACGCAGACGTTCAAGCAATAAAGGCAACCATAGTCATCACATTTCTCTAAATTATAGCAATTTATTTTCAGTACAGACATACGTACAGAACTTGAGCATGCTGACACTTATAATGATACGTCTGATTGAACCTGATGTCGATTAGGTTCACATTAAGTGCAGTCAAACGTTGTTCCAAAGTTCAGGGCAAGAGATAATGTGGACGCTGATTAGAATAGCATTATGGCGGGGGTTGACCCGTCTATGCCAAGACTTTAAACTGCGACGCACATTAGGTCATTCCGAACGGGTTTGCTTGAATAAGGGATATCAGTTCAAGTTTAAGAAGAAGTCCTAAACTTACTAATAAGTCGTACACTTGCGCTTAAATAAGGAGGAACCATGAGTGATTCATTTTGTTGATTTCAGTCTCAAATTTCAAGCGCGACATCCGAGCCGAATAGGTCTATTGACTCTGAGAAGTGGTGCATGCGATACTACTCATCGTCTAGAGTGTCGTTAGGGTGTTGTTTTTCTTTTTTTTCCGTTGAATCTTGGCGCTATTAAACTAATTCGTTAATAAACGAAACCAGATACTGTGTCATGTGTGGACAATTCTAAGGCCAGTAAGTCTAAGGTCCAAAGTGGAGGTTTAATGCTGGCAATTATCTTCTTAAATAGCTATTTGTATGTAAAAGATTGTGAATATGCAGTATCCAAGTTAATAAGTGGTAAATAGGTGGACGCTGCCCTGTACTGTGTGTACATTTCGCGCTGCGCGACATTGCGTAACGCATAGATTAATCTAGACTTAGAGATTACATGGCAGAAACAACTGACAGTGGTTCGAGCTGTTGGAAAGTGTACAAAGTCCCTCGAAGCCTAGGACAGGTTTGATAACGCCTTGTAGTGTCGATCGAAGAATTGTAGAGTTTGAAGCCCGGACGGGGGAATCCGAGAACAAAGCCACCAAACCGAAGGAGAGAAATGAATAATATCTAAGTTTCCCGAGTCTGAGTGTTTCTGAGATAGGAATGGGTGAGGCGATGAATTGGTCTATGCTCGGGAAGTACATTCATATATCATCGTCTTCGTCGCTGTTATACAGCCGGTACATCATATTCTCAGCACCGACTAGGTTGACTTAACCATCTCTACGGGTTTCTGTTGGGGTGTGGTTCTTGAAACTGGAGTACCCACCTCTCTATGTCCTCCTTCTTCCAGAGAAGCAGATGGCTGACGATCGCTTGTCGAGGAGCCTATTGGTTGTTTCGTTTTTCTTCTGATTCGATAGATCGGAAAGTGTGGACAGAAAACCCTCAGGTGCATACGCACCTACCCAATGCAAAGGTCAGCTTTTTTCTAGTATCTGACGTGTTTCGAATCGAATCGACCTTATCTCAAGACCCATAGATTTCCTTAAACATTTTCCAAAATAAATATTTCAAATCGCAAATGCTTGAAACCTCTTAAGCTTCCGTATTAGGAGGTTCGGACGAACAAAATAAAATTTTTATTATTACGCGGAGAGATTATCATCTTTTGATAAGATTTTCACCGATCGAACCCTGTATGTTTCCCCTAGGCTAGGGGTGTGCACTCGACCATGCTTTGACTCTGGACTTTGCGCCGCATCTTTACGAGCAGTATACCGCCAGCACAAGTATATAAGTGTTTATTTTATTTATTTCGCTTGGTGATTTCTTTATCTTGGAAGTCTATAATCCATGCAAAATCCAATCAGTCGAGATAGAGCAGCTTTCGTAAGGCAGGTATTGACGATTGACCAAAGTTAATCGTTCTCTATTAGGGTCGACGACGTGAAATGGTCTAGTCAGTGCAGTTACTGGTTAATAATAATTATAGTTCGAAGTGCGAGTGAAATAGTGACACAATTTTGGAAACAATTACGCCCGTAAGTTGCATATAAACACGTTTCACTCATCTGCATAGATAGACTGTCGATGAGATATAAGCGAAAAAAAAAACAAAGCCATCGATAGATCCAAACTAATTCTCATTGTTCACCCATTCTCTGGGGGCGATTAAGTCTCACGTTCTTCTTCACTGAACAAGAAGGGAAACGAAATGATAATTGGGAAACAAATAAAGCCTATCCGCCACAACATACTGTAGTAATGTGGCACGCGAATGGAAATAGCATAGTGCTGGCATCGGATGCGCTCCAAAAAGCCCCTCTTTCCAAACCAACAAACCATATAAACTGTGGAAATCGAAATCTAAAGCGACACCTCTTATGACGATGCAGGAGATACTCGTACATTCACTATCTATTGGCAATTTGAAAGGAACCGAAGCCCGCACTGTGGCACAGTGCAATGACCCATGCCGGACGGTCTTACGAAAGGAAGGAATGTATCTGACATCCGATCATAAGCAAAAACTTGGTTGGTTTTCCTTCTTTCCTAATGGGAAACTTGTCATGCAAGGTAACATGAGAGCCAATTTAGCAACTGGCTATCTTAAAGTAGCACCAGGCACTCTTGTGCATTGGCAAATAGATACAAGAATACCGCCGTCTTACACGAGTGGGTAAATTACCTTCATCCGACTACGACTACGACTACGACTACGACTACGACTACGACTACGACGACGACGATCCGGATCCAATGTATTTCTTTTTCTTGCCTGAATCTTTCAAGTACGTATTTGCCAAGCGCTTGCGCGCGCTCGCCTAGATGCAGTGAGAGGCGACGACGATGGGGTAAAACTGTTACGACCAGGTTAATGTGACTATTGGCATTTCGCATTACTGCTGCTGCTGGTTTATGAATTGCAAAAGCTGTCAAGTTGTTCAACACACGAAAAAGTTTGTGCAGTTTACCTTTTTTTTTGTTGTTTTTGTTTTATTGCAACAAATTTGCGGTTCATACTTGTATTCAATTTTTTTTTGTTTTGTTGTTTAAGTGAGAGCAATGGCTTGAGGAGAGATTGCTCCTCTAAGCCAGGTTCAACATTCTTAGTATCGGAAAATTAGGGCGAGGAAATATTTTGCCATTCGAGTGGCTATTTCGAAATAGCTCGGCTCACAGTAAGTCTTGAACTAGACTTCCAATGACTGTTCGGCTCATATGGTGCATCTTTTAGCCAAAACACTCTTGTTTAAGTGAGAGCAATGGCTTGAGGAGGGATTGCTCCTATAAGCCAGGTTCAACATTCTTAGTATCGGAAAATTAGGGCGAGGAAATATTTTGCCATTCGAGTGGCTATTTCGAAAGAGCGTTTAGACTCGGCTCACAGTAAGTCTTGAACTAGACTTTTCGCTAAACATTGAATGACTTCCGATGACTGTTAGGATCAAATGGTGCATCTTTTAGCCAAAACACAGTCCAAAGAGATCACGAAGTACCAACAGAGGCAATCAAGAAGACGGATTCAATGAATCCCCTTAAAGTGAACAACTCGTCCTTCAATTTCAATTTCATCCAACATATCCTGCACTCCATTAGTGTTTCGATTGATGGACAGTCTCTGGCGCGTGGTACTAATTGAATTCCATAAAACCACCAACCAACATCCAATGCATGCTGCATCCTTGTGTGGAGGATGTGTATATTTATGCAATGTTTTCCGGAAAACTGGGCGTGGGCACATACCCACCCACGCGTTCAACTAAAAGGATACAAAAAAAGAATGATGACAGTAATTTAATTCCTGGGAATGAAAGTGTAAAGGTCGAAATGCAAATTGAATTTCCTCACCCCGGGGTGGTAGTGTTGTGGAATTTTCTTTTCCTGTTTGTGAACTTGAAAATGAGAAAATCAATACCGCGTCCGTGGGTGGCATTCGTTGGAAATGTGTTTAAAAATTTAATTTTCTCCAAATTGATTGACTTGAGAGAGACAGATAGGGAAAAGAGAAATGAACTGGTTGTGGTGAAAGAACAGCTGCACTGTTTTCCTTACTTAAGAGTTTGTGGACTTAATCCCTTCTTTTTTCAATATGAGAACACTCAGACAGCTGACAGTTAGTTTGACAGCTGTCACCATCTGTCTGTTTGAGTACTTTCTGCACCAGGTAAAAGTCTCTCAGAGAGAGGTATACTTACGAAAAAGTAAACGAACGCGAAAGGTACGAAACGTCAACTGCAAATGTATACAGATACACAACTGTGGTGTTCATTTCATCACCTTTGCTTCTTCCTGATAATCGAAGAATTCCATCGTACATGATATTCCACAACAACGGCCCTAAGACCGAGCTCTGTGGCACGCCCTGTGGTATATGAGCTGGCGCTATCATTGGATCGTACATCTTCCAAAATTAAGAAAATCCAAATATCATTATCAATGGTTTCATTGGATTTTCGTTTCCAAACATCTGTGGACATGGTCTGCAAGGACATTTTGTTTCAACAGGATGGTGCCACATGACATACTGCGGCGAAACAATCGAAACTGTTCAATGATAACATTATCTCCAGAAGAGGTTTGACCTACAAGATCAAAGATGTGGAGGTATTTGAAAGTGATTGGACTATGCGGACAAGAATCTTAAATGCGGAGCTCCCTTGGTGGACATACATATGTCCAACCTACGGAGCACTGTTCAATCCATAGACAAACACCTAAAATTTCTTTCACAGCCCCACTTCTCGGGAACGTGTGACAAACATCCGAGAGCATAACTCTCATGAGAAAGCTTCTTAAAATAACAAATTGCCTTTCGGACACGGCTTAAGCAGTAGGCCTCCTCCATTCGTGTAAAGAATAGTTGTGACAAGCTAGGCCCTGAATTTCATTTCATTTATTTATCCACTTCTGTACAATGTGCTGACTTGGTAGACTAAAGAACTGGTTCATGGTGCTTCCGCAATGGAACTTCTAACATCCAAGTCATTCGCAGAACAGATACATATCTCTACGCGTTTTCACCAACTAAGGATCCACCAATCCACTTACAGCCGCGTTCCAAAGGGAAAGGTTGAAGTACTGTGTCCAATTCAATTAAAATCGCTGTAGATACATCCTCCAAATTGCACGCCATTCGGTGGCTCTTAACTCCCATCAAGAGGTACAACACAGGATTAAGGCAATTAAACAAAATTCACCGTGAAAGGTAATACACGCCCAAGGTCAAGACACCTTGAATCACCATAATGTTACTGGAACAAGCACACAGAGAGAAGAGAACTCATTCCCGATTTACTGAAGACTGTGTACTCGTTTTGTAATTAATTCCAAACTCGTTTTTTCTTTCATTTTTTTCCATCATGTCATACTTAGCTTTTGACTTTTCATCATTCCACTAGTTAGTGATTAGTCGGACAGAAAATTACTCTCAGCCCTTCAGATGTCAGTCATTAAACTGTGCGTGTGTGCAGTCTTTTGAAAAAATTAAACAAAATGCAAAAACAGATTGCATTAAACTTTAACCCAGAGCCCAGCCGCTGTTGGTCGCTTTCGGGTCGACATGGTGCTACGGCGATCATGAAACCGGACAGAAATAAAATTACATAATTCAGACCATGCAGTTGCTAAAAACAAAAACAAATAAAGTGCACGACTGGGTCGTACGTACTTGCACCGTAATGCTATAAGTGTATAATTTTATCAGGATTAAAGTCCAAGTCTTGCTCTTTCCAGTAAAGTAGGCGTGGCATTCCGCGTTTCGATGGAATAATAGTCATAACATGGTAGAAGTTTACTCAATGTTTTGTTTTTATAAAAATGCCCATAAAAAGTGGGCGTGGCCAGATAGGGTGTTTGAGTGAATTATAGAGAATTTTAAGGCCTATTACTTTGCTTAAATAATTTTTTCTCAATTTCTAGTAAAAATTTTGAAAAAAAATAAGTTTTATAAAAGTGGGCGTGGCATTCCAAAATTTGGTATGCCATTATTTTGCACTTGTCTTATAGCCTACAAATAATAATTTTTAGGCCAATCGCTGCACAAATACCCGAGAAACAGCTGATTTTCAATATTACCGTTATTCGAATTTTTTGTGAAAAACGTGGTATGCCACCTCATAGCATATACCCAAACTAACCCACACATCAAATTTTATCGAAATCGTTAGAGCCGTTTTCGAGAAAATCCATTTTAACTGAAATCGGCCTTAAGTAAACTACCCTTAATTTTGAGGTTAGAATGAAAATTCAAATTTCGCCTCTAGGGAATATCCCACAGACCCTATATATAAAGTTTGAAGTAAATCCGTTCAGCCGTTTAGGCTGTAGTCGAATATACAGACAGACAGACAGACTGACAGACTGACAGACTGACAGACAGACAGACAGACAGACAGACAGACAGACAGACAGACAGACAGACGGCATTGGCGGACCTACTTTTTTGGACTTCTCCATTATAGTAATGTCAAGTTTGATTAAAATCTCGAGTTCCAAATTTTGCACGAATACAATACTTGCCCTATAGGTATAGGTGCAAGTAAAAAACAAAAAGCATTGCCGGTACAGAGATTTCAAGTTTACAACATCATCGCAGCGTCACCGGATATCATCATAATGAGGAACTAAAGCTTTCGGTTTTGCTTGCTTCTTTTTCGTAATATTCGTTTAATTAAGTCTGTTTATTGCAATTATCACATAAAAACTTCTTTATCACTTATGAATTAAATTTTATTATTTTTGCTTATGATGGTTATTAAAAAAAAGTTGTTTTCGGAGGAGGGGTAGAGCGTCTGACATCAGCGCGGAGCAATGTCGGGGCCACTGTGGCTTGAAATCAATTCGGAATGCAATGGAGTTCATGAAACTCAATTTACTTACACTATAGGTGCTGAAAGGTAACTGTCCTCCTAACAAGGCTTTGAAGCAGCCGGCGTAGGGCTAATGAGAGGAAGGTACTATTCCCAAGCAACATCAATGTGATGTTGTAGATTGATTCACACTATTGCATTGAATCCAAAAATGGAGACAGATATTCCTTCGATTTGAGAGTAATAGCGTTTTCAAGTTGCATTTTCGAATAACAACATCAAGGTGGCTACCCCGTTCACGAAAGAATGTGTCGGTGAGCTGCCATTTGATTTGCATGACAGCACCTATACATACACGTGTAACGACTTATGGGCGAAACCACCTAGTTTCTGGTGTGATGGCTGCCTGGTACAATTCGAATCAATAAGCCACCACGATGTTGACATTGACAACATCATCTCTTAGTGACCATATCTGCACGTCTAACCTAGATGTCTGTCAAATTAAAATCGTAAAACACCCACAACAGAACGCCCCACTACACGTGGGGATTAAATGATTCAATTTGCATTTTTACCTAACCTTTGAAGGCCCTTTGATTCACAGGAATCAAATTAACATCATAATTTGTTTCGCATCCTCGCACACGTCCACGTTTTGGTGACGTTCAGTTCAATTATGTAATACAGGGTGACCGTGGTAATAAAACAACAACGGTGTGAGATATAAAATTGATTCAGGCTTTATTTTGAAGGCACATTCATGCTTTTATGTGTGGCATAGCGCATCATTCAAATGGTTGCCTCGATTTCGCTGGCAGTGCTGCAAGCGACCAGTTCAATGTTGCGGAGTTACTCCAGCAATAGGATCTCGAATGTCGGCCTCGAGCTCGTCCAAAGTAGTTGGCTTGTTAGCGTAGACTAAGAACCGGATGTAGCGCCAAATTTCTCCTTCACAACTTCGAGCGCAGCATCGCTTGTAAGGCATGTGGCGCCGTCTAGTTGGAACACAGCTAGGACACGTCGATTTTGTCGAGCTCTGGGTAAAGAAAGTCGGTTAACATCGCTCTATACCTGAGACCGTTGACGGTAATGGTGTCTCCTTTCTCATTTCGAAAGAAATAATGTCTGATGCGCCGCCACCCAGCGATGCCCAATCCAGCTGATCGGCACCGAATAGATATTTCTATGTTTTCTTCATTTCGCACCAATCTTAGTCTGGTTGGTGGCTTAAGGTCCAAAAAGGTGTACTCACGCTCAAACTTTTCCACGATGTGACGAATTGCCTGCTCCTCACGACGAAATTCGCGTTCACGTAAAATCACGTTGCGTATTCCCCACTGAGCCGGAATTTCGATTATAATTTTTAGTTTCCGCACGTTCGGCAAGCGTGATGGAATGGCAAACCTCACTGAATGTTTTGACAGCTGGATGTCATTGGCTGGCGAAGCATGACAATTGGAAAAAGTATCATTGCTATCTGGTCACCCTATACTATGAAAAGGTGTGGTATTTTGTAATAAGATGTCGGTGAGGTCCTGGGCGAGAAGGTGTCATCACCACCAATAGACCTCAAGCCAATTGAAAAAAGAATGTTGCCGGGAAATAATCCCAAAACAATACACTTCACATATTTTGTGAGTAGCCCTCATACTCATCCGAATCTGGTCTCGATTTTGTAACATTTTATCATGACGAACAGAAGTCGCAAGTATTCTCATACTTGGTAGTGAGTGGTACGCATTATTCATGATGACCGTCATTTGTAGTCATAATCGATTCAAAGTCGCTTGAACAGAGTTTTCCTGGTAATCATTACAAAAGCTTTCCCAAAGATGTTATTGAAAAACAAAGAACAGAATTAAAATAAAAAGACCAACATTGTAAGATTCAATGATGACTATAAGAAGTCTGAGAAGTAGCTACAAATATTCTCATAGGTGGTAGGTAGTGTACAGATGAAAAATTACTCATAATGGATTGGTAGCCATTATAAAATTCTTTAAGAACAGAATACAAATACATAATGACCAACTTACTTACTTAGGCGACGCTACAGTTCGGTGTGAACCTGGGCCTCAAACAACAAGCCCCCCAGCTAGCCCGGTCTTTAGTTGCGTACTCTAAGTCGGTTGAGGTGCCCTTCTACTTGCGCGCGCCACCTAAGGCGAGGTCTTCTTCTACTGCGTTGTCCCTCCTGGTTTGATTCGAAGACTCTGCGGGGCGGATCATTGATGTCCATTCGGTCTACCTGTCCTAGCCATCTCAAGCGACTAATTCGCAGTTTTTTTTTGACTAGATCGATGTCACTGTACAGGTTGTCGAATCTTCCTTCGTTAAATCTCCTCGTGCAAAGTCCGTCAACGCAAACGGGACCCAAAATTTTACGAAGAATTTTTCTCTCGAAGCGGCTGAAGAGATCTTCATCCGCTTTAGACATAGTCCACGCTTCAGCGCCATAAAGCAGGACTGGGATGATCAAAGTCTCACATAGAGTCTCCTTAGTTCTTCGGGACGGAGATTTTGGCTGTCATCGACTAGGTTGAATGGTTCATTCTGCCTGACAGCGGGATTTTGGTATTCGTCGCCGTTAAACAGTTTACAGAAAAAGCTTTTCTGTGACTCTGCTACGAGGTTTCCATCTGTATATCCACGGGTCTTGTACTTCCGTACAATATTCTTGGAGTATAATCTCTCATTATCTTCGATCGCGCGCTTCTCAAGTTCTTTATTTTTTTTTCCGTAGAAGCCGATGTTCTTTCCGTTTCTTCTGCTCGTAAAGTTCGTCACGAACAGCCCTGGTCCTTCTTTCCAGCTCCGGTTTGTATGCCTATTGTTTAGCTGCATGTGCTTGCCGTTTGTTGAATCCCAATTGACGACGAAAAGACACCGATCGTAGATTGCAGCTTTCTCATTCCTTTGGCTAAGTAATTGTTGAAGTTAGTCGGTTTCGTAAGATGTAATCACGACTAACAGTAGTCACAGTAGCAACTACAAAAAAAATTATTTTTATTCATAGCTGAGCTAGTAGTCAGTCATTCATAGTCATGATCATGCTTTGACTCTCTACTTAGAGGGAATATCTCCAGGTTTAGATAGATTCTGAGCCACATTCTTTAAGGTTTCATAGTCTGGAATCGCTCAAATATTTATTTTCCATTTTCAGTTCTTTCCAATTCGTTGTGGAGGTGTAGACAAAAACAAAAAGGCTAAACCATATACAATGCGTATTAACTGATAATCAAAAGACTAAATCAACTGACTTGTACAATTATCTATAAACAAAAACCACAAATCACAAAGAGTTTTCCAAAGTACACACCCAGCAGATATATACATATATATACATCAAATCAAAAAACTAACGTGCAACAGCTATGGCAGTCTTATCCAAATACTACGACCAGGTTGTCCAGAAATATGAAGAGCTCGGTTGTACGACACATGGTTTCAGTCAAGCGTTGATCGGTGCTGCCATCTTTGCTTATACAATTAAAATGACATATCCTTTGATAAAGAAAAATCTGCCCTGTGGTGTGGGCGAGAAGGGAGGAGGCGACAGCGCCAGCGGCAATGGTGAATCACCAAAGAAAGAAAAACACACCCAGAATGGAAAATGCAAGGAGAACAACAACAGCACAGGAGTCCTGACAAAGGATGACCAACAAACGATGGTACTAAATGATGAGGACTCCAAGTTTGCCGAGGCTGAGAAGCTCCTTGTGGCCTCAAAGAAAAAGAACCTAGAGGTCCTACCAGGGCTGAATTGGGAATTTGTAGCTCAGCTGCAAGAGTTGCTCAAGATTATGATACCAAGGCCGCTGTGCTATGAGACTGGTCTGTTGGGAGTGCATACGGTTTGCTTGGTATCGCGTACATTCCTTAGCATCTATGTGGCGTCGCTAGAGGGCGCTATTGTCAAGTTTATCGTACGCAGGGATGTAAAGCAGTTTGCACTGATGCTGTTGAAGTGGTTTGGCATTGCGATACCGGCGACATTCATCAACTCAATGATTAGGTATTTGGAGAGCAAGTTAGCTTTGGCTTTCAGGTAAGTTCTCTACCAGACGTTCCCTTAATCACATTTTGATAATGGTTCCGTTCCACAGAACACGACTGGTAAGGCATTCGTATCGACTGTACTTTAAGAATCAAAACTACTATCGAGTATCGAATTTGGATGGACGTATTGAGAATGCCGACCATAGGTAGGTGCATAGTTAACGACTTTAAAATCTCATCTAAGCCCCCCTTTCTCTGATCTAGACTTACAGAAGACATATCAGTATTTGCAAGTTCAATTGCACACTTATACAGTAGCTTGACAAAGCCGTGCTTCGATCTAATGCTAATTGGGTTCGCTTTAATGCGATCCTCCCAGAAGATGAAAGCCAACATATTCTCCGGTAAGTCCTGCACACCGAACTTTGTACAAAAGACAAAGAAACGAGCTTTGAATATTTAAAGGTCCAGCTCTATCCATCAGTGTCATATCTTTGACTGCACATATACTGCGAATAGTATCACCCAAGTTTGGACAGCTTGTATCTGAAGAGGCAAACCGTTACGGCTACTTGAGACATATCCACTCACGTATCATTACAAATGCCGAAGAAATAGCTTTCTACAGTGGACACAAGGTAAGACGATGTTTTTAGTTTCACTTTAATACAGAACATGGCAATCTCTCGCGCAGGTGGAACTATCCCAGCTGCGTCAAGCCTATAACCGACTGGTCAACCAAATGAACACCATTTTCACCCAGCGCTTGTGGTTCGTGATGCTTGAGCAGTTCTTCATGAAATACGTTTGGTCCGGCACTGGTATGATTATGGTATCCTTACCCATTCTTACTTCTACAGCTAAACCCAAAGCAGGTGAGTTTTATGCGATTCACTTTATACGTTTTCTATAACCATATCTGCCCTTTAGACATCAGTGGAAAGATCAGCCTCACAGACAGCTCAGTGAGTGAGCGCACTCAATACCTAACGACCGCTAGAAACCTTCTCATCTCTGCTGCCGACGCCATAGAGCGCCTGATGTCCTCCTACAAGGAAATCGTTGCACTGGCTGGCTACACATACCGTGTAGCTGGCATGTTGGAAGTATTTGAAGAGACAGCTCAAGGCATCTACAGCAAGACGACTGTGTCTATGGATCCTCAGAACGACACAACAGGCATTTTGGAGTATCGCAATGATCGCCCCATTGCCAAGGGTAAAATTATCTATACTGACAGCGAGCGCATGTCTATCATGTTGAATGGCGTTCCTGTTGTAACACCAAATTGTGACGTTGTTGTGCCAAGTTTGACTCTGCGCATCGATCCTGGGATGCACTTGCTGATCACCGGTCCAAATGGATGTGGCAAATCCAGTTTGTTCCGCATTCTCAGCGGCCTTTGGCCAATCTATGCTGGCGAGTTGCATATTCCACGACCAATTGAGGGCAAGCCATGCATGTTCTATATCCCACAGAGGCCATACATGTCCATTGGTAGCTTGTGTGATCAGATCATCTATCCCGATACTAGGGAGGATATGATCAAGAAGGGCGTGACTGAAACTCAACTGAAGGAGATTTTGAAAATGGTTTGCTTGGAGCATATAGCGCAGAGGTACGACTTGACTCCTTTCCCAGACACACAAACCAACATAAATTGTTCTCTATTTTAGGGATAGCTTCGATGTTGTTCGAGATTGGAAGGACATACTGTCCGGTGGCGAAAAACAACGTATGGCTGTTGCGAGGCTCTTCTATCATAAGTAAGCTTTTGGCATCACCCGAGGCGAGGGCAATCAATCACTTTTCGTTTCTTTTCAGACCAAAGTACGCTCTTCTGGATGAATGCACGAGTGCAGTATCAATTGATGTCGAGAGTTCCATTTATGAAATTGCCAAAAACATGGGTATTACCCTTCTAACCATTACACACAGGCCCACCTTATGGTATTCAAATGCAGACATCGCCTTTTTCTATTGAATCTCTATACATGTCGCTTTCTCTTCCCACACAGGCGTTTCCATACCCACATTCTGGAGTTCAATGGACAAGGTAATTGGACCTTCCGTGCAATGGAGCCCCATGAACAACAAAAGCAGCATTAGTTCCTAGCCCCACAGTCATCATCACCATCACCATCACCATCATCATCACCCCATGCCTCTATACGATCACTCTGTTGCTCCTTTCTTCCTTCCTTCTTCCATATGCCTCACAAGGATGGCATTTAAATGTTAAGTATACACAAAACTGTGAAAGAGAGATACATAGATACTCTCATAGATCGATTTTAAAATATTAAATACATATAATATATACATAAACAAAAACATGTCCACTACGTCCACACATTCGAAGGCCACAGAGACAAGACATAAAACTAGAATAGGCTAACCTATAAGGTTCCAATGATAAACTATGGATTGTGTATTATATTGATATATACTATATTGTAATTGTTAAGTTTTTTTTTTTACTATTTTGTTATATTTAAAGAGAAAAATTACAAAAAAAAAATTAGAGGAAAACAAAGTTTTGAAAATTGATTTGAGGATTTTTTTGTGAGAGAATGTTTCGTTTGGGAGTTATAGTATTTATAGTTTTTATTAAAAAAAAACAGGAGATAATAACAAAAATATATAGATGTGTATATACATAAAAAGAGTACATGAATGTCTTTCAATGAGCCTGCGACTGAAGGAAGCGCCACCACTCACTCTCGGAAACCTATGACTACAAAGTACGTGGTTAAGTGGTTAAGCTTAACTTAAACTTATAATGGGTAGTGATGGCACGACCATGTACAGGTAAACTATAAACTCGAAACTAACAAGGATACTTTCCTTAAGCATACTTGGAATGCATCCCGTCTAAGAAGGACATCTTGAAAGGTCCCAAGTTTAAGCAGATACCACAAATATAGCTGATAGGTCATGTTGAATGCACCCACACCTATTAAGCTGCAGAATCGCGACTAGATGGGATCGAAAGGTATGATCTTTAAAGATGCTCTAAATGTATTATGTGAGGTAGGCTTACACGAGGTCTAAAGCTGCGGGTCTGCTCCCCAGAATCGTGAAATATGCGCATTATTCATTTCGATTGCTGCCACGCCCATTAAGCTACAGACTGGAATCTAATCAGGATCGAGAGATATGTTCTTGAAGCACACGTGGAATATATCCCGCCTAAGACGGACTTCCCGGAAGGGCCACAATAGCCCTCAAGCTCTGGCTCTATTTACGCTAAATTTTCATGTGTCAGATACTACGAATAGGGCTGATAGGTAATGTTGAATGCAGCCACACCCATTAAGATGCAGAATTGCGACTAGGTGGGATAGAGAGGTATGATCTTTAAGGATGCTCTAAATGTATTGTACCTAAGCCGTGCGTTAAGGTAGGCTTACACGAGGCCTATAGCTGCCGGTCTACTCCCCAGAATCGTGAAATATGCGCAATATTCTTTTTGATTGCAGCCACGCCATTAAGCTACACACTCGAAACTAATCAGGGTCAGGAGATATGTTCTTGAAGCACACTTGAAATATATCCCACCTAACACGGCCTTCCCGGAAGGCCCACACTAGGCCTCAAGCTCTGGGTCTATTTACGCTAAGTTTTCATTTACAGATACTACCTGCGTGAAGTTATAAATCCATTCCTCAACAATTTTATTGTTTTCTTTCCTTCATATGAATATATGTTGATGCCTTGTACTTGAGATAGCGTAATCTAGGCTTACGGGCTGTGATGCAGTTGTTTTAAAGCTCACACCCTAGGGAGCAGATGAAAAAGACCTGGAACAACAGAACTAGCAGGGAAAGCTCGCACTAAAATATGTACATATATAACGTGCTCAACGCAATTACTGCTAAGAATCTAGACCTTTGTTTCTAAGTCAGGCTTTGGAGTCTACCTGTTTTTCATATTGGCTCCAGTCACGATTTAATAAATTCTTTAACTACATGAAGCCCTATAGAGGATTTCCGTTCATTCACGAATGGCTGTGAGAGTTTAAGTTTTTACCTCTAAGTCAGGCTTTTTATGAAGTCTGAGGGAGAGAGACTTTATTGAAAGTAGAAGGAGTCGGGACAGTGCTACACCCGTCTGAAATCAAAGCATTAAGAGGATTAAGGTTTCGATTAAGGCTGAATATTACGTTGGCTGTCAAGGTGGTTATAGGTGGTTCTCACGAGTCGAAAGGGTTCTCAAGCGACTTGGGAGAAGTGCTTTCAGAAGGAAGTACTAAGAAGAATTGCGAGGAGCATCTCGAACAATAAAACTCGAACAATTATTAGTCCTTCTTTACAGGCCTGCCCCCCTATTTCCATTAAAAAAAAACAAGTCATATTCACTGTCGAAACATTTAATCATATCACTGTCCATGCCAGAGTGGGTATTTATTTATTTTTTATTTAAAGTTCTCTTTCGCTGATCCACGTCATATATTTTATGTCCACCCTCGGAAGTATGATTCTTTAAATATTTTTTTGATAAATTACATTAACGACGGCGAGCGATACATACTATACACGCATTTTTCACATGACCACTCCAATCTGATTTTATTTGTTGTTTCTTTGAAAATTCGATGGAATTTGCTAAAGAAAAAAACAACACACTCAAATAAACAATATTTTGGATCTCTGTGTAAACATTAATTAAAAAAAAAAAACACACATTTTTTGGAAACATTTCAAACAACGGATCATTTGAATTATTTTTCGAATTGTGATCAAAGATGTGGGACAAGTGTGGTAACCTTGATAGATGCTATGATGCTTTGGGGAGAGATAAGCTCGGGCCAAGGTTAGCCAGTGATTCAGTGTGGATTTTTCTTAATTTTTTGTTTTGGATTCGTAATCGGTTGATCCGAACTAGTAATGTGGGCTGCTGGGATGGTTATGAAGGGAAGGATGTCATGATGTAAACAAATGCGAACACATTGCACTGTCTGCCCCCCACTGCTCAAACTGCATAGACGTTATGAATTCGAACTTGATAAGCGGCTCGGTCGCAGTGGACAGAACGAGCTTCGTCTTTGAATAAAACATTAGAAATTCTGGTATAATTGGTAGTCCTCCCGAATGTACGCATTCAAAACTTATTTACTTAACGAGCTTCCGAATCGTAAAGAGTCAGTGCCTGAGACACGGCAGCCTTCTATTCCCTTCGATCCCGGACACGCTGCTTCCAGTTGTCCAGACCAAGCGCCCTGGCATCCCCGATAGCCTGGTTCCGGTCTTCTTTGTCGTCTCGAACCTGGGGGCTATGATTCGAAAATCCTCTTTGCTGGAGATTTGTTGGCCATTCGCTCGACGTATATTGGCTTTTTGGACTAAATCCACATCTCGAGTGTAACAATAGCTCTTTGGTAAGTGCAGGCGTACGTCAGGGTACGTGGCTCAGTCTTATTACTTTACAAACGAGTTTTGTGCCTACATACAGTCCAAGTACTATAAATCTTCAGATTCTCATTGAACGCATGGTCTGTGTCAGATTCTTTCACAGATTCTTGTACGCGTTCAATACTTATTTACTTAACGAGTTTCCGACCCGTAAAGAGTCTCTGCCTGAGACACGGCAGCCTTCTATTCCCTTCGATCCCGGGCACGCTGCTTCCAGCTGTCCAGACAAAGCGCCTGGCATCCCCGATAGCCTGGTCCCGGTCTTCCTTGTCGTCTCCAACATGGGGGCTGTGATTCGAAAATCCTCTTTGCTGGAGATTTGTTGGCCATTCGCTCGACGTATATTGGCTTTTTGGACTAAATCCACATCTCGAGTACGTACGTCAGGCAACGTGGCTCAGTCTTACTACTTTCCAAACGAGTTTTGTGCCTACATATAGTCCAAATACTATTAATCTTCAGATTCTCAATGAACGCATGGTTTGTGTCAGATTCTTTCAGTCTAAGCAACACCTTTTAGGAAAATCGTTTTTGAAACATCTCTGTTTCGGAAACATATAGAAAATGCTTCTTTCTTTACGCATCGGACATGCCTTTTCCTTACCACTGTCCGTATGTGTATACAAATGTTTAAGCCATTGCCACTTGGGCAATACAAAAACAAGTTAATCTCTATCCCGACCAACCACCTCACACACCAGCAGCATCCTCTAAAACAGGTGTCATCTACCTGCCGCTACGGAATTTGTAAATTTCAGCGTATTCAGCGTCCTCCGAGTTTTCCCATATTTATTACGAAATAAGGGAGAGGAACTCGATTAAAAAAACAAAAAATAATTACGCAAGTTCGATGAAAATGATAACGTCATGTGTATTGTCAATGGGCCAAGAAAATATAATTTAGCGTAGCAGATGCTGTCGAAGCTTTACTAACTGCTGAGGGCTTACTCAGCACGAGGAATTCTTGTGTGTAGTATATTTTATGTTTCCTGCTCCGCGGCCCTTGTCCATCGCTATAAATATACATTTTTAGAGCAACAAGTCATTGGTAACAGCAGACTTATGTAGATGAGTCTGGGAGGAGGGATACCAAAGTAATGGTCAGGTTAATGAGAAATTTTACTTCTCTATTAGTTTATGGGGTTTTAGCTGGTTTCGTCTATTCGAAAACAACAAAAATCATAGATATTTCAAAATCATCATAGATCCATTACCGAGAGACCGAAACGTTTTCGTATAGAAAAAAGCGTGTACAGAATACGACATTAATTTTAAAAATACATTTTCGGAAATGTTCAGTACGGTGTGGGCACAGTGTAGGCAGAATAAACTAAACGAAGGCGGATCGAAAAATGAAACAAAATCGAATTCTAGTGGCTTTCTGCGAGAGCGGGACTGAAGCGAACTACAGAGTATTTATGGTGTCCCACACGGATCGGTGAATGGACCTCTACATGTTTTGCATGGCCTTGCTGGCTGGTACTAACCATTCAACAAAGGACCATTCAAGAGAAAGGAGAACTAAGTCTTCCCAAGCATCTTGTGGTGTTAATATGTGGTAAAAATATCTCAATCCGTCCTCGAAAGATTTCCCCTTTATAACAACTGAGTTTGGGAAAAAAGAAGTGAGGTGAGAGAGCCTCAAGTCCAACTAAACAAGAAGGGCTTCCAAACAAGGTACTGCAAGTTCAAAGTATACCTAGCAAAACAAGAAAAGTGAACTGAAATATTCATTGTCCAACTAAAGACAGCGCAACAAATGTGAATGCAAAGCAGCGAGTAAAGAAGCTCTGTCCAGTGATCAGTATGTTCGTTTCGAAGGCCGCTAATGTATCTATATTTATATTTCATAGATCAAATAGAGGCATTGTAGGATCACCCCGATATTCGGCGGGAAATCTTTCTCCCAATTTTTCTTTTTTTCCTTTCGTTTTTCGTTCTTTTCGTGTCTGTCGCGCTTAGTAGGAAAAAGCGTATTGCGTATGTGGTATGCGGCATGTGTACAGACACACATAACACCACCAACTAGCAGCAGAGTTTTTCTCCTCGAGGCGGTGGATTTATTTAAAATAACTTTTACACTCTGAAAAATACACCACTCGAGAAAAATCAAGCAAAAAATAACCGAATTTATCTAAACGAAAAGATACGAAAAAACAACACACACATTTTCCTATGCCCACACATGATTTTAAGTCAAAATTTTAGTGCAAATTTCCTAACATTAGTCTACAGTTGACCGCTTAACGAATCGAAGCATAAATAAACAGTTTTTTTTTTTTGTTTTAATTTGGAAAAAAATATTATTACAAACGAATCACAGTTCAAAAAAGGTAGAATTTTTTCAAAAAAATTAAAACAAAAGCGTGTGTACATGATTTAGAAAAAAAAAAATATTAAGTTACCAGAAAGTGCGTGCAATTATTCTTTTCATTTTCTCATTTTCAGTGTTTATACAGCTTCGGTGAAATATAGTGCGTTGGAAAAACCGTACTCGCATTAGTTTAAAAAAAAATTGAAAAAATTAGTTTTTGTTTTGTTTTTAAATTTTTATTTTTGCCTAAGATTGGGTTTCTTATTTTTGTTTCGTGCTAAAGGAAATAATAAACAATTTGTTCTGGATTTTTAGTCTTCAACCACTAATCGGTGAGTGAATAAGATTTTTTTAAAAAAAAAAAAGTTTTCTAGAATGAAATGAAATTGGATACTGCAAAATTATTTTTGTGCGTGTGTGACGGCAAACTATGTACCAAGACTTGGCATGACTGTAAAGCTTTGCTTGGGGAGAACTACATTTTACAAAGTCAAGGCAGGAACATATTCGTACACCCTGTTTGTGTATCAGGTTACGAACCACCGTCACGTCGTTGTGGTGCTCTGAAGGAAGCAGAAGACTCTGCGTTTATTGTCAATATTTTGTCATGGTCACAAGTTTATGAGCGAGTCTATAAAATTTGTCATTTCCACCGGAAGCGAGAGATTCTTCGCTGATGGGGATTTCTGTCTGACATCAAACGTTTGGCTGTCGTAAATATTTTCTTTCAAAGAAAACCTTTTTCAAAAAAAAAATCGTCTCCTTCTTTCTCTGCATCAGCTCTGAAAAAGTGGGCGTGGTGAATCGAGGAATTATCACTGAAATCAGTTTTAAACTACTCTACAAAACATGACCCTTCGTTTTAAGCAAAAAAAATGCATAAATAGGTGTAAGGTATTATTAAAAAGAAAATGGGCGTGTCAAAGGCTGCTAAAAACATGAAATAAAAGAGTTAAACGATTAAACAGAGTTTTGACACCGGGTGATCAGATATTTAGAATAAAACAAACATATAAGTAGGTAAAAAGGCCAACAAATGGAAGCATTTATGCTATTGTTTCCAGAGTAGGAACCTATGATTTGCCGTGTCAAGCAAACTTACTGACTGCTACATCGACTCAAAATTTTTGTAGTAAAATACAATCTGCATGGAGAGAATATAAAAAAGTAGAGAATCCTAAAGTGCCTACAACTACTCCCTGCGGTTTACAGCAAGCCACCATGAAGTTCGTAGAAAGTTGCCTCAGTTCGCAGGAACAGAAGAAGAAATTAAATTAAAAAAAAAGGAACTTCATTCTCTTAACGTATAATCCGTGGTACACTCCATTTTTCATTGAATTAGGTACTACACTTGAACAACAAAAATACCATCAAAATCGCCCTTAAAAATTGGCGTGGCTTCCATTTCAAGTAAAATTGTAAAGTTATGTTTCTCCCTACCCTATCTCAAGATTAAAGGCCAGACGGATGAACTTTCGGCTTAAGTCCACAAATATCCCTTGAACCATGGAAAGGCTTGTTAATCAGAAATCAGTTTTGAGACACAACGTATCTTTATGTAAATCAGACTGTTATCGGGTTTCCCAAAACACGAGACAAAGACAATTAGTCGTCCATAGACGTAGGTCCTATAGGTGGTTTGGAATTATTGAGTCATTAACAAACATACACAGTGCATGTGCTAACCCATGGACAAAGGCATCAAAGGGAAGCAAACAATATGACATGAGACGTATTTCATTACATACGAATGCTCAAACGTGTCCTAGCTTAACAATGGTCTGAGCCTTACGAATATCCCACTCCAACTGCGAAATTCATATGTGGCCCCAAAAAATCCATTAGCGTTGCCCAGAGTAACCATCCATTGTTCTGAACAAACTCAAATTATTATCAACATGGGTGGTGCTATTTTCGAGTGTATGTCGTTGGACTAACAACGTGCACGCAGCACTGCGTTGTCGACGAATATAAAATTTGCCTATAATCAAAACATCGTCAAGACAAATCAAAAAAGTAATTTGAAATGCGACCTGTCGTGGAATTGAGGGATTGGGGTTACCCCGGGCTTCTTTTGTCACAGGATATGGATATGAGTTTGTGTTATTTAACTTTTAATGAGTACGGAGTAATTTGAGTTTCCAAAGGGTACGATGTGGGTTTTTTCTCATCCGTCAGATGAAATATACTCTACGTATGTATGGATGTGATTCGGTAGTCGTTTTTCATTTACACCGAGACATTGTGGACGTTTGATGCAATTCCAAGGACGTTAATGAACAAAGGAGCTCCCGAAAAGAGATTGTTGGAATTTCGAATTATGCTTGTTTCGTTAGAAATAACAAGGTACGGCAGTAAGGGAAATTTTAATTAGTATCCATGTAGCAGAGAGTCATGGAGCAACTTCGTATCTATGGCGGAAAAAATGCGAATGTAGTCATGGAATTCATTCAAAACTGAGTCTACACCAAATTGGAAAGGGAGAACACAGTCGAAGCAATTAGTTGACAAATTAATTAAAGCGGGATTAACAAAAGAGTGATGGAGTTTTAGAGAAAACTTTAACCTTTGCTGTTACTCCTTATGTTTCAGATTAGTTTTTTTAATAAGCTAGACAAAGGCGGGGCATGAATCCACATAATGTCCAACTAAAAGTGACCATAAAGACAATAGTTACTGAAGAGAAAGAAAAAAACGCACTTAGTTTTGAAACTTCAGTATTGTGCTAGACACGCAAATTATTCTAAAGCGACATCTTTAGCTCAACCAAGTGCTGGGTTTTTGCATTTTAGGTCAGTTCAGAGAGCGTCATCTACCGAACTACACAAACGAACTAAAGTAAATGACATTGCGAAGTAGTTCACTTAACTCATGTGTTAGAGGTTTTTCTCCGAACTAGTTCGTGCGTGAACTATTCACAAGCCCAGTTGAGACATCCCTATTCTGTACTTTCACTGAAGGACATGCAGAACGAACTAATTTCACTTTTTCTGTCGCGATTCCTCACAGAAGCAAACATATTCATAATATTTCCAATTACTAGAACATCATGAATGAATGAAAAGTGAAAAATAACGACTCACATTGAATGTGAATGACACTGTGTCCATTCCCACGTCCCAGCGCATAATTAATTATCGAAAATAAAAACAAAAGAGTTTTAATTATTATTCGACTTTATGAAGAAGAAATCCCTGCCGTATGCGAACATTTTCGACTCGTTAAGTTGTAAAATTTTTATAGAGTTCTGCAACAATAAATTTTAATGATACGTTAATTTGTATCCAACAGCAGCTTTTTATATAAATTGCGCATTTGCTTGAATGAATTTTATAATTTTAGTGCAAGGTCTTAGGAAAATGTAAGCAGAACGGGATGCTTCTTGATTTGCACGCTTGTGGAGAAAATATTTAGTAGAATTCTAGTTGAAGGAGAGATATGGTAAAGGCGCAGGGGAATATTGAGAATTGACAGTACATGCTTGTGATCATTTGACTCCTTTTTGGTTGCGCCGACGAATGTGTAATCTTCCAGAGATACCAGTAACCCGGGCTACTGGCATGCACTACCTTTGGGTGGTACATACTTCGCGGGGCTTGTTAGTACTTTATGCCCCTCTTTCTATGTTTGCCGTCTCTTGTCCCGAGGGAGCTGCTGTTCTCCCTGAGTCTTTCCAGTCGCCGAAGTTCCTTCATGATTAGCGCTGCGGTTTGTTTCACAGCATCCCATATTGCGCTCGATGTCAGCAGATGGTTCACGATGTTCTAAATACTTGGCGCAACAGGTCGATAGGACCCAGGGCCTAGCTTCTCACAACCATTCGTGTTGTGCGTGTTATACTCTTTACACGAATGGAAGGGGGACTCTGGCGTGTCCGAAGGGCAGTTTGTTATTTGGAAGCTTTCTCAGGACAGTTGTACTCTCGGATGTTTGTCAGGCGCCTTCAAGAGGTGGGGCCATGAAAAAGTTTTAGGTGTTCCCGACTGGGATTCGAACCTCGAACCCCTTGCTCCATAGTCCAACGCACTAACTACTGAGTCACGGCACCCACTGATGTTCTCGGGAGTTGATATTTCCCCAATTATTTCCTCAAGACCTCAGTAAAAATGTGGGCACAGACAAAATACATGATTTACATCTTCCCTGGCCTCTCCACATTCTGAGGAATCAGGAGATTCAGCCGCCATGCCCGGCTAAGAACCGGCTGAGATGAAAATCCATTTTTGTCTTTCCTTGGCTGACTGATTCCATCTCTCCTGCCATGAATCAGCCTGCTTAGGTCCAGGCTTTTACGATTCATCATTTGAAATTCGGGTATTTGTCATTGGTTGGGACCTGAGGTAATCGGCGGAAAATAGTACTTAATGCTGCACTTAGTAAACGTAGCCCAGAAAGGGTCAGCGTTTGCAGCAGCGACTGGAACCACGTTACAAGCTAATCGGAAAAGATTCAGCTGTAATAGGAAGGGAAATCTACACTCTACAGCTTCTATTAGTCACTGAACCTCGTCCGACGCATTGCACTGCATCAAGCTCATCAAAATTCCGATTTAATCAAACTTGTTTTGAGTGTTTTGGGTTTTTTTGATTCATTTTTGCAGTTCTATTTAAAATTTACGATGTTTTTGCAAATTATTATCAGAATACTACCCATTTACATATCATTGCTTCTCACAGGCATTTAATTTTAATTAAAATGGTTATAATGAGACGATAAAGTGAATTCCATTCGAATTAAAATGCCATTGTCTTGAGACTTCTTGAAATGTGTGGTTGCTGGCTGGCTGACTTGCTGTCAGAGCCAAACGAACGAATATACATTTGTTTTTTTTTTTTACAAAACATACATATGTATATGCATATATGTAGGTATGTATAAGATGCAGAAATGTTGGCATTTTGTCAAACATTTTATTTGCCAAACCGTACATCCGTTCGGGCTTGTTTAAATCGTCAAAACGTTTTATTTTGTTTAAAATCAACGCGATGTCGATTATTTAATACAGAAACAATATTGGCAGCAGCCGATGATGGTGCATCAAGGAGACGCAATAAAAGCATCGTAAACAACAACAACGAGTGACAGAACAACAATTTTTATGACATCTTACTGATATGCACAAGCTTCGAGTTGATGATGCAATATGGTAAGATGATGCAACAATCCAGAACCAACAGAAATAGTACAGTCTGTGGCCAGTCTGCCTTGTCTGTTTGCTAGGTTGCAAACGCGTTCCCATGAATAACGACTTCCACGTTAGAAAAAGGAAATTATTTCACCTCTAGAGGGAGTTATTTCACTGGTGAGATTTTTTGTATTCGACTTTAGTGGATTCAAGGGTCTTTTTTCGGATATGAGACGAGATGAGGCTTGATTCGCATAAGCTGTGTGACCTCATAACCTACTTCTCTTTTTGTGGGAGTAGGAAATAGTCCAGGGTGAACAAGTAGGGATATAATCACAAGAAGTGAGTGTCTGTTTGGGAATTTTTCGAGTCATGTACTTAAACATCTTCTGTAGGAAACTGTCTGCTAGAGCCGAATACTTCTAGAGTTGTGTACGACACGGAATTTATGCCAGACAATCCAATCACTGTCACAGACTGTAGGTGGAACAGTTTCGAGATTTACTCTGAAGAGCCAGACCTAATACTCTACCTGTCGTCAAACAGCGGCTCCAGCTGCAGAACTGCTTGAAATGAAACCAAGAATATCACAGAACCTAGTAGATAGCTTCTGTTGGATTTTATAATCAGGAACTGTTTTCTGTTTTGTACCTGTGTAGGGTACAGTCAATTGTCAGCCACTGGTCCACTTCCTGTCCATCTGGAATGTTTCGAAACGTATCAACGTCTGTTTTTCTAAAACTATGAAAGATAGGACCAACAATAGATATTTCGATATCAAACTGTGGGGATACATCGTAAGTGTCTCCCAAATGGTGTCGTTTAAGGAACCACTAACCAACTCAATCAACTGAAGTTCACGAAATATAGCAAACATCGCACAATCAAATTATCAACTCTTTTAGAGAATTTTTTTCTGATTTTTGGCAAATCACCATCAGATATCCATACGTACAGACATAGATATGTACATTTATCTAGATACAACATGTACTCTGTACGACATTAAGCCAAAATAAAATTATCGAGGCAGGCAGCTCGCTTTCGGTTGGCTCGTAAATTGAACAATATTAGCGAACGTATTCAACCGCAGAAATCAGCACCAAGTGAATTGTAATTGGAAATCTAGGTTCTATTAGTTGAAAGGAGATGTTTTTCCTCTGCACCACCATTCTTTCCGTACGTAGATCGTTTAACGAGTGGCGTGCAAGTGAAAACTTTCGACGATGGATACGTTGGGCACGGCGCGTGCTATGGGTGCTATTTTTATGTGCAGATATTTATGACGCCTCGGTGTGATGAGTTATAGCTACGTTGATACAGATGGTGTCTCGACAAATTGCATTTCAATTTTGTTGTGACACCTAGATGTTCTGGGCGAGAAGTGGCAGTGAAATATTATGTAAGTGGACTTGAACTGAAGGCCGCTGGAAAAAATTGCTCCAATTGCCACTTGTTGAGTTGAGATACGTCTCCAGCCCTTAGGTACATTCGCATATTCCACATCGAGTGCACACGCTCCGAAAGTATCTGGATTCTTGTACAATCGATATCGAACAGACAAGCCGAACAAGATCTGGCCATGTTCGACCAAGATACCCACTTCCGTGTTGGGATGTACTTCGAATATTCGAACATTCCACATCGCGAATGATGCAGTCAAAAATAAAATGGAATCCTGTGTTGCCACTTGTTGAACACAAGGCGAACAAGTTCTCCCCATGTCTTACTGTATTCGATCGAGATGCATCTCCAGGCCTTTGGTGCATTCCCCATATTCCAATCTTTCGCATCGAGGTCCGCAGATTCCAGATTCATGTTCAATCGATAACGAACACGCAGAGGAAACAAGACCGGTCCATGTTTTCCCGTCTGTGCTCGACCAGGGTACAAATATCCCCCGGCCTTGGGAGAAGTTCTAACAAAACATGTTTCGGGTTTTGGGATTGCAAAAATGCAACAATGGGGGGCGGAGGATAGTATACAAGTGCAAACTTTCAAATAAATACTGACGCAGATATAGTGGACTGGAGCAGAAGCTTAGTGCATTTTTAGTGGGCCAGTAGTTGGGATAATCTCGAAGGAATAAGATCGTGAGTGCTGGAAGAAAAAGTGTGTTCCATATCATTAAGTTTGATTGTTGTGCTCGAGTACTGAACCATGGGGGATATAAAGCAGAAGTCGAAGAAAGGGAAAGACGCAAAACAACCAGAGGGTCATAAAAAACCAATAACGCCCGAGTCTCGTGCCGGTGTGGAGAAAAAAGAGCATACTACCCTCCTCTTGCTGCCTCTAGCATCGACATCATCCCCACAAGAAGTGTCGACGGGCGAAAATCGTGCTTCCGGTTCAGGGGTAGCCAATCCATCAACTTCCAGGGATGGGGACGTACAAAATCCGGAACCAACACAAATTGTACGTACATCAACTCCCACTTCGGCCCACTTCACTGGAGACTACGTGCAAGTGGATATGTCTTTCATCTCTAACATTCTGGATGAGCACTTGACAGGTTTGACAAACAATGTTGGCAACCAGCTGAATAATATGGCAGTGAGTCTTCAAAATAGTCTTTCGTTTGCCATACAATCTATGTTTATCGATTTGGAAACTCGAATCAAGGGCTCCGTCGAAGAGAATATTGTCCTTTTGAGGGCCGACCTGTGCCACATCCAAAACCAACAACAGTTGTTAGAAGATCGCATCGACTATTTGGAACGCATGGAGAAGATGAGAGACATCGTTTTGACTGGAGTTCCATTAACGGCCGATGAGGATTTGTTCGATATTTACAATCGTTTTTGCAGGGCCCTTCACCTACTGAATCGCCCTCTACCGGCAGGCATATATCGCACTGGAACAAGTTTGGATGAACCGTCCGAGACATCGATAACTATAAAGTTTGAGACGACAGATGATAAAGGTCGCTTTCTGACAGCAGTTCGTCGAAAGATCAGGGAAAAAAGTGGAATACGTTTGGAGGATATTGGCTATCGTTCTACACACGAGGAATCATCTTCGTTGTATGTCAACGAGAGTCTAACAGCACGTAATTATGCCATCTTGCGAAGGGCTTTAGAAATGAGACGTCAGAACCATTTTACAGCAGTATTCACCATGCTGGGAAGAGTCTACATACGGAAGAGCGACTACGATCATGCTATAATGATTACCCGGATGCAGGAGTTGTTCCAGCATTGTGTGTGCCCATCGAGTCCTTCTTCTTAAACTTTTGAACTCAACTTTTATTGTATGCATGTCTATTTAATCTTGTTTGATGCACAGCTGTGCAAATTGTATGCACAATGATGTCTATTTAATCTTGTTTATCAAATAAAGTTTCGAAACACAAGGGTTTGCGTTGTTGTTAATTTTTTTACGGAAAGACTTCAGAGCACATAGGGAAGTAAGGACTTTTGAGTCACATAAGGAGAATCTCCATGGAAACATTGTGGGAAATAAATTCACTTATTTAGAGTGAAATTGTTTCCCACTCACCGTGTGCACATCACTTTCGCTCTTACTCGAGACTGGTATAATGGAAGAAGACTTATAGTGAGAAATAATTTCTCGTTAGTAAAGTGAATTTATTTCCTCCTGGAGGCGCAATAAATTCCCAAAGAGTCATTTCCCGAATATATATTCCAACTTAATCAGATTTTCAAACGAAACTATAAGCAAATGAAAGCAAAAAGTAAAATCCCACGAGGTGAGAACCAGGAATATAAGCGTTTTTGTAGGAATTGTTTGAAACAAAAATAACCAAAGCCAGTAAGAATGAATAAAGTATGTACTCGTGCATATCTCAAATTCTATGTATCCATTGACATTGTATTTAAAAGTAAAAAGTATACACAATAAGGCTGACAGGCGGCGGGAAATACAACATTTGTCTGCTTTCACACACATCTGCGAGAGGGACAAACATTTTTCGAAACATTTGATTTTACCTGATTTATTTTAGAATCCGTGAGTAAACTGAAACACACTGATTGGCATTCCTCCGAAAGATTTTCCATCAAGTGTGTTTGACTTGTGCATACTCACGCCGGCAGAAAGATTCAGTTGAAGTTCGAATGTCCAACAAATCGGGAAAGCCAGGTCCGCACTATTATTCATAAAACAAATAAAACCCAAAGAATATTCCGAACCTAGTGCTGATCAATTTTGTTTCTCTTTTTCTTTATATATTTCAGGTGACTACAAGCGGAAATAAACGACAAAATTGGAAAAAAACTGATCTAAAAGAAAACCAAAACCAATCGAAACAAAAATGGAAGTAGCCGAGGTCGGTACCGAAACTGGTGTCTCGAAAAGTTCAACATCTGTTTCGGAGAGCTCCAAGCAGGTATGTACACTACCTACATCTCCATATTTCATTCGAATTGGCAAAAAATTCTATAACATTCATACGTCCTGCTTTAACCAAACACAAAACTATACTTCATTGAGTCTATCTAAGGATTTTATCTAACTAACTTTCAACCATCGACTTGCTGCCTTAGCTTTCAATACTGTATGTATGTTCATATAATTTTGACATTAATAGTGCATGTGATTTTGATTTTGAAAATTTCAAATTGAGTTTCTCACTCGATAACATATTGTAACTAAAAAATTACCGAGTTTCAAAGTATAAACAAAGTGAAGTTTAGTTATTGGTTTTCGACACCTAAAGTTGCTTTCAACAATCAATAAAACAAGGATAACCAAAGCGATGGAATGTGGACTACATCACAAGTTTCACTTAAACTAAATCCAACTCTACGTCGAGATACGCATTATTAAGCGGAAGTAGTTTCGTTTAAGTGGAGCTCTCAGCTTTGTTTCAAAAACATGGATTGCTACCAAGAAACTGTACTGAACGTAAATGATGATTTAAGCAACAATTTCTGACCTCCATATTTTCTACCGAACGTGTTAGGTTAACCGATAAAAATGCTAAAAAGAATTGGCCTTATATTCGAACCATGCGGCATACCATGCTTGATGAGTTTAAGCAACAAGAAATGACAACCTTTTGTGAGGATTGACTTCTAGTTCGAAGGAATTTACAGAACTCTCAAGTATGAGAAAAATTTGACACGAAGCTCTCATCTTTATAGATAGGTGCCTAGTTGGTGCGTTGTAAAAGACATCTGACAAGTTAGTAACAAAAATTAAGCTTGTTTCGATCAGTCGGCATAGGTTCTAAAGGGTTAAGGCTTTGTTTTTGTGTATTTGCTTGCATAGTGTAAATCTAAACATTATCTCATGAACTGATGGTATTCATAGACAGAACATGTCTTATTCGTGTAAAGTTTGTTTCTTTGTTTTGTAAATAATCAAAGGACACTTCTGTGTCAGATATTCATTTTCTGTTATATATATGTTAAGTTTTTTTGTATACAGCGACCCAAGAAACAGTATAAACATCTGCGTCGGTCTTTTGTCCTGGAAAGAGAATTCAACTCTCCACAGATACGTCTTCCATTTAGGATCGGTCTTGTGGATACCCAACAGTATTGGATGAACAGTGAGATTAGACCGATCTTTCATGTCGAGGGATCGTCAATCGCGTCCTTCAACATTTAGTAGAACCTAAATGACTTTGTTTACGAGTCCAATAGTAACTTTGGAGTCAACTTTGATAAACTTCAGTTCGAGTCAGGAATATCGAATTTATATGCCTTCCAGCATAACGTTAAGCCCTCAATGTCGATTTGCGAGGCGTCTGTGCCTTAAAAACGAAATTAGTGACAACTTATAGGTACAAGTTCTCACTGCATCTTACAGTTCTACAAAGTATTCTCGGTGTAATCTAGGCAACTATGCCCAGCGACTTTTAAGTCAATGATTTTTTTAAAGGTTTTATACGAACTTTTACGTAGAAGAACCTGTTGTCTACGTTAAGAAGGTAAAGTCTATATTTTGCGAAGGCTTTCCAGACCTCATTAATGTTAGTCTTACCTGCCCTACACTGTTTGCCCCTATGAATTCTCCTTCCAGCATTTTTGTATACCTTTTCCCTTTAAACACAGAATTATATACTTCATTGGGTTACTGTGTAAATCAAAAAAACAAAAGAGTGTTTCAGTGTTATATATGTATGTATATATGGATTCAATGATTTCCCCAGCATGTTTTACCGAACACACTGTGTACAAAAATCACCTTCCTTCACCATTTCGGCGGACATCTCTCTCTCGAAAAGGACAACAAAATACACATCATCTAATAAATTTGTACCAAAACCAACAAACCAAAACAAAAAACAAAAAAAACCTCCTTCTTTCAGATAATTGCATCTGGAACTATGCAGCAAGCTATTAGCAGTGAGAAAAGTCTTGAAAAATCTGTGGAGCAGTCCATTCAGCAGAGTGTTGCCCAAGAGTCCTCGCAAGTTATTAAAAAGTCCGTTGTCTCGTCAGTGTCGGTGAGTTCCACATCGTCATCAACCAGGCAATTAGTGTCCTCGTCCAGTTCGTCTCTTCAAAGCAAGAGTATCCAATCGATTGAAATCGTCGAAGATGCTGATTTCTAAAAACAAAGGACGACGAAACTATGAGCTGAATTTATTTATACTATATTATTTTATTATTTTTCTTTTTGTTTAATTTCACACAAAAAAAAACACAAAATTCAAAGACAAGGATACACGTAGTATAAACAAAAACACAAATGTCCTACAACTGGAGTATCCTTTGCCCAAAACTTCCCAGTGCTCTCTGAATGCACCACTTCTGATCGTACATCCCAAGTTGGCACCATGACCGGTACTCCCATCTTTGCGCCTCGGTTAAAGTCGAATCTAAGTTGTTACTTGTTTGTTTGATGAGTATATCCTTGATCCCTCACTTCACTTCCATTAAAAAAAAAAAAAAAAACAACAGCCTACTCCTTCCTATCGTGGACAGTCATATCATCTTTTTTTTTTTGGCACGGTAACCAAATTAATTTCGAAAATCCCCCACCACGCACCCCACAATACACAAAATTATGTAGTTGAATTTATTTTTCATTTTTTTTTAATTGTTAACCACAAACAAAAAATAATTAATTTTTTTTTTTCTTAGTTTAGAGAACATTAAGCACTAGTTAGAGAGAACAAAAAATAGAATTTCGTTTGTTTTGTTAATCACTGTTTTAATTTAGCTAATTCGAAATTGTATTGTTTGCTTTTGTTGTCGTGGTTTTGTTATAAGTTTGTCTTTGTTTTATTAGTTTTCATTTTTTTTTTCTTGCTATTTGTGTTAAATTTGTAATAAATTGATAATCTAATAAAACTATTTCATTTACCTAATAAGTCTTGAGATGTTTTCTTTAGAAGTACATACGTAGTTGTTGTTTTTTTTTCGATATTTACTTAGATTTTGACACCTTGAGTGTTTTAAGTATTGAGTTTCCCGTAGCGAGCTCTTTTTGAAAAATCATGAAGTCGTCTAAACGAAACGAAATTTGCGCAAAGCTTCGCAGAAGAAAGAATGGTCTTCTCTTCACTTCACTGGTTGTACCCAGACCTATCGTGTAGAGTTGAAGACGGAAATGTCTGACTCTGACTCTGACTTATTCCTAACGTCTACGTACAAAAAAGTTCATGTTTTGCATTTGGTTTTCAGTATTTTTTGTGAAAAGTCCAAAAAAGGCTGACCAAACAAACAAACGCCTTCCAAAACACACAACTGAGAGACTATACTCCGAGTCCCATATAGACCTGCTTTCAGTTACTGACACAGTTTTCCAAATTCACCAAGCACACTCTACTATGAATGAGATACGAAGTCGTAGATCGAGTGATAGTGCATAACCCTGTGGCATGCCATGGTGTTAATTATGACTCCACGTAAGACCCTAGTCTCATTTGGATAACATCCATGTTGTGCACAAAACCAAGATCCGATTTTTTCGAATCTCCTGTATGAGGTTCAAAACAAAGACTGATTGCTTTTGCTTAGCCAAAATTTCTTTAGATAAAAAGGTCTAAAGCTTTGTAACTCGGTCGAATGTTGGCAGTAGGTCGGTGTAATGAAGGAGTAGACCTATCGTTACATTAATGCTTTGTCAGCTAGACATCCTGTTCAGTGCAGCAGAAAACTAAAGCCCTTATACTGTGTTAGAGACTTACACTCTAAATATCTGTACCTCTCTCCAAGCAGTAAGATTGGTTTCAGCTTCACCTCCAAGGTAGCTGAGCCTTTGACGAGGCTAACCAATTTAGCGATATTCGTTTGACTACTGCTATAACTGCTTAAGAAACGCCATTGAGGGCATATTGCATTCCTTACAGATTCTCATACTCAAAACTGGATAGTTGAACCTATGCTGACATAGGGGGATTGGGAGAAAGTGCACCAACAACGGTGAAGTGGAACGACTTCATGGAAATCTACTGCACCTGGGAATTTAGTCCACATATGGTGGGAATTTCATTCACTTGTTTGTAGTGAAATTATTTCTCGCTGGCAGTGAGTAATAGTCCTGTGAAAAATAACTCCACTCAACTCCCTTACTGTGGGAAATAATCGCATATTCGAAAGTCGAATTTTATTCCCTTCAGGTGGAATGAATTCCCGTGGATTTATTTCCCTCTCCCTACCACGAAACGCCCCAAATCTCCCGACAACCTGCAGATATGAACATATTACGATCATTGTATGTCAAATGTCATTTCTAATTCCTTTAATATGGCATCATCACATTTTGATTACGCATTCTAACAAAATAAATAAATTAACATTATTGTGTTTTCCTTTTGATGGCTATATGTATGTATGTACATAGAATCCTGTAGAATTGTGATATTATGGCACAGGAGAGTTCAAAATTGATTCATTTACTAACCGAGTACATGTACATATGTCTGAATGTATATAAATATTTAAATATTTTTTAAGTAAACAACAATTTTAATTTTGATAGCAGATTGTATTGTTGGTTTTAATTTTTGTATCTGTTGCTATATAGATAGATATGAATTGTTTGCTTGCTTGTTGACCATTTGCCAAGATAGAGGCGATTCTGTGTGTTGAAAATTGCGTTGAAACAAAATCGACCAGTTCGACGAGGAGGAGGAGGAAGAGGCGACGCAGGGGCGAGCGTAGATGTCGACAACGACGAGAAATTTTAAAAATAGTTCCTTCAACAAATCTTGATTTTTTTCGGTTTTTTTTTTTTGCAAAATTAACATTTTGGCTGCCTGAGTAATTGAAGACACAATACAAAGCTTGACTGTACAACAATGATGGGTATTTTTAGACAACGAAATTTAGAATATTATTAAAGTTTATTAGATTTTTTTATTGTTATGTGGGGAAACACTGTAAACAGGATTATCTGATTTTAGGGAGAGTAGCACTTGATACAGTGTGGGTCATTTGACTTTCAGCACTTAAGGGCCATGACCATGAGGACTAGTATATGGCAGTGCTTCATCATCAGTGGAACTGGATTTGGAATAAATAGTACAAAACTTGTACATGAAGACAGAATACATCTAAAGGCCTCTCGATTTATTGAAAAATCAAAGTAGTTCCACGACATGAAGTCGATTCCGATTTTGGAAGGGTAAACTTGATGACACTTTCCTTCCACCTCGGAGGCCACGGTTAAGGGGACACAACATAAAGCCTAGTATGTCTTACTGTAGGTGAGCTTCCTTTTAATGATCTTGGCGATAGTTTCAGGAGTCCAGGTGCACCCTTTAAGCTTTACTTACCAAAACAATCGATATGAAGACCATCTTCCTAAAACTGCATAGCCATCATGCCTTAGTAATCTTTGACGCTATAGTTGATATTCCGAGTAGACGACAACCTGCAAAAGTCTATTGACGACACCACCTCTTGCGAACGTTTAGTAAACAGCCGAGGGTATAATTGGGATAAAATCGAATTACTGTTACTAAACACGTTACTTTAACAAAATATGCCTAAAACTGTCTGAGACTGACCTTCCTAAGAGTAGACACATATACTGGTTAGCTAGCTAATTAAAATTCATCAGTTAGAAGCAAGGTAAGTAAAAGTTGACCGCCCCAACCTCCTCATGTCATGCGCCTAAGCTCTATTGGACATGCATCACCGAACACGGCATTCGCATTAAGCACGCTAGCTACTGCTCTCTCGTTTTGCTACATGCATACACACATCATGTAATATATTACAAACAAATATAAATTCTGTATATATATATGTATTCTCAATTATAATAATTTTTCTATTTTTGTTTTACCCTCAAACAATTGCATCCCTTATGTTTAACACAATGTATGTACCATGTAAATAAAATAAAATAAACAAACAAACAAAAAAAAAAAAAACAAAACAATAGGAAGTTGTTCAAAATGGTGGTACAACTACAACGACAACGACTACAACAAAAGTTGTCAAAAGTGACGCTAAGCCTCAACAGGAAAACGGTGAGCAAACAGCCACAACTGTCACCGTAGAAGACTGCCCCGAAGATGAGGGCGATGGCAGCACTGTCACAACTAAAGTAGTCGTTACGAAAAAAGTCGTTACAGAGAGCAAGCCACAGGCGACAGAGAGCGAAGAAGAGGAGGAAGTAATTGAAATCGTCGAAGGTGACGAGAGTGGGGAAGAGGTTGAGATAACCGAAACGGTTGTGGTACAAAAACCAGCAACCACCACAAAGACGGTAAAGACCATAACAACCACAACACAGCCTGATGGTCAAACTACTACCGAAACTAAAGTCACAGTGCAGGGCGCTGAGGTAGAGGCTGCCCCGCCAGCACAAGAGCAAGCTGTCGAAGAGGAGGAAGAAGAGGAAGAGGAAGAGGAGGAAGAAGAGGATGTAGCTGCTCCTGAACCACAGGCAGCGGCAGTAGCTCAAACACAAAGTACCACTCCTAAAACAGAAAACACTGACACTACACAACAAGAACTCGCACAACCACTACCAACCACAAAAACAACAACGAATGAAACGAAAACTGATATTGAAACTATAACCGAAGTAACTGAATCAATAAAACTATCACCCCAGCAGGTTACTACCACCGTTGATGAACCGGCGGCACCAGCACCGGCACCGGTCACAGTTCCGGCCCCAACAGCAGCACCAGCACCAGCACCAGAACCAACTCCGGTTCCAGTGTTAGCGCCAGCACCAACACCAGCTCCAGTATCAGCACCAGCACCAGCACCAGCTCCTCAACCGGAAGCCCTCGCAGAGGCACTGCAACAGCAGCAGCAGCAGCAGAAACAACGACAGGTAGGCTTGCAGCAATTTGCTTATAGCATAACAAATTTAACAGCTAATAACGGCAGTACACTCAACAATAATCAGGATAATATAAACAATACGTTAAAGGAAATAATATCGGATATCGATCGTGTTATCGAACAGGAAGATGTCCAGGCACTGCAACAGCAACAGCTACAGCAGCAGCAACAACAGCAACAGTATAAACTCCAGCAACAGCAGCTTCTGCAACAGCAACAGCGCCTTCTGGAGGAACAGCAACGTTTGGCTCAACAAATCCAACAGCAACAACGGCTGGCCGCCCAACAGCAACAGCAACAAGTGCCACCCCAAGTACAACAAGTTCCACACTACCAACCTCAACAACAACAACAACAACCACCAATTGTATCAAAGTCCTCGACAACCGAGGAGTCACACTCTGACACTGGTTACGTAAGGAAAAACGAGAGCTACGAAGTTGAGGTGAGTCCTTCTTTTCATTCACATTTAGTTTTTGTTTTTAGATTTTTTCTTTAAATTCACCTGAGATTGCAAGTGTTTCGATGTTTACACTCGAAATTCTCATTAGATACGAGTAGTTTGATTTGCCAAGAACTATTAGTGCATCTTCCTCTAGTTACATGCTGGTGTCAGGTTTTCACAAAAGGACTGTGTTGGAATCTTTTACCAAATGAAAGGTTTTTTTAAAAAAAAATTATATTACAAGTCATTGGTAGAAGTCTAATTTGGCTCAACCTCAAAGCTCAACTGGTTCAAGATCCAATTCAAGAGCAAATACCATTCCAGTATAAATCTGTGTCAAACTCCGACTTACAGTCTGTATTCTGTATGCCTAAGTTTAAGCTCAAATCAAAGTTAAAGTCTGGCTCTTGCAAAGGGTTATAGGTTCACACCGAATAATTGAACTCTAACTTCAAGTTTAAGATCAGTTCCAAGTCTAAGTTCAAATAAAAATCTAGATTTCAGTCCAACTTTAAGCCTAAGTCCAAGCTTAGCTTAGGATGACCCAAATCTAAATCCTAGTTAAACTCCATCCCTTTGCATAAATTCAAACCTAAGTCACAGCCAAACTTCAAATTCGAGAGCTAGACATGCCACTGGCTAGCCAAAGAAGCCAACACACCCCTTCTTGTTTCAAAACCTGACACTATTGCAAGTGAACATCACTATTGTTCTTTTAAGCCTGCATGAGTAGTATTGAACCTTAAGTCATTTAATTAAAACAAAACAAAACAAATCCAAAATCATAACCACAGGAAAATGATGGTTTTCGAATGGTACGGTCGAGTAAAACAACAATTCAGGAGAGCCACACTCCTGATTACTCGGCACCCAAGGAGCATAGATCCATGTCACTGCCAACATGGAAGGAAAACATAGAGGTATACATAATCATTCTCATTACCTAACATTGTACATGTAAACACTTGTTATACAATCTTTCTCTTAACATTTACTATGGTTTTTAGAGTAATCTGCTTACAGCTAATGTTAAACGAAAACGCATTACGCTTTGCATGGTTTTGATGGCTTTTTATTTTATTTTTAACAAGAACTATGGTTAAGTGTGAGTTCAAACGGGCGGGCCAAGCTGAAATGATTTAGATACACAAATGGTTGAATTTTGAGAACGAGAAAACCTGAACACACACAAATACTCTAATGTTTACCGAGGATTCGTATCCTATCTACTAACTTTATGTAGAATTATGAGGAACTAGTACGAACTTAGTACGTTCCTGTTTATAGGCGACACCCTACTTCTGACAAAAGACTTGTGACCCAAGTCATTAATACACTTTTTGATAATCTAAAGCCATTGGAAGATACTCTACCACGGCGTATTCTTGTATATAAACAAAACTGCTTCATTTACTATGCCACTTCTGACACAAAAGTCTGCTGGGTGAGATATCTATAGGTGAACGCAGTAACAAATTGTTTGCCTACTTTTGACAATTTCGTCAACAACTCAAATCAGCTGGCGTTTAAGACATATTTTCTCAAAAGCATATTTTCTACCACTTCTGACACTGCTATGAATTGAAACCAATAAACATTGAACATTGAACTCCATTATAGATTAACGCCCTTGAGACTGTAGACTGCAAGAAAAAGCAGTCCCGCTAAAGAAAAACCTCTATTCTGGTCAAGAAATGAAAGCCCACACATAATTACTTATACAATTGGTGTCATTTTTCCTCTTTTCCACAAAAGCATTCGATAATTGGCCCCCTCCTCGCCCGTTGCTATAAATAAATACCACACACAAAATGTTTAACGATAACGATATACATATATCTATTTAGCTAGTAGCACAAAAATCGTCAGCAAGTTTAATAATAGGTTGGACTATCTAGGACAAATTAAAAAAAAAAAAAAAACAAAATACAAATATATGTTACAAAAAAAAAGTCATTTACCCTCTGGCTAAATTTAAATAAACACAAGTCGAGGTTAGACGTTTTTTAACTGCTCGCCCAGGGACGTTAAAAAAAAGCAATTCAGTCAAAAATGACTTGTGTCATAACAGTCGATTATGAAGCTGTCAATAATCGCCTTATTTTCAAAAAAGAGCAAAAAGAAAACAAAAAAAGTTGCCAAAACTAAAAGCGAAACGAAAAACAAATACTAAGTACCTACTACCACAATCAAAAACTCGAGCAAATGCTCCTCTCGATCAAAATAATAAAATAACTTTTCACTACATCGATTGTCGTGTGGCTATGGGCTATTCTTATAGCATAATTAATTTTCACCTCAGCACCAGCGAAAAACCATAGCAATTTCTTCTGTGAAAACCAGAAATGAAAGCAAAAAAAAAAAAATAAATAAAATGACGAGGAGCAAGTTTAGCACTGCTCTGCGAGTGTGGTGCTCGCGCATCTCAAAAGTTTGTTTGTAAAAATTTTCACTTGAAAATTTTTGTTAAAATTTCTATGTTGTTTTTGCGATTTTGTCTCTCTTTTATTTTGTATTTGCACTGTATGTGTGCTGTCAGAGATTTGGTGGATTTGAACAAAAAAAAAAAAAAAAGAAATAACAGCCAACGGCCGAAGTTTTCTTTCGACTCGACGAGGAGAGTCGATTGCGAAAGTGTTGGTTTTTTTTTCATTCGAATCTCGTTATTTTTTTTAGTTAATTATTTGTTTAATTTAAATTTAAACACTTTTTACAAAAAAGCGTACGCAGATTGTTTTAGTGTGTGTTTGAGGTTTATTCTAGGTTTTGTTGCTTTGTTTCCACCATTCCCTCAGACTATTCGCGAATTTTTTCGAACAAACGCTTTGCTTCCGAATACATATATGCCTTACATATATGTACATTTAGATATCGGAAACAATTTTTTTTTTATTTTTCTAAATCAATCGAATTCGAAACGAAATTTGTGTTTTTTTTTTAAATATAGGGGTAAATTTTGAAATTATTTCGAAAATAGAATACGCTACGAGTAGCCAGGGAGTGTGAGAACGAACAGCAAGCATGCAAAAAAGTGTCAGTTCCCTAAATATCTCATCGGACGGTGGCCTGCCCGGTTATGAACGACACTACAGCACGATACAAAAGTCACGATCCATGGGCAATTGTGTTGTTGAAAAAAAGCGTGGCTTTAAGCCCAGCGATCGGCATGATCCCGCCAAGCGGGAGTTCCTAACCGATTTAAGTAAACAAATTTGGCAAAAGACAAAGGTGTGAGACTTACGCTCTAGTAGATACTACATAAATATACTCGGAAAAATGACAAACAGAAACCCAAAACAAAATTTATTTTCTTTGCCTCTCAGGAGTCATCATCAACAATTTCCAAAAGAGTCGATTTGCAGAAAATATTCACACCAGCCACAGATGCTGAAGAAATTTTGCCAAAGAATCGTAAGTAATTTTTTCTTCTAAGAGAAAATAGAAAAACAAAACTTGGTACCACAAAGAGGGATTTTTTTCTTGGTTGTGATTGTTTATTTTGGTGTTTTGCGGTTTATGTGTATAAAACTAACCAACTAACAATATTTCCTATCATCCTACATCACTTTTTTTTTTTTACCAAATCGCGCAGTCATTTTCAATCGATCAATTTTTCTAACAAAAAAAAAAATGTCATAAAACTTTACTCATCCTGTAGAAATTGTATACATACACTCGTATAAGACCCCTTTTGAAATATGTAAAGTTAAAAAGCGACACTCAATGACACACACGAGAAATCAATGCAAAATTAGAATCTATAAACGAAAGCAATATATTTTTAAATATATTTTAAAGAAAAAAGAAAAAAAATCTTTGAATTGTGTTGCGATCGCGTATTTAAACAGCACACGTACACGAAAACTCTTGTAATTAATAAAAACCAAACCGTATTATTGAGAATGTGCATGTAATAGAAAAGAAAAAAACAACAACAACCAATAAAAATCCCAATTTGTTGTCCAGATATGAATATACATAAATTTTAGTTGTAACTAGTAACATCCCTGGTTTGTTGACAGGAAAACTGTATGCTTCGTCGGCGTTTTACTCGCCCAACCTTCATCCGACTGTCGAGGATCAGGTTGCACTCGCAAGAAGGATATCGCATTCGTTAAGTGATATAAGTAATCAACAGTCGAAGGGTCAGTCGATGTATGTAAATCGTAAGAAGCGATCTGTTAAGTGGGTGCACGAAGGTTCAGGTAAAGGTTAGATATTCATGTTTAATGGTATATGCAACATGTTGCAATGATTGATGATGATTGCATACATGTGGCATCTATCCATCCGGATAAAAAAAAAAAAAAAACTGTACCCTAGGTCAAGCGGACACACAGGATTACTATGAGGAAAGCAAGGAGAATGAATACGACTCAAGGGGTCGATATGATAAGGTACCCTTGAAGTTAGTTATGAATCCGCGCGGTCAAGTTCGAGATTTCAATTCAGTACGCGAACCATTGAGTGAGACGGGCCTGTTGTCTCCCGACAAATGTGCTGAATTGGTAACAGCGCTGAATGCTCCCAAAGGCAAAGGTAATCCATTTGCAGATTTTAAATATTTTACCCGCCTCCTTCCACCTTGTCCTGGGGATATATGTAGTATATAGGATCGTTCTGAATTACATTACATATTTATGCAGCAAAGAAGAAGATTTGAAACTCAGGCGCGTATGATACAAGTTTTTTTTTTTAAATATTCTACAATGGTCAGGACCACATAAGTGATTATATGCAACAGAAAGTAGTCGGTATTCGGACAAATTTTAGTCCCAGGTGACTAGATTAGTCACGCCGTCGTCAACATGCACTCGTTTTATACAACTCTCCACGGCTGATTTACCTAAGACCGCGAGGTGATAAATAATTGTTGGAAAAAGTATCGAAGAAAAGGTTGAACCATGTGGTACCCCGCCATAGAAGAGAAGGGACTCGAAGTAGTGAACAAATTATGTATGCCGAACAGGTCATTGCAAGGAATGGGAACAATAATAAGGAGTGCTGATGAGGATAGCCCACTGGTCCAAGATCTGGGCGTAAAAATCAGAACGACCTCACTTGTCAGAAGTAAGAAGCTCGAGACTCTTGGATATCGTTTTGGAAATAACGAACTGATTTCGAATACAATTGGCATTTACATAGCTACTGAGCATTATTTTGAGAACAGAAATTAGTAAAAGTGGTTCATTTAGAGTTGAGAGCTGTCCGAAAATCGCAGGTCCAGCGGGATAGTGCAGACTTAAACCAGATGAAGAGTTTCTAACATCAGCAAAGAATGAGTATACTTTGGGGCGTTGGTTAGTTTTTAAAGAGAAACACAGATTTCTGTGAGAAAGGAAGCTTTGAGAACAAAAACAAGGTCTTCTCTGGATGGGCAAGAGGAGCCAATGATGCCTACCGGCAACCTATAATTCTATGAAGCACATGAAGCGCAATATTTGCTTTAATAATATGATTTATACACCGCTAAGATTCGTTTCTTTAAAGAGAGACTATTTCCCTTAAACACGACATTGTGTACGGTTGTGTAGACAACCAGAATGCACCACCCTCAGCAGAAAGGTTCTGTGGATCGCATCCAACCATACCATACATTCCGGCAGAAACACCCTTTCGTTTGTACATAGTATGGAACATGCGCAGAAGTTAAAAATCGTTTTCAATTCCAGTTGTCTTAGCAACAGTGTGTTGTATATGAAATCATTTTTTCAGCCTTACGATGTGGGGGAGCTTTCTGTTAGTGCATATTCAATGTGGATAGAATGTATCTGCTGCGTTCTTGTACATAGTACGTATAAGGCTCCGGCTAAGACATGTCTGTATCTTGAAAACAGGTATCTGTTGATGCAATTTATGCAGAAACACTAAGCCGGTGGTCAGTTGTTATATACTGAGTCGAATCTCTGTGTCAACGACCAAGGTGGGCAATCCCCATTAGGCACATCCTTGTACAGCATCTTGCAAATCATCTGTCGATGCAGTTTCCAACAGTAGAACTGAAGTTTCATAAGTAATTTGAAGAAAAATAAAGTTTAGAACAGCAGCTTACCCTATTTTCTTGAAAGTTCTCCATCCTTGATATCATTCCGCAGCTGTATGTCAGACACAACGTTCCGAGATACGACGTTGTTATATATGAAATACGCGAACACATTCGAGCGTTTTCGAACGCGAGTAGGACAGGAAGGTGTGATAGAAGAGGACAAGATGAGCACAATGATTTTAAGACTTTAAAACGATTTCGTGAATGGCTCTTTCGTGAGAGACGACGGACCAATGACAAGCAACAGCTGTTCCAAAGAAACACCACACAGAAAAGTCTAAGGGCACGTCAAGGGCTCTTCTTCTAACCAAAAGATTTTTAAGCTTTAAAATGATAAAGGAAAACGCGAAAGGAAGGGAAGACTAGGTAAACCAAGCTTCACATAAAATACTATTGGTATTCAGTACAGACTCGTTTTTTTCTGGCAGGACAAGGGATCTTCTTGTATCCTTTTATACTCCCGATCACTGGAATAGGTTCAGTACCTTGTGCAACGGAAAAAGTTGTTTTTTCTCAAGAAAATGTGTAATTACTAAATAGTTCAAGAATAAGCCTTTTTTCGAAAAGTTTTTATTGAAAGAAGTTGGTATGGCTATTGACCGAGACTGTGTATAGCGGTACCGCGATTTCATCGACCATATCGCGTTCCGAAATGTCGAAGACGAACGAAACGAGAATGAAATATTAGTGGTTATAGGGAAAATCATAGAAAGAATCTAAAAACGTAAATGATGCTGTCTGTTCACTGGAATCTGTTGAATGATCTAAGGAGAAATGAACGGACTACAGGCATCCAAGAGTACTTGAATGACCGATGACAAAGAAAACGTTACAAGCTTAGTCAATACAAATACCATACACAGCCTTTACATGCTTTACATCAAAATCAAATGTCGGAGTACTTCAAAAATGGATACGGAACCGTAGACTGGGATGAGAGGAATTCCTTACAAGACCAAGCCAATCCGGGATATTGTCTCAGTAACAATAAATCAACAACTCATAGTGAAGTACCGTCTACGTTGAAGCGATTGGCAGCTAGACCATCACTCATCAAAGTATTAGATCTCTGTTAGGGGTAAGCCTTGAAAGGAATGCAGAATACAGAACAGAACAGAACAAGGAAAAGTTCTGTTCTCAAACTGGGTCTGTGGTATGGGATAAATATTTTGCAGCCTTTAGGCATAGAATGAACCTGGAGTGTCTTCCAGCCCTCTGCAGCTTATGAAAACATCCACAGTTTAGAAAATGTATTTAATTTTACATATAGACACGGGGTTCCATCTCCATCGATCACTTCATCGGCTTCAGTCGCTTATAGCTTTCGTATTCCTACTTCTTCGTTTACATTCATTCCACATACACACATCCCTCAACTTTCGCTTGCAATATATTCAATTCAATTCATTAATTCAATTTATTTTCCCACAAAAAACAAACGAAATTGCATTTTGATTTAGGCGCCGAACTATTCGCTAAACGTCGCAGGAAAGCCGAGAAATGGATTGTCGACGAAACCAATGCTGGCACACAGAGTCCATCCGGTATACCCGACCATCAACCCTACAAGCCAACATCGCCAAGCATGGTGCCAGCATACTCTGATGTTGGAATTCATCGTGTCCAACTGAACATGCAACAGGATCAAATCCAGGACAAGTACAGCCAACCAAGCTTGAAAATTGTCAAATCACCATGGGATGCTGCTCTGGAGACTGGCTCAGCAAGTAACGCTTTCGAAGAGGTAAACAAACACTCCCCGTATGACTTGTATGGTGGACAACATCCACAATATGGAACGTATGACTATCAACAGGGCCCACAAATATCTGTTACACCAACACCAATTCAAGTATGAGAGTATCATGTTTATGTAACTTTCTATATACTATCCACTATCCACTATCCACTTTTCTACACTATCGTCTTCACCTTTCATAGAAAGCTGCAAAGACAAACTCAAATTTTAACCGACTTTGTTGTGCATTGAACTTTTTCCAGAAGCCAGCTGCACAAGCTCCACAACCAAAGCCATTGGGTTATAATAATCAACGTGATTTGGCCTACAAGCCCAGCATACCTCAGGGATGGAAGGCTCCAGCTGTAGCTTTGCCTAAAGGTGAGTCATTAGCGGTTTTTTGCTTTTTCATTATCAAACACAAACATTTTGACACTGCTGGCCATTCTACTGCCCTATCAGCTTCCTAAGTCTCAAGCTTTTCTCAAGCTGCAACCAATGTCTGTCTGTTTAAGCCGTCGTCCGGTAGTCCGTGTTTTCAGAAAGCTAGACGAACGGAATCTTCTCCAGATGAGACCTTGTACGCCAATCAATGGCAATTTGTTTCACATTATGCTCTAAAGTGAGCAATAGCTTCATCCAAACTTTGGTGGATAACTCCATTTCACAGATGACTGATGAATGGAACATCAAAGCGGAGAGCAGCGAACCGGGGCGGTTCTAAATGTCGCAATCTTTTCCATACAGATATCATTCAACTGATAATACGAAACCCACATTTATATTTAAAGCATTTTACTATACCTACGCACAGAGTTAATCTAACGTGTTTCTTTCTTTTCTTTTTTTTCCACTTTGCGCACTCTTTCTTCTTCATCTCGCCAACTTTATCTCTCATTACTTCATTTCATTGTATAAACCAAACAAATCACATATAAATATAGATTTTGTCTCATCATCATCATCATCATCGGCTTTTGCTTCTTTTAATACCTCAACCATGACCTCAACCGTTGAACAGAAGCTGGAAGCTATGACACAGATCGACCAAGTTTCCAGCGCAGCAAAGAAATGCGAGGATCTGACCCGCAACGACGAAGATGAAATAATTCGTCTGATGGAGAAAACTAAACTAGCATTGCCGCAACAGCATCAGCACCAATTGACCAATTGCCTGGCTCGTTCGCCGGATCTGATTGTTTCAGAAGCGAAAAACAGCTTACTTAGATATGACAGCGCTATTCAAGAGCTGCAAACCGCTCTGGAGGGCGTCGAAAGGCGAGAAATGTTACACCAACAACAGACTCAACTTAGGCAAGAACACTATCAGCAGTACCCTGAGTACACTCGACAACAGGAATTCCAACAGATTCAACAACAGAAACAAACTCAGAAAATCATATTTCAACAGCAACAACCGCCTCCACCGCCAGATGGTGGAAATAAATATAATGATAGTGAAGTTCAACCAAAAATCCAACAAATACAGACTACAACGAGTATTACAGACGAGCCTCCGCCATCGAATGGCACCACGAACAGAGAAAAACAGGAAGACGAGGAGGATTACATCAAAGTTCCCGTGAAGGACCTCATATCGACATTCGAACAACAGTCGGCGGCTGAAAAACTAGCCGCAGAGACACAAAATATCATCAAGCCGGTTGCTAAGAAGCCCAAGGTGGCTAGTACGTTTGACGAGAACCAACACAAAGATAATGGCGAATTTGAGGATCTTGTGCGTCAGGATAAAGTGGAAAACGACGAGAGATACCAATTCAAGCGGGTCACAGAAGATGCCGAAGACAAAGAACAACACCAGCATCAGGAGGATAATAAACAACAAGGCAAGCAGCCTGCAAAACTTGGCTAACACCCAAATGTTGATTTAATCCCACGTTCTGTGAATGCTTTGCTATCATTTTCCATTTCATTCGTCTAAAGGGCTAACTAATTATTTTGTTTTCCTTCCTGTGATGAGTAAGATCATTCCATGCATGCATCATAGATCCAAAGTCCTGTATTTGTTCGTCTGTATGACATTTAGACAAAAATGCCTTTTGACATTCTGCAACATTTCTCTCCCTCTCTTTGTTTCTTGTTTTGAATCTTTTCAGATCTCTATGTGCCAAAGGAGATACCGCTCGAGAGCTATGCTCCACCACCAGTAGCCTCGGCTTACGCCCCAAGGGGAGGCTTCCCAGTGTATCAACCCTCGGCGAGCTATCCAGCTCCGGAGGAAAGTAAGCCGTACTCGGCTTTCCCAGTGACAAAACCGGCAGCAGCTCCGTTCTACCAACCGCAATCGCCCCAACCATTGTCTCGAGCTCAACCACCAAAGCAGCAGTCCTGGGCTCCATCTGTCTATCAACAACAACAACCTCCGTCAGCTCAACCGACCCCAGTCAACTTCAACCCATCCCCCTTGTCCTATGACAAACTGGCCAAATTCGAGCAAACTGACTCTGCATCAACACCAACCTATCAGGCTCCCTATCAACGTCCACTAGCTGTCCCGGCCCTATCAAGCAAAGTACGCAACGCTTCACCAATACCATTCTCCAGTGGCGCAGTCAATCCTTCTCAGAAGTCCAGCTACCCGGTCGCATCACCCATCAATCAGGCCCCATCCTACGGATCGAACTACACAACACCGGCTTCGTCTCGGCCGCCATCTCAGCAGTTCCCACCATCCTATGCTCCGGGCAGCGGCGGCTACGGCCTCAACAACGAGAGCTCACAATCGACCAGCTCACGGGTCTCGTCCGTCGATTTGTCGCATTGTCAAAACTTTAACGTCTCAGCACGCGGCTGGGGTGGTGGCAGGAAAACAGAGCCCTATCGCCCTCTTCCAGTTGCCCCAAAAATAGCCGCCAACCTTCCCTATTCAGACTTTTGAATTCCAAAAGCAAGGCAATGTTGCAAGGGTTACACATCTACACATACTATATCAAGTTGAGTGTTTTTTCTTTCTCTCTCTTTCTCTCTCTCTCTCTCTGTTCATATAAAGGGTTAATTTGTATCAAAATATATATTCTAACCTCAAACTACTTTAAATGTATTTAATTGTCGGTCCGTCAGTCTGTCTCTATTCAAAAAAATATATATACATATGTAACGCCTAACTATTTATTTATATATATACGAGTATCTTATATATAATATAGAACACACTCATGCACATGCATATGACGGTTTTTTCTAGGCAAAAACCGTTGTAGACCACTTATGTGTGAAAGTTGCTTGTTAAAACAAAAAAAAAACAAAAAAACTAAAAAAAAAAAATTTTAAAATTCTTTTAAAGACAAATATAAATACGTTATGTACTTTATTCACAGTTATATTGACAGATATATTGAATGTTCATTGAATTAAAAAAAAGAAAAATTATTAACAGAGGAACTTTTGATTTTGTCTTAGTTAACGTTATGCTGATAAAAAATTTCAACTTTTTTTTCTAAACCACCGCTTTGTTTATTTATTTATTGGTTTTTGTTGTTTTATTGAAATACGGAACAATGGGCCAGGTTGGATGAACGTTTTCAGCTACACCAGCAGAAGATGGACTAGAAGCTCCCAGAACAGCTGGAACAAGCAGAACCCTTACCCTCTTGACATACGTGAAACTATTGCAGAAAAGCTAGGAAACGTTGGCAACGAGCAAGGGCTCGTTTCATTACAAAAAGTTTCGAAAATTGATGACCGAAATGAGTCTTTGAAACCGCACCTTACCAATCATACAAATGATTTTAGTACTCGCTCTGGAAGGCACCAGAATGCTCACATTCCGCCAGTGCAAAACTCTAGTGTCTATAACATCAACGACGTTTCCACTATGCCTGGTGCCGAAGCGGCATATAGACTGATGGCTGACAATGGGCTCTTGCAAAATCGAAGTCGTGATAACCCACAACCGACGAAGGTGACATGGGAATCCAATGTAGCAATACCGGAATACCAACTACGCAAAAACCAGCCAAGAAAAAGAAAACACATCATCTGAAAATGTCTTCCCACCTCATGAAGATTATCAAGGAACGCAAGAAAGGCAGACCTGTTCGACCGGTCACAGCTAAAGAGCTTGCCAAAGGAATGAAAGAAGGCATAGATATAAAAGGGTTTAATCTAATCACCCACCTTGAAGTTCACCACCGACACCACTTCATCAGACTCTCTTACTATCATTGACCTCGCCCCCGAACCCGATCACGACTATTCCTCATATATGGCCAATTGTGCCCAAACGTCACTAACCTCTATCAATATCACAACAGAATTGATTAAAGATAAGATAAACAAACTTAAGAATGTCTACTCTCCTGGCCCCGATGGACTACCCGCAGTTGTTCTAAAAATTGCGTGAAACACTTGTCTCTTTCGCGTGTCCATTTCCCAAGGAAAGTTCCCCATTCTATGGAAGAACTCATTTATCATTCCCATTCGCAAGGAAGGTCCTAAAAACGAAGTTCTATCTTGCATACCCAAACTCCTCCAAAGTATTGTATCGAGTCAGTATTTTTTCACTGCAAGTCTGCACTTTCTTCTTCCCAACATGGTTTCCTAAAAGGAGATTGACAACCACAAGCCTTGTCAATTTGATAAAATTTCGCACCCACTCCTCATTTTTAAAACTAAAAGCCCTTGGTTTTCCAATGGATTTTATTAAATGGATCAATAAAGTGCTATTTAGATCCTCTGTCCGCGTCCCTCAAGGCAGTCATCTTGGCCCTTTAATTTTCATGCTCACCACCAATGATGCGGACTGCATTATCAAGAACTCCTTTCTCTCTGAAGCATACACAGACGACATGAAGATCTACCGATTTATTTCCTCTCCCACCGATTCGGCCTATCTGCAAGATGACCATAACTTTTTCTGCTTGGTGCCAGAAAAACAAACGGCAGTAAATGTCAATGCATTGCTTACTCCACGCTTACGCTTTGCCCTCCGTGACTTCGTCGATCGTCTAAAACGTATCCATCTGCAGTCCCTCCAAAGTCTCCGCGAAATCGCTGATTTACCGGTCACACTGTTTGTCTCGCACTTCTCGAATCGGTATCCTTTAGCACGAATCCCCGCAACCTAAGGACTATACCTCTCTTCCGTATCAATTCTCATCGGACTAATTACGGCGATAATTCAGCAATGGCCAGAATGTTGGGCCTGGCTCATAATACGAGACACTCTTTCGACTCTTGCGACTCTAAGTACGACTTGGCATTCGATTCGTAATATCTATTCGAGAACCGAGAGAACAATTTTGGAAACTTACAAGCAGGCTTACAGAACCACCTGTGTAACAACATTGATGCAACCCCGAAGAGAAGTCAATGTCATCGTTATCCCCAAGGCGGGAAAATCCAGCCACACCACAGCAAAGAACTTCAGACCGATCAGACTCATATCCTTCCTTCGAAAGACCCTCGAACGAGTAGACGTCTCACCCACCCAGCTTGCTTATATGTATGAAAGGTCGTTCAGTAGAGGTGGTAACAGTAATTAAAAGGTTCTGAGCTGCGGGTTCTAAGTTAGTCGAAGGTAAGCAACTCTAGCCTCTAGCGGCCTGTATAAATCTACGGATTTAGTGAATTTAAGTATACTTGTAACAATGATGAAGATGACGCATTCCCTAGAAGAGCCTCTTCTGGTTTAGACAGCATAAACGTCACCGACATCGAGGCGCCCACGTCGTATGCTAAGTACCTGATCGATGCCATCAGCTTGACCATTGCAACACTTCCAGGCTGCTCTGGCCAAGTTTAAACAAAAATAGGATCACGGGACTCCTAAAACACACGAGAGGAGCCCTCTCCTTGATAGTTAATACGCTAAACGGCCACTGTGCTATAGGAAGGCATGATCAAAGACTGGACATCCTCTACAATGACTTTTGCAGAAGTTGTAGGGACCACCAGTCATCTCCTATGCACATGCCCTGCACTTGCCAATCTTCTCGAAGATCCTAACGATTTGTGTACCGCCTGCACGGCAAATATCAGCTCCTTTATAAAAATAAGCGAATGGTTTTCAGGAGTAAAAGGGTGACCCACCGACCCACCTTACTTAGGACATTTTCTGGTCTAAGTGCATCCTCTTCGAAGGCCCGTCTAAACCAACCAACTAAATAGTGGCTAATTTCCTTTTTAATAAAAGTTCCTATCAGTAAAGGAAAAATGCCAAAAGTGGGCGTGGCAGTTGGGATAAAGCCAAACATGTCGATTCCGAAAAATAAGTACAATATCTGAACATTCTCTCTTTTTTTTTTGTTTTTTTTTTTTTAATAAAACGACGACAAAACAAAATTTTCATTTAAAGAACTCGCTTTGTAACAGCCCTGTACACCGCCTACAGAAAACGAAACAACATGCAGTCACACAGTTTCCCACGCAGAGTCTAGCCATCTCCCTCCAACATAGGGTTGCTGAATTCCAAAAATTCCACTTGAACGAGCCCACACCATATCGCACACCACTCGCACGCATTGGCAAGCAACGACATCATGGTTTGTTCCCATTCCCACCGCACAGATAGAGATGATAGTATGCCCCATTCCTGCATTGTCTCTACACTCCGACCGACGGAATCAAACTGCTCCATGATGACTCTAGATCTCAGTCGGGTTATAAACTGCAAACGGAGTGTTTAAGAAGCGGTGTGTGGACATAGTATTTTGGTTCTCGTTCGTTCTCCTGTTTTTTCCCCTCGCGCACACTGAACACAGCTAATAAATAAAGTAATAGCCAACAAAAAAAAAAAAAAAAAGAAAACCAAACCGAAAACGGGTGTAGTTTCAGGTAACTTGAACTAAAACAGTAAAACAGTGACTTGACCCAGCGATGCGCCAGTGTAAATTGTCGAGATTTTTTCTTCAAAAATAAAAATACCAAGTGTCCTCGTCCCGAATTCGCTGTGCGAACTGTATAATTTCTGTGCTCCCGAGAGCAGGGTTCCTGTGCTGCCTTTTCTCGTTTTCTCGGAATCAATCAATTGTGGGCAATTCAGTTCCTCGGCTGTGTGTGATGATTAAAATGCGAAAATTCGTGTGATGTAAATCAAAACGTATACACTCACTCTTTTTTTACCCACACATACGCACGTACGCGCACACCAAAGCGAGACCAACAACCAACAACAATTAGAAAGTGTAACAAACCGCGTGAGAGTGAATCTATAGTTTTCATAAATATTTGTGTGCGTCTCGTCTTGTCTCGTCTCGTCTCGTGTGTTGTTTAACTGAAATTTTGTTTAAATAAACACAAAACCAAAACGGAAACGGACACGGAATGGTGATCTTGTAAATGAACAATACAACACAGAAAAAAATCCCTCTAGGTTAGTATCGAAGCAAAAGTAAAACAAAAAATTTCATTTAAAGAAAAAAACTGAGAATCAAAATTCAATAACATGTCGAGAGTTGAGAGGAAAAAACACTGCCCCTTCGTCGAAAGATATGCGTTTCTGTGGGAGGGAACGAGACCACTGTGGATTTGAATCTTTTAAAACAGGCGAGGTCAGCAAACAAAAAGAAAATTCCTCAGGAATTTCCCGATTTTTGTTGTTTTTTTTCCTCCAAATTTGCCTGTTTGTTGCTCCCGCACACCCACCGCCCGGCTGTTGTCTGTTGGTTTGGCAAATTTGAATTTCGATTGTGATCCTGGGGATCCATCCCAGCAGTGGAAAATCTTGGGCTTAATCATCTTGGGTGGATAAAGAACACACACAGACACACACACACACACATGCAGATGTATGTATACAGATGCACGTACGTTGTATGCAACAGCAAGTTGAAATTCTGTTTATTTTTTTGGTTTTTAGTTTGTTCTCCCTGTAGGGCTACCGCTTTTCCCTGGCTGGCAGACTAGAAAAAATGTTACAAATTCCAAAAGAATGGGAAATAACTTTGTGCATTGTGTGTGCGGAAAATATGTGCGATTATTTTGAATTTGATTGACGATATGAGGAGGCTTTGTTTTTGGGAGGGAACGACGACGACGACGACGGCGGCGGTGGCGACGACGAAAGAAGGAAATTCGATTGTGGAATGCCTTGGTTGCTGCTGCTGCTGCTGCTGCTGCACACTGACATTTTGCGGTCATTGCGCCCTCTTTCGATAGTCTCGTTCGTCGTAGCTGGTTTTGTCCTTCAGTGGTTTGATTACTTATTACTTTGCGCGAGGATACATACAGTCAGGAGTTTTACTTTTTATTGCAGATATTCGTTGTTGCTCTTTGGATTCTGGATTGTGTGGATTCTGAGCGGCGATATGCAATCAACAGATTAGGAACCTCCGGCATGGCACTAGTAATTGTTGCTGATCGTTGGATGATCCTCTAGGGCTTCTATATTCTGGCTATCCTACCGGCTTCTGCGCTTAGTCGTACAGAGAACTGTTGCATCAGCCCCGGTCTCTTATCACTGAACTGTGTCAGATAGTGATGTCACCTGCCTTATCTTGAAAAATCTCTAAATGCCTCTAGGGCTTAGATTTCAACTGCCCTGTGCATAGTGTGGAACACATTAATACCGAAAAAGGTTGATTTCGATTGATTTACTAAGGTTGTCGGTTGGCGGACTATAGATTTCAGCTGTGAAAAGTCTCTGGCCTAACCAACGGTAGCCTTCCATTCCCTTCGATCTCGGGTACGCTTCGATGTACGTCCCTATGAATAGCTTTCCTAGTTGAGTTTGCCCTTCTTAGTCCCTATATCAACGATCAATGGATCATCACTTGTCTTGAAAGACGATTTCTTATTGATTCCGTGTTCTGTGAAGGATTATTACGCCATTAAGTCATCGGAATGGTTGTACAGGACTTCAGACATATTCGCCCCATTCAAGTGGAAATCCCTACAAGTAAAACTTGTAATGGAATGGAAATGTGTATCAATTCAACATTTGGCCTCCTTTAACGATGGTCTTCCTAGCCCCAGACTGATTGAGTGTTACACTGTTTGAGTGTAAGAAAAGCCACTTGTTATATCTGGAATTCTAGCAGGATTCCTGGAGGTAAGTGTGAAAAAAACTGCACTCATCTATGGCAGATTTGTTTCCGATCCGGTGAATGTTTTCCATGTGAACAAAAAGTAGTATTCGAGTCTCTTTCGCTACACAGGTGTGTGTGTTTTTTTTTTTCAATTACTTGCATTTGCCTCGTTCCTCCGTGATGGAGATTCTAATATCCTTCAGGCTATAGGCGTTCTGGTCCTCACATGTGGCCATCATTTGACTCGACGAATTTCGAATATTCCCTCGCCAAACCCAGCAGATACAAAACGAATGATTTGAGCTTCGTGTTAGGTATTGGGAATGTATTCTTGCTTTTTATAGTTCATGGCAAGTTTAAAACTCTTCCCTGAGAATGGAATTCCGTAATCGATTAAGATTGTGAGTATCCACACTTGCGATTCGGATTTTACGTTGCTTATTTTTCAATCCGAAATCAGTCAGTCATGTGAGTCATTTCAGTAATTCTCATGGCATCTGTAAAATCGTAAAAAATATGTTTTTTTTTTTTTTCAATTATTGTTCCCTAGTCCACTATCGCTGGATTCATTCAAGCGATTGGCATCAAAACAGATGCATATTCAACTCAGAGTTTGAAAATAATAATGAATTTCGATTGTTTTAGTGGAATTCGGTCTTTCGTTTGAAACGAATGGACAGATTGAGGCGTCGAACGTGGTAGAATTTCACTTTGAAGAGTGAACACAACTTGTATATTGAAGTTGGAAGTAAAAGTGTTCATAATTTGGCTTGGAATTGCAATATTCATGATCGGAGACCATGATCGGTACAATTGTGATTACTTTACGTTGAGAGGAACTGTGACGCTTGTTCCCTTTTCCGGGTTCTGATAGTCTAGTTTTGTGGCTGCCACTCGGAGTTGAACAACACAAACTAATGAGGTTTTGTTGTTCCGGTATTTTTTCTGAAATCTATTTCGATCTAGTCCTTCGAACCCTCCTGGTAGTGAAGGTAGTGAATCGATCTGATTGAATAGCGGGTGGGCTTATCGATTAGGAGTACTCTTTGGACTGTACCTCGGAAACAGTAGGAAGCTACTTCAATCAAGGATCATTCTAAATTGAATCGAAATCTCATTTTCACTTATCATTTTAATTGCCTATATCCGCTTCCTGTAGTCTCTGCAGACTCATTGCTAAACAACGTCAATATCTTCTCTCCTCCGATGGAAGATAAGTATAAATACCTACCCGTGTTCACTTATTTTCCTTCGCCAAAATCATGATTTCCTGTTACGAAGGGATATTGACTCTGAATTCGTCAATCACCGCTTATCCCCTCGATTTGCATAAGAGAATGGAAAATAAACAAAACAGAATCGACTGCTGAGGCGTACATGTACGCGTATCATGCAATTAAATTTGTTGTCAAGGATAACGAAATCTGTAAGCGTATTATCAGCTGAAGCTGTAAAGAAAATAAAAACAAAACGCGATATGGTGAATCATGTCGGATGTTGGTGAGATTTTTTCTTTATTTTTTTTGTAGAATTTTCTTGAAACAAATGCGTACAGGAAAACATGTGGATAGGCAGAAACTTGTGCAGGTTTTCCTCTCTTAAAGGTCATTAGGAAGTGGCTAGTACACCCTAATGGATATTCCAACTTTGGCTATGAAGATTTGTAAAGCTTGCCTTGGTAGTTTTATCTGGAACTTACTGGCATCGATTTCGTTCGGACCTAGTTTCTTAATAGTGTCGGCCGTATCACAAGAATTTGCCAGACATTTTGTAGAACCCATTGAACAGGGTTGTACCGCAGCGTTAAGTGCATAAATGGGTGGAAATTAACAGGTGTAGTCCCCAAAACAAGCAGCTGGCAGTATAGCTTAGGGAGATCTTTTCTTTAGAGATTCGCACAAACCAGTCGAAGTTAGAGTGTCCTGGTAACAAACAGTTTCTTGCTATTTGCTTCAGTTTCAGTTTCTAACAGGCATTCGATGTAAAATCCAAGTACAGGATATGATATCATCTGTTAGTTCATTTGCCTTAAATAAATAAACATGATTATGTGCATATAGTGACTCTACAAATGTCTTTATTAGTTGCCTGGTCGGAGAGAGAGAACATTTTTGGGCGGGGTGGCTGATTCAATGGGGTTTCAGGGTTTCACCACCACCACCGTGTCCCCGGTGCACGTACCCCGTCACTATGCTAGGTATTCCAAGCAAAATGATGTCTTTTTTTCCGACGTCATTTCAACACACTTTGTTGTAAGGAATATGCTCTTTGCTCCCGAAATTCCATGGAGTAGCCGCCAACATTACTGGCTCTCACATTTCATTTTGTGTGCAAGTGTTTGTGGAAATTTCTGCCAGGGGGTGTGAAAATGTATCCGCGTCGGCAGGACGTTTTTTTTTTGTAATTCGATTTCTGTGACAACGAGGGGAACTGACAGGGTGGCACAAGGACTGGCATTCATTTGCTGCACAATTAGATAAAAATAATAAAGGTATACGGGACGTGTTGTTTGGTTTTGGGTGGCGGTGGCGGGCGCTCTGGAAAACCACCCACTTTTGCGTGTAACAAATTCAAATTTGATAGACCGGCACATGAAGGGACATTAAAGGATGTTCCACATTCCGGGTGTTTGTGTATGTGTGTGTGTGTTTTGCAAAGAGCGAGAGAGAGAGATATTAAGATTCGGCGCATTTGAGGATATTCTCTATGAAATTTATTATAACCTCATCCTTGCACGCAGGATGGGTGGTAAGATGGTAGATGGTGGTGGCTTTATCCCACGCACATACACATCCGAAATTGCGAGAAAAAAAAAGGAAGATATAAGGAAAAAAATCTACTTAAAAGTGGCAACAGTTTGTTTGCAAAAAATTGAGCATCAAATTACCTAACCATCCCCTAATGCTCTGCCAAAAATGAACACTGTTTGTTCCCCTCCTTGCGGTGGTATATGCATCACTGCCACTGCCACCGTCGTCGTCGTTTTGATGTTTTATGTACAATTTTGTGAAATGCCGTCTCGTATTTTCGTTTTCAATACACTTAGGGGCAAATCCCCAGTAAATTCCTTAAAACAAAAAAAAGAAAAAGCGTAGTCTTCGTCGAGAAGAAAAAGAGAAGAAATTTGATTTTCAACTGGAGGCTATATTGTTTGAAATTGTGCTTTTGACTGTCATTTTATTAAGGGATTTTGTTTAATAGATATTCGAATAGAGAGTGTGTTTTGAAGGGGCGAGGGGATAAAACAGATTGATGGGAAAAAATGGAATTTAAATCCTTACACAAATTGGAGCCCCCCCTTCCTTGGAGTATTGTGGCGCCACCAAAGGTGTGGTCGACTGGGTTCCTTTGTGACGGTCCCCATGGGATTGGAATCGAAGAGGTTTTTGAAAGGTGCGTAGGTAGGATCCTGCGTTTGTTTGCTTGCCTTTCTTGTTGTCGAATTATGGAAGTTTTGTGTTCTGCACTCCCACACAAGGAGGGTTCTTTTGATTGGTGTCTCCTCGAGACAAGTATTGAAATTAATGCGAAATGTTGTCCTTATACTTTGTTTGCCAACACAATCCGGGGGGTTACACTTGGGGATTTAAATGAATTGAAAATTTTAATTTCTAGTTTAAGGAAAATCGCCTAGAGGGGTGCTATACTGAGCTGGAGATTCAAGGCTCCGATCACAGTCAAAGCCCAAAGTTTGAATCACTGTGAGTCGGAGCCACTTCTCGAATGAAGGTTCTTCTCAGCCTGTGTTAAATCGGATCAGTATAGCGGAGCACAACGGAGTGAAGCGGAGCAATAGTGTACAGTTGCCCTGGTCGAACATACGTTTGCCAACTCAACTGTGTACCGATGGATATGACGCAATCATTGGTTTCGCATCCCATCACAGCAACTTGGCTGCGCAGAGTATTTCTATATGGTTTTGCATTTTATCAGTCGACCCTCTATTTGCCAATCAACGCACGCATTCAACTCGTATTGATAGTGATGTTTTGTAAAACAATTCATTCCTCTGTCGCTGTATAAATATTTATAAGTGCCTTCGGGAACAAGTAATCGTCGCATGATTCAGTCATCTGTGTTGTCACTGCAAATCAGTGTTTGTACAATTAGTAATATCTATTGGCATCACCATCTGATGTTATTCAAACGAAATTCACTTCATCAAGTGACGTAGGTACGTTCCAACATAGTCTAACCGTGTGTGTTAAGTGCGACTCGAAACGAATGGACGTAATAGGAGTTCCTCTTTCGTAAATCAGTGCGATCTAAATTAGATCTGAGGAGATACTATTCGTATGTTCTAGATCTTTTATCGGAACAAATTGCAAGAGCGATTCGTTTGTGTGATGAGCAAGTGATCGTGACGATGCAGTTCAAGTGCAATCCACTGTAATTGAAGTGGTGGGCTTATGGAATTATAATGGGGAAGGAGAATTATAGCTACATATTTATAAGTGAATAGAAATTGCAATTTGGGTTGGATTAAGCTAGTGTGTGCACTAGTTAGCTCTATGGAGGAGACTGATTGGAGTCTATTTGGATGGTGCAAGCTGTCAGCAAATAATTTTGCACTTTGGTCGGAGAATAGTTGAATTTATTCATCTGATTTAGTAGTTAGATACTTGAATTGAATTTTTTTTCTTTTTTATTAACTATCAGTTAAGAGTGTGGCCACTTGTCCACTTGTGCTGTGAAATGGCATGGGAATAGCTACCCTTCGTGGCTATGTTTGATGGGAAAATGTATTTGGCTTTGTCCACTACTAGCATGTAAGGTGATTCAAAACTCGAGATTTCACTCTTGAACCTACGCTATTAGCAAAGTGTCATGAATTTGTCATGAAAGTGGGCGTGGCAATGCACTGTAGAGGACGTGGCAGTAGGGGGATTTCGAAATTTTGTACATTTTTACTGATTCCAATCGAAAAGTTGTAGCTTACGGGCAATATCCATATACCTTGGGATAGCATATGAAAATAAATTGAATTCCTTTTGTCTGTAAATGCTTTGAAATGTTTTTTCTAAATATTTGTGGAGAGCAGTCGAATATAACGACTTAGGCTGTGTCCACCGTCAAAATGAACTCGCAAGCGACTACAAGCTCGTTTCCGTGGTGCCTTCAAGATCTTTATAAGCGACTTCCATTAGTACCGGCCACATTTTGTGTTTCTTCAGATTTTCTCCCAAATTTTGACAATTTTTTGTCAACTGGGTGTTCTGGGCAATTGTTTTGCTTAAGATATTGTCAGTTCACACGAAAAAAAAGCCTCAAAATTGCAAAACTTAAATCGAAATGAAACTAAAGGGGCGTATGTCGCACAAATTCAATGACAATTGGATAGTTCGTCGCTAGAGAGCCAAATTCTCCTCCACTCAGCTCCCTTTTATTGCTCATTTTCGCTGAAAAAGTCGCACGGAAAATATGTATTACGCACTCAAAATACGTTTCAACAGATTAACTGTCAGATGTCATAAGCCTCGTACATCAAAATACAGCAAATATCCTAAAAGTCTGACAATGATACAAAAAGTGTTCAGACGATGACGTTTCGCTGACAATTGTTTTGCTACGATATTGTCAGGCCAGGTATGTGGGACAAGTTTTTCATTCGGAGATCTGGCAATCGTCTGATCGTAGAATTACACACACTAGGTCTGTTCGCGTACTCTCCCAAAACAACGAACTTTCACGAAAATCTACGAAAAGTCACTACGCAAAGGTTTTATAGTTTTTCGTAGAAGAGAGCGCTCACGAGAGAGTATATTTCCCCAGGCAACGAATTTTAGTGCAGGAAATGATTTACGAAATCTGTCGAATTTGCTTTTGACGTCTAAAAACTGGGCGAACTTAGTAGCTTTCGCGTTCCTTTACTTTTTTGTGATTTGACCTCTCTCTGAGAGAATTTTGCCCCCACTCCTTGAAATTTCATAATCTACGAAATTTGGTGCAGAAAGTACGCGAACAGACCTACTTTGTGTTCACAGGTTAAACAGTTCAGGAGAGGTGTCAGATTGACTGACGTTGCGTCAAAGTAAACATGATTTTGCAGGATTTCTGAATTGCGTTTTTGATTCTCGTAATAGCGTTCCTAGGTTACATACTTTTAATATCGTACATATCGTTGGCAGCTTTCTCTGTTGCTGAAATTAGAATTCCAAAGTTTTAATTTATTTGTCGCTGTAAAGGGTAGTCTCGTAAAAATTTCAGGATCCGACCTCCGGATGTTTAATGTTTATTTTTTCTGTTTTTACTAATCTTGCGAGCCATAAATGAGTCTCGTTAAACGGTGCAATAAGTTCGTTTTAATTTACACAAGTGTCATTTGGTCATAATTGCACGTCGACACAGTAATAAAAGTCGGTCGTTTTGAAGAAATGGAAATGAGAAAAAAATCGGCTTTCGCGGATGGTCGGCATTACGTCGTGTCACGCACAGTTCTCCCCATAAAGCCTGTGTCGTCTACCTAACCTATTGAGTAATGCTATTGGCATTTATTTAATTTTAAGCTTTTATGATGCTAATAGTCATCCATATGTATGTACATACCTGAGAGAAAAAAGTCAATTTCTAGTCGAACGTAAGTGAAATGTCATTCAAATGAGATGCCATAGACATTTCACCAAACGAACAGTCGATGACGACGACGAGTGTATCTATGTTTTTACTTTGAAAAAAAAAAAAAAAAAAAAAAAAAAATAAATCACATTGTGTGTGGCGGCTCTTTCGCTGCTATATTCGTATCGTTGCTGCTGCTGGTGGCTCATATCAGTTGTTATCTATTCATTATCACTGGATATCCGTTCGCAGTTATCCCATCTTCATGGAGGAAGCCAATTACTCTCCAGATGATGGATACTGTATCGTGTTTTTGAAATGCCAACCCAATTGTATTGTATAACGTACTCAGGGTCAGTGGTGTCCTATAGACATATGCGTCGGTAGCAAGAGAGAGAGATGTTCTTTTTTTTCGAAAACGTTCTGTTGAGTAAGCCCCGAAAACGAACGAACAATAAAGTCGATGGGTTTTTGTTGTCGATTGCCTAATCGTTTGGTCTGACGTAATTATTTTTGTTTGTCTGTTTGACCAGCTCGTGTATGACTGTGCAAAGTTGTTAGTAATACTCTGTTCTGTCTCTGGTTTTCGGTTTTTGTTTTTTTTTTTTTGTCTTTTCTTTTTGTTTTGCTGCTCTTCGATGGTTAGATTTTGTTAATTTAAAATTTATCGGAGATGTGTGGAGAAGGCATTCGCCATGGGTCATTGGAAAGTTTAGTCATTACCGAGAGTCTTGGACAGAGTCTGTGTAGTCTGGTCACTCGGTATATTCTACGTCCTAGATTGGTTTCTCATCGCAGTGAAAGTTATTAGAAAGTCAGGGCTTAGGTACTCGTTTAGTACTCGGTAGTGTTCTTTTCGCCTGAGATGAAGTTGGTCAGTGAAAGAAGCAATCAGAAGTAGCCATCAAAAGGTGACACTTTTTCGAGTTACATATGTATTTTCTTGCGGAACTGAACAATCTAAGTTGTCACTGCTCTACTAATGTCTCATTGTTTCCATGTAGGATCGTGGTACTGATGTTAGGGCAAAAGACTCTATTTTCAATGGCATCTGGAAAGCATCCGATAGTATGATTGTCATGAGAAAGTTACACGCCATTAAGTACATCATGGACTTATTGAATACCCAAAGTGTGTGGTTCCCTTTAATTTGTTCCCTACTGGGACAGCCTGCTTGTCGCTAGCTACCTTCGGAGGCCTCTTAAAGCAGTTAACGTCCATTGTGATAGCACATGGATCTAGAAATTTGTCTGAAACTATCTTTGAAACCAGCGAGAGCTTGATAGCGCAGGAGGCTATTGTTTTTCTTGGCGTTAGCCACTTCACCTAGATGCATGAACTATGCACCGAAAGGTAATCTTCTTCAAGCGTCCTTTTCGGTGTTATTGAACACTTGGATCGTCAATGATCCAAGGTGGGGCGGATCTTTCTGTCCATCCACGAGCCAACAGATTAGCCTATGCCAATCCGATAAGATCCTCAAGGTTGTTCTCCGTTTTGGGAGCTCGTCGACCGCGGCCCTGGAATGTCACAGTGTTCCGGCATCTGGCCAAGAGACATTTGACAATTTAGGGCAATTTTTGAGTTGATAGTGTCAGATTCCAAGGATTTGATCATCACAATCAGATACTTTGCATTTTTCAATACTTAAATAGAAAAGGACCAGCTAACTCCAAACAAGTACGAACCACGACATAATGTACATACATATGACGAACGTACGTAGCAACTGCGTTGTCAGTAGGGACTGTAATTAAGGTCGTTTCACGATTGTGATGCCATTGATAGCTTGATTGGCATTTACTCATTAACTTTTCAATTAATACTCTGAGAAATGCTGGACGAAATCCTCCAGAGAATTATGACGAGATGATGATGGTGATGATGGTGACGATGATTAAATACTCGGTGGTGGTTTGAAGCATTTTTTTTATACAATGTTGTCCTTATAGTATTTAAATCATGGTATGAGTCGAGTGTAAAGGATATGATGAGTGCATACAACGTTTTATAACCCGTCAGAGTCATGATGATGTACAACATGTGACAATAAAATAGTCACGCTCCAAGTACACACTGAAGCCCCATTACTGGTTGGACGAGGTCGAGGACTTTCAATTGGAATCCTTATAATCAAATTACATACTTCAAATGGTTGACACATGCACAGAGAACTTCGCTCGGTGGGTGGTCGCATGGCGGAGTCAATGGTTGTGGGGAAATCCTTTACTAACTAGAATTAATGTATTGACAATGCTATGAACTCTTATGCAACCGATTGCATGAACCCATTGCATAAGAGCTCACAGCATTTAGATTTACATGCGTCCAATCGTAAAGAACTGCTACTGACGTAAAAGCGCTGCCAAAGTGACTTGTTGCCGAGGAAATGCATTACGATTTGCAAACGGACAGGACTGAATTATTGTTGAGTTATAGGGAATATTATAAAATGACGTCCTAAGATGCAATGATGAAATCATCTGTACTCAACGATGAGGATGATGGTTGTCATGGCGATAACGAGAGTGGAATAAGATTTATAGATTCTGTCGTTTAATGTTATTGAATTTTATCGGTATTGAGCTCATTTGGAGGAGATTCGAGATTATTGCTTCGTACTTACCGCTGATTAAAATCGAAGTACTGGGTGCGTCATCCTTTACGTCGGTATGGGAATATTGAATTGATTTAAAACTTTATTTAATTTGGTCCTTTTCTATTTATTTGGACCAGTTTTTGCATACAACATCAGTCAAGTGTGCCCTTTTCCTGGATTTGGCATCACTTTTTTGGGCATCTCGGGCGGTATAGCGATGATTTCGGGACGAATGTTTGCCTTGAGTTCGTCCATGGTCTGAGGGTTGCTGGCGTACACTTTGTCTTTCAAATAACATCACTGCGTGGCCAGTCACTTTTTGACAGCACATGTCAAGGGAATTTTCGTTGCCGAGCATGACTTCTTCAAACCAGTAAGCGTCCAGACCTGTTTTAAACATTTGTGGGCAGACAAAATGAGCCATAGATTTCGGTTGTTTCGCTTTCTCTAAAGAAAAAAGGCCCAACGATGGTTTTTGGCGCAAACCCCGGACCAAACAGTCGCTTTTTGGTCATGCAATGGTGTTTCATGAATCTCGTGTGGATTCTCGCGCCGGAGAATCTGAAATGGCCCTCGTCAGTCTTCAAAATTCGTTTCCATATATCAGGTTCAGTGTCAACCATTCTAGCTAATGTTTGGCCGACGTGATGAAATATTCTTTGACTCAATTGCGCTTTATATGGAAACAAATGCAAATCATCCTTAAAAATGCGCTGCAAGGTGGTTCCACTCTTACCAGTTTATTGGAACATCTTGGGCGTTGATGAACGGCATGTCGACGATCTTCCACTGTCCCGCGTTCAACAAAATTCGACACCAAACGACGAATAGTGTTGTCAGATGCTGCACGTTCAGTTAACACAACTAAACGACTATTTTCAATGTACAGCGCCATTATTTCGGTGCGTTGTCTCTGCGTGAAGCGATTCGTGGTTAAATTGACGTTTCAAAAACATGTCCACTCAAGTCAATCGGTTGACAAATGTCAAAGTCATACAACGTTCACATGCCGAGATAAAAGATGGCGCACCTTCACCGCCTATTATTCAATTTTGTTTTTACTTTTTCCATTAATGTACATACATTTTGTACCTCACTACTTTTCAATACTGAATTTCTAATAATCATCTCTTTTCATCTTTCTTTTCAGTTCAATTATTCACTTGCTCTTTCCATTCGATTGTATATCGCACAAACGTTATTGTTTTGTTTTTTCGTTTCTAAAAGCTTAATACTTTTAAATTTAAATTTTATCGTTTCAATATAATTAGTTAAATTAGATAGAAATAAATTTAAATAAAATAAAAAAAGTTCACTCAAATTTTTCGTTAAGATAACAAAATTAAATAACAGTGTGTGGTGTAGTGTAAGTGGTTGCATGTTTCAACGAAAGGTGCACAACAACAAGACAAGTTAATAAAATTTAAGAGCACGATATAACAGCAAAGATTCCTGTATAATTTAAGAGGTAAGAATTGTTTTTGATTTTAAATATTATGTAATTCATTTGTTGTTATAGTTATAGTTTCGGACAAGCCTTATTACGTCTACACTTCCCGTTCTTAAGCCTATCTCGTCGACACCTCTTTTACAGTCTTAAGAAACCGTGTTAGTTCTAAGGAACATCGTTACGTCTAGGATGTAAGTTTGTGCTTTTGGGTTGACCCGGACCTCAAATCAAAGCAAATCAAAGCAAATCAAGTGCATAAGTAGCTGTCTTGAGAATGATTCTCCAAATGAAAGCCAAGAGCTGGATAATCGAATTTCTTCGTTGTGCTGTCAGAAAGTCATGTCATGTTTGTGTACATGGAGGGCTCGATATTCAAGTCAGAGGAAGGACTTAAGTCAACAATAGTTAAGGAGAAGCGCAAGGGAGCGATTTGTTTGATTGTCCTTCTAAAGACTGTGGATTTTGTGCCATCTTCGATACAACAAATTCTGGACTAATGTATGTTTCGTGGACTTAAGTACGTCCCTGTACCGCCTCAAGTCGCTTGCTTTTGTTCACTCATACTCAGTTGAAGGTTTCTAAACTTTCGCTACCATAGGTTAAATGTTGAACTGGCCGCCGTAGGGGTTCGAGGTCGAAGTTTTTTCCCGGCTCAAGCTCTCGTGAGCGCTTGACAAACATCCGAGAGTATAACTTCTTATAAAAAAGCTTCGCTAATAATAAATATCCCTTCGGGTACGCCATTAGACACTAGTCCTCTTCCATTCGTACAAAGAATATAACACGCACAACACGAATGGTTGTGAAAAGCTAGACCCTGTTGCGCCAAGTATTTTTCTTTTAAATGTTGAACATCTTTCAACTCCATCAAGTTCCCCTCACTGTTTTAAAGACGTTACACCTTGGGCCTTTGGCTTGAAGTAGGCAGCCAGCTGGAAAGCTGCAATACTCAGTTCTCGGCTCTACCAATATTTCGGTCGGCTCTGGCCTAGTGCCTGTCGGTCCTAGGGATGGATTTAGTAATGTCGTCAGCCAAGTATCAGTGCTGGAAACCTAACCATCAAGCATTAAGTTGGAACACCTCCAATCGAGATGAAAACTCTGCTTATATTCTGCGAAATGCGAATGAGTAGCTCCAGGGATTTTTACAGGTTAACAGTCGTGGATTTTCCAAAGGACTCCTAGTAAAATTTTCAGACAGTATTCAGGGCGAGGGGGAAAAAATTTGTCCTCTTCAGGCAGACAATAGAAATCCATTTCGTGTGCCTACTTTAAACATATTTCAGCCCATTTTCATCATTAATGGTCAAGTGCGTCTGTGTTCTGTCATAACAATAGGACAGAGGCGTAATGGAGTTTTCTGAAGGATATACGTACCATCTTCAAGTTTATAGAATTCCCATTATGGCAATGTTCTCCTTGAACCGAAATAGACATTTGTTAACATCCACTCCACTTATATTTTCCTTAATCCACCAGGGTCTAATACATACATATATACAATAAAGATTTAACAGCACTTAATGACTTTTAACTGCCTCGATGAGTGCCATAAAGCTCATGTGAAACAATTCATTCCCAAGGCTCTTACTTTAAAAACTCCTCTCGACAGGTAAATGCCTTTATCCTTATTTCCGTTTAGATCCCTCCTATGCCCCATTTAAAGGTGCCACTGCGCCAGCACCAGCACGCTCATTTCATAGGCAATTCACTATCAACAGCCATCAACAGTTGAAAATAGGCTTCAATAAGCCCAACGCTCTCAAGCACGTCCTTCTCTCACTTTGTGTTGTATATACATAATTTGCAAACATTGTGTTGTGTACGAGTTTGATGAACTTTTATATCTATGTATATACTTATGTTTGTATGTAAGTATATATATTTTATAATAATAAGTCGGCCAGAAAGAGCTTGAAATTTGAGTTCAATCGGAAAAAAAAAGGAAGAAGAAGAAAAGGGACGCGCACAATAAAATTCCATCCTGAATGAATGTGTAGTTTTTTTTTTCTTTTTCGTTGTTGTTTAATCTTACTGTGTAGCCACCCTTAAGTTTGTTCCCTTCGGAGTGGGCTCACTGATTCCTTGCAGGCGCGCGCGTAATTTTTTTGTGCTGGCGCTCGCTCTATTGCTGTTGCTTATCATTTCCTCCTAATGGCGGTGACAATTTTCTACTTATTATCTGGGTATAGGTACCTTTTGTTTCTTTTGTTTAATTTCCTTTGTTCGGGGGTGACGAGTTTTGCGACTGACTGGGAAGAGCACGCGGTTACGACGATGACTCTTCGAAAGTCCTAAAAATAAGTTTCCACGGATTGAATTCAAATGGTTGAGGCGGGTGTGCTCCGGGAGGCGGGCGTGTGATAGAAAAAATGTACATATTTCGTTTCCCCTCTTTATCCACACCCACCCCATGGCCGGGGGTTCTCTTAAGATTCCGGGCGTAGAAGTGTTTAACGACATCTGTTGGAGGGATGTTATTACATTAACGCCATACCTCGCCGAAGAGGTAAAGTGTTTGTTTCGTACTCGAGGCGAATTCGAGTAGGGAAATACCCTAATTTTTGTCCAACAATAAATGTTGTTAATCCTCTGATAAGGCACATCGGTTATATCATATTGATTTTGTTTTTTGTTTTTTTTCGCTATATAAGTCACCCTGGAACCGGAAACCAAGAGCTACATGTATTTGTCTTATCACACAGCAAACGGCATACACTTGCAGCAGTCAGAATGACAAGTTGGAATGTCAACAGGGTGACGATTCTCTTGCAGATAGCAAACATTTTATATTCGCATGACTCCATTTTTGGACTTTTGCAAGTACATAGTATAGTTCACATGAAACAAGCACTTACCGCAGAAAAAGCGTGAATCATTCTGGGACAACACATTGGCTTCTTCTATGCTCAAGATATTGATATTGACTTACCCCTGTGGAGGATGGAAGGATTTGATTGCAAGATTATGATAAAATAGTTGAAAATAGTAAAAAAAGGAAAGGTTTTTGCAGATTAGAAAGGGGAATACGCCCAAAGGTGACGCTTGCAATGTCAAACGTCATGGCTGTCATTCATGTCACCAAGTCGCTCACAATGTTAGCGAGGGCCATTATCACGTACGCGGCCATCGTATGGTGGCCAAAAGTACTTGAACGGACAACGGTATCTGTCTCGGTATCTCAGGTGCCATGCGTACTTGCCTCGTTGGGTTCACGCCTCTACAAATCTTCATTAGGAAGACGGCTGCTAGATGCGCTATCAAGTTGCAACTAGAATACAAGTTTAAGGCAGGTGACCACGTGGGACACTGGAATACTGTTTCGGTAGGTTATTTGAGGTTAACATATTAAACCGTGCAGACTGGTCTAATGGTGTTCCAACAGTGGACCCTAGAGGTCTGATATGGTTCACAGACGTATCAAAGATGGACTCTGGAGTGGGTGCTGGTGGCTTTGGACCCAACACCAAAGTCTCGAAATCTATGGGAATGTGTCCCACGGTCTTACAGGCTGAACTCCATGCCATTGAGATCTGCGCCAGGTTAAACCTTAGTAAGGGAATCAAGGAATCAAGATAGTCAGAAAGCTTTCAGAGCGGTGTCGTCCAACTTAGTGAACTCCATAACAGTTAAATGCTGTTACGGTGCACTACAATCTCTTGCTAGACATAATAGTGTGATACTCGAATGGGTTCCAGGTCATCAGGGGATTGCAGGCAACGAATCTGCAGATGAACTAGCCAGGGCTGGCTCAGGATCTGCCTTCATTGGACCTGAACCTTACTGTGGCGTCAACTGGACTACTGCCACAGCGCTGATTAACGCATGGGAGCATAAACTTCGTCTAACCCACTGGGAAAATGTCCCGGCGTTGCGACAATCCAAGAGGTTACAAGGAAATTCTAAGTTTAGACAAAGAACAAAGCTGGTGAACTTTCTAACATGTCACTGTGGCCTGAGATATCACCTCAACAAACTCAATCTATGCCGAGACGTAGAATGCAGGTTCTGCTCAGAAGATGATAAATCATCAGGTTGCGCATCTTCCGCAAGGTAACATGCTCGCCGGCAGATATTAAAACCTCTGCAACTAAGGACGTGCGTTCCTTCATTAGGAAGGTGGTACGATCTTTTAGGTCGCAGTATCAGCCATATGGGATAGGGTCCGAAGGAAAAAAAAAAGTCGCTCAGAGCACCTAAGGTCTAATATTGTTGACTCATGTTGTTCCACTGATATTGAGGCTATCCTTGGTTCGGTATACCTTTGTGTTCTTTCTCAGACACACATCCGGATATGTCTCGGCTTTTGGAGCGAAGTTGATCCAAATGCCTTCGGAACTTTCTTCCGTCATGACAGCGTATGATACGTGAATGTTTTGTTTTGTGACAGTGGCTGGGATCTATGAAGGTCCACAGGACTAATTGATAGCAAACTGACTCGATTGTTGAAGCACTCTAGTTGGTAGATCTTATTGGAATTATTATCCGCTTGCAACTTACCAAAGTATGTTGTCAGCATGCTTTTCAACGGCAATTCAGTTGTTAACGATGGTACATGTGCTGGCGAAGTACGAGTACCTTGTGTACTGCGTTTTAAGTCCGCACGATGTGCTTTGATTCCCTGTTGCCTGTAAACATAAGTATGTAAAATCAGGGGTCTTCTCTAGAATCTGGCAAATTCGTCCGAATTGAGGGCCGGCGTCCCATTATGGGAAACGACAGGCCACCTATGATCGTTCTCGTAGACCAAGGCGCAACCCAGCACCACTTAAGCGTCGAAAACCCTTTCGTGAACGACCTTCTCCTGCTTTGTCTGAGTGATTTTATTCTTCGCTCGTAGGTTTCTTTGCTGTTCTGCAACCATCTCGTAGGACTGCTGATACCTTTCGAAAAAAGCACCACTGTCAGAGGGTGTTGAAAGGCTAGCATGCGGACGACCCTCGGATACTTTCTTTCAAATCAAAACACGGTAGTTCACAGACTTCCAGAAATGCAACCGTTTGTAGACCGTTGTCGGTGATGGAATTGGAGAGCAAGAACATCTCGACGCGCCTTTTTTTTAAGATCCAATCCAAGCTGTACGATTGCTTAAGGGTTCAATACATCGATTGGAGGTCATTTTTGGTGTCCGCGAGATAGGAACTATATCAGCATTAGAGTGTCGGTCCTCTTGTTCTTATCTTCTTTATCCACCAACTGCTTTTATTTGCAATTGGAGTCTCATACTGATAACTCCATCCTCGTCGCCATTGAAGAATACTATAATTCAATTCCAAGACTATCTTTTAGTGATAATAAAAATTCAAACCAAGAAAGGAGCTCACAGGAAATCTTCCGAGGGGTTATCTATGTCGGCTAGCAAGGTCAAGCGGCAGTGGTTGTATTCAGACAGAGCACTCTGGTTTGTTCTTTCCATCAAAATGAAATCATTTGTACATTATTCCGATACAACCAGAATGGACAAGTGAAGCGGAGCCCTCTCCTCCGTTCTTCACGTAAAGTATTCTTGAAGAAAAGTGGTTTTGATTCATCGGCAACAAAGTGCAAACCGCATATGACTTGAAACACAACCTTGAGGCATATGGTAGGAGTTACAAAGCAAGGCTATGGGTATGCAACAAGCGAGTTATGCAAGCTTCCGTACTGAATACTGCTTAATAGAGGATTTGGCACAGCTTTCTACCAGATTTTGGCCAAAGTCGAAGATTTGAACGCACTATACGATCCTGCTTTTGCCCCGAAATTACGTCCATCGCTGTACAAGTCGCCGTACAGTCGCTCTAAGTCTTCAGAAATTAAAACAATAGTGATCACGGTGACCACATAGGTTTCTGACTTTATTTTGAAGCCACATTCATGTCATTATGTGTGAAATAGCTTCGCTGGTGCTTCAGTGCTTCAAGCGGTCGGTCGGTCCAATTTCTGATGACTTGGTCCAATATGTGCGGCATTATCCCGGCAATAGCGTCTCGAATTTTGGCCACGAGCTCGTCCAAAGTGGTTGGCTTGTTAGTGTAGACAAAGAACTTGACGTAGCCCCAGAGTCGAGCGTTGTCAAGTCGCATTCGATCGCGGCGGTTAGTAGATGAACGCTCCCCGTGAAATGACCCATTCGCCAAATTTCTCCTTCGAAGTTGCGAGCGTTGCGTCGCTTCTATGCTCTGATATATTGATGTTGTTGAGCTCTGACTATAGAAAGTCCTTCCTCATTTCGAATGGAATAAGGTCCGATGCGTCGCTATGCCATAAACCGCAGCAAACAACCAAAAAGTGAGGATGCTTGGACGAGCACTTTTGGATTGCATTCGCTCCAATACTGATAGCTCTGCTTGTCAAAAATGCGGTCATAATCCGGATCTCCGGCCACCATTTCCAGCTAACTCACGGCGTTGTCTAAGGTCGTCCAGCTTCAATTCTTGCGTTAGCACAATCTTATACGTATATAGGCCCATATCCAAGCCAAGTTGACTCTTTGGTGATGTCCAGTTCAGCTGATGGGCACCGAATCGGCATTTCTCGATTTTTTTCGAAACTGTTTGCTTTATTTCGCACCAGTCTTTCTCTGCTTGGTGGCTGAAGGTCCCAAAGGGTGTACTCACGCTTAAACTTTTCCACGGTGCCACGTATTGCCTGCATCGCACGACGAAATTCACGTTTCGTATTTACAACTGACCCAGAGTTTCGATGATATTTTTTATTAATTTCCGCGTGAATCGATGAATGGCAAGCCTTACTGAATACTTTGACAGCTGGCTGTCATTGGTAACTTTGACAGCTGCTGCATCATAACATAAGGGCTATCTGGTCACCCTACAACTAGTAGCTCTTCTGTCGTTCGAAGGTGGTTGACTACACAAGAATTCCATTTTTGTGTCATCCTCGTCTATTTAGGTACTTTCAGTTGCTCAGTTGCCCTCCATGGTAACTATTAGCACAATTGACCAGTGACACTTCTGACATCCAATACACGTGGATCCTCTCTAGGCCACGAATGAAGGCCTACCCAGGACAGGTGTCAACGCAATTACACTCATCCATGTTGTGTCCCAGAGTCCCAATCAAAACGCAAAAACAATTCACATAACTTGTTTTCGAAATCATTCAGGTGTTATGTTCCCCATTCCCCCAACCACCCCCCAAAAAGAAACAAAAAAACACGAATCCTTAATTCATATGTAGTGTGCCTGTCCATTTGTTGCTAAGATAGACAAAAAAAAATTGAGTCCTGGCAGGCGGGTGGGGGTTGGGGCTTCTGTGTTGGAATGCGTCGTGTCGTACGACATGAAGATTATTATGATTATTATTTTTTTTTGTCTGACCTAACAATGGAATCTACATCGTGGAGGAGGGAATTAATTTGCTCCTAATCAGGAAAACATAAAAATAAATTGAAACGAGCGTTTTTTTTCTTTCTCTCTGAATTGTGTTCAGGGGGAAAGGTGGAACGAGAGGCTCTTGTGTCTGTGGTTAGTGGGAACCGGGTCTTTTGTGATTGCATGTTATTTAACTTCGGAATAAGTAGGGTAATTGATATCGAAATTGGGTCTGGATTGGCGTCTCCCTCGCCGTATGTGTGTATGACTTTGTTTACACTTCAAAATAAGTGAGATAAAAATAAGCTACTAATGGGCTTTTGCGTGGTGTTATTTTATGTAAACGAAGCTCGTTTTTGGCCTGCGAATTTTGAAGGAGAGGGCGAATGGTAATCAAGAATGTGGCGGATCAAAAATTGAAGATTTTTATTTAGGAGCGGTGGGCTGGGGCGTGAAGTCCTTCACGGAAAAACCGTGGATGGTGGATAATAGTCTATTGAATTGGATTTTGTCGGTTTGAAATTGATTTCGGCTACGTACGACATTCTGGGTACTCGATTGGCACTTAATTTTGACGCTATATTGGTTGCCGTAGCAATACTGTGAGAGGGCTCCTTGACAAAGGAGGCAATTCGGGGGAAAGCTAATTTAAGATGATTATCCCACACTTTGGGGTCCTCCTTTGTAATCCAAATAGGCTCAATTAAGAGCATACATACATGTGTATATAGCTAGTTCTTACTTACCTTTAACTTTCTTTTCAGAACACATGCGTTGGTCAGTAAAGAATACTAGTCAGTTTGGTTTCAGGTTGTGAGCTATTAAGTGCGGAAAGAGTGCAGGCCAGGTGTTTGAGTTGATGGACTCTTGCATCTGAACTCAAACACTTCGACTACGCCGGCGATGTGTGCCTACTGTCTCATAGGATAATGGACCTTCACCAAATGTGGAGACTTGGGCTTGAAATTAACTCGCCAAACACAAAAATGATGAGCCTAGGATCGGACTCATCAACTAATGTATGCATTGCTGGACAAACGGTTTAGAGAGTAGGGAGTTTCCAATACCTTGGGAGCTGGATATAGCCAGAGGAATATGCAAAGAAAAATCGACGTTTGGCATGCTATCCACAGTTTGGCTGCTCTATGGATGTGGTACCTGGAGGGTGACCGCCACTATCACAAGGAAGCGGCAAACGTTTGTCAATAGGTGCTTACGCTATATCTTAAGGATTTTCTGGCCAACAGGCACCCTATAGGCACGACAAAAATGACAGTGGATTGGTCATACTCTCCGAAAGAGTGACAGGTCCATAGCTAACCACGCGATGCAATGGAATCCGCTTTCACAGGATGGCAGGATACGTGGGGCAGAACAGTTGAAAAGGCAGCACAGCAACTGGGAAAGAGTTGGGCAGAGCTAAGCCACATTTCCTGAATTCGCACCCGATGGCACCCGGACCCACAAGGGGATACAGGATATTAGTAAAAAAGTAAACGTTTGAGTTGCTAAAACCACTTGGATACCGAGACTATTGATCGCTTCGGCGAATTGTCTAGTCGTCCGTACGAGTGCTGTAGTAAAAGCAGTTCGAGAACGAATTCGAAGAAATCCCAAGGAATTGGATATATCAACCAGATCAGCGTATTAGAGGCTAGAGTCGGTTCACAGGTCATCTTTTAACTTTCCAATTGGAAAGATCCAACTGTGAACGGTGAATGGTCATGAAAACATTATATTTCCGGATAAAAAAAAATTGTACCGTGGAAGAAGTTTGGAACAAGCAAAATGATAAGATGTATGCTACATCATCTAAAGAATCTGGTTTGGTGAAGAGTCTCTCACCAAGGTGTCACATCCTTCCATTTCTGCGAAGAACATGGCCTACAAAACTGCTCACAGAAATTTTGAAAGAATCAGACTGTCAGATGTCCATGGAAACAGTGCGTGTTGCTATAGCCCTGGGTATATTCGTTATCAGTATCCATAGTGAAGGCAATTAAGCCAAGTCCATCCGTATATCCGTTCCAGATAAATACGAGCTTCTTTTCGAAGGGAAGTGTTGGGAAGGAGCAAATCATAGGTTCATGGACACTTTGAGGAGACATATTGGTTCTTATTCTCCAAGTCTACCTGGATTGTGCATACATATGTGTATAACTTAGCTCCTGTTTCCACTTATACACCCCTGATATGTAGATGTCTCTCTCAAACACTCCAAGCTCCATAACGCGTAGCACTCCAAGAGGAATCACAGCAATCGAGGGCGGTGTGCCAGTTCCCCAAACGCATTATAGGAGCACCAGCCCCATGACCAAATATGTAGGGCCCCACTGTAATAATACAAGTAATGCACCAGGAATGTGGGTACTCAGGCTTTTAAAAATATATATATACGTACATTACTTAGAAATCTGCTTAACCCATTTGTCAGTAACCATACCACCACCACCTACCTCCGTGCAGTATGCATTTGCCATCATAGCACCGCTCGTAGAATTGCGTATTCAATTCAAAGAAGTTGCTTGGTTTGATGCTTGCATTCAATGACAGAAACAAGGGTGCAATACATATGCATGTATGTATGTGTGTATATTATTTTCACCCTCTCCCTTTTTTTCAAGGGAGTTCGCGCGAACTGAAGACGTACACAAATTCAAAATGAATTTCTCAAACTAATTGAAGCGAGCTCAACAAGCGTAATGTTACCCATTTTATATAAAAAAAAAAAGTAAGTTAGCAAGAAGGGGAAGGCGTCTTACTGACCCGCAAAACAAACTCTTTCGCAAGGGGGTTGCGAAACTCATAGGGACACCCATGGGAAAGGTGCATGTTTTGTTGTGCCACCAACACCCTCTTTTGCAGGGTTTTTTTCGCTGGTAATACAAGTAAGTCGTTTTGAAAAGGTTTCAATCCTGTTTGATTAGCAATTTGCATAATAATTGTGAAGGATAGGGTGTCACAGATAAGGGCTGTTTGTAGTTTTTTTTTTTTTCAAAACTTGATGCAAGGTCAGATGGTCATCACTGAATTCAGATGGTCAGGAACATCTCATTTCGGCACATTTGGTTGTTCACCGTCCGTCGGCGAGTTCGGATCACTAAGCCGTGCTGTGTGTTGTGAAAGTGATTAGTTTATACGAGCTGTGTGATGAAAGTGTACCGGAAAATGGATAAAGGTAGTAATTTAAGCTCTGTCTTTTGTCAAAAACGCATTCCTTTTGAACCTTTCAATGCTTACACTGCTTTGGTTTTTCTTAAGAGTCTGATCTTCTGATATCTAGTCGCTCTTTTGTGATCCAAAAACCCGTGTTTCATAGTCAGATCCATCTGCTGCTGTCCAAGTAATATATCATTCGTTTCGTTGTCCTTTATGGTTTGAGAAATCCCTGTGCGGAGTTGGCCCATCTGATGAAACCATGGGCGCCTATTGGCGGCGGTGTGACTGTCTGAACCTCAGGAAAATCGGGCATTTGTTGAGAAAGGTTGCTTGACTCTGGAAGACCGAAGAATCTCTAAAATCTTGAGTTCCTTCCGTGGTTTGTGCTCGTCATTCGAATACGAGAAGATTTGAATTTTGGTCACCGGTTGTCTTTAGAAAACGCCTTGTTTCCTCGTGCCTTCAGTGAGATATTTCTCTTAACCCAGTCTGCTTTAGATTTTGGCTTTACAGTGTCCCAGTCGGAAGGTTTAGACGTAAGGACTGGAATTCTATCGAAATGGATTGTGGGGAGCAAAGTTTGAGGCCATATTTCTAACCTAAAAACTGTCTAAAACTTTGTTTTAGGTGCTTCATGGACATTTGGAGGAGGTTTCCACATAAAAACTGGAATTCTATCGAAATGGATTGTGGGGAGCAACGTTTGAGGCCTAAAAACTGTCTAAAACTTAGCTGAAGGTTCTTGGTGGGCATTTGGAGATGGGAATATGCCATTATTTTTCGTTTGGACACACGAATTCAATGCACCTCTTCGTGCCGAAGTGGTACTGACTGAGGTACCGAGTACAAATTTTTGACATAGTTTCCATATGGTTTAGTCCTAGATACTTAGTTTCTTTCAGCGGTGGCATGGTGTCACGCGTTTCTAAGTAATCATTGGACAGCATGCATTGTGTCGAGTAGCTCCTCTTTGACCTCTTTTCTATCGACGGTCGTTGCGCTTCCACATCCGTTTCCGTTCAGTTTGAGTGAATCTACTTGCGAAGGCTTAGCAGTTTGTTTGTTTGTTGGAACACAACTTCCATCTGCTATGTGACACAATCGATTGGTCGCTCTAAAGCCAGCTTAACTTTGTCGGAATTTCTTTTGAATTCATGCTTCTAGGTCGGGCGAGTTATTTACTCTTAATACCCGGCATGTGGTGGTGGTATGTAACCACAGTAATGTCAGCCCCGGCTTAAGGCCAACTAGTTTATCTCACCCACTCCTGCCGCAGCCATTGAGACAAGAGACAAATGTCAAGACCCAAACAAGTCACACGTAATAATTTGTTTTCCAAAAATTAAGTACGCTCCCTTGAATAAGAATCAACATCTCAATATCTCCTCTATCACCACCTTAGCGCGCGCACGTCATGTGAACTCCGCATATTCTATTTTGGATCGCACAAGAAATGGATACAAATGTATCTGACGCGCGCTGTGTCGTGTTATCCTCGTGGGTGTAAAACACCTACAATGTCGGCAACGCGTATGTAAATTTCTTATTTTTTTTGATAGCTTATTGGCTTATTGGTATTAAAGGCACACCACCGAGCACCGCATCGTAGGGTTTTTTATTCAGTCTCCCACAGGGGGTGGGAGATTGGGAAATGTTTTCCTTAATTTCATGTGATTTTTTCTTTTTTTTTTTTTTTCTTAGTTCACGTTGAACCAGCTTCCCCCCCGCCGTAGGCCTGCAGGCGAGGTATTGTCAACAAAAGGCCTTTGTCCTCTCAGCGTGTAGAGAGGTTGAAACTCCCTAAAGGCATACATACACCTGACCCCTTTCTATTCAAGCGTTTCTACTTGTTTTTTACAAAACATTTCTGTTTTCATTTATTAGTTTGCGTTTGTGTTTTGTTTTTTCTTGGTTTTGCAATATTTAATGGTATACTAGTAGTACTCTCCCTAATGCGTTTATATGATGCCATTCTTCCTTGTTGGGTAGTAAGGCATGTCGGCGGGGTATGTAGTCGGTAATATTATCCATATTTATGGGAAAAGCATGTACTGATTATTGTGCTCTTTGTAGGGATACAGGATACAGGATACAGGATGCACACATGTACATAGGATTTATTTGTGTATTTCGATTCGTTTCGCCGACTTCTGGTGGTATTCTGCTCCATAAAGTTTGCTGCGATAAAATTGATATCTTTTCGCGAATAAACAGGAAAAAAAAAAGATTCCCAATCCGCCCACGCCCCCCACTATACCTGAGTGTACGCGATAAACACACAGGATATAGCTGATTAAAATGCTGCTAATTAAAATTCTAATTTCTCTTTGAAAACTTAACAATAGGAAGAAGAATGGGGTGGAATTGCTGAACAACAAACCTCCTGTAGCACCTGAGGATATCTCGAAGTTTTATAAACTCTATGGGTGTGTGTGCTCGAAAGTTTTGGCCTGAAAAAGTAACTTCAAAGTAATTGCCTACAGCAGTCGCGTTGGCAGTTGAGAGTGCCTTTGTTCCTTGCGCGCGAACAAAATAAATCGAAAGTTATTAATAATTAGTTTCATATACATACATATCAGTGGTTTTTGAAAGGCATAGTCCTGCGAAAATCGATTGAATATTTTAATATACAATTGGGTTTTGCAGATGTGCGGTTTTCCTATCCTGCAGGGGGTGATTTTTAAATTGCTTGATGGTTATGGAAAGTTCCTGCCTCAGTTGTGGCACTTGAAACCCAATTCGGGTGAACTCTTTAAGTATCCAACTGGGAAGCTGAGCCTCCACTATCAAATTTCTTGAGTTAGTTCGGTTGTTAGCCAACTTTCAGTCCTCAGTTGTGCACTTCAAGTCGGTTTTGCGAGGTCTTCCTCACCATAATATCCCAGTCACCTCAGACGATAAGACGACACCTTCTTGTGCAAGTTCTTGTTGTGTCTCGGTGAGGTTGCTTTCGACCAATGAAGCAGTAAGTGGTCGGAAATAGTTCATCTCTGTAAATGCTGTCGAATGAGGGCTTGAAATCGACAAAAAGACGGTGGGTATCAATTTGAACTTCTTGCGTTTCTTCCAGGATCTGTAAAAGTGTAAAACGTTTATCGACTGTAGATTTCTCGACCCAAAGATTCGGGTACTCACCTTTTCTTACGTAAGACTACTTCCCTTAGTCTTGAGCGTTTGAAAAATCCACCAACGATTGTCTTAGTAGTTCTGGACATATAAAGGCTTGTTTCAATTCGAACATCCCACCTTGCCTTGTTTGGCATTTTAACTTGTCTATATTTTCCACAGTTGTGCCACTAATCGACTCGTCGTGTGATCAACCCTTCAGAACTTTGTTCCTTAGTCTGTGCCTATGAACTAAAGATTTTACTCGACCAGCGGCAGAGGTGTTTTCATGAAGATATTTGAATCATGTTGTGGTCCCGGTACATGATCCATTCATACACTATTCCTCTGCAGAAATATGGATCTACAGACAGATATTATTTTCACAGACTTTGCGAAGCCATTTGACGGAGTTAATCACAAATTGCCTTCGCTAGGATTTCCTTTCAAAATTCTTAGTTATGCAGGCAATAGGGCTCAAATTGTTGAAGCGGAAGACAGCTGTTCCGAAGACGTCAATGCTCCGTCCGGTGTCCCTCAGGGCAGCCATTTGGGACCAATACTATTCCTTTTATTAACTTACGATACTCTCAGAGTTTTTTTGTCTTCACAATGTCTTTTTTTTAACTTGGATCGTGGTGAATGGAAAAAGGTCGAACACTCTAGATTTTTCAGACCCTAATTCACTCAAAACTCTAGAATTCTCTAGTTCTGTCTGTACTTGCATATTGCAGCACAGTTTGGGGCACGTTTTCAAAAAAACTTTTGCGAAAGAGTCAGGAAAGTTTTGAGGAACTTTAACAAATGTTCAATAATGAAACTGAATTGGCGTATAGAACTGAATAGTGTATGCCAACTTATAAATCAGGACACACATGCCAGTCCATAATGATGATTAGAGATATCCTTACGCTTCGTATTAAATGTTCTCCTTAACTTTCCTTGATTAGTTTACGTGGTCCACAAACGAGCATAGGTCTTCATAAATAGATTACACATTGGATCAGGGAAGGTTAGGTATGGAGGGTATCTTCGCCAGAGTCGAGACAGGTAGGCTGGAAGAAACCTATACCTATCTCAAGAGGGTTGCCCCTGAAGTGGCTAGATAGGGTGACTAACTCAATCAATGGTGACTATCGCGCTGTACCGGGAAGGCACCAAGTATTGCGGGTGACTAATTCAATAGAATTCTTTGTTCTGTGGCTAGATAGGGTGGCTGATTCAGTCAAACCCTTAGTGCCTCACTGAATAGTGAGATGTGAAAGTGTATTTGAATGACTGAGACAATCGACCCCGTGGTACTACAGGCTGATTCAGGCAAACCCTTAATGGACTGATTCAATTCAACCTCTGTTACAGGATTGGGTCAGGTAAACTAATGGTTAGCTTACTTGTTCCTCAGAGCATTGTCTGTTGACAAGCATTTACATAGGACAAACTATGGTCGTCATAGGCCGATTGCACGTTGCATCTGCGAAGCAGTAGATGTATTCCAACTACACTTACTTACCGAACGGTCTCGAGACACGTCAGCCCTACGTAGCTTCCAGTTGTCCAGACTGATTCTTGGTGCTTGGTTCTTAAACGGAGGTTCGGTCTTCCTTGTCGAATATCCTCTTTGCTGGAGCATTATTGTCCATTCGCTCGATTTGGCCGACCCAGTGTGGATTTTTAACCTACATCCACATCGTAGCACAGCTCATAGGGTTCGCGGTTATATCTTCTCCTCGCTTGGGTATTCCAGCACTCTATGTGGACTTATCGTCCTGTAAATGTTATCCTTACTTGCTGCTATAAGTTGCAAATGCAAATGTAAGAGCAAATATTCCCTGCTTCATGAATAAATGAATATATAACACGCTGGTCCTTAACCCTCAAAAGGCCTTCCGAAGTCTATTGTTTCACAGGTCCTTAGGCTACGTATATCTATTAAAATTAAAACGCGAAATGGTTAAAGGAAAAGCATTACAAATCGAATTACTAACCACCATTCCAGGGAATTAATGATATTCATAATAACTCGCCAAGGATTCGAAGAGCTCGAACTATTAACTTGTGAAGATGCTCGAAGGATGTACCCCTGCCAGTGGCTGCTAACCACTTTGCAGTTTAATCTATTCATAGTCCTGCCGTTCTTCGGTCCAATTTAATAAAAGCCCATTTACCACTGCGAATAGAAGGCACCCACCTGTCTAGTATTTGTTTTTACTTCCACAAAATACCAACTCAAAATTCATTTAAGTAAATTATTGATCAAGATTCCCATAAAAGCGCACATTAATGCTCTCCTCCGTGCACGCGCTATACCACTGTCCGTCCGTTCGGTCGTAACCCTTCGAGTATCATTCTTCGTCCAACAAAATAAAAAAAGGAGCAGAGATTGTGTGCGCTATTAGGAATCTCAGGATATAAGTGCACCTGTGTGTATATTTTCTGCGCGCATATTGGGAAAATTAAATGTTTTTCTACCCTCAGCCAAGGCAGCGCAGCGGTTAGAAAATTCAATTAACCCGCAGGACAGAGCGCTCGAACACAGAAGCTCTTCTCAGGAATGAAATTAAAACATGCTATACCTACTCCGTAAACAGCGAAGATGCTTAAATGAAATAAAACGACACAATATTGCAGGTACAGGTACACCTTGCTGCTATTGTTGCTATTCCTGGTGCAGAGCAACAGAGCAACAGAGCACCCTATTTCCTTCTTTGTGATCTGAAACGCACACGGGACGGCGCAGACGACGGAGGTGGTGGCAGCGACCAACTTTTCCATCCACAAGGATGTTGGGCATAAACAATTTAATATTTCTGATGACGACGGTTGGCAGTAGCATTAAATCAATTAATTAGGCACGGACATAAAGGAAAAATAATTCGCTCTTGTTTCCTGGCAATACAGCCAGCCACCCACCCGCCACCGTCACCGTCACACGCATACCACACCCACGTTCAGAATTCCATATCCATCGTCGACAGTGCGTTGTAAAGTGAAATTTATGTACTCCGAGCTATATTTTTTGACCTTACCCACCACCACCACCAGGACAGAGGGTGAGCTCAAGATACAGATACATACTACATATTCTAGATGCAAGTGGGGAAAGCGACAAAATGAATTCAAGAATAAACTCCTATAAGGACTCTACAAGATTGTCTTTGAAAAAAAAAAAGCAAGAACCAAGAGAAATCCATTCAATAAATGATGAATTCTACTGCACAATATCTGAGGGGGGGCCCTCCGCCCTCCGCCTTTCGCCCAACCGGTCACCCCGCAAAAGTGAAGTGCAACGAACGAAAAAATAAAAACGAAACGAAATGATTAATATAATGAAATTCTTCTCGAGTTATTGTGCCTCGCTTGTAGAGACTTTGAGAGACAGCGTGAAATAATGACGGCTACGCTGACAATAATGCGGATGATAGGGATGACGACTGCAATGACGATGACGACGACGACGACGACGACCATGATGATGATGATGATGATGATGGTGATGACGTGTACAATCAATAAATGAAGCAGAAAAGTTCTGCAAATTTAACGCAAGTGGACGTCCGGCAAATCCACCATTTCAATGTTAATCCAGTAGTCTGTATGGTCTGCATCTTTTCCCCTCTCCTTTTAATTATTTTTTTTTTTTTTTCTGTTTTTGTTCTACGGACGACACTCGAAAAATTAAATTCGAATGATATCCGAACGACGAACAACCAATGATGAGGAGGATGCTATGTACTCGTTTAAGTCTCATAATCTTCTTATGTGATTAAAATGTTCGTTTTATTCATCAGGAGTTTTTGATTTATCTATTTATTTGGTTTTGCGTTAATGAAGGTTTGAATTGTGCACTTTTCTCTTCTGCTGAAGCAGTGCACTTTTTGTATTGTACAAGTCAAGGTTGTTTGGTTTTATGCTCCCTAGTTCTGCAATGCTTTGAGTCCTTGAATCAATCGCTTTTTTTTCTTCTTTGTATGTATATACAGAGCTGTTCAAAATAATATGGAATTTCGTTTGTTTGTTGATATTTTTATTAAAAAGCAGTGAAAATGTAATTATTTCTTATTCTGTACGTGAAAACTGTCCTTAATTTTACAAATGCTTTTGTGAATTTTTTAAAAGATGGGCCGTAATAGGCATTGGTCAGATAAAGAAGGTCGCGTTATAAAAAAAAACTCTGAGGCAAAGGAAAGACTTAAAAATTAATTGCAAACCCATTGGAAAGGTTGATCAACTTCGTTTTCAATGTACTTTCACAAATCCCAGCACAAAAAACAAGAGGTAGGCCGAGAAAAAGACTCCCACTGAGGACTCTCATATTGTGCTACTAGCCAAAAAAAACTCATTCTTGTCATCGAGAGCAATTGCCGCTGACCCTGGTAGCATAGTGAGTGCCCCAACTGTCCGAAGAAGGCTCCTGCAAAAGGACCTACCTGGAAGAATCGCTCGTGGAACTTTCACTGCTAAGCAGAAGAAACATACGAGCCAGAAAGGATTTTGCATCGACTTTTGGAAACCACTCCAAAGTGATGTTTGGTAACATTCTCTGGAGTGATGAAACCAAAATAAATTCATTTGGTTCTGACAGTGGAAGAAATGTTCGGCGGTCTTAGGGAAAAGATTTCCACTTCCAACATGGAGGCGTTTGGTGTTGGGCGCCCATTGTCCAAATCAAAGACATCATGAACAAGGAGATTTATCGTGATATCTTAAAAGATGTGATGTTACCGTATGCTGAGGAGAATATGCCCTTAAGATGGCACTTCCAACATGAGAATGATCCCAAGCACTCATCGAAATTGGTGAGTGCTTAGTTGAGCAATCATCAAGCTTCGGTGTTATCATGGCCTTCTCAGTCCCCCGATCTCAATCCCATTGAGAATTTATGGGCGGAACTGAAAAATTTGGCAACACAGACATTGCTGTCAGCTATGGGCTGCAATTGAAAGTCATTGGAAGGTCATTCCTGTGAGTAAGTGCCAAAAACTCATAGATTCCATGCCTGGAAATGATTCACATGGTGTCAATTGTTGCGAAAAGAGCTCGAGCTGAATTAACATTATATTCTTTAATTTTGATTTAAAAATGGTACCAAAACAAGAAATTTGTATTGTAATGCGATGCGCGATTATTTCTCTCTGGGAAATTTCAAGAAAATTAAAAATTTCGTACAATGGTTTTACTCCACGGTTAAGCGTTTCAAAGAATTGGGCACCATTACTGACAAAAAACGCTCGGAAAGACCTAAAATCACAACAAGCTCGGAGGATTTAAACACTAGAGTCATTTCAAAGAGGAATCGCCGACTTACAGTACCTGAAATTCGAGCAGAGGTCAATGGCAGTAGAGAAATCCCTCTGTCTGTTAGCGGCGGGACTAAAAGGTCGAATTGCTGCTCGGAAACCTCGATTTTAAATAGTGACCGTGGCGGATTTAAAAGAAGGAGGACGGTTGACGTCCGTTTGACACACTTTCGCTGAGGTTTTGACACTTTTCTCGCAGAAATGAAGCGACTCCCCACCAAGCCACAGAGCTAGGTGGTACACACGTTGAACTCTCAGAACAGATCACAGACTCTCTTCTTTTCTCATCAATAAACAGAGTTCGTCTGTCACCGTGCTTCGCTTACAGGCTTTTGATTCCGACTTACGTTTCTGTTTCAATGCTTCTATCCGAATTTATGCTTTATGATGCGCGACATGCTGTTCTTGCTAATATCCAACTCTGGAGACATGATTTGCGGCTAGCACTGCGAATTTTGACGAATTCGATTCTGGACGGTTTTGATGACTTGTGGCGTTCGCACAGAACGCAGCCAGGCGGATTTCGGACAATCCACTATTCCACCAGTGTCCTCAAATAACTTCGTGGTACGATACATATATTTCGCGTTATTTTCAGTGGCCGCAACACCAGAAAGATTTCGTCTTTTTCCTAGCCGCACCTTTGCAGGCCAATTGCGAACAACTGACGTCAAAAGCTTTTGACATGTCACTTGTCAAACAGTCGTCAACTTGACGGTTCGTTACGTGTTCCAAAAACTTTGCAAATTGATAAAAATTTGGCATTATATAGACTTTTTGTTTCAAAATTGTATGAAATCTGTTCTTTTTTTTTTCAAGAAAACGACCTTAAATAGTACACACTGGTCTATACCATCCAACCTATGGACGAATTGTACAGAAACTCTATATCTATCAGATGATTGGCAGTTTTTGTTTGAGTTTTAGAATCCAACCGAAACAGTTTAAATTTAATCTCGCCATGCCACATAGATCAGATGGAAGAAAGGATTGTACTCTGTACGGAACTCAATTAGAAAACTAGGCCATTCTGTACATTTTTCTCAATCACCGACAGTAATTGATAAGCAGCGGTTTTTAGTACAATTTGTCATTTCATGGCACAACAGCATGTCGTCATGTCACCCTGAATCGCATTTGTCGCTGAAGAAACTTCTGCACATCCAACAGATTACTGGATTACTTCCTGCCCTGGCCTTAACCCATCGCCACAACACCATTCCGCACACAAGTGTCATCACCAGACGTGTCGATGACACTTTATCAAAAACTCTAAGATCCATGGATCTATTCTTGCAACCACCAACCGTATTCGTTCATTTGGAATGCACTCACTGCGCGCTTGATACCAGTTTCCGTTGATAAGTCTCTTTGTTTTTGTTGCAGTGTCTGTCTGCTGTCCAGGCAAACCTCATCCCTGCGTTCATTCACAAGAAAGAGACGCATGTACTCACATATTAGGTGTTTAGGCGGAGTCAAAAATTCCATCAATAACGTTTTCAGATGCAGATATACATACATACGTATGCGTACAAGGTAGAAAAAGATTTACAAATCGTAACAAGATAGAACCTGAATGTTCAAGTATTGCTCTGTTGCGCCGCTGTGTCATATTTCTTTCTCTTTCTCTGTCCGATTTGCTGTATTCGAGATGTAAATATGATTGCCAGTGATTAAGTGGTAATACCACGTATACTTCATAGGAGAACAAAGGAAATGGGAATATGAATTCGGTTTGGTTTCAATTAAAGATTGCTTTGCGACATTCATATGCATGTTGCAGGAGGGAATATTTTACATGAGTATGAGCATTTCGTCGGCGCTGTGTGACCTTTCACGTGGGTCTGACAAGCATCGGAGAATACAGTTGTCCCTGGAAAACCTTCAGAAAGCAAAGCTTGTCAATAGGTCTGTTCGCGTACTCTCCCGAAACAAGGAATTTCGACGAAAATCTACGAAAACGCACCAAATCCTGTTCGAGTACGCAGAAGTTTCGTAGCTTTTCGTAGAAGAGAGCCTATATGACGAAAAACTGTCAAATGTGTCAGATCCCTGTACGTAATTTTTCGTTGTTTGTGTATTTGCGTAGATTTGCTTTTGACGTTTACTGTTTTGCCACTGTCTGAGAGAATTTCATCCCCACTCCTTGAAATTTCACAATCCACGAATTTTGGTGCAGAAACTACGCGAAGACCTTAACAGCTTTGAACTGACATTCCTCGGCTGTCAGTTTTAACATTTTTCTGGTTTAAGTGCGTGTGTCCAGGCGCATTTGAGAAAATTGTTGACATTTAAGACTCTGTTTGCCTTCTGACATTCGCGTGCTCAGATTGATAGTTCTGTCTAAACACCACTTTCGGGTTTGAATGACATTTCCAAACGTCAAAAAAAAACTATATTAACTGTCAGAAATGTCAGACCTATCCAGTCTTTCTTTTGTCAGATATAGATGCATGTTTGTAGATAAACTTTGTTTAAAAATCCTTTCGAAACTTGTCCACCATTTGAGTGGAAAACTTTGCGAAAACATCTATGTGCCTTCACTAAAAATTTCTTTTTATTTATCTTTCAGATCCTGAATATTGTATAAACGAGACCAACGAATTTTACGCTGACGACATTCGGCAGTATTAGGTATGTTTGCACAAAACTTTAAACACAATCCGACTCACTCCTTAATTTGATTAGATTCGATGGGCTTTTCTTGTAACGTCGAATCGTTTCACGTAATTATGATTCTATTCCAATTGATTCTGGGAAAACTATAAATAAAACTTCGTTGGAACTTGGCAGTCTCTTTGAAAAATATATGCGTATCAACAGTAGATTATTCCTTAGGGAGTAATTATTAATTACCTTTGTAGCTTCCCTTAGTTCGTAGTTTATTCTGGGCGATGTTGTGAAAACCCACATTAAGATCGAGTTAATTAAATGAAGAGGATAAGCGTGGGCAATATGCCGTATTAATGAAGGCAAAAGTCAGCGCTAATAATTGCAAAGTTAAATAATTACAAAAGGGCTGCTATGGTGGGTGTTTAGTAGTTGATTTCGTGTGTAATATCCTTGAGTTGAGTATAATGTGGGTGATTTGAAAGGAGAAGTACTATATGAATCATATTCTGAGAAATCCTTGGAAGTCGTTGAGCCTGAGCCTGCGGGTTCACTCTCCCGGCATCTTCTAAACTGATGTCTTAGTCTTTCGTACCTAAACACACTCCATTTCATGGCATGGCATGGCAACGCACCAGCCATATTCCTCCTCAACGAAACAAATCAAATCACGCCAAGTACAAATTTCTGGATTCTGAACTCACCGAACCGTCTTAATTGAATAACGTGTAAAATCAATCGCCTGGACCTTGCCAACAAACCAATGTATGCATCTAACAACGCTTTAACTTACCCTGTCCACGGTAATTGTTCTGATTGTATGTAGTATGTCTGCCCTCAAACCCTTCGGACAGAGGATACACATACTCGTATCCCACTAATGCACAGTCAAATCTTGTTACAGCCATGTTCCGCCCTGTGCGCGGATGTGAACAGACTACCATCAACCCTCGATTTGTTATTTCCTTCTCCTTTATGGTTTCAAAAACGAAAAAAAAAAAATAGGAATTCTAAAACCATCACCCTGTACTTTTTAATTTGATCGTGTACCCACCTTCATAAATCGGACATTTCAACAGGGACGGTGGTACGGCAAACACACCCCTCCTTCGGAGAACTTTTCGCATCCATTTCACGTCTATCGAAGTGCCCGAAACAACAGCATCAAAGAATGCAGCAGCGATGCATCTATCAACAAAAAAAAATACATATATGTTCCTATACGGGTGCACATAGAGGGTGCGATGGCGTAATTATGATGAAGCCGTAGTGGGTTGCTTTGTTTTCTCTCACTTGCCTAACAGCAACCACCCTCGGATTAACTGGAAATATTCTACTCATCTGCGGAACTTCAACCTCTGGCTCTGTTCACGAAACGTTGCCTAGTTACATTGCATACACGCAGGACGATGGCCGGAGTCGGAGTCCTCTGCCCGTGGGGTTTATCGTCGGTCGTCATCGATGGTGTATGACACATCGGTCATTCCATGCTTTCAAAGCGCAATACATACAGGGTGGCGTCGCGCTTCAACAGGTCATCCTGTGCCTGATAAGGGCTGGCACATGATATGCCTTTGAAAGCACTGCAGGGGGGGACTTTTGAACGTTTGAACAACAACGTCAAAATGATGAGTATCGACCGGGAGCGGGGGTTGCTCCTACCATTCTGCTAAATAAATTCAATATTGAAGGAGGAATTTTTAAAATTTAATTTCCCTTCGCCTGCGTTCGCAATAAACAGCATGTTTGCAAAGGATTACCTTTGGCATCCATCCCTCTGCATGCAGTAACACGTATTCCTTTAAAATCAGGAACACAAAAACGCCTCTTATTTGTCTGTTTTTGAACAGATGAATTTAATAACCAGCTCCTGCTGGCTTTTTATATCCTCACAGAGCCCAGCAGCACACGAATTTATTTGTTCCGACACAACTCCGCTCTTTCACTGTGATGGAAAATATTTATAAGAAATCCATTTGGCACTTTTAATTAATTCATTAATTTCTTGCAAAGGCAGGATATCATGAGTACCTGCGGCAACAAAATAAGTTACTATCACTCGGGTAATACAGATAGTAGCATCTTTTCCTGGAACTATTGGATATCCTTTTTAAGATGAAAGCAAACAAGCTCCTGTTTCTGGATTCAAATGAACTAAATACCCTTGTACATAGCATACATAATTTATTTCGTCCTGAAATTATAATTAAAATAGATATTCGCATCCTTCGGAAGGATTTGCGTGTGCAGATACATACATGTGTGTATACACTTGCCGTGTGCAACCATTCCGAATTAATTTAATTTTGAGGGTTTTTTCTTCTTTGCACATTCCATAGGATTCACATGAGGAAGTCGAAAAATAAAGTTGGTCGTCACTAGTAACCTTGTTCGGTATCCTAGCTAGTCCCAGGCCGCCACCCACTCGTGAAACACCAGCAGTGGGAAGCAGCAACAATGGTATCATGTTAACCGTTGCTAGGAACACCGTCAATACCATCAGCCATGGCTCAGGCCATACGGAAGCTCGTTCAGAAGTTAGACTAACTTCTAGACAGTTTATTTATTCGAATAAATGGGGAAAACCAAGCAAATTAGTCGATGGTGGTGCTCTCCGAAACCTCATCCTTCAAATTCCGTACGGAAAGTGAAGGAAATACCACAAAACCAATCAGAGTGGCATTTAATTAAACGCGACTACGTTGGGAGTTTAGTATTAAAAAAAAAATAAATAAAAAAGAAAATACAAAATTAATTCACGAGGAGTAAACTTTGGCCTTAGTTCCAAACAGCCTTTTAAGCCCGATTTTATTAGGTTTTGACCTGGCATCGTCATAGGTTATTACAGCAAGGTAACTCGGTGTTATTTTTCAATGATTTTCTGTCCTGAGTGGGCAAAGGGATTAGGAATATCCTCGGCTAACAGTGGCACGTCTGGTAGGAAAAAGAGGAGGTACCGGTTTCAATGTTGTAATGATGAGGGAATACAGAGCCTGGGAGATGGTTCTACATTCGTGTTGTGCAGCTTATAAATGAGTTCCCGTATTCGACAGTGCTTGAGGTTAAACAGATGTACAGTCGACGCGTGACGCGTGTGGAAGGGGCATAATGAAACTGGCTGGAGCAGTTTTTTTAGAAAATAGCGATGAAACAGGGAAAGAAACTATAGAGTTAACCTCTCCCACTGCCGCGCTCCAAACCTAACTCCACTAACTCCCAATAGGCATCTTTGGAAAAAAAAAACTGGCTGCCTGCTTAGCAATCAAGCTGAGAAGGTCTAATCAATGGCAGGAGCAATCCACAGGGCATGCCAGCATACTATTGATGCATCGTGATCGTCCTCAGGTCACAGACCACCTGCCCACCGAACACAATTTTAATAGGTACCCTATAGAACCGAATGGAATCACTGTCAAGAGGACTTAGGCACCCATCTCTCCTTCCACCTTATACACTATTGCAGGGTTTTTAAGCCGAAATCTACGCCACTCGTCAAGCAGCTGATTGGCTGGCGGCTAATGCAATGTCATCTACAGTCAAGCAGCCATCACATCTCTCGCATCTAGTATTACGGGATCTAAGGCAGTGAAAGGCTGCCGCGTCTCTCTCAGAGAGTGATCCACCCACCTTACTTGACGGCAGCACAATGGACCTTTTCTGGTTTAAGTGCAACCTTATCGAGGGCCGGTCTTAACTAACCAACCACGTTTCTGTACCGTATCCAGAATCTACAGAACGGTCTTGGGTGTGGACCAGACTAGAATGTGGGCGTTATATTCCACCTTTGGGCGGAAGGCATTTGCCTTATAAAGCTGCGTGGTTCTCACAAGAGTGCCCCTAAAGTTTCGCACAATCTTTCGCTATTTTGAAACAGTGTGACGGTGCAATGGATTGGTGAAAGTGTCTTGTCCTGGAACTTGGAGCTATTTTGAACTATTTCCTAAGAACCTGAGCACCAAGCAATGTATAGCTTTTCTCTTTACATCCCAGCCACACAAAAAGACCGATGGCACCATCGTCCTGTAGCACACACAGTTTTCCTTTCGACGGATGTTAGCATAGAGTGTTTGCAGTTATTATCCTTCTTAATTACGAAGCGACTGCTTTCACTACACTCGTACGTTCTCCGTTCGATTGTCGTCAAACTAAATTAAGCGGAACACCATAGTAACTCGAGATGTTGTCAATATGTACACAGAATACTCAAACTTACGTGTTGATGTATACCTGCACTCCTAGGTATATTATATTTCACGGATTCTGTGTGCTGAAGAATTAAAGGCATATATACGTACGGAGAGATAAAGCAAATCAGTTCGTTGACTTGATGGATATTTTTCCTTTTTTGCTGACTTTCTTGAAAACAAGAAAAAAAAAACCACATAAGGAGGATTCAATTAATCTCCTCGGCGGCGGCGGTACCCAATAATATTTCTCTGAATTATGATCCTCTCTACTTTCTATGGGAAGTACAGGGATTAGTCTCAAGTGGTCTTGCGATGTACATATAACGTTTACTTAAACGTACTTGTAGAAACGGATTTGCTGAAATACCGAAATACACTTGAAACCTCTTCCAACTAATTTCAACGAAAATCCGCGCACATTTATTATCCTCAGACGAAATGACTCTGTCAGGTGGAGAAAGCGTTGGAGTTGCACAACATCAAAAGTCGGAACTCCTTGTAATGCAAATTAAAGGATTTTTTATGCCAATAGCTCTTAATAAGTTGATTGAGTGGTCTTAGCGATGTTCCAGGATTATGTGTTAATTGAGGTTAGACTGAAATATTCGCTTGGCAAGTTCTTACCGTTCAAGGGATTATCGTGAAAATAGCAGCTAAACCGTAAGCTTCTTTGTAGAAAAGGAGTCATTGGATCTCGTTGTAGTTTCCAATAGCAACTGGTGCTTATCCACAGGGACTAGCTTGTTTAAAACCTCATCTTTGAGGAAAGTTTGTTTATTTCAAACCCCTTTGCCTCTCAGCATCAGAGGGGGACTCGTTTTTTGGACTCACAAATCGTCAGCTAGGCGTTCCCTGCATTTTGTTTGTCCTTTCTGTAGAATTTTCTTGGATTTCTCTTTGAATTTTTTTTATATACTTTCATCGCAACGAATATTTGTCACGTACTCGTACTAATTGAATTAGTTTCTAAAAATAACCGTTTTACCAAGAAATTTAATTTCTTTTTCGCAAAATCCACTTGGCTTAGTGGGAGTAAGTGCGTCGTAGGACGGTTCCAAGGTGTCAATCTCAATAAAACACCCAAAATGTTCTCACCTCTCTCAGATGTCGGAAAAACATCCGAGAGAGCTTTTCAAAAATAAGAACTGTCCTTCTGACAAGGCACAGGCGTAGAATATCAATTAACTGCCACTAAATCACTGACAACACATGCGTGTAGTTAAGGAACTCCCAAAATCGGCTCCATCGTAGGGAGGATGTCCAATCCATCACTCACGGTATTGTTTTTTTTAATAACACAGATGGCTTCTGTGATTGGAATTTTCCAAATTTTCACTTTCCCTGCGCCTCTGAATTGATTTGAAAAATGTTTTTTTCCTACCTTCGTCCTTAATTTCAGTCGAACGTGTGCAAAGGAATGGGATATGTGTACTCCCCCTCGTTCACTTTGAAAGTATCAAAGTAACCCTCAACAACGAACACAGACTGGCAGGAAGAGAATGATGGATTAAAGGAAGCGAATTAAATTCCTTGAATGCACATGTGGAGAGGATGAGATTTCCTCATAAGAACAAGAAAAAAACCAAAGAAAAGCACAATGACTCATATATGAGCAACAACCTGGTTCTCTTGGTTACGCAGCCAAAGGATGCTTATGGGGATACCTTTGAACAAAAAAAGAAGAGGTGGTTAACATATGAACAAATGTATTTCCTTGAAGCATAGGCACACCAGTTGAATTTCACACACACACACACACACAGGCACACATGACAAGCCAAAGAATTGAATAAAAAATAAAGCGCACGCCTGGGTCGTACGTACTTGCACCTAACTTTTATAAATCCATTGCGGTTTTTAGAAAACTTTAGATATTATAATGAGAACTTCGATTTCACCTGTAAGCGCGACTCCACAGATCCCAGCCGTTAGTCACAGACAGACAGAATTGCCGGACCACTTTCTTGTACCCTATCCAAGGGTATGTTACGTTTCACTAGCGAAAACGGACGAACCATGTCCGTCTTCTGAGAAATAGGAGCTTAAATCCGCCCACTGGCACGCCCATTTTTCCATAGCTTCACTATATTGTATGAAATAAAAAAATGTTACCAAGACTAGATATTTAGATATTCGAATTCTCAACATCAGTTTTGGACACGCCCACTTTCAAGGGGCGTTTTTGTAAAACAAAACCGGGTTTCGATTAAATTTTCCATGAAACATCAACAAACATTCAAAGATATCTTTGTAATTCTACAAAATACCCTATCCGTTCCAAACGGATTGATTTTGAACTTGATGTCAAGTTGGATTCGAAACTTTCCGGAAGACCAATACTTCCCCAACAGGTATACGTAGGTGCAAGTAAAAAACAGAACAAAAAAACTAACTCCCATCTACAGGAATTGCTCTCGCGCAAATACACAGTACCCCAATCCTTTGTGTCTGTCAAAAGTATCTGTACCTTCTTTGTCCTGTGCGGTTGCCTACTCTTCCTGCTGCTCCTGGTGCCCAGCCAAAATGTGTTCATAAATTTTTTTTTCTTTCTTTTTTTCTCCTTTTTTCGTTTCACCTATTGTGTATAATTTTTACGGTACCAGGGGTAGGAGGGGGTGGTGGGTGGTTTGTTTCAGTTTGCTCCTTTTGTCAGCCTTATATCGATCGAATGTGGGATGCAATGTTGCAACACAACGGCGGCGGCGAAGCAAAAAGGTATACCAAAATAAAAGAGGAGATAACTCTATCCATAAGGGTGGTAGGGTGTATGACGCGTGGGGGTTATTTTACAAAATCCATGCAAATGACATATTGAGCGAGTCGTCCTCCTGCTCGTCGTCGATGGAAGGTATTTTATCAGGACTTCAATTTTGATTTCTCGTTTCCTTTTCTTTTCACTTCTGGATGTTCATCGAACATTTCGGAGAGAAAAGTATTGTAAATAACGATGATTTGTATTAATTCTCTCGTATCCGTGGCAAGCAGGCGATAACAACCCGCTGTGATGGCTTGCATACATACATACATGATGAAGTATTCATTTGAATTCAGGCGAATAAATGCAGGATATATGTATGTACATATGTACATTTGAGGTCCTCCGCCGTTGCCGCCCACCATCCTTTATAGTTTCAGTTATGTATTGGTTTTAGTGCATATGATGGCTTATCCTTGTACCGTGACCAATCCACCACCAAAATTTTACCTGTGTACATAGTGGATGGACTAATGAAAGCTTTACAACTTTAATTGGCAGCCATTTTCGTGTATATGTGTGCGTGGGTGTGTACGTGTATTAAGTTGTGCTTTGACGTGATGGATGATATATCACCATCAGGAGCAATACTCTTCTTCATTTGTTCTCTGACTTTCGAACGTTACGGTCGTGTCGGTCCGGAATATTCCACAATGGAACGCTTATTGAGGCAACACGGTGCAGTGGATAAAATCTCTTCAAATCAGTTTGGAAAAGTTTTAAAGTGAATTCGAATTCATAGAACTGTCTTCTGTTGGTGAATATTTATGAAAAAAAAAAAAACAAAAATATCAAAGTGATTCGAAAGTGTAATGGAAGACAAAACCAGTCTAATCGAAACCCGTTCACAGCAATCGGGAATTTGTCGGATTTCAATACGGAATATTTTAAAAATTTACCAAAGCCGGTTAAAGCCAAAGTAGTGTAAGGCGGTCAATGGGAAATGGTATAAGTCTGGCTTAAATCATTTTAGCCGTTGAATGTGATTTTCTTCAAATACTCAGACAATTAATTACTTACATCCACTTTGACTTCAAACGGCTGAGGTGTGCAACTGCAATGAAAGCTGTCAGCAATGCGGATAGTAAGTGAATTTTATGATAAATTTTTCAATTTTCTGATACATTGCTGAGCGAAATTGTCCCATCGTTTGCGGTGGCAAAGCAACAGATGGAATAGGCTAGATTTTCATACGCCTTCCTCTTTCGTGTATCAAAGAAGAACAAACATTTTGAGTAACATACCAGAACTTTGAGTGAACTTTTCAAATTTTGGCGTCCATTATTGCTACGCACATTATTTCGCAAATACATATCATTTTCATAAGGCAAAGAATAGTCTCTAAAAAGTGAGGCACCATCCCAATTTTTGAATTTCTATCAAACTCAACTTATTTCGAAAATGTTATTCTCTGTCCTATGTGCACCCCTAAGTAAGGTCTCTCGAACAAGGGCCAAGCCTCTCGAAATACTCGAATAAAGGCCGCCACTTTCGTTTTTATTTCCTCCAAACTGACCAAACTATTCTTTGCTTTCATTTTATTATAATTTTCTTTACTCTTCCGGTTGTCCATTGTTATGTGGACCAGGAACAGAGGCTTTTCCGGGCCTACCCGGCATACTGACTGGCATTCGTGATTCCTGAACCATTGGGACAGAAATTCGTCCCACTGGCTACGGGGAACTCGAAAATTTTTAAGACAAACTACGATACTTGTTGATAATGTGAGTCCTATCCACTTACGTAGGAAATAGAGCATGTTGGACCTGTGTGTTTAGGCATGTCGTTACTACAATTGGGACACACTCAAAAAATTTGTTACAAAAATTGAATCGGTTTACGAATCTGTGGTCTAAACACAGCGAATTCTGGTCACACGACGCAATAGCTTTTTGCGCGATTTCAAGCGATAGAGTGTTAATGAAAGTTTTTCTCGTGGCTCGCAGAAGCTTGAAGTCGCTTGTAGTTTCTCTTAATTTGCGTTTCATCAGATTGCTACGCCATTAATTATTCGCTAGTAGCGACGCTCGACATGAATTCGCTTAACGGAGAAGACTGCCTTAAGCCCATAGTGGTATTTGGTGAATCAAACGTTTCCTTACTCTGTTCTCTCAAAACCTATACATGTTTCCAAACTTTTTTTGAATACAATTGTATCTAGATTGCTTAAAATTTATCTAATAATTCTTAATGTCTTATCTTTTCAGTACTTATGTTGTGAAACATGAGGCTTTTAATCAGCGCCTTGTTGCTGGCAACACTATATCACAATGTAACATGTAACAACAGTGCTAACAGTAACGGTATTAGTAGCAGCAGCAGCATAAACACCAGCGGCAGCGGCCCCAGCAGTAGTAGCAATAGTGCCAGTAGTAGTATATCAAATCAATCAGCACCAGTAAAAAACAACTACAGCAGTATAATAACGCGACAAGTAGAATTCGAAACAACATTAAATCACCTCGTCGTAGACACAATAACTGGGCGTGTCTATGTGGGCGGTATAAATCGTCTCTTCCAGCTGTCACCCGAGCTCGAACTTCACGAATCGGTGATAACTGGTCCGCAAAATGATTCAGTTGAATGTACCGTACTTGATTGTCCCGCGCATACGGTACGCAAGCCAACAGACAACGTGAACAAAGTGCTGCTCATTGATCGGGCAACATCACGTCTCATATCTTGTGGGTCATTGTTCCAGGGCATTTGTACGGTACGCAACCTACAAAATGTCAGTATTATCGAGCAAAAAGTATCAGACGCTGTGGTCGCGAACGATGCCAATTCGTCGACAGTGGCATTTATAGCACCGGGCCCCCCACAACCGCCCGTCACGAATGTGATGTATGTCGGTGTTACGTACACAAATAACTCACCATATCGTAGTGAGATTCCAGCTGTTGCGTCCCGCAGCCTCGAGAATCAGAAAATGTTCCAAATTGCTTCATCGGCTGTTACAACCGGAACGCGTATATTCATAAATTCGTACGCCCGCGAGTCGTATCTAGTGAACTATGTATACGGTTTCAGCTCGGAGCACTTTTCGTATTTTCTTACGACACAGTTAAAACATAATCACCACTCCACGCCAAAGGAGTATATTACGAAATTGGTGCGCATTTGTCAGGAGGACTCCAACTATTATTCGTATACTGAAATTCCGGTAGATTGTATTGACGCGCAGGGTGGTACAAAGTACAATTTAGTGCAGGCTGGTTTTCTTGGTAAGCCGGGCTCTGATCTCGCGTCGAATCTTGCTATCACCGAACAAGACGATGTGTTGTATGCGGTCTTCTCGGAAGGAAAGGGGAACGTGTCCACAGATAATTCAGCTTTGTGCATATATTCGTTAAAATCGATTCGGCGGAAGTTCATGCAAAACATCAAGTCCTGTTTCAATGGGAACGGACCTCGCGGACTGGACTTTATCTCACCGAATATGGATTGTGTCTCAACGGTAAGTGAATTTTTGATTATTTGGCTCTTGTATGAATGGAAATAGCCGGTATTTCGAAGACCATCTACAAATTTTGAGTTCCACATATAATTTTATTCTCTTTCATAGCTTAGAATGGTAATCGTCAGATGTAGTCAATGTAGACGATCCATCGTCATTTAGTTCGTAAAGTAGCTTAGAAAGTTTACAACTTTTTTTTTTCTTCCAAAGACTGTTTTCGACTAGATGTACATAAGTTAAGGGATTTGAAAAACAGTTTTTACCTACCTGAACCTAGAGAATGTGATCTTCTGTTTGTAGATAACAAGTTGAATTCACTTAACTATTTCATAGGCGCATCGAAGATTACATGTCAGGGTTCGGTCTTCCTTGACCTTAACATTAGCTTCAACCCAGCCGAACTACTCGTATCTTTCCTGATTAAGCCACGCCTACACAGCATCTCAATTCAGTATCTGTTGCCCTTCTGGCAGACGGTATACAATAGCTACGTTCGTTAAATCTGATGGAGACTCACTAAAGCGTTTTTCAAATACTCAGGGCTAGGATACAACTAGCCTGATACAAGTTCTTGCAGGGACACCTTTCTTGCCAGCCGTTTTCTTTTAATCGATCATTCTCCTTGCTGTGGCGTAGAACGTTCTTATAATCAGAGACACAATCTATGGAAAGTTCGCAGATGTCTGCGATCTCATTAAACATTCGGAAAGGTGACAACCTTGTACTATACTGCATATGTACCTAAAAATCGAGACTTTGTAAGTCTAGAGTGTTTATTTTTATATCAAGACGACAGCACAGTTGTATTTAGAATCCTAGTTCTACCTATCGTCTACTAGCCTAATTTTTTATAAGGCACCTTTGGGCATTGACCAAGTTTAGAGTAGGATTAGGTTTGACTCAGATTTCGTGGATATCTTCCTGAGAATCTTTACTTTTTTTATTACAGAAACTCCAAACCATAGGTGAAGATTTCTGTGGTCTGGATGTGAACTCACCTCTAGGTGGTGAACATCCCATTGCCGCTGTACCAGTTGCTATATTCAATAAGCGTCTGACAGCAGTTGCTGCAACACGTACCAGCGGGTATACGGTCGTTTTTATTGGCACTGCCGATGGGTATCTAAAGAAAATAGTTGTAGAGTCAGCTAGCTCAGCAATAGAATATGCCAACATACCAATAAATATTGGTTCGCCAATAAACAGTGACATGCACTTCGATAATCAGAAGTTACACATTTATGTGATGTCGAGACACGGTGTTTCGAAGGTAAAAGTCTACGATTGCTCTGATTACATGACATGTGGGCAGTGCTTGGGCGCTCGAGATCCATACTGTGGTTGGTGCTCACTCGAAAATAAATGCAGTCCGCGTTCGAATTGTGAGGATGATGCAAATGATCCACTGTACTGGGTTAGCTATAAGACCGGCAAGTGTACAACCATAACCAGTGTTGTACCCCATCAACTTCAACGAACCACAGCAAGAACGGTAAGTAGTGCTAGCCCACCTAACAGAAAGACGGCTCTTGACATGCAAGTGTATCATTTCAGTTGGAACTTATTATCGACCATTTACCTCAACTCAAGGAGAACCTTGTATGTGCCTTCACCACCGAAGAGAAGGCTCTATTTACAAATGCTACGAAGAAGCGAAATGGCGTTAATTGTACAACACCACGAACTGATATGTTGCCTCAAATTGAACAAGGCAGACGTAAGTCTTAGTTATCTAAAGCCAACGTTCCCACCTAAGATACATATCCTCTTTCAGATCACTTCACAGCCAAACTCTCGGTTCGAACGAAAAACGGTCCTGATTTGGTGTCAACCGACTTTACATTCTTCGACTGCAGCACACATTCGTCCTGTACGAGGTGTGTTTCTTCGGAGTTTCCCTGTGATTGGTGTGTGGAAGCACATCGTTGCACCCATGACACGGCGGAGAATTGCCGCAATGACATTCTAGTTACTGGAGTTAGTGTAAGTTTTGAAGCAGATTTGGCATTCAGAGGCGGTTTGCTAATAAATTGTTTCCCTTGTAGCGCATTGGTCCAAGCTACCGATCTGGACCGGGATTCTGTCCAACCATCAATGCCACCGGTGATGGTAGTGAAGTCCTGGTTGCTGCCGGCACTAGCAAATCGATCAAGGTGAAGGTACACATTATCGGACAGTTTATCGTGCAAACACGTTTCGTCTGTCAGTTCAATATTGAGGGTCGTGTAACGTCTTTGAATGCTCAGTTGTTGGGTGATACCATCTATTGTGACAACATGGAGTTTGAGTATACTTCAAGATCACCAAATCTAACCGCAACGTTTGCCGTGATATGGGGTGGATCGAAACCCTTGGATAATCCACACGATATTCATGGTAAGTTGATAATAATTTCGCAGGAGTTTTTAAGTTATTTACGTCTTTCAATTTCTTACAACCAATAGTTGTGATCTATCGTTGCCGTGACATGGCTGATAGCTGCGGCATGTGTCTTGCTCTAGCGGAGAAGTACAATTGCGGTTGGTGCTCGTCCACAAACTCGTGTCAAGTCGAGGAACAGTGCAACAAGAACAACGAAGGCAAGACAGATTGGCTAAATCGCATGGAGACCTGTCCTAATCCGGAAATTCACTCATTCTCACCAAAAACCGGTCCATGGGAGGGAGGCACCAATATCACTATTCGCGGAATAAACCTCGGCAAAAATTTTACCGATATTTACTCTGGTGTACGGATTGCTGGCATAAATTGTATGCCTTTCCAACAGTTCTACATCGATACAAAGCAGATTGTATGCACTGTAGATAGTCCGGGAGTTCAATTGTATCGAAACGGTAGAATCGTGGTCCAAATCGGTGATTACCGCGGCGAATCAAAAACAGATTTTGAGTTTGTCGATCCAAAAATTGATGATTTCAGTCCGAAGTTTGGTCCTGTGTCGGGAGGAACTCAGATAATGATCATCGGAAAGTATTTGAATGCAGGAAGCCGTATTCAGTCGTACATAAACGATCACCTGCCCTGTGAAATTTTGAGTACCAACGCAACGCAGGCCTTGTGCCGGACAAGTTCTTCTCCGGGCATCATTGAGGGACGACTGAAAATGCACTTCGACAACGGAATACGAGAGTTCAATGATTACAACTTCAAATATGTAGAAGATCCGACGATTGATCATGTTAGTTCGGGTCAGTCGGGAATAATAAAAGTGCCAAAGGGAATTCCTGCAGGTGGAATCAAGATCTCCGTACGAGGGAGCCAATTCGACTACATTCAGAGTCCAAACATGTACGTTTACTACAATCAGCAAATGTTCTTTAGTGAGTGTGAAGTTCTCTCGTCGTCCGAGATGATTTGTAACTCGCCGGTGATCGAAACTGAGTCGGCTATGTTAGATGCTGATCACCCAGAATTGCTGGAATATGGGTTTTTAATGGACAATGTTATCGGAGTGCAGAATCTTTCATCTAAGCATAAGAATTCGTTTGAGTTGTACCCGAACCCGGTGTACGATCAGTTCGAGGAACAAGTTAAGTACTATAAGAGTGAATATCTTACAATTAATGGAAAAAATCTGGATCGTGCGTGCAAAGAGAGCGATGTTCTTGTCATGATTGGCAATGGAATTTGTAATATCACCTCGTTATCAAGGCAGCAATTGACTTGTCGTCCACCATCGGAATTTACAGACTCCAGTGAGGTACCAGAAGTGGTCGTGAAAATTGGCCAGTCGCTGGAGTATCGTATTGGAAAGTTGAGCTATGCCTCGCCAAGTATCATGCAGGGATTCGGTGGCAATGTCATTATTGGAGTTATTTTTGGCGTGGGAGCTTTGCTGTTGTTCTTTGTATGTCTATTAGTGGCGTATAAGAAAAAAACATCGGAATCGAATCGGGTTCTACGAAATATGCAAGAGCAAATGGATATACTCGAGCTGCGAGTCGCTGCTGAATGTAAAGAAGCGTTTGCTGAGTTGCAGACAGAAATGACTGATCTTACTGGTGATCTCACGTCAGGTGGCATTCCATTTTTGGATTATCGCACATACGCCATGAAGATTCTTTTCCCCAATGATAAGGATCACAACGTTCTACAATGGGAGCGGCCTGAACTTCTAAGCAAAGAAAAAGGCCTACGGCTTTTCGGTCAATTGATCATGAATAAAACGTTTCTGTTGCTTTTCATCCGCACTCTGGAATCGAATCGTTACTTCTCGATGCGCGAACGGGTGAATGTCGCTTCGCTGATAATGGTCACATTGCAGTCGAAACTTGAATACTGTACAGATATTTTGAAGACCCTCTTAGCTGAACTGATTGAGAAATGCATCGAAGGCAAAAGTCATCCAAAACTGTTGCTTCGTCGGACAGAAAGTGTAGCCGAAAAAATGCTCAGTGCTTGGTTTACATTTTTATTGTATAAATTCCTAAAAGAATGTGCCGGAGAACCTCTATACATGCTCTTTCGTGCTGTAAAGGGTCAAGTAGACAAGGGCCCAGTAGATGCATGCACGCATGAAGCTCGATACTCACTGAGTGAAGAGAAACTCATTCGACAGCTGATCGAATTTCGACCAATGACAGTCTATGCTAGCATTACACAACAACAATTAATGTTTTGCACAAACATGGAAATGATGCCAACAAATACGGAGAACGTTCAGGTTAAGGTATTGGACTGCGATACCATCGGTCAGGTTAAAGAAAAATGTCTTGACACGATATATCGAAATATTCCGTCCAGTCAGCGACCAAGAAAAGATGACTTGGATTTGGGTAAGTTTGCAAATTTGGTTTTGCTTTTCATATACTATAAATATGCTGATTATAGAATGGCGCACTGGAGCTTCAGGTCGTGTTATTCTGTATGACGAAGATACAACGTCGAAAACGGAAAACGAGTGGAAGAAGCTAAATACTCTACAGCATTATAATGTTCCCGATGGTGCAGGCCTAAGTTTGGTGCCAAAACAAAGCTCCATTTATAATTTCTCTATATTGTCCGACAAAAATGAGAAATCCCACAAGTGAGTACCCATCAACAACTATGTTCTTCTACATAGTAATACTGTCTTCTTCTTTTTTTTTTAGATACGAAACACTCAATCTTTCGAAATACACATCATCATCGCCAACATTTAGTCGAGCTGGTAGCCCATTAAATAATGATGTACACGAGAATGGCTTGAAATATTGGCATTTAGTTAAACACCATGATAGTGATTTACAAAAGGAGGGCGAACGTGTAAACAAACTCGTTTCTGAGATCTATTTGACACGATTGCTGGCTACTAAGGGTACACTGCAAAAATTTGTGGACGATTTATTCGAAACAATATTCAGTACAGCACACAGAGGCTCTGCATTGCCTTTGGCTATTAAATATATGTTTGATTTCTTGGACGATCAGGCATTGTTACATGGCATAACAGATCCTGAAGTTGTGCACACATGGAAGAGTAATAGTCTACCACTAAGGTGAGTTTTTTGTTTTTCCATTCCATTGGTCATTTCGAAATGTTTAGGACTACTAACCTAATTATTGATACAGTTCTGCAGGTGTTGACAATATTGTTTCATGTTTTGTTTCGCTTTTCTTCTAGATTTTGGGTAAACTTAATAAAAAATCCAAACTTTGTCTTTGATATTCATAAATCAAACATAGTTGATTCCTGCTTATCAGTAGTTGCTCAAACATTTATGGACTCATGTTCCACCTCAGATCATAGATTAGGTAAGTGTCAAGATCTCTTAGTGCTATTTGTTAGCCAGATTAGCAATGGCCTTTACTTTATCTTTACAGGTAAGGACTCTCCAAGCTCAAAATTATTATACGCAAAAGATATACCTGAATATCGCAAGTGGGTGGACCGATATTATCGTGATATTAGAGAAATGCCAGCCATATCAGACCAGGATATGAATGCAATGCTCGCCGAGGAATCGAGAGTGAGTATAAATATAAATCTCATTTTTTGTTTCGTGAAATAAAAATAAAAACACTAAGTTGGACATATTCTCGTTACAGTTACATACAACAGAATTTAATACAAATTGTGCCCTCCACGAATTATATGAATATGCTGTGAAATATAATGAACAACTGACTGTAACTTTGGAAGAAGATGAATTCTCGCAAAAGCAAAGGCTTGCCTTTAAATTAGAACAAGTTCATAATATTATGTCTGCGGAATAAGTTAAAACAAAAACAAAAAAACAAATTTCAATTATATATTTAAACAAAAGGCAAGTTATGAAGATACAACGATGGGAGGGAAGGGCAGCTTACAAAATATTTACATAAATACGTCGTATGAGGATTGTTCCTGAGATATTAAGTTCTCTTTATATAAAAAACAACAAAAATCAAGGTGACAGAGTATTAGTGTACATATATACATAACTCAAGAGTTAAACAGTTAATTCAATTAGGAACAAAACTACGTATGATTCACAAAAGCTGTGAGTATTCCACCTTCCTTCACAATCCATCCAACGATTCTTCTCTATATTATTTGTTATTACTTTTTTTTTTTTGTGTATTAATAGAAAGTCTTATTTTTGTATTTTTTTTTTGTATTATTTAGAATTTAAATGAAAACAAAAATATAGATCTATGTAAGAATAGTAGTTAGAAAAAGAGATGAACGTTTCTCGGAAAATTTTCATTTTTGGCTTTTTGCCATTTGAAATATTATTGTATGTTGTTTTTTTTTTTTTTTTTTTCATTATTTCCGGCCGCTGCCATTGACATACATTTTAAGACCCGTTTTTTGTTATTTTTATTTTTCTATATATTTTTTGTCGATGTCCATCATTTGTATTAGATTCGATTTTATTTATATTTGAGAAGCATGCCATTTGAAGACTCGAACTATATGTTAGTGTTGGTTGTATTCTTAATTATCATATGCCACATCCAAGATTTTATTTATTTTTTTTTTGTTTAATAACAAAGTTAAGAGGATTTTATAATATTAAATAGTAAGTCTAGAAATAGCAATCTACTGCTTGGTACAGTACGGATACACCTCATGATCATAATCATATATCCGTAATAATTGTGAAGTTGCATAGATATAGTATGCCTTATTTATTTGACAGAGAATAGACCACATGAATCTAGCCAAAAATTCATCCAGTGAAGAGATATTATATTTATTTACTGTACTTGCCCTCATAAGCCATGCCAACTATCTCACATTACCCTTATACACTGCACATATATTTGTAAAATTGCTACAGACATAAAAAAGACAAAAAATAAGAGATAATAATACTCTGGTGATGGCCCCATTAAATGCCTCTGAAATCAGTACCTCCCAATCTATATAAGTGTTAGCAGCACTCCTTGCATTTCCATAAATCGGAAAAGTTAGAAGTGTGGTGTGAGAATAGAATCTATTACCGAAATGATGCAAAATTGTTAGACAAACAAACCTCTTTTAAGTTCACCAGTAAACCAAAAATTGCCTTGACTTGTAGTTTTGAACTTCCACTGCTGTATTAAAATAGCGTCATCTCCCCTATTCCCGTAGCCACAATATGTAGATTGTCACCCTAAACAACCAAAAGAATGGCCTGACAAATTAGATTACCTTAATTCTACTTGTCTGCCGCATTATTAGTAGTTCTTCATGTTGCTTATTTAATTACTCTCATATACGTACGCAAATACTCACGATGTAAAATGCCCTAAAACTCAAGGGTTAGTAGACTCATCCAAAAGGCAGCGGTATCTGCTCCTCAAAATAAAATAAAACAGTAAACTAAACAATAACTCATTAAATCTAATATAAAACGAATGTTCTTTTAAGAAAAATATTTTATAGTTTTCCTCTTGAGCCCCGACCTTCAAACCACACATATATATGTATGTAAATAGTTCTTTAAAGAACTTTTATTTTTGATGATCATTTGGATTATTTTTTTTTTGTTTGTTACAACCACTGTCTGATGCCACCCAACCATATTTCAAATCGAAAAACCACTCAATCTACCGAGACATTGATTTTGTTCGAAGAAATAGGTATGGTTCTATCAAATGGTACACACATTTCTGTCAAATTTGTGTTTTTAACTAAATTTCCCTCAACAAAAACAAAACAAAAACAAAAAAAACACTGAAGTCTCCTTAGAAAAATAAAAACATTCCAAAATTTGCAAAGGGGTGTACTCACTTTTCAAGATTCCAACAAGGAGGCGGCCATGTACTATTCCTAAAAGCATATATATATATATCTATATATATATATATTGAACAAAAATATAAATTTAATAAACTAACTTAAAAAATACTAAAGAGCTAATAAGTAAATGATAAATTGACTGATTTTAACACATAATAATTTAAAAATAAAAATACATTAGTTAATAAAACTTACAGAAACCATTTTTTATTTTGTTTTATTTTTATTTTAATTTCTTCTTTTTTTTTTTTGTTTATCAATAAACTTTCTGTTTGTACAATTTTTGTTTAAAATATTTTGGAAAACGCAATCTAAAATTGATTTATCACTGAAATGTTAATTTTATGTTTTCTTTTTAAATTGTATTTCGTATATTTTGCTGTTTTTGTAAAATATTGAACAACAAAACTTCTCAACTGTCATGTTAAGTAATGTGTAGATTTTATTTTTCTAATTTATTTCTTTTTTTCTTGTATCTAAAAGAGGAGAAAATACTAACTAACGAAACGAACGATCTTATGAGAAAGATACTGGTGATGATGATCCTTGAAATATTTTACTCGCCTTTTGTTTTTATTACAAAAATACAAAATTTTAATTGACTTTAAAATCTAATCACTATAGCTATATTTTCTTTTCATATTTCCATATATTTTATGTACTCTGTGCTTATATTTTTTACTTTACCGGTTGAAATCTTTATATGACAAGGTTTCTACAAAAAAAAACATAATTGTTATGTAAAATAACATAAACTACAGAATAAAAAACAAAATAAGAAAAATTGTAAAAACGACTATTCAACAGTAAATTGAAGATAAAATATAAAATTTTAAATTTGTACTGCTTTTGTTTTTTTGTTTCTTTTGTTTTTCCTCTTTAAACTTTGAATTTAGTTGCTTTCTTTTCAGTTTAGTTATCGTAGTTTTCATTTGGTTTTTGACAGTCCTTTGGGCGCTTTCTTGTTTGACCTTTATTATATGTTTTTTGTATTCAAAAGTAGCAAACTTGCTTATAAATAAAATTTAGTGTATAAGTTGATTAGGACATCGTGTTGTGTTAGTCCTGCCAACATTTTCATCTCTGCTGTCAGCTTACCCATATCCTTGTCAGGATATCTGTTCCGAAACAGGAGAACATTCTGATTCCAAACTAAGGGACCCGCGTTTATACAGACATTTCCAACACATCACTAACGAAGATTATAGATTAGGCAGATTCAATCCAAACTTTCTTAGAAGTTTACTTTTAACCCTTGAAGCTAAATGTTCGAGGATTGTTGTATATCTAGAGGAATCATTCCTCAGGCGGTTTGAATCTACGTATAATCCAAAGACTTTCGTTGGTAATAGTCTAATTGTGATGACTAAATTAGACATGTTTGTCCGCCCGTCCGTTTGTCTGTGTCTCACCAGTTGACAGTCCTTTGTGCCCTTTTTTGTTTGTCCTTTGTTATATGTTTGGTATTCCAAAGTAGTAAACTTGCTTATAAATGAAATTTAGTGTATAAGTTGATTAGGACATCGTGTTGTGTTAGCCCTGCCAACATTTTCATCTCTGCTGTCAGCTTACCCATATCCTTGTCAGGATATCTGTTCCGAAACAGGAGAACATTCTGATTCCAAACTAAGGGACCCGCGTTTATACAGACATTTCCAACACATCACTAACGAAGATTATAGATTAGGCAGATTCAATCCAAACTTTCTTAGAAGTTTACTTTTAACCCTTGAAGCTAAATGTTCGAGGATTGTTGTATATCTAGAGGAATCATTCCTCAGGCGGTTTGAATCTACGTATAATCCAAAGACTTTCGTTGGTAATAGTCTAATTGTGATGACTAAATTAGACATGTTTGTCCGCCCGTCCGTTTGTCTGTGTCTCACCAGTTGACAGTCCTTTGTGCCCTTTTTTGTTTGTCCTTTGTTATATGTTTGGTATTCCAAAGTAGTAAACTTGCTTATAAATGAAATTTAGTGTATAAGTTGATTAGGACATCGTGTTGTGTTAGCCCTGCCAACATTTTCATCTCTGCTGTCAGCTTACCCATATCCTTGTCAGGATATCTGTTCCGAAACAGGAGAACATTCTGATTCCAAACTAAGGGACCCGCGTTTATACAGACATTTCCAACACATCACTAACGAAGATTATAGATTAGGCAGATTCAATCCAAACTTTCTTAGAAGTTTACTTTTAACCCTTGAAGCTAAATGTTCGAGGATTGTTGTATATCTAGAGGAATCATTCCTCAGGCGGTTTGAATCTACGTATAATCCAAAGACTTTCGTTGGTAATAGTCTAATTGTGATGACTAAATTAGACATGTTTGTCCGCCCGTCCGTTTGTCTGTGTCTCACCACTTGACAGTCCTTTGTGCCCTTTTTTGTTTGTCCTTTGTTATATGTTTGGTATTCCAAAGTAGTAAACTTGCTTATAAATGAAATTTAGTGTATAAGTTGATTAGGACATCGTGTTGTGTTAGCCCTGCCAACATTTTCATCTCTGCTGTCAGCTTACCCATATCCTTGTCAGGATATCTGTTCCGAAACAGGAGAACATTCTGATTCCAAACTAAGGGACCCGCGTTTATACAGACATTTCCAACACGTCTCTAACGAAGATTATAGATTAGGCAGATTCAATCCAAACTTTCTTAGAAGTTTACTTTTAACCCTTGAAGCTAAATGTTCGAGGATTGTTGTATATCTAGAGGAATCATTCCTCAGGCGGTTTGAATCTACGTATAATCCAAAGACTTTCGTTGGTAATAGTCTAATTGTGATGACTAAATTAGACATGTTTGTCCGCCCGTCCGTTTGTCTGTGTCTCACCACTTGACAGTCCTTTGTGCCCTTTTTTGTTTGTCCTTTGTTATATGTTTGGTATTCCAAAGTAGTAAACTTGCTTATAAATGAAATTTAGTGTATAAGTTGATTAGGACATCGTGTTGTGTTAGCCCTGCCAACATTTTCATCTCTGCTGTGAGCTTACCCATATCCTTGTCAGGATATCTGTTCCGAAACAGAAGAACATTCTGATTCCAAACCATGGTACCCGCGTTTGTACAGACATTTCCAAGTCATGTAAATGTATTGAAGAAAGTCTCGCCTCCGCTATCACTAACGAGGATTACAGATCAGGCAGATTCAATCCAAACTTTCTTAGAAGTTTAATTTTAACCCTTGAAGCTAAATGTTCGAGGATTGTTGTATATCTAGAGGAATCATTCCTCAGGCGGTTTGAATCTACGTATAATCCAAAGACTTTCGTTGGTAATAGTCTAATTGTGATGACTAAATTAGACATGTTTGTCCGCCCGTCCGTTTGTCTGTGTCTCACCACTTGACAGTCCTTTGTGCCCTTTTTTGTTTGTCCTTTGTTATATGTTTGGTATTCCAAAGTAGTAAACTTGCTTATAAATGAAATTTAGTGTATAAGTTGATTAGGACATCGTGTTGTGTTAGCCCTGCCAACATTTTCATCTCTGCTGTGAGCTTACCCATATCCTTGTCAGGATATCTGTTCCGAAACAGAAGAACATTCTGATTCCAAACCATGGTACCCGCGTTTGTACAGACATTTCCAAGTCATGTAAATGTATTGAAGAAAGTCTCGCCTCCGCTATCACTAACGAGGATTACAGATCAGGCAGATTCAATCCAAACTTTCTTAGAAGTTTACTTTTAACCCTTGAAGCTAAATGTTCGAGGATTGTTGTATATCTAGAGGAATCATTCCTCAGGCGGTTTGAATCTACGTATAATCCAAAGACTTTCGTTGGTAATAGTCTAATTGTGATGACTAAATTAGACATGTTTGTCCGCCCGTCCGTTTGTCTGTGTCTCACCACTTGACAGTCCTTTGTGCCCTTTTTTGTTTGTCCTTTGTTATATGTTTGGTATTCCAAAGTAGTAAACTTGCTTATAAATGAAATTTAGTGTATAAGTTGATTAGGACATCGTGTTGTGTTAGCCCTGCCAACATTTTCATCTCTGCTGTCAGCTTACCCATATTTTGTCAGGATATCTGTTCCGAAACAGGAGAACATTCTGATTCCAAACTAAGGGACCCGCGTTTATACAGACATTTCCAACACGTCTCTAACGAAGATTATAGATTAGGCAGATTCAATCCAAACTTTCTTAGAAGTTTACTTTTAACCCTTGAAGCTAAATGTTCGAGGATTGTTGTATATCTAGAGGAATCATTCCTCAGGCGGTTTGAATCTACGTATAATCCAAAGACTTTCGTTGGTAATAGTCTAATTGTGATGACTAAATTAGACATGTTTGTCCGCCCGTCCGTTTGTCTGTGTCTCACCACTTGACAGTCCTTTGTGCCCTTTTTTGTTTGTCCTTTGTTATATGTTTGGTATTCCAAAGTAGTAAACTTGCTTATAAATGAAATTTAGTGTATAAGTTGATTAGGACATCGTGTTGTGTTAGCCCTGCCAACATTTTCATCTCTGCTGTGAGCTTACCCATATCCTTGTCAGGATATCTGTTCCGAAACAGAAGAACATTCTGATTCCAAACCATGGTACCCGCGTTTGTACAGACATTTCCAAGTCATGTAAATGTATTGAAGAAAGTCTCGCCTCCGCTATCACTAACGAGGATTACAGATCAGGCAGATTCAATCCAAACTTTCTTAGAAGTTTACTTTTAACCCTTGAAGCTAAATGTTCGAGGATTGTTGTATATCTAGAGGAATCATTCCTCAGGCGGTTTGAATCTACGTATAATCCAAAGACTTTCGTTGGTAATAGTCTAATTGTGATGACTAAATTAGACATGTTTGTCCGCCCGTCCGTTTGTCTGTGTCTCACCAGTTGACAGTCCTTTGTGCCCTTTTTTGTTTGTCCTTTGTTATATGTTTGGTATTCCAAAGTAGTAAACTTGCTTATAAATGAAATTTAGTGTATAAGTTGATTAGGACATCGTGTTGTGTTAGCCCTGCCAACATTTTCATCTCTGCTGTCAGCTTACCCATATCCTTGTCAGGATATCTGTTCCGAAACAGGAGAACATTCTGATTCCAAACTAAGGGACCCGCGTTTATACAGACATTTCCAACACGTCTCTAACGAAGATTATAGATTAGGCAGATTCAATCCAAACTTTCTTAGAAGTTTACTTTTAACCCTTGAAGCTAAATGTTCGAGGATTGTTGTATATCTAGAGGAATCATTCCTCAGGCGGTTTGAATCTACGTATAATCCAAAGACTTTCGTTGGTAATAGTCTAATTGTGATGACTAAATTAGACATGTTTGTCCGCCCGTCCGTTTGTCTGTGTCTCACCACTTGACAGTCCTTTGTGCCCTTTTTTGTTTGTCCTTTGTTATATGTTTGGTATTCCAAAGTAGTAAACTTGCTTATAAATGAAATTTAGTGTATAAGTTGATTAGGACATCGTGTTGTGTTAGCCCTGCCAACATTTTCATCTCTGCTGTGAGCTTACCCATATCCTTGTCAGGATATCTGTTCCGAAACAGAAGAACATTCTGATTCCAAACCATGGTACCCGCGTTTGTACAGACATTTCCAAGTCATGTAAATGTATTGAAGAAAGTCTCGCCTCCGCTATCACTAACGAGGATTACAGATCAGGCAGATTCAATCCAAACTTTCTTAGAAGTTTACTTTTAACCCTTGAAGCTAAATGTTCGAGGATTGTTGTATATCTAGAGGAATCATTCCTCAGGCGGTTTGAATCTACGTATAATCCAAAGACTTTCGTTGGTAATAGTCTAATTGTGATGACTAAATTAGACATGTTTGTCCGCCCGTCCGTTTGTCTGTGTCTCACCACTTGACAGTCCTTTGTGCCCTTTTTTGTTTGTCCTTTGTTATATGTTTGGTATTCCAAAGTAGTAAACTTGCTTATAAATGAAATTTAGTGTATAAGTTGATTAGGACATCGTGTTGTGTTAGCCCTGCCAACATTTTCATCTCTGCTGTCAGCTTACCCATATCCTTGTCAGGATATCTGTTCCGAAACAGGAGAACATTCTGATTCCAAACTAAGGGACCCGCGTTTATACAGACATTTCCAACACGTCTCTAACGAAGATTATAGATTAGGCAGATTCAATCCAAACTTTCTTAGAAGTTTACTTTTAACCCTTGAAGCTAAATGTTCGAGGATTGTTGTATATCTAGAGGAATCATTCCTCAGGCGGTTTGAATCTACGTATAATCCAAAGACTTTCGTTGGTAATAGTCTAATTGTGATGACTAAATTAGACATGTTTGTCCGCCCGTCCGTTTGTCTGTGTCTCACCACTTGACAGTCCTTTGTGCCCTTTTTTGTTTGTCCTTTGTTATATGTTTGGTATTCCAAAGTAGTAAACTTGCTTATAAATGAAATTTAATGCATAAGTTGATTAGGACATCGTGTTGTGTTAGCCCTGCCAACATTTTTATCTCTGCTGTGAGTTTACCCACATCCTTGTCAGGATATCTGTTCCGAAACAGAAGAACATTCTGATTCCAAACCATGGTACCTGCGTTTGTACAGACATTTCCAAGGCATGTAAATGTATTGAAGAAAGTCTCGCCTCCGCTATCACTAACGAGGATTACAGATCAGGCAGATTCAATCCAAACTTTCTTAGAAGTTTACTTTTAACCCTTGAAGCTAAATGTTCGAGAATTGTTGTATTTCTAGAGGAATCATTCCTCAGGCAGATTGAATCTATGTATAATCCAAAGACTTTCGTGTTGTTAATAGTGTTATCGTGTTAATTGAATTAGACATGTTTGTCCGTTGCACCTTTTGGTGCTTAAATTTTAAGTGTAGCTCAGGTTTCCAAGAACGCAATGGGACTTGATAGCGTTAATAACCCAGTTGTCAGTTTATCTCTTCGTACGTACCAAACCAGCTTGTGGTAGCAGATAAATACCTACATATACAGAACGATCTCATTCATTTAGCTCAAAACGAAGCCTAAAAATAAAGAAAGACAATTTCATAGTCAGAGATTTAATGCTTTGGGGATGAAAAGTCTTTTTTCCGATGCGCTGCAAATCGATCTTGTGGATCTTGACATCAATTCAAGAACTACTGCAAGATCACCGACAACATCGGAGAGCAAACAAATATTAGCTACCTTGGCTTTCGAGTTTCGAACACATTTCGTATATGAGAAAGTCAAACATTGCACATTCAGTTCTTATGGCTTCGGATGAGTTAACTGAACGCTTGATCGTAATGATATATAAGTTGTGTTGAGCCCACTTTTATCTCTACTACGATCTCTCTCTTAGCTGCAGAGGCCAGCGTTTGGTACTCAATATTTTTCACCCGTTTATTATTTTCAACCAGCCATCAATCTTGCGACATAGCGAATTAAGTAACTGAGGGTCAGGGAGTTGTTTAATTCGCTATGGTTTATGCCCTGAAACAGCGAGTTAGTGGCATGGGTTGTCACCCCGGTTTTTGTTTTTTTCTTTTTCGACAATTGTCGTTTAATTCGCCGTGGTTGCAGCAGTTCGCTCGGCGAACATTGCAATGATTGTCCCATATTTTTCGATTGCCTTTAATTCGCTGTGATTTCATGGTCTCGGCCACTAATCTCCCAGCACAGCGAATTAGGCAATCGATCCTTTTTCCTTCTTCCATCCAATAAGCTATTATCCTGGTTTTGTATTCCAGCGATTTAGTTTATGTCGCCGTGGACCAGTTCCACAAACACAATCCAGGATGATAGCTTAATAGCACAATTCCGTAGCCAGAAATTTAACCCTCTTTCCCGAATCTATGTAAGATAACATATATGTATATCTGTATGTAACAAAATAGTACAGGTAGAGCCCCTAGTACATATGTACATACATGTACACATATATGTGATCAATATGAACCGTCCGTCCATTCCTCTGTCCGTCCATTTGTCCGTCTCTCTATACGCCAACTCGTCCGTCCGCATATTACCAGTGTGAGCCCAAAGCGATGCAAGTAGAATCATGTTATTAATCCTATACTTCGAATTGCTTCATGTTGGGCTATTGAAATCGCGTACCTAGAAATCTATTATTTTGTTAGATCACGCATAACACTATTATAACACACATATCGACAAATGTAGTAGATAGAATCATCGACTAACACTCACGCCACTGAGAGAGGCTATGATTCTCAATATCCTACCATTCTTTACAAATATTTTTGTTTTTTAAGTTTAGTTAATCTTAATTGATAGTATATAGTGCACTAACTCTAATACATATTTCAATTAATCGGAAAGGGGGTAAAAGATCTTCTTCACCCCATCAGCCCTGTCTCGTTTGAACAATTAGCTGAATTGTGTATCTACCACGACCCGCCCATGTCAAAAAAGGTATTAAATAAATAAAACTCGAACCCTGCGTTATTTATTTATGAGATACATATTTCAATTAATCGGAAAAGGGGTAAAAGATCTTCTTCACCCCATCAGACCTGTCTCGTTTAAAGAGTTAGCTGAATTATGTATCTACCAAGACCCGCCCATGTCAAAAAAGGTATTAAATAAATAAAACTCGAACCCTGCGTTATTTATTTATAAGATACATATTTCAATTAACCGGAAGAGGGGTAAAAGATCTTCTTCACCCCATCAGCCCTGTCTCGTTTAAACAGTTAGCTGAATTATGTATCCACCAAGACCCGCCCATGTCAGAAAAGGTGTTAAATAAATAAAACTCCCATGTTACGCTATTTATTTATGAGATACATATTTCAATTAATCGGAAAAGGGGTAAAAGATCTTCTTCACCCCATCAGCCCTGTCTCGTTTAAACAGTTAGCTGAATTATGTATCCACCAAGACCTGCCCATGTCAAAAATGGTGTTAAATAAATAAAACTCCCATGTTACGTTATTTATTTATAAGATACATATTATAATTAATCGGAAGAAAGGTAAAAGATCTTCTTCACGCCATCAGCCCTGTCTCGTTTAAAGAGTTAGCTGAATTATGTATCTACCAAGACCCGCCCATGTCAAAAAAGGTATTAAATAAATAAAACTCGAACCCTGCGTTATTTATTTATAAGATACATATTTCAATTAACCGGAAGAGGGGTAAAAGATCTTCTTCACCCCATCAGCCCTGTCTCGTTTAAACAGTTAGCTGAATTATGTATCCACCAAGACCCGCCCATGTCAAAAAAGGTGTTAAATAAATAAAACTCCCATGTTACGCTATTTATTTATGAGATACATATTTCAATTAATCGGAAAAGGGGTAAAAGATCTTCTTCACCCCATCAGCCCTGTCTCGTTTAAACAGTTAGCTGAATTATGTATCCACCAAGACCTGCCCATGTCAAAAATGGTGTTAAATAAATAAAACTCCCATGTTACGTTATTTATTTATAAGATACATATTATAATTAATCGGAAGAAAGGTAAAAGATCTTCTTCACGCCATCAGCCCTGTCTCGTTTCAACTATTAGCTGAATTGTGTATCTACCAAGACCCGCCCATGTCAAAAAAGGTGTTAAATAAATAAAACTCCCATGTTACGTTATTTATTTATGAGATACATATTTCAATTAATCGGAAAAGAATTAAAAGATCTTCTTCACCCCATCAGCCCTGTCTCGTTTGAACAATTAGCTGAATTGTGTATCTACCAAGACCCGCCCATGTCAAAAAAGGTATTAAATGAATAAAACTCGAACCCTGCGTTATTTATTTATAAGATACATATTTCAATTAACCGGAAGAGGGGTAAAAGATCTTCTTCACCCCATCAGCCCTGTCTCGTTTAAACAGTTAGCTGAATTATGTATCTACCAAGACCCGCCCATGTCAAAAAAGGTATTAAATAAATAAAACTCGACCCTGCGTTATTTATTTATAAGATACATATTTCAATTAACCGGAAGAGGGGTAAAAGATCTTCTTCTTCCCATCAGCCCTGTCTCGTTTGAACAATTAGCTGAATTGTGTATCTACCAAGACCCGCCCATGTCAAAAAAGGTGTTAAATAAATAAAACTCCCATGTTACGTTATTTATTTATAAGATACATATTTCAATTAATCGGAAAAGGGGTAAAAGATCTTCTTCACCCCATCAGCCCTGTCTCGTTTAAACAGTTAGCTGAATTATGTATCCACCAAGACCCGCCATGTCAAAAAAGGTGTTAAATAAATAAAACTCCCATGTTACGCTATTTATTTATGAGATACATATTTCAATTAATCGGAAAAGAGGTAAAAGATCTTCTTCACCCCATCAGCCCTGTCTCGTTTGAACAATTAGCTGAATTGTGTATCTACCAAGACCCGCCCATGTCAAAAAAGGTGTTAAATAAATAAAACTCCCATGTTACGTTATTTATTTATGAGATACATATTTCAATTAATCGGAAAAGAGGTAAAAGATCTTCTTCACCCCATCAGCCCTGTCTCGTTTGAACAATTAGCTGAATTGTGTATCTACCAAGACCCGCCCATGTCAAAAAAGGTATTAAATGAATAAAACTCGAACCCTGCGTTATTTATTTATAAGATACATATTTCAATTAATCGGAAGAGGGGTAAAAGATCTTCTTCACCCCATCAGCCCTGTCTCGTTTAAACAGTTAGCTGAATTATGTATCTACCAAGACCCGCCCATGTCAAAAAAGGTATTAAATAAATAAAACTCGAACCCTGCGTTATTTATTTATAAGATACATATTTCAGTTAACCGGAAGAGGGGTAAAAGATCTTCTTCACCCCATCAGCCCTGTCTCGTTTAAACAGTTAGCTGAATTATGTATCCACCAAGACCCGCCCATGTCAAAAAAAGTGTTAAATAAATAAAACTCCCATGTTACGCTATTTATTTATGAGATACTATTTCAATTAATCGGAAAAGGGGTAAAAGATCTTCTTCACCCCATCAGCCCTGTCTCGTTTAAACAGTTAGCTGAATTATGTATCCACCAAGACCTGCCCATGTCAAAAAAGGTGTTAAATAAATAAAACTCCCATGTTACGTTATTTATTTATAAGATACATATTATAATTAATCGGAAGAAAGGTAAAAGATCTTCTTCACGCCATCAGCCCTGTCTCGTTTCAACTATTAGCTGAATTGTGTATCTACCAAGACCCGCCCATGTCAAAAAAGGTGTTAAATAAATAAAACTCCCATGTTACGTTATTTATTTATGAGATACATATTTCAATTAATCGGAAAAGAGGTAAAAGATCTTCTTCACCCCATCAGCCCTGTCTCGTTTGAACAATTAGCTGAATTGTGTATCTACCAAGACCCGCCCATGTCAAAAAAGGTGTTAAATAAATAAAACTCCCATGTTACGTTATTTATTTATAAGATACATATTTCAATTAACCGGAAGAGGGGTAAAAGATCTTCTTCACCCCATCAGCCCTGTCTCGTTTAAACAGTTAGCTGAATTATGTATCTACCAAGACCCGCCCATGTCAAAAAAGGTATTAAATAAATAAAACTCGAACCCTGCGTTATTTATTTATAAGATACATATTTCAATTAATCGGAAGAGGGGTAAAAGATCTTCTTCACCCCATCAGCCCTGTCTCGTTTAAACAGTTAGCTGAATTATGTATCTACCAAGACCCGCCCATGTCAAAAAAAGTATTAAATAAATAAAACTCGAACCCTGCGTTATTTATTTATAAGATACGTATTTCAATTAACCGGAAGAGGGGTAAAAGATCTTCTTCTTCCCATCAGCCCTGTCTCGTTTGAACAATTAGCTGAATTGTGTATCTACCAAGACCCGCCCATGTCAAAAAAGGTATTAAATGAATAAATCTCCAACCCTGCGTTATTTATTTATGAGATACATATTTCAATTAATCGGAAAAGGGGTAAAAGATCTTCTTCACCCCATCAGCCCTGTCTCGTTTGAACAATTAACTGAATTGTGTATCTACCAAGACCCGCCCATGTCAAAAAAGGTGTTAAATAAATAAAACTCCCATGTTACGTTATTTATTTATAAGATACATATTTCAATTAATCGGAAAAGGGGTAAAAGATCTTCTTCACCCCATCAGCCCTGTCTCGTTTAAACAGTTAGCTGAATTATGTATCCACCAAGACCCGCCATGTCAAAAAAGGTGTTAAATAAATAAAACTCCCATGTTACGCTATTTATTTATGAGATACATATTTCAATTAATCGGAAGAAAGGTAAAAGATCTTCTTCACCCCATCAGCCCTGTCTCGTTTCAACTATTAGCTGAATTGTGTATCTACCAAGACCCGCCCATGTCAAAAAAGGTGTTAAATAAATAAAACTCCCATGTTACGTTATTTATTTATGAGATACATATTTCAATTAATCGGAAAAGAGGTAAAAGATCTTCTTCACCCCATCAGCCCTGTCTCGTTTGAACAATTAGCTGAATTGTGTATCTACCAAGACCCGCCCATGTCAAAAAAGGTATTAAATGAATAAAACTCGAACCCTGCGTTATTTATTTATAAGATACATATTTCAATTAATCGGAAGAGGGGTAAAAGATCTTCTTCACCCCATCAGCCCTGTCTCGTTTAAACAGTTAGCTGAATTATGTATCTACCAAGACCCGCCCATGTCAAAAAAGGTATTAAATAAATAAAACTCGAACCCTGCGTTATTTATTTATAAGATACATATTTCAATTAATCGGAAGAGGGGTAAAAGATCTTCTTCACCCCATCAGCCCTGTCTCGTTTAAACAGTTAGCTGAATTATGTATCTACCAAGACCCGCCCATGTCAAAAAAGGTATTAAATAAATAAAACTCGAACCCTGCGTTATTTATTTATAAGATACATATTTCAATTAATCGGAAGAGGGGTAAAAGATCTTCTTCACCCCATCAGCCCTGTCTCGTTTAAACAGTTAGCTGAATTATGTATCTACCAAGACCCGCCCATGTCAAAAAAGGTATTATATAAATAAAACTCTACCCCTGCGTTATTTATTTATAAGATACATATTTCAATTAATCGGAAGAGGGGTAAAAGATCTTCTTCACCCCATCAGCCCTGTCTCGTTTAAACAGTTAGCTGAATTATGTATCTACCAAGACCCGCCCATGTCAAAAAAGGTATTAAATGAATAAAACTCGAACCCTGCGTTATTTATTTATAAGATACATATTTCAATTAATCGGAAGAGGGGTAAAAGATCTTCTTCACCCCATCAGCCCTGTCTCGTTTAAACAGTTAGCTGAATTATGTATCTACCAAGACCCGCCCATGTCAAAAAAGGTATTAAATAAATAAAACTCGAACCCTGCGTTATTTATTTATAAGATACATATTTCAATTAACCGGAAGAGGGGTAAAAGATCTTCTTCTTCCCATCAGCCCTGTCTCGTTTGAACAATTAGCTGAATTGTGTATCTACCAAGACCCGCCCATGTCAAAAAAGGTGTTAAATAAATAAAACTCCCATGTTACGTTATTTATTTATGAGATACATATTTCAATTAATCGGAAAAGGGGTAAAAGATCTTCTTCACCCCATCAGCCCTGTCTCGTTTGAACAATTAACTGAATTGTGTATCTACCAAGACCCGCCCATGTCAAAAAAGGTATTAAATAAATAAAACTCGAACCCTGCGTTATTTATTTATAAGATACATATTTCAATTAACCGGAAGAGGGGTAAAAGATCTTCTTCTTCCCATCAGCCCTGTCTCGTTTGAACAATTAGCTGAATTGTGTATCTACCAAGACCCGCCCATGTCAAAAAAGGTGTTAAATAAATAAAACTCCCATGTTACGTTATTTATTTATGAGATACATATTTCAATTAATCGGAAAAGGGGTAAAAGATCTTCTTCACCCCATCAGCCCTGTCTCGTTTGAACAATTAACTGAATTGTGTATCTACCAAGACCCGCCCATGTCAAAAAAGGTATTAAATGAATAAAACTCGAACCCTGCGTTATTTATTTATAAGATACATATTTCAATTAATCAGAAGAGGGGTAAAAGATCTTCTTCACCCCATCAGCCCTGTCTCGTTTAAACAGTTAGCTGAATTATGTATCTACCAAGACCCGCCCATGTCAAAAAAGGTATTAAATAAATAAAACTCGAACCCTGCGTTATTTAGTTATAAGATACATATTTCAGTTAATCGGAAGAAAGGTAAAAGATCTTCTTCACCCCATCAGCCCTGTCTCGTTTGAACAATTAGCTGAATTGTGTATCTACCAAGACCCGCCCATGTCAAAAAAGGTATTAAATAAATAAAACTCGAACCCTGCGTTATTTATTTATAAGATACATATTTCAATTAACCGGAAGAGGGGTAAAAGATCTTCTTCACCCCATCAGCCCTGTCTCGTTTAAACAGTTAGCTGAATTATGTATCTACCAAGACCCGCCCATGTCAAAAAAGGTATTAAATAAATAAAACTCGAACCCTGCGTTATTTATTTATAAGATACATATTTCAATTAACCGGAAGAGGGGTAAAAGATCTTCTTCTTCCCATCAGCCCTGTCTCGTTTGAACAATTAGCTGAATTGTGTATCTACCAAGACCCGCCCATGTCAAAAAAGGTGTTAAATAAATAAAACTCCCATGTTACGTTATTTATTTATGAGATACATATTTCAATTAATCGGAAAAGGGGTAAAAGATCTTCTTCACCCCATCAGCCCTGTCTCGTTTGAACAATTAACTGAATTGTGTATCTACCAAGACCCGCCCATGTCAAAAAAGGTATTAAATGAATAAAACTCGAACCCTGCGTTATTTATTTATAAGATACATATTTCAATTAATCAGAAGAGGGGTAAAAGATCTTCTTCACCCCATCAGCCCTGTCTCGTTTAAACAGTTAGCTGAATTATGTATCTACCAAGACCCGCCCATGTCAAAAAAGGTATTAAATAAATAAAACTCGAACCCTGCGTTATTTAGTTATAAGATACATATTTCAGTTAATCGGAAGAAAGGTAAAAGATCTTCTTCACCCCATCAGCCCTGTCTCGTTTGAACAATTAGCTGAATTGTGTATCTACCAAGACCCGCCCATGTCAAAAAAGGTATTAAATAAATAAAACTCGAACCCTTCGTTATTTATGTATGAGATACATATTTCAATTAATCGGAAGAGGGGTAAAAGATCTTCTTCACCCCATCAGCCCTGTCTCGTAGGAACAATTAGCTGAATTGTGTATCTACCAAGACCCGCCCATGTCAAAAAAGGTGTTAAATAAATAAAACTCCCATGTTACGTTATTTATTTATAAGATACATATTTCAATTAATCGGAAAAGGGGTAAAAGATCTTCTTCACCCCATCAGCCCTGTCTCGTTTAAACAGTTAGCTGAATTATGTATCCACCAAGACCCGCCATGTCAAAAAAGGTGTTAAATAAATAAAACTCCCATGTTACGCTATTTATTTATGAGATACATATTTCAATTAATCGGAAAAGAGGTAAAAGATCTTCTTCACCCCATCAGCCCTGTCTCGTTTGAACAATTAGCTGAATTGTGTATCTACCAAGACCCGCCCATGTCAAAAAAGGTGTTAAATAAATAAAACTCCCATGTTACGTTATTTATTTATGAGATACATATTTCAATTAATCGGAAAAGAGGTAAAAGATCTTCTTCACCCCATCAGCCCTGTCTCGTTTGAACAATTAGCTGAATTGTGTATCTACCAAGACCCGCCCATGTCAAAAAAGGTATTAAATGAATAAAACTCGAACCCTGCGTTATTTATTTATAAGATACATATTTCAATTAATCGGAAGAGGGGTAAAAGATCTTCTTCACCCCATCAGCCCTGTCTCGTTTAAACAGTTAGCTGAATTATGTATCTACCAAGACCCGCCCATGTCAAAAAAGGTATTAAATAAATAAAACTCGAACCCTGCGTTATTTATTTATAAGATACATATTTCAGTTAACCGGAAGAGGGGTAAAAGATCTTCTTCACCCCATCAGCCCTGTCTCGTTTAAACAGTTAGCTGAATTATGTATCCACCAAGACCCGCCCATGTCAAAAAAAGTGTTAAATAAATAAAACTCCCATGTTACGCTATTTATTTATGAGATACTATTTCAATTAATCGGAAAAGGGGTAAAAGATCTTCTTCACCCCATCAGCCCTGTCTCGTTTAAACAGTTAGCTGAATTATGTATCCACCAAGACCTGCCCATGTCAAAAAAGGTGTTAAATAAATAAAACTCCCATGTTACGTTATTTATTTATAAGATACATATTATAATTAATCGGAAGAAAGGTAAAAGATCTTCTTCACGCCATCAGCCCTGTCTCGTTTCAACTATTAGCTGAATTGTGTATCTACCAAGACCCGCCCATGTCAAAAAAGGTGTTAAATAAATAAAACTCCCATGTTACGTTATTTATTTATGAGATACATATTTCAATTAATCGGAAAAGAGGTAAAAGATCTTCTTCACCCCATCAGCCCTGTCTCGTTTGAACAATTAGCTGAATTGTGTATCTACCAAGACCCGCCCATGTCAAAAAAGGTGTTAAATAAATAAAACTCCCATGTTACGTTATTTATTTATAAGATACATATTTCAATTAATCGGAAGAGGGGTAAAAGATCTTCTTCACCCCATCAGCCCTGTCTCGTTTAAACAGTTAGCTGAATTATGTATCTACCAAGACCCGCCCATGTCAAAAAAGGTATTAAATAAATAAAACTCGAACCCTGCGTTATTTATTTATAAGATACATATTTCAATTAACCGGAAGAGGGGTAAAAGATCTTCTTCACCCCATCAGCCCTGTCTCGTTTAAACAGTTAGCTGAATTATGTATCTACCAAGACCCGCCCATGTCAAAAAAGGTATTAAATAAATAAAACTCGAACCCTGCGTTATTTATTTATAAGATACATATTTCAGTTAACCGGAAGAGGGGTAAAAGATCTTCTTCACCCCATCAGCCCTGTCTCGTTTAAACAGTTAGCTGAATTATGTATCTACCAAGACCCGCCCATGTCAAAAAAGGTATTAAATAAATAAAACTCGAACCCTGCGTTATTTATTTATAAGATACGTATTTCAATTAACCGGAAGAGGGGTAAAAGATCTTCTTCTTCCCATCAGCCCTGTCTCGTTTGAACAATTAGCTGAATTGTGTATCTACCAAGACCCGCCCATGTCAAAAAAGGTATTAAATGAATAAATCTCCAACCCTGCGTTATTTATTTATGAGATACATATTTCAATTAATCGGAAAAGGGGTAAAAGATCTTCTTCACCCCATCAGCCCTGTCTCGTTTGAACAATTAACTGAATTGTGTATCTACCAAGACCCGCCCATGTCAAAAAAGGTGTTAAATAAATAAAACTCCCATGTTACGTTATTTATTTATAAGATACATATTTCAATTAATCGGAAAAGGGGTAAAAGATCTTCTTCACCCCATCAGCCCTGTCTCGTTTAAACAGTTAGCTGAATTATGTATCCACCAAGACCCGCCATGTCAAAAAAGGTGTTAAATAAATAAAACTCCCATGTTACGCTATTTATTTATGAGATACATATTTCAATTAATCGGAAGAAAGGTAAAAGATCTTCTTCACCCCATCAGCCCTGTCTCGTTTCAACTATTAGCTGAATTGTGTATCTACCAAGACCCGCCCATGTCAAAAAAGGTGTTAAATAAATAAAACTCCCATGTTACGTTATTTATTTATGAGATACATATTTCAATTAATCGGAAAAGAGGTAAAAGATCTTCTTCACCCCATCAGCCCTGTCTCGTTTGAACAATTAGCTGAATTGTGTATCTACCAAGACCCGCCCATGTCAAAAAAGGTATTAAATGAATAAAACTCGAACCCTGCGTTATTTATTTATAAGATACATATTTCAATTAATCGGAAGAGGGGTAAAAGATCTTCTTCACCCCATCAGCCCTGTCTCGTTTAAACAGTTAGCTGAATTATGTATCTACCAAGACCCGCCCATGTCAAAAAAGGTATTAAATAAATAAAACTCGAACCCTGCGTTATTTATTTATAAGATACATATTTCAATTAATCGGAAGAGGGGTAAAAGATCTTCTTCACCCCATCAGCCCTGTCTCGTTTAAACAGTTAGCTGAATTATGTATCTACCAAGACCCGCCCATGTCAAAAAAGGTATTAAATAAATAAAACTCGAACCCTGCGTTATTTATTTATAAGATACATATTTCAATTAATCGGAAGAGGGGTAAAAGATCTTCTTCACCCCATCAGCCCTGTCTCGTTTAAACAGTTAGCTGAATTATGTATCTACCAAGACCCGCCCATGTCAAAAAAGGTATTATATAAATAAAACTCTACCCCTGCGTTATTTATTTATAAGATACATATTTCAATTAATCGGAAGAGGGGTAAAAGATCTTCTTCACCCCATCAGCCCTGTCTCGTTTAAACAGTTAGCTGAATTATGTATCTACCAAGACCCGCCCATGTCAAAAAAGGTATTAAATGAATAAAACTCGAACCCTGCGTTATTTATTTATAAGATACATATTTCAATTAATCGGAAGAGGGGTAAAAGATCTTCTTCACCCCATCAGCCCTGTCTCGTTTAAACAGTTAGCTGAATTATGTATCTACCAAGACCCGCCCATGTCAAAAAAGGTATTAAATAAATAAAACTCGAACCCTGCGTTATTTATTTATAAGATACATATTTCAATTAACCGGAAGAGGGGTAAAAGATCTTCTTCTTCCCATCAGCCCTGTCTCGTTTGAACAATTAGCTGAATTGTGTATCTACCAAGACCCGCCCATGTCAAAAAAGGTGTTAAATAAATAAAACTCCCATGTTACGTTATTTATTTATGAGATACATATTTCAATTAATCGGAAAAGGGGTAAAAGATCTTCTTCACCCCATCAGCCCTGTCTCGTTTGAACAATTAACTGAATTGTGTATCTACCAAGACCCGCCCATGTCAAAAAAGGTATTAAATGAATAAAACTCGAACCCTGCGTTATTTATTTATAAGATACATATTTCAATTAATCAGAAGAGGGGTAAAAGATCTTCTTCACCCCATCAGCCCTGTCTCGTTTAAACAGTTAGCTGAATTATGTATCTACCAAGACCCGCCCATGTCAAAAAAGGTATTAAATAAATAAAACTCGAACCCTGCGTTATTTAGTTATAAGATACATATTTCAGTTAATCGGAAGAAAGGTAAAAGATCTTCTTCACCCCATCAGCCCTGTCTCGTTTGAACAATTAGCTGAATTGTGTATCTACCAAGACCCGCCCATGTCAAAAAAGGTATTAAATAAATAAAACTCGAACCCTTCGTTATTTATGTATGAGATACATATTTCAATTAATCGGAAGAGGGGTAAAAGATCTTCTTCACCCCATCAGCCCTGTCTCGTAGGAACAATTAGCTGAATTATGTATCTACCAAGACCCGCCCATGTCAAAAAAGGTATTAAATAAATAAAACTCGAACCCTGCGTTATTTAGTTATAAGATACATATTTCAATTAATCGGAAGAAAGGTAAACGATCTTCTTCACCCCATCAGCCCTGTCTCGTTTAAACAATTAGCTGAATTATGTATCTACCAAGACCCGCCCATGTCAAAAAAGGTGTTAAATAAATAAAACTCCCATGTTACGTTATTTATGAGATACATATTTCAATTAATCGGAAAAGGGGTAAAAGATCTTCTTCACCCCATCAGCCCTGTCTCGTTTAAACAGTTAGCTGAATTATGTATCCACCAAGACCCGCCCATGTCAAAAAAGGTGTTAAATAAATAAAACTCCCATGTTACGTTATTTATTTATGAGATACATATTTCAATTAACCGGAAGAGGGGTAAAAGATCTTCTTCTTCTTCCCATCAGCCCTGTCTCGTTTGAACAATTAGCTGAATTGTGTATCTACCAAGACCCGCCCATGTCAAAAAAGGTATTAAATAAATAAAACTCGAACCCTGCGTTATTTATTTATGAGATACATATTTCAATTAATCGGAAAAGGGGTAAAAGATCTTCTTCACCCCATCAGCCCTGTCTCGTTTGAACAATTAGCTGAATTATGTATCTACCAAGACCCGCCCATGTCAAAAAAGGTGTTAAATAAATAAAACTCCCATGTTACGTTATTTATTTATGAGATACATATTTCAATTAACCGGAAGAGGGGTAAAAGATCTTCTTCTTCTTCCCATCAGCCCTGTCTCGTTGGAACAATTAGCTGAATTGTGTATCTACCAAGACCCGCCCATGTCAAAAAAGGTATTAAATAAATAAAACTCGAACCCTGCGTTATTTATTTATAAGATACATATTTCAATTAATCGGAAGAGGGGTAAAAGATCTTCTTCACCCCATCAGCCCTGTCTCGTTTCAACTATTAGCTGATTTATGTATCCACCAAGACGCGCCCATGTCAAAAAAGGTGTTAAAAGATCTTCTTCACCCCATCAGCCCTGTCTCGTTTGAACAATTAGCTGAATTATGTATCTACCAAGACCCGCCCATGTCAAAAAATGTGTTAAATAAATAAAACTCCCATGTTACGTTATTTATTTATGAGATACATATTTCAATTAACCGGAAGAGGGGTAAAAGATCTTCTCCTTCTTCCCATCCGCCCTTTCTCGTTGGAACAATTAGCTGAATTGTGTATCTACCAAGACCTGCCCATGTCAAAAAAGGTATTAAATAAATATAACTCGAACCATGCGTTATTTATTTATGAGATACATATTTCAATTAATCGGAAGAGGGGTAAAAGATCTTCTTCACCCCATCAGCCCTGTCTCGTTTAAACATTTAGCTGAATTATGTATCCACCAAGACCCGCCCATGTCAAAAAAGGTGTTAAATAAATAAAACTCCCATGTTACGTTATTTATTTATGAGATACATATTTCAATTAACCGGAAGAGGGGTAAAAGATCTTCTTCTTCTTCCCATCAGCCCTGTCTCGTTGGAACAATTAGCTGAATTGTGTATCTACCAAGACCCGCCCATGTCAAAAAAGGTGTTAAATGATCTTTTTCTCCCCATCAGCCCTGTCTCATTTCAACTATTAGCTGATTTATGTATCCACCAAGACAAGCCCATGTCAAAAAAGGTGTTAAATAAATAAAACTCGAACCCTGCGTTATTTATTTATGAGATACATATTTAAATTAACCGGAAGAGGGGTAAAAGATCTTCTTCTTCTTCCCATCAGCCCTGTCTCGTTTGAACAATTAGCTGAATTATGTATCTACCAAGACCCGCCCATGTCAAAAAAGGTGTTAAATAAATAAAACTCCCATGTTACGTTATTTATTTATGAGATACATATTTCAATTAACCGGAAGAGGGGTAAAAGATCTTCTTCACCCCATCAGCCCTGTCTCGTTTAAACATTTAGCTGAATTATGTATCCACCAAGACCCGCCATGTCAAAAAAGGTGTTAAATAAATAAAACTCCCATGTTACGCTATTTATTTATGAGATACATATTTCAATTAATCGGAAGAAAGGTAAAAGATCTTCTTCACCCCATCAGCCCTGTCTCGTTTCAACTATTAGCTGAATTGTGTATCTACCAAGACCCGCCCATGTCAAAAAAGGTGTTAAATAAATAAAACTCCCATGTTACGTTATTTATTTATGAGATACATATTTCAATTAATCGGAAAAGAGGTAAAAGATCTTCTTCACCCCATCAGCCCTGTCTCGTTTGAACAATTAGCTGAATTGTGTATCTACCAAGACCCGCCCATGTCAAAAAAGGTATTAAATGAATAAAACTCGAACCCTGCGTTATTTATTTATAAGATACATATTTCAATTAATCGGAAGAGGGGTAAAAGATCTTCTTCACCCCATCAGCCCTGTCTCGTTTCAACTATTAGCTGATTTATGTATCCACCAAGACCCGCCCATGTCAAAAAAGGTGTTAAAAGATCTTCTTCACCCCATCAGCCCTGTCTCGTTTGAACAATTAGCTGAATTATGTATCTACCAAGACCCGCCCATGTCAAAAAATGTGTTAAATAAATAAAACTCCCATGTTACGTTATTTATTTATGAGATACATATTTCAATTAACCGGAAGAGGGGTAAAAGATCTTCTCCTTCTTCCCATCAGCCCTGTCTCGTTGGAACAATTAGCTGAATTGTGTATCTACCAAGACCTGCCCATGTCAAAAAAGGTATTAAATAAATATAACTCGAACCATGCGTTATTTATTTATGAGATACATATTTCAATTAATCGGAAGAGGGGTAAAAGATCTTCTTCACCCCATCAGCCCTGTCTCGTTTAAACATTTAGCTGAATTATGTATCCACCAAGACCCGCCCATGTCAAAAAAGGTGTTAAATAAATAAAACTCCCATGTTACGTTATTTATTTATGAGATACATATTTCAATTAACCGGAAGAGGGGTAAAAGATCTTCTTCTTCTTCCCATCAGCCCTGTCTCGTTGGAACAATTAGCTGAATTGTGTATCTACCAAGACCCGCCCATGTCAAAAAAGGTGTTAAATGATCTTTTTCTCCCCATCAGCCCTGTCTCATTTCAACTATTAGCTGATTTATGTATCCACCAAGACAAGCCCATGTCAAAAAAGGTGTTAAATAAATAAAACTCGAACCCTGCGTTATTTATTTATGAGATACATATTTCAATTAACCGGAAGAGGGGTAAAAGATCTTCTTCTTCTTCCCATCAGCCCTGTCTCGTTTGAACAATTAGCTGAATTATGTATCTACCAAGACCCGCCCATGTCAAAAAAGGTGTTAAATAAATAAAACTCCCATGTTACGTTATTTATTTATGAGATACATATTTCAATTAACCGGAAGAGGGGTAAAAGATCTTCTTCTTCTTCCCATCAGCCCTGTCTCGTTGGAACAATTAGCTGAATTGTGTATCTACCAAGACCCGCCCATGTCAAAAAAGGTATTAAATAAATAAAACTCGAACCCTGCGTTATTTATTTATGAGATACATATTTCAATTAACCGGAAGAGGGGTAAAAGATCTTCTTCTTCTTCCCATCAGCCCTGTCTCGTTGGAACAATTAGCTGAATTGTGTATCTACCAAGACCCGCCCATGTCAAAAAAGGTATTAAATAAATAAAACTCGAACCCTGCGTTATTTATTTATGAGATACATATTTCAATTAACCGGAAGAGGGGTAAAAGATCTTCTTCACCCCACCAGCCCTGTCTCGTTTCAACTATTAGCTGATTTATGTATCCACCAAGACCCGCCCATGTCAAAAAAGGTGTTAAATAAATAAAACTCGAACCCTGCGTTATTTATTTATGAGATACATATTTCAATTAATCGGAAAAGGGGTAAAAGATCTTCTTCACCCCATCAGCCCTGTCTCGTTTGAACAATTAGCTGAATTGTGTATCTACCAAGATCCGCCCATGTCAAAAAAGGTATTAAATGAATAAAACTCGAACCCTGCGTTATTTATTTATAAGATACATATTTCAATTAATCGGAAGAGGGGTAAAAGATCTTCTTCACCCCATCAGCCCTGTCTCGTTTAAACAGTTAGCTGAATTATGTATCTACCAAGACCCGCCCATGTCAAAAAAGGTATTAAATAAATAAAACTCGAACCCTGCGTTATTTATTTATGAGATACATATTTCAATTAACCGGAAGAGGGGTAAAAGATCTTCTTCTTCTTCCCATCAGCCCTGTCTCGTTTGAACAATTAGCTGAATTATGTATCTACCAAGACCCGCCCATGTCAAAAAAGGTGTTAAATAAATAAAACTCCCATGTTACGTTATTTATTTATGAGATACATATTTCAATTAACCGGAAGAGGGGTAAAAGATCTTCTTCTTCTTCCCATCAGCCCTGTCTCGTTGGAACAATTAGCTGAATTGTGTATCTACCAAGACCCGCCCATGTCAAAAAAGGTATTAAATGAATAAAACTCGAACCCTGCGTTATTTATTTATAAGATACATATTTCAATTAATCGGAAGAGGGGTAAAAGATCTTCTTCACCCCATCAGCCCTGTCTCGTTTAAACAGTTAGCTGAATTATGTATCTACCAAGACCCGCCCATGTCAAAAAAGGTATTAAATAAATAAAACTCGAACCCTGCGTTATTTATTTATAAGATACATATTTCAATTAATCGGAAGAGGGGTAAAAGATCTTCTTCACCCCATCAGCCCTGTCTCGTTTAAACAGTTAGCTGAATTATGTATCTACCAAGACCCGCCCATGTCAAAAAAGGTATTAAATAAATAAAACTCGAACCCTGCGTTATTTATTTATAAGATACATATTTCAATTAATCGGAAGAAAGGTAAAAGATCTTCTTCACCCCATCAGCCCTGTCTCGTTTAAACAATTAGCTGAATTGTGTATCTACCACGGCCCGCCCATGTCGAAAAAGGTGTTAGATAAATAAAACTCCAATCCTACGGTATTTATTTATAAGATACATATTTCAATTAATCGGAAAATGGGTAAAAGATCTTCTTCTCCCCATCAGCCCTGTCTCATTTCAACTATTAGCTGAATTGTGTATCTACCAAGCCAAGCCCATGTCAAAAAAGGTGTTAAATAAATAAAACTCCCATGTTACGTTATTTATTTATGAGATACATATTTCAATTAATCGGAAGAGGGGTAAAAGATCTTCTTCACCCCATCAGCCCTGTCTCGTTGGAACAATTAGCTGAATTGTGTATCTACCAAGACCCGCCCATGTCAAAAAAGGTGTTAAATAAATAAAACTCCCATGTTACGTTATTTATTTATGAGATACATATTTCAATTAATCGGAAGAGGGGTAAAAGATCTTCTTCACCCCATCAGCCCTGTCTCGTTTAAACAGTTAGCTGAATTATGTATCTACCAAGACCCGCCCATGTCAAAAAAGGTATTAAATAAATAAAACTCGAACCCTGCGTTATTTATTTATAAGATACATATTTCAATTAATCGGAAGAGGGGTAAAAGATCTTCTTCACCCCATCAGCCCTGTCTCGTTTAAACAGTTAGCTGAATTATGTATCTACCAAGACCCGCCCATGTCAAAAAAGGTATTAAATAAATAAAACTCGAACCCTGCGTTATTTATTTATAAGATACATATTTCAATTAATCGGAAGAAAGGTAAAAGATCTTCTTCACCCCATCAGCCCTGTCTCGTTTAAACAATTAGCTGAATTGTGTATCTACCACGGCCCGCCCATGTCGAAAAAGGTGTTAGATAAATAAAACTCCAATCCTACGGTATTTATTTATAAGATACATATTTCAATTAATCGGAAAATGGGTAAAAGATCTTCTTCTCCCCATCAGCCCTGTCTCATTTCAACTATTAGCTGAATTGTGTATCTACCAAGCCAAGCCCATATCAAAAAAGGTATTAATTAAATAAAACTCCCATCTTACGTTATTTAGGAACCCTCTTGGTGCTCCTGCAAATTGAGAATACAATGTATGTATTATTTTTTATATTAACTTTTTTGTATGTACTACTTTATTTCCACATGATTTCGTTTAAGATTTTCCTAAATTCCCAAACTAATCACTTATAGCCTTTACTTAAGCAGTACTGTGTTTGGTACTGTCGGCCCGGATGCAACCTCATATATCTTTTGTAAGTTAAGCCCTTGAAAGTCCTCTCTAAAGCATCGTTACTTTACAAATCTAAGCAATCATTCACCTTAAAAAAATCTTTAATGCGAACAATCTTGAAAGCACAATTATTATTGAAACAAAATATATATACATACATGGACATAAACTTATCAAAACAAAACAAAAAACTTATCAAGACAAACCCCAGAAAATAAGATATAAGATCCAACAAAAACAAGTGACGATACAATTATATAATACAAACAAAATTGTAGAATTATTTATAGTCGAATGAAAGAACAAAACAAATTGAGAACAAAAAACAAAAAACAATGATGATAGCTTTTTATACAAAGAAAATAAATAATTAAAAAAAAAATAAATAAAAGAATCATACTACATAGAAATAATCCCAACGTCTAGTAATTGTGAAATCATAAAAAATTATAGTGACTAATTTTAAATTGAATGTCTATTATGAAAGAATTTTTTTTTAAATGTATACATATATAAAAACAAAAAACATAAAATATATATGTGTATCTAAAAAATATACACATCTAGTGACGACGATGGATGGATAACAAAAAAAAGAAACATAAAAACTTAATCAGATAGAAACTTTATTAAAGAAACAAAAATTGTTTTGAGTATTTGTGCCAATCATCGTCGACTATATTTTTATTTTTTATTCATTTTTCTTTTGAAATATTATAAAATTAAACTAAAAAATTAACTTTTGTAAAAAAAAAACAAACAAACAAAAAAACAAGTATAAAAAAGAATATTTTTTGTATCTTGTAGATAGGAATTAACAATTACAAATATATGAAAACAAATTAATGAAATTTACTTCTTTTCGCTCGATTGTTTTCTTTTTTATATACATATATACATGTATATGTATATATACATATATATGAAGTAGTATTTTTGTTATACATGTGTTTTCTGTGTTTTTTTTTCGAATTGGAATCTGCATTAGTTGTAAAAACAAGACAAAAACAAAAACAAAAACACTTACCAAAACAAAAGACGATATATATATATATATTACACATATATAACTTAAATGTTTGATGTTGATCATATGAAATAAAAAAGCAAAAAAAAAAACGAAAGTAATAATAAATTCAATTATTGAGTTAGGAAATAGAAATAAAAAACAAAAAACAAAAAACAAAAATTAAACAATGAACTAAAAGAAAAAAACAAGAAGAGAACAAAGCAAATATGAATGTAATAATGATGAAAACTATATCCTCTATGTTCTGTATTAAAGAACAACCTTATGCCAGCTGGTTTGGTAGAATGGCTCATGTACTACAAACACGGCATAGGTACAATTTGGCTGCAATCTACTATTTATGTTGCTTAATGGATGTGATTTTGTTTCATTGTAAATTTGTAACAAAAAAAAAAACACGTTGTTTGCTGCTTGCCATTCTACTGATCAGTGGGTGTATTTTCCAGTTTTGGAGAGTTCTGTCGTAAGTCAATTGTGATGCAAATATTTATTTTTTTTGTTCCTTTAATATGATTTGTATAAATGCTTGTATATAAACCGAGAGAAATGTATCCATGTCTATTAATGTATTTATATGTTTTCGCTTTTAAAATAGTATTTATATTATCTTGAACAAATTTATAGGCTCAGGTCGAAACCAGAAAGCCATCTAAGTGGGCAGCAGATCACTATCTACTAATCTCTCTCTTTTTTTCTAATCATTTCATATATCTTCCGGGTGAGCTTGTTTAACTCCTACCATGTCTTATGTAATTTTTCTGACCATTTTCTGTCGACGGTCTTTCAAAGAGATATACATGCTTAAGAAAAATCGATATCATTCCTTTAAAAAAAAAAAACAACGAGTGTCTGTATTTAGCTTTTGCTATCAGACACAGTTTCGTAAACCCGGTATTACTCGGAGCCGTTGTCTATCTCATACTCGTAACACTCTACAAGGTTGATAGTGGTGGCTTTGTCACTAACTCTCTGTGCGCCATTGAAAGAGTAAGAATGCCATAAGTCAACAAGTCTTGTTTCCTGTTAGTCACATTCCAATTGATGTGATCTTATAGCGAATCTAACGGTGTTGTGGGATAATGGCTCACTTGAAGCTCAGTCTACTTTCCAGTATTGCAACCCTGCGGCTTCATACGCCCAGAGTTGGTAGCTTATTCAAAGATAAGACGAATAGATCGACTCTACTGATTCAGGATCCATCGCCATTTAGTCGAGCTCTGATTGAGGTTGGTCCTTTTCGGTGGACCTCAAGTTAGTAGTATATTCAAACATAAGACGATTAGATCGACTCTACTGATTCAAGATCCATCGCCCTTTAGTCGAGCTCTGATTGAGGTTGGTCCTTTTCGGTGGACCTCAAGTTAGTAGTATATTCAAACATAAGACGATTAGATCGACTCTACTGATTCAAGATCCATCGCCCTTTAGTCGAGCTCTGATTGAGGTTGGTCCTTTTCGGTGGACGTCAAGTTTTAATAAGGCTCTAGTCAAGGGTTTCTTCCAAGAATTTTCATTTTCTATTTACTCTTAACTGGTATTTAGAAGGAGTGTTCCAAGCAACCCCCCATATGATACTCGAAATGCTAGCGACTTTTTTCACATTACTTCCCCAAGTTCCTGCAGGTGGCTGTTTATGGTGGTAAATATTTCATGTATATAAGATGTATGTCTGTAGTCTGCTTTCATTTTAACTATTAAATAAATCAACAAGTATCCCTCCCTGAGCTCTTACCTTTTCACAATCATCATCAATTTGTTTAAGTTTATAATCGCGTTATCTCTACTATAGTTATCTGTTTTTGTTTTTGTGTTTCCAACAACTTGCCCCGAATACATAAGAGTTTAAATATAATTTTCGAGTTTTGCGTGCCCTATGGACAAAATTAATAATATAATAGATATCCAATCAGTGAGAACATAGAACCATTCTTTAACTATTTTTGGGCACTTTCATGTCCGATAGGGCTTTAAATCTCAAAACTTTGAACTGAAAACCACCACCATACTGATCTTTCCATTGTTTTTTGTTTTGTTTTTTTGAAACGACAACTTAGCAGCATTTAGTTGCTTCAATTCACTCTTCCATCTGGATGCGAATATGTAGTATATTTTATAATTTGTATCTTTCTTTTTAAATGGCAGAAGAATTTTCTTCCATAATTTGTTAGTACTTAGGGCATTCATAGTGCCTTCGATAAAGTGTAGACTTTCCACACATTTCGTTGACATAAAACCCGACGCCATTATAGTTTGTGGAAATTCTACAATTTTATATACCCTCCCGTAAATAGGGTATATTCAGTTTAATCCATAGTTTGTAAAATAGTGAAATAATGAATGAAATATCACCATATTCCACTGTTTCTGTGTTCAGTTTTTAAAAAAAGTAAAAAAAAAAATAAACAAAATATGTTTTAGGACATAAGAGATGATAAAAAAATACCAGGCTATTTCCCCAACACAAATTTAAACTTAAAAAAAAAGAACAGTGTTTAGGCCTTTGACGAAAAATATATGGACAGCCATCAAAATTTGTTCTTCTTAATTTTTTTTGTTTTTATTTTTCGTGTTTGTTGTTGTAAATTTAGTCTTAAGTAATTCAATATAAGGAAAGAAAACAAAAAATACATTGACTCTACTACGATTATGAATTGCGTTCAATCGACTTTCCATGGACTCGTTTAGAGATGGGAACATGGCATGTATGAGGGTATTCTGCGGCGTATCACTTCTATGTCGCACAACACAACGTTACTCCGGTGCCCTAAGGAGTAATAAAATGAATATGTTGGCTTGGAAACTAGAATTTGTAGTCGTGACACTCGGTTGGATGCGAGCCATGTGTTTGTCTTTCTTTGTGCATTTCTAACAAACTTTTTTATTGAACTGAAATTGAAACAGGTCTACTGTAAATCCAAATCAATTCTTTCGATATGTTCATACGGTGTGATCCAAGGTACTATTAGTACCATTCCCCTTCAGATCTTATATTCTTTGCGTTGAGTTCTAAAAGCTGTCAGAACACTTGGTCAGTTTGCTGGTTATTGCCCTGTATAACTAAGCGGGAGGTTCAATACTTTGTACATCCAGCTCCTGTGCACTGCACTCTTTCTGAAAACGCGCGCATTAGACTAACAAAGTAAGACAAATCAACGCTCGTACAATATTCCAAGTTCATATTCATTTGAACGCACAATCCATAGAAGCAAATTTCATACCGAGAGGAACAGAGTTTAACAGTGTTACCTTACTTTCAATCCAATCTAGAGACCGTGTTGTAAACTAATTTCTACAAAATTCCATTAACCAAAACTACAACACAATTTACTATGTTCAATGCATCACATTTATTCATCATAGTTTCTACAATTCTCGTAACTCAATTTATTTGATTATTTTTTATTTTTTTTAACTTATTTCCTTCCATTAAAATACAACGACTTGTGACAAGCATTTGATAAAAAACCAAAAAACATAAAAAAATAAATTTACAAAATACAAATTTAAACAAAAATCTTTTTCTTTACAAAAATAACACTGAATAAGTAATATTTATATGTATTCTAGGCATTAAGATACAAATTATCATTAAGTTTGTAAATACTTTATCAACAATCCGTTCCAAAAAAAAACAAAAAAAAAACAAACAAAACATTAAGTAAATCAATTTAAAAAAAAAACAAAAAATCTTAGGTGTTGTTTTGTCGTTTCTTTCAAGAATAATTTTTTCTTATCCTTGTCACAAAACTAAGTAACAATGCGTAATTATATATAAAACAAAAGAATAGTATATGTACATGTAACAAATAATTCGTTGTGGTAAAAGAAAAAAAAATAAATAAAACGAGCGTACTTATGAATGACCTCTTAAATAATAAACAAAAAAAAAAGGAAAACCCATTACCAATGCAAGGGGAAACAATTATTCATTAAGTCAAAAAGTAATATTAGTAAAAAAAAAAATGTTTATGCAAAGACTGATTTCAAATCTAACAAAATTAAAAACAAAAATATCATCAAAAGTATTAAAAAAATACAATTTATTTGTAAATGTTTCAAATTTTAGTTATCAACTTTAAGCAAAAAAAAAAAAAAAAAGAAAAAGCCCTCCCCGCCCTCCTCTAACACCTTTCCTTTCAATAGTACGAGATTTGTTTTATTATTCCTTTTCTTTCCTTGATTTTTAACAAAACATAAATATAACAATCGCGATCGCCTGATCCAGTTGCTTGTAAAAAAATAAAAAAATTAACAAATAAATATATAGATATATATGTGTACACAGTGTGATCTGCAAAATTCCTACAGTCACTAAGTTATTTGGAATTTTATAAGAGTTCTCCTTCTACACCACACCACACCACACCAACACTGTAGACAGAACTTTTATTCAATTCCGAAAAATTTGTGCACTCAAACCAAGGAATCAACTTGCGAACCCTGTTCATGGTGATAGATATTTATATGGAAAACAAAACAAAACAAAAACAAAAACAAAAACCCATTGAATTCATATAAACATCTATCCAAGCAGCAAATATAAATTAAGACGTTAGAGTAAAAATAAAAGTAAAACAAAAAATAATTATATATATAAAAAATATTTTTTGTGTAATATTTGTGGTTGTGCGTAAAAACTGTAAAAAAAAAAAGTAATAAAAAAAAACAAAAAAAAAAAAAAGACGAATAAGAAATACTCATAAAAGAAAAAACACTATAGGAATGAAATTATTAATTATGTTAGGAGGTATATATGTATGTAACGATGACAAAGTGATTATGATTATGATTTTCTCAAGTTTATTTGAATATTTTTGTTTGTAAATGGATTTATCTTATAAATATTTTTGTACCGATTTAGTAGGACAACACATGGAAAGACTATTTCTTTTTGGGTAAGTTCCAAACTAAAAGTTTAGAACTTGTTTACACTATTAATTTATAGCTTTTATAAGATTGTGTTTAATTTGTTTGCATTGTTCCCGATTCCCGATATGAAGAGTTTGCACTCGTTCCTTGCGACCTGATTATGTTCCTTTTAAGATAAAGATGTAGTCATTAAATCTTAGCCCTCTTTGGTATTTCTACCATCTTTTTGACATACAATGCTTGGATAAGACATCGCTAAACAGCAGGCCTCTTGGATTCGTGTAAAGAATATAACACGCGCACAACATGAATGGTTGTGAGAAGCTAGGCCTTGGGTCTATGAGTAGACCTGTCGCGCCAAATATTAATTTTTACTTTTTCTATCGCTATCGCTACAAAAGGTTTGGTTCCCCCTTCGATTACAGAGAGACATTGCTTGCAAAGAATTTTGCACAGCCAAACCCCCAAATTCCTACTTCACTTTAAGACGAACAATTTATGTCTACTCTCAGAAACTGCTATCTTCCACAAAAAAAGAACAATTTATCCACAGTAACATTCCATGAACAAACAATACCCGTCGCTTCTAAACCTTTCTACAAAAGACTACGAAAAAAACAAAAACAACAAAATGTTTCCAAATATTTTTCTATTCTATTACATTATAGATTTCTATTGATTGTTTGTTTTTTAATTAATGTTACAAATTTCAATTAATATATACTCATATATAAAATAAAAACAAAAAACAAAAAAACCAAAATTGCTTACAAAATTTTCCAAACGAAGATTTTTTGTATTTTTTTATATTTGAAATGTGTGTAAATTTAAAAAACAATAAATACTAAAAAATTGTATTTGGATAAAATAGTTCTTATTGTTAGTTTATCCATATATTTTTTATTTGCCAAAATTAAAGAAATAAATTAAAAAACAAAAAAAAAGAAGATGTCAACAAAACACGAAAAGAACATATCTTTGTAATAAAACAACAAAAAAAAAAAAATAAAATAAAATAAACGAATTCAATTGGAAATCAAACTTTGTACTGCTTTGTACATTGTGTGAAACAACTTATAATGAGAATAAAAAGTAAACAATAAATTTATAGAGTACATTGCATATATATATATTACATGTACTACGTATATATGTATACTATTCTATATAAGGGGTGCTGAGATGAGCTATGAATGTGTGAAAACTAAATGTTAGAAAATAAAGAAGGCAAACTACGAAAAATTCCCCTCTCCAAAAATGAGAAAACAATTTAAAATAAAAACACACTGAATGAATAAAAACAAAACAAATTAAAGATATATAGTAGGAAAAAAGAATATTATTAAAATAATAAATGTAATTGTATTTATATGTATATGTGTGTAAAAAATACTCTTTTGAAAATAATAAAAAGAAAATGAAAAAATGTTGGAGTTTATCATTTTCCCAAATTGTGGAAGTCCAAGTCCCAAATTGTGACAACCTCTCCTGGGGTATATGTTGAAGCGTAAAACGGATCATCTAAGAAAGTTATATTCTAGCCCCTATCCCGAGAAGAGTATTGCGGAAAACTGAGCGAAATATTTGAAAATCTTCAACCTCTCCGAGGGTAAGTGTTGAAACGTAAAATGGAACATCTAAGAAAGTTATATTCTAGCCCCTATCCCGGGAGGAATATTGTGGAAAACTGAGCGAAATATTTGAAAGTCTTCAACCTCTCCGAGGGTAAGTGTTGAAACGTAAAACGGAACATCTAAGAAAGTTATATTCTATCCTATCCCGGGAGGAATATTGTGGAAAACTGAGCGAAATATTTGAAAGTCTTCAACCTCTCCGAGGGTAAGTGTTGAAACGTAAAACGGAACATCTAAGAAAGTTATATTCTAGCCCCTATCCCGGGAGGAATATTGTGGAAAACTGAGCGAAATATTTGAAAGTCTTCAACCTCTCCGAGGGTAAGTGTTGAAACGTAAAACGGATCGTCTACTGAGAGACAAAAGTATTCGCAAAACCAACGTTGATTCCTGTGATTGCTCAGGACATCCAAAAAAACCAACTTTGGAATTGTTAATGCTTCTTTATTCAAAGCGTTACTGATAATGTATAAATGTAAATTAGCAAATCTTATTATTATTATTATAATTTATTAACATAAAAATGCAAAGATTATATGCTAAATATTGAAGAGCACTAGCTGCAAAAGCTTTCCACTCAAAGTATAAATATATTGGCTTAGATAGCTAATTTGTTAATAGTAAGATATTTATGGATTTTTAAAATATTTTCGATAATGATAGTGTTTAAAAATGAAAAAATATTTTGATTTGAAGGTAAGATGGTATTGATTTTTTAGAGATACTGCATTTAAGTGTGAAATGGTCACCGCACTGTTACAGATTGGACACAGTGGTGGATTCTCTTTCCTTAAAATGTGTTGGTGGGTTAAGGAAGTATGCCCTAGACGAAGTCGGATGAAGTTTGATACCGCAGCTCTGGATATACAGGGTGGGTAGATAGGGGTGCGTAGATCGGAGTTAATTTTTACTTGCACCTATACCTATAGGGCAAGTATTGTATTCGTGCAAAATTTGGAACTCGAGATTTTAATCAAACTTGACATTACTATAATAGAGAAGTCCAAAAAAGTAGGTCCGCCAATGCCGTCTGTCTGTCTGTCTGTCTGTCTGTCTGTCAGTCTGTCAGTCTGTCTGTCTGTCTGTATATTCGACTACAGCCTAAACGGCTGAACGGATTTACTTCAAACTTCATATATAGGGTCTGTGGAATATTCCCTAGAGGCGAAATTTGAATTTTCATTCTAACCTCAAAATTAAGGGTAGTTTACTTAAGGCCGATTTCAGTTAAAATGGATTTTCTCGAAAACGGCTCTAACGATTTCGATAAAATTTGATGTGTGGGTTAGTTTGGGAATATGCTATGAGGTGGCATACCACGTTTTTCACGAAAAATTCGAATAACGGTAATATTGAAAATCAGCTGTTTCTCGGGTATTTGTGCAGCGATTGGCCTAAAAATTATTATTTGTAGGTTATAAGACAAGTGCAAAATAATGGCATACCAAATTTTGGAATGCCACGCCCACTTTTATAAAACTTATTTTTTTTCAAAATTTTTACTAGAAATTGAGAAAAAATTATTTAAGCAAAGTCATAGGCCTTAAAATTCTCTATAATTCACTCAAACACCTTATCTGGCCACGCCCACTTTTTATGGGCATTTTTATAAAAACAAAACATTGAGTAAACTTCTGCAATGTTATGACTATTATTCCATGGAAACGCGGAATGCCACGCCTACTTTACTGGGAAGAGCAAGACTTGGATTTTAATTCTGATAAAATTATACACTTATAGCATTACGGTGCAAGTACGTACGACCCAGTCGTGCACTTTATTGAATAATGGTTTTGGTAGTCGCTCCATATTAGAATTTTGTTCTTCTTGATGATTTCGTCAATGTGTCTTTGCAGGTCCTTCCTCGAATGTATGTCAAACGTGAAAACAGGTAATTTATTACAAGACTTTGCGGCTTTATCGGCATATTCGTTCCCTGATATACCAATGTGGCTTGGCACCCACATAAACTTAAGTTTGTTGGGGTTTTTTATAAGAAGGTCACGTATTTTGTTAATTAGCCTGCTATTGTGGTTTGAGTTGGAGACGGCTCGGAGAACTGAAAGGCTGTCGGTGCAAATCAGTAATTTAGAGGTCAAATGCGGAAACATTTTAGCAGCTATCAGGACTCCCATAATATTCCTGCTTTAAGCAAGGTACCATTTTCTTCGGTTACAGCAAAGGAAGTGTTATAAGCGAATTTTGAACCATCTGTAAACAAAGGAGTCCAACCTTCAAGTTTAGAAGTTTCCATTATTTCTACAAAAGTAGAGTAGTAGGCTCTTCTGGGCGTGTATTAGGCACCCCCTTCTTTTTTTAATGGCTGCCAAATCCTTTCCCGGAAGTAATTCGTTTAAATTGTATAAATTATGGCATCTCTATAGGAGGTTGTAAACGACTTTTAAATTTTAAGAAAGATCCTCAATGCATAGTTATGATGCAAAAGAGGGTTTATGCATTTTTTTCGGTGCAGAATCATTGTGCAATTATTGCTCGTAATCGACAGACGCGTGATCAATTTTTATTCTATTGTTCATAATTGTGAATTTTATTAATTTTTCTTTTAAAATGCCAAAAAAAAAGTGAACTTAGTCAGGCAGAGCGTATAAAAATACAGCTTTTATTTTAAGAAGGCAAAAATCAAACCCAAATAGCGAAAGAAGTGAAGTGTTCACGTTGTGCAGTGCGAAATGCAGTTAAGCGGTACAACGAGACTGGCTCACATGTAAATAGCGAAAAATCCGAAAGAAAAAAGATTCCACGCCTTTGGAGGACCGACTTTTAATACGATCCTCGCTTAAAAATATGGAAGAAAAAAGCATTTGAGCATGCTTCTGAGTTGTAGAGGGATCCTTCCAGAACCATTAGAAGAAGACTTGGGGAAGCTGGACTTAAGGGATGCAAAGCAAAAAAGAAGCCTTGGCTTTCAGAAAAAACAGGAAGGCGCACTTGGAATGGGCGAAAAAACATGTGCATTTCACTGAAGAAGATTGGTCCAAAATATTATGGTCAGATGAATCTAACTTTGAGGTACGTCTAATTTATCGATCACTTTTAACTTAAGCATCAAAAAATGTAACTCATTTTCATGTTCTCTAGGTGAATTTTACTTAAAAAAAAAACAAATTTTTGAATGGTTGGAGAAGAGTACAAACCAGAATGCGTGGTACCGAGTGCTAAGCACGGTGGAGGCAGTATTATGATCTGGGGATGCATGGCTGCCACCGGTGTGGGTGTAATAGATGTGTGAGATGGTCGGATGGACTCCTCAAACTACATAAATGTTTTGAAAAATGTACTTCAACTTTCCTTTTCCAACATTTTCGGACACACCAACATGGAAAATGTCAAATTCCAGCAAGACAATGCACCGTGCCACAAATCAGCCCTAACTATGAGGTGGTTTGAGGAGAATAACATAGTGGCCTGCGCAGTCCCCAGATCTCAACCCCATAGAATATCTATGGAGTATTCTAAAGCGTAGGATCAAGGAGCACTCGATTGCATCGAAAGAAACACTCAAAAATGTGTTACAGCAAGACCGGACTAATATTACTTCGGAAGAGTGTCGGAAGTTAGTCAGCAATATGCCCACAAATCGGTGCAGTAAAAAAGGACAAAGGGGCCCAATTAAATATTACTAATAATCAATAAAATCTATTATTTATCATATATGCATCCTTTTATTTCACTTAAGCTTTTGTGTTTTGTAGTTACAGAGAATTTTAGGGGGTGCCTTACATTTGGCCAAGGCTGTATTAACAAAAGGCAGAGAAACGCAACACAAGGTCCATATTTTAGTTGGAGAGTATTCGGAATCACTCGTTAGAACAGAGCTGACAGATAGGGAAAGGCGACAAATTGTCCTAAAAATAAAGAAGCATCCAAAGACGTCGTCATCCCAGATTAGTACGCAGATAAAAGAAAGCACTGCAAAGGAAATTCAACCACGCACCGTACGCAGAGTACTACAAAGTGAGGTGTACGAGGTCAGGACACCAAGAAGAAAAAGATAAATAAACCAAAAAGACTACAATTCGCTAAAGAATACCAAAACAAAACAAACTAGTTTTGGGACAAAGTACTATTTTCGGACGAAAGTAAATTTAATATTTACCGATCTGATGGACGCATTAAAGTATGGAGAAAAACGAGAACAGCTTTAGAAGAGAAGAACTTGCAAACAACAGTGAAGCATGGTGATGGTGGAGTAATGGTGTGGGGGTGCATGGCTGCTACAGACAGGCGTGGGGGAGTTAGTCTTTATAGATGGTGTAATGCGCAAGGAAGACTACCTTAATCTTTCGCGCTGATAAACTAGGGTCCGATTACTGCTTCCAACAAGACAACGACCCCAAGCATACTGCCGAGATTGTACGTTTGTGGTTGCTCTATAATGCCCCCCACAATCAATAAAACACCACCTCAATTTCCGGATTCAAATCCTATTGAGCATCTTTGGGATGTTTTAGATCGGAAGGTTAGACAACATCATATTACCTCTAATAAGCATCTCAAAAAAGTCCTTCAGCACGAGTGGGGTCAAATTTCACCACAAGTCACGGAAAAACTTGTACTAAATAGATTACAGGCAGTAATTAAGCTAAAGGGAATGCAAACAAAGTATTTAATTACAAAACTATCACTTTTTTCCATTTTTTATGTACTTTGCGAATATTTTTGTCCAACTGAAATATGGACTCTATTTTCCTTTTTTTGTTTTTTACATTTATAGGTTAAGAGTTAAGCTTTGATTAAAAATGAATTAAACAATTATGTACTTGTGTTATTTTTAATTGTGAGCCATTAAAGGGGTCTACGTTGGTTTTGCGAATACATTTGTCTCTCAGTGTAGATATATTCGAGCCCCTATTCAGAAAGGAGAGAACGATTTCTCACCGACATTTGCAGCAAGTACCATTCATAGACGATGGTTGAGGGACTTGGTTTCACTTGAGAGACAGAAGGCAGCATTGGGTTTTGGAAGCTCTAAGTTCCACACTACTGGTTGAACCCCAGGTTAAGTATGCTGTCCAGGTAGGAATTTAATGTGTTTAACATACGCTTTCGTTCCTCTTCTACAGCCAAGTAGCAAGGACATGAGTTGGGGAACAATTATGAAAAACTGAGGGAACAAGAGGAGGAGGAGTTATGAGAAGATATTGCATTTGAGGTGGACTAACCGACTTTGACCATCTTCTACTGTGGTCCCGCACATTGCTTATAATTTGGATTGAGGGCCATTTTCCACCTTTGACCGTGGTACTCTGCATTGATTTTCAGATGCCTGATAGCGGAAAGCTGAGTATGCCAAAGCCTACATCATCCGATTTGGGTTTGTTTGTTGAATTTCGCTTATTTGACCCAAAAAGCTAAGGAGGAGGAGTTATGAGAAGATATTGCATTTGAGGTGGACTAACCGACTTTGACCATCTTCTACTGTGGTCCCGCACATTGCTTATAATTTGGATCGAGGGCCATTTTCCACCTTTGACCGTGGTACTCCGCATTGATTTTCAGATGCCTGATAGCGGAAAGCTGAGTATGCCAAAGCCTAAATCATCCGATTTGGGTTTGTTTGTTGAATTTCGCTTATTTGACCCTCACACCACGAGTTTGCCTTGGGTTTAACGTCCTTTATTCCGTTAGCAATAAATGGTGTTGGTAATCATATCAGCGGCGACATCCACGTCGCTCTCGAGGAAGCATGTCGAAAGGGTGAATAAAACAATCACTGTTTGGTTGAATTTCTTTATTCACTCTGATTACAAACAAAAAGGATTCAATTATAACAGAAAATATATCAGACAATGTACTCGTTTACTTACTGCTGAACTGCATTACACAACGGCAACGGTTTACCGGCTTCGGTCTACTTATCGAGAGTTAATTTGGATGTCATGGCTTACGTTTCCAGTCAAGTCTTGCTTGTCCTCTGAAAAGTTTGCTTAAAGTATGTCAAACATCAGTGGAGTACTATGTCATACTAGGCTTCAACCAGCTTCCACTTGATAAACTTCTGCTCAATATTCATGTATGTAAGCATGTATACATACACATATGTAAATACACCAGTAACAGCACTTTTTCGAAAATACTTAAACCTACTATGTAGTTACGTATTAAAAAAATATATACACATCTTGCAAGCTCAATATAACAATCTAAAAGAAAATATGGGAGAAACAAAAAATGTTTTAGTCGGTAATGGGCCTTAACGGCGGCCATTACGGTGGCACTCATGTACACATTGCACCTTCCAGAGGGCATGCGTTTATGTGGATGACTTCGACATAGTTGCCGTGTTAGCCTCTTTTTGACGGAATTTCGTTGAATACTTATAGAAGTCAGACATTTCAAAGGGTTTTGTTACCTCCTTGTAGGGAAGGAATGTCGCTTGCTGCACGACGGTCATGTTCTTGGGTGATTCAATCCGGATATCTGGGGAAGTGGCAGCAACAGTACTAGTCTGAGGCGACAATTGTGAACCAGACTTTAGAGCAAGCGAATTGGGGGGAATCGGTTTTTGTACGGTGTTCATGTTGTTTTTCGTTATGGCCTGACTTGGATTGCACAGTCTAGAGGGTTGGGTGGCTACTGATGTCGCGTAGCGAATCGTGCCGACATAGTCTTCACCATTGACTGACGAAGCACACTGCGGATGTATCGTCGGACTAAACTTCGCCAAAGGCGAGTGCTGTGATGCTGATGATGTTGTTGGTTTCGATAACATTTGGTGCTGTTGTTGTTGCTGTTGAAGCTGTTGTAAATTGGGTAACGTAAATGTGCTGCTGTTGGGAATTTCCATGTGGTAGTGATTGTGATGGTATGACTGCGGGAGCTGCTGTGGCTGGTGCTGCTGCAGCAAGGTCGTCGGCGGCTGTTGTGGGTGGAAATGGTGATGGTGGTAGGAGTCAACGTTCAAATATGAAGTCGAATGGCTGAGATGGCTATTATCATCGTCAAGTTTAGTCTTTGGTGCTCGGTAACTGCCGCTAGACATTGACTGCGACGAAAGTTTTGTACGTTCGCGATAGCTTTGTTTGTGATGTGAATGCGAGTGATGGGTAAGTGTACGTGTCGGTGGACGAGAGCTTACCAGGGGCACTACCATTAAGGTATTTACACCTACATTTGGCGCTGAAGACGGTGTCACTTTACCGCTTATTACTGTTGCACTAGCTGATTTCGTTATCTGGCGGCCTACGTTGTAATTTGGGTATTGCGGATTTTGGCTAAGAGTTGGCGATAGTGCTGGGCAAAGAGCAAGTACATCACTGACCGATGTGGTAGTCTGTAACATATGTGGGCGTATTATCGGCCCGTCTAGGGAAGACTCCATCCTGCAAGATAAACAAATGTAAAGAAATGTATTTTATGCAAAACTGATGCCATACCACTGCTTGTTTTTTGGTTTTTTGTTCGATTCGCTATTCACAGATGAAATTGATACTTCATCGCATGCTTTTTCGATAGGAGTTGAATAGCTTCCTACAACCATTCCACCAAGTGGATAGAAGTTACTCAGCGATGGACCCTCGGAAGACTGTCGACGAAAAAAAAGACAAGAATCAAGGAATTGTAGTGACTCTCATGTGGGACAGAACTCGGCTTCTTTATGTTTTAGGAATCCAATTAAGTGAGTTGAGAAACATAACATGTACGTACCAATGAGGATCCAGAGATTGGTGTTGGTAGACCTTTTTTGGCTAATGGTTTCAAATTATGGTATGGATTCCCACCCTCGCCATCCAGATCGACATAACTAAGGAATACGAGTTAGTACACAGTTCTGTTATGAAAAATTTCGTTAGAGTTGCTCACCTAGTAGTATCACACCATGCAGACCGATCAGTATTGGATGCAGTTCGCCATAAATTCGAATGTTGATTGATCATATGCGGACCCTGGTCGAAGTTACAAGTCGCCGAAGGAGACAACGATAAGGCATCCACACTTTCGTACTGATCCAGGTGCGGCTGACTTCCATTGTGATGCATCAGACTGTGACCGTTCGTCAGATGCATCTGCTGTTGCTTTGTGCGATGCGCTTCTGTGTCATTCAGAGCGATTATTTTATGCAACGGTGATGGCGAAAGACATTGCTTGATATTTTGACTGGCCTTTATGAAACCACTACCATCTGCATACATTTGACTTGTCGGCGACAAATAGTACTTATCACATTGAGTAACTGTAATAAAAATAAAAAGGAATACAGCAGTCAGACTACAGATTGAACAAGTCTGCTTACCTCCTAGAGTGTTGGTTAAATTCTCACTGCTTCCGTGATGAGGTCGTGCAATACTGTATTTAATACTATGACTGATATTACTTCCAGCACCGAGACTAACTCCTCCTCCACTTTGGGTTGTGCTGCCATTGTAATCAAACGACGGGGATTTAGTTAGACTAAGTGCTGATGCTGGTGTACTGTCATGAAACGAATTCGTTTTGTGCGGCGGTCCCTGCCGTTTTTTCATACTCATTACATTTGGATTCGTTGTCGATGGTTGACTGTTAAGTTTGTTTTCTTGAACAAGATCATATTCTGACTTGGAAAGTGTAACACGATTCTTAAAAAAAAAAAAAACCAATTCAGTGCATCTGGACCACAAAGAGAAAAAGGAAAAAACTTACATTCTTTCCGTTGAAATGTACATTGCTCTTATTTAGCTTCAAGCTGGCACTGCCCTTACGTCGAAGAATGGAGTTTGAATTGCCAGAACCCGTGGTTAAACTTGAAGTCATTATGTTTCCACCTCCCTTGCCTGCCTCGAATAAATTGAAATTCTCATAGTTTCCGTTAAGAATTTGTGCTTCCTGAAAATATGAAGGAAAAGCTATTGGTAGATTCTCAGTAGCACTAGGAATATGTAAGTTACCTGTTTGTGAATCTGCTGCAGTAGCCAGTTCTTCTCATTGAGCAGTTTCTCCAGCTCCAACTTCCGCTGCTCCAGCGTTTGCAGCTTAGACCAGTTCGGATTCTGGTTATTGCTTCCCTCATTGTTGTTATTGTTAGTATTATTGTTGTTTGTATTTAAAGTCTTGTTGTTGTTGACTGCGGATGAGGAATTATTATTGTTACTACTGTTTGTGGACAAACTGCCATTGCTGTGTCGTATTGTGGATGAAATCGTCGATGCCTTGCTAAGTGTATTAATTGATGATGTTGAAGCGATAGTATTACATGATGAAATCGTTGAAGTCGCAGACTTTTGCTGTGCTGTTACTGATGTGGTACTGTTACCGCTGATTCCACCGCCGGTTGTCATTTGAATTGGCTGTGCTATTGCTTGTCCACACGAGGGTATAGTAGAAGCATACGGAACTGGTGTTGTCGAACCTTGACGGTGTTGATCTTTGTTGTTCGATTGATTCGTTGTCAGCGTAACAGAACTGAGGGATTGTGTTGTATGCGCTAGGACTAGGCTTTGTGAACGCATTTCTCTGAAGGCGATAAAATAAAATGTATCGGATGAGAACCGGAATCAGACTGAAAGGAAGTAAGCTGCTACATAACAAGCAAGTTTAGGTCCTAGGTTCGTAAGAAATCTACAAAATTTCCACCATAAACGATCGAAATCAATGTGCAATCAACTAGTAGTGCATACAGACTGGATCATCGTGTAATTTCTGCCATGCGTATGGGGTGGGAAGAATACTATTAATAGAAACTATCTGGAAACTGCATTCCTGATCTGCAGTCATTCACTTATTCTTGGCTTATGTAGCCCAAAACGATTCAGAATGTGATACAGACAAGGTTGAGATCAATGGCAATCGAAAAACCATTGACTTATAGCACAAACCTAAAGGGTTCCCAAATGTATTTTGCATTAAACGGCGCCTAGTATCGAACCACAAGCATTACCAGGGAAATCCGAAGAAAAACTCACCTTGTCGTCAACAGAACTCAAGCGGTGCACCACAATTCACCTTATTTTCCCGACTACCACCATTTAACTCATTGCAGTCGATTGGTTCCACATACTTCTGGGACCGAGGATCACCTAGCCAATTGCCAGACAAATGTACGCCCAACTTCACTTCAACTTGATATCACAAAACAATTTTATGGAAATTTCAGCTTAACAACAAAACAACTCGCGAACATGGGGATTAATAATTTCACAAAACTACTCCCATCTCCAGCGGAGGCAGCACAGAACGCAACGAAACAAGAAAAATGTACACAAAACGAAAAGGCGATCGCACTCGGTTCAGGTGTGAATCAGTAATTAGCACATAAAAACGCTGAGTACTACTGCATGTCCACGGAATTTACATAAAAAACTGATTACAAACAAAACAATTGTGATTGGAAGAAATTTTTATTGTCTGGCAGATCAGTTGCTCTGGGGCTTGATTTGCATTCAGCGATCGTGTTTTTCTTTTTTCTGTTTCGGTTTTTGGTTGGGTGACGTGGTAGGCCTGATTCGTGTTCGTCGGGGTGCGTTCGTAAATGCACTTTGTGATATTGCACGATGGGCATATTTTTATGGTTCATCCGGAGGTACTGTAGTGTAATATTGTTTATCGCTTTGGAATGCATTTGGTTTATAGTCAAAAATATATATTTCAAGATGATTCACTTCGCTTCGACTATTGTTTACTTGTCGCTGGGTTCTTGTCGCTTTCACTTCCCTCTTCTAAGACTTGTTTGTGCCAAGCAACTCATTTTATGGTAACATGTCCACTTTTCCTCTTACCTGTTGGTTCTAGTTGAATTCTTTAGACTGCTTTCATGAAATTCACTCCTATGATCCACTCGTCTCAAATCGGCAACCAGAAACTCGTAGGAAAAGGTCAATCCTGCCAGTTGTATCGTTATTTGCAGATTCGCCTACCCCAGTCTTCAGCCAGTAGCAGCTGATGTTGTGTAGCTATAAGCTTCGGACGTCATTCTTCCTTTGATGGAAGCCTCTTCGCTTGCATTGGAATAGGACAAATGAGGGAGATTCCCCTTTCACTGGATTCGCTTGGGCAACTGCACCCTGTACACTTGCATCTCTCCTCCACTGATCCTCTATGAGAGTCCAATAGACGTCCCAGTTGTTCGTCATTACGGCTGCTTCTAATTGTCTCTTGTACTCATATGTTACTCGGACTAAAAATATAAATACTTGGCGCAACAGGTAGATGGGACCTGTCCCTCTGGGTTTGATTCGAAGACTCTACGGGCCGGAGCATTGGTGTCCATTCGCTCTGTATGTCCTAGCCATCTTAAACGACTGATGCGCATTTTTCTGACTATAGTTCGTATAGTTCGTCGTTGAATCTTCTCCTCCAAAGCCCGTCAACGCAAACGCGGCCGAAAATTAGACAAAGAAGGCGAAGAATCTTTCTCTCGAAGACTCTTTCCGTATGGAATGGAATAAATCGAACGACGAACCCAAGCCTTTCTGCGTCAAACAAATAGAAGTTAAATTCTCTTTGGTTAGTTTTTTTTATTCCATTTTGATTAAAGTATTCGTACTAAATCGCCCACAAATGATAAGTCTTCGTCCTTTTTCCAGAACTCCACAACATCGTTACCAAGTTGATTGGTTTCCGGTTTAGATGCCTTAGAACAACAATTACTTGATGTCCTTTCACAGTCACACCTTCCTTGAAGTTGTTGATCAGTCGGGTTTAAGAATGACGACAAGCTAGGATATGGAAACTTTAAGGCGTTAATTCGTTTTCGCTGAGAAAGAGTATTCGGTACGTTTGGATCCTGTGGAAAAGGAAAGAAAAAAATTCTTAACCTAGAAACTTGGAAAAACTTTTACAGAGAGGCGGAAACACGCCAAACTTTTGACGATCCTATGGAAAACACAAGGTGGCCAAAGGTGTATAACGTGTGCAAATGTCAGTTTTATTTTGATATTACGTTGACAAGCCATCGAACGCTATGCTCCTCGCAAATTACTCTATTTGACTGTTTTTTGCGCAATACTTCGTCATTGATTTTGGCGCAACCTTAATTTCGGCGCAGAGTTCCCGGCCGCCCTACGCCATCTGGTACACACTAAAGCATTTAGCCGATCGTCTTAGAGTGACTGGTGAACGATACACGAACGAATTGTTGGAGGACATTTAGGTCGAAGGAGATGGTGCAACTGCACACTCAAAACAAATGGCTCTGAGACTGCTGGGCCTTGCCATGCGATATGCAACTGCTGTCGCTCCAAAGAACACCCAGCTGGGCGGTATTGCCTCCATCCACACCTTGGACAAGATCGGCAAACGCGAAATTGTCGGCTATGGCTGAAATGGCACCCAATGCCAGCAGTCCGTTTCAGGGAGCCAAACAACGAGATCAACGCTCTGCGCACCAAGAAGCAGCAGAACTGAAAGCCTTTTACCGTGCATCCTGCTGTCAGACCTTCTCTGAGATGAAGGCCGGCACTGGCGAGTGGAAAATACACATTGGTAGTGGTCTTTGGGCCACATCGGTTGCCCTCTGGGTGTGCATCCTTATGAACCTTTTCGTGTACGATGAACTCCCAGTCACATTCGATAAGGAACAACAGAAGGCACAATTGACTTGGTAGTCAATCCAGTTACTAAAAGAGGTGTCTCTGCGCTGAGAACACTCAGGCCTAACCTAACTGTCTCTAAGTAATGAGTCGCTGCAGTTTTCATGAGGGGAATACCTACATACCTTTAAAGGAAAACAATTGCGTAATGGAAATTCCAAGTGGTCTGCTGACTTCGGATCAAAGGAACTCTCCACGAAATCAATCAAACTGATCTCCGCCGAATTATTTCCCGCAAATTGCTTGAATCTTCTCAGCCACTGGTTCTCAAGGATCTTCCTTGACGATCCCTTAGCATCCACTGCATTTGAAATAGATTCTATTAAACGCCTAAAAACAGCTTTTTCTGTCAAGCTTGGCGAGAGTCCTCTGTTGAAAATGGTCCTTAAGCAGTCTTTTGTACTATCCAAGTTTAGTGGAGGAGTTTCAGCGGCTTTCTTCTGGCTCAACAGCTTGGGCGATCTGGCTGGCGGCGCTTGATAGCTACTGTTATCATTGAAATCATGTATAACGATTGTCTCAGAGGGTTTTGGTGCTCCACTTATAAAATTGGGTAGCTTGACAGCAGCGTGTGGAGCAGATGTGTCACTGGTTTTAGTTGGTCTAGGTGTTTTAGGAACTTCACCAAGAAACTGCGACATTGTTATGCGGGACTCAAGTTTGCCACCTCGGTGCTCAATGGTGGTGCTCCTTCTCTTTGGAGTTGATGTGGCACTTGGTTTGAACTCGATTGGGGGCTCATCCGACGTAGCACTTTCCTGCAACAACAACACATAGGGAAATGTGACATATTGAATGATGTTACTTACGTCAGAGGAGGGCTTGACAAAAACTGGCGGCTGGTTCTCCTGTTCAACTAAAACCATTTTGAAGTGAAGGTTGTTAAATTGTTGCAAAAATTGTTGAACTTTTGGTTTGGATTGGTTTATTCGAACTCGTTTAGTTTTTCTAAACATGCCTGTCCTGAATGAAAGAGCAAACGTCTATTATCTTTGAAAACGTCATGCAAGTAACAAACAAATGGATTTAATGTTGTACAAGTCGATGGTTGGAGAGGCCCTGATTGTTAAGTGCTCTCTTGTGTTGATTGTTTGATGCTAGAATGCTTGGGAAAGCCGTTCAGATACCAATCAACCCTTAGACATGGTTTGAGAGTTTTAAGAAAATCTCCGTAAGTTTCTTAAGGCTATAAGGACAATTTTCTATACAAACCTTATAGGACTTGCCGTCAAAGGCTGTAGAGTCCCGAACTTTTGAAAAAACGTTCGTATGTGGTTTAAGAGTGGATTCGAATGCGTTCAAACGTTTCTGTTTGGTGGAGAGACTCAAATTTGACTCAAAAGTAAGGCAATTTTTGAGATAGTGGACTGGATTCGAAGGCAAGAAAATTCTCCCTATTTTATGGATTCTTCGCCTATGCTTTATAATTTAAATGGACTTCATGTAATAAATAAAAAAATGAATACTTGGCGCAACATGTTGATTGGACCCAGGGCGTAGCTTCTCACAACCATTCGTGTTGTACGTGTTATATTCTTTACACGAATGGACGGGGCCTACTGTTTAATGCCGCGTCCGAAGGGCAATTTGTTATTTAAGAAGCCTTCTCAGGACAGTTGTACTCTCGGATGTTTGTCAGACGTTCGCGGGAGGCGGGGTCGTGAAAAACTTTTTTTAGGTGTCCTGACTGCAATTCGATCCTCGAACCCCTTTGCCCCATAGTCCAACGCACTAACCACTGAGCCACGGCGCCCATGAATGGAGACTACCCACTAATCACTAAAATCCAAACAAATCATTATTGGCGGCGATGTTAATGCCAAACACACGTTCTGGGGTTCGAGAAAAAACTCAACCAGAGGTAGACTGTTGTAGAAAGTCTGTGTGGACTTCGGAGTAGACTTCCATTCGACAGGAAAACCGACTTATTGCCCCTCCGACGTAGCGAAAATACCTGACCTGGTAGACTTTTTCGTTACAAAAGGAGTACATATCTACCAATATCACGAAAATTGAGGAAAGCTTTGACCTCTCCTCTCACCACGCACCGATTGTCTTAACAATAAGTGATAGGTTAATTAAAGCAGCAGGAGTACCGAGGCTAACAAATAATAGGACTAGCTGGGATGGTTTTATGCACGATTGCGAAACAAAAATTACGTTGAATGTGTCACTGAAAACACCTCTTGAGCTAGAGATAGAACTCGAAAATTTTATTTCGACGCAGCATGGAAAAACACCCGATGGAAGAAAGTAGGCAAAGAAGAGCGAACAAATTACCCGCCGGAAATAAAAGAACTTATTCGCAAAAAGAGGAGAGCACGTAGGGTATGGCAACAATCTCGCTACCCCCAACATAAAGCATACCTTAACTTGTTATGCAATAAGCCTGAAAAAAACACTTCATGACTTAAAAAATCACGAGACAGCGGTCTATCTCGAAGGCTTAACAAACGATGGCAGGTTTGGCACGATTTCCGAAAAACTTGTACAGCATTTTAGAACCCTACCTCAAAAATAGGATATTTAGAGTTAAGCACGGAACGGACTACTCAGGGTTTAAGGATATTGCCGCCGGGGTTCCGCAAGGGAGTGCCCTTGGTCCTACTCTGTTCTTGTTATCGTGACTCGTGACATTCCGCAAAACTGAGGGTACAATACTAGCTATGTACGTTCACGGACGATACGACGAACTTGAGAACCGATACCGAGAAATGTACTGGCTACTCGGACGACATTCCGAGTTAAGCACATACAACAAGCTGCTTATATGTATATAAGCAAGTGCTAAAACCTATATGGACTTACGGCATACAACCCTGGGGCTGCACTTAAGCAAGTAACAGAGAATCCATACAATAATTTCAAAACATAGTCATTAGGGCTATCTCCGAACTAATGACATACAGAGAGATCTTTTGATCCCAACAGTGGACGAAGAAATAATAAACTTTTCTAGGAAGTTACGAATGGTCATTGCAACCATGGCATAGTCCAAATTTTGGGCATGAGAAACCTCATGCGTCGACTCCAACGAACGAAACCGTTCGATTTAGCGCGAGTACCAACCACTCTTACGAGGGCTGTTCGATAAGTCAGTGACTTTGGTCCAAAATGAGGTAAAACCATAAAAGAGACTGAAGACAGACTTAAAAAATATAATGGAGACTCCGCTCTCTCATTTGGAATGGTACACAAGTGGTTCACTGAATTTCGTTGCGGTCGGACGAGCACAAAAGACTCTGAGCGCCCAGGACGTCCAAATAACGACACAAACGAAGAAATGGTCAACCAAATCCATGATATTCGTATTTTGATCACCAGGTCAAGGTTCGTGGGATAGCTGAGATTGCAGCTATTTCAAATGATACCTTTATTCGAATTTTGCATGATTATTTGGACATTAAAAAATGGTCGGCAAGATGGGTACCGCATTTGCTGGCAGTGGACCGAAAACAGATTCAGATGAAGATTTCAAAACAGAATTAGGAACTCTTTAAGCGCAATTCAAGTCAATTTTTGCAACGTTTCGTAACGGTTGATGAATACTGAATTTAGAAATGAAGACACAATCAAAAAAAGTGGACATCTGCAGGCGAACGTGCTCCAAAAAAGGTAAACACGATTCCGTCGACCGGAAAAGTCATGGCAACGGTTTTCTGGGACTCGCACGGCGTAATCTTCATTGATCATTTGGAAAAGGGAAAAACTATCGCCAATTTATTAAACAAATTTAATTCCGAATTTATGAAAAAAAGGCCCCATTTGAGGAAGAAAACAGTGCTGTTTCATCACGATAGTGCACCGGCCCGGATATAACAAGAAAAACAAATTTAAAATAGAGTGTCCTAGTTTATCATCAGCCATACGCCCAGTGCCTCATTCAACTGAAATCCCAGTGCCAGTTGTCAGAGAACTACCTTCTTTATTATAAGAAGACGAGTATGGTGAAGATCGTTGAAGACAACACCATTCGTAAGGGATTTGATCAGAAAGAGTTAAATGATTTGGCCAGGGATTTGGGACTTTTTTAAAAAGGCTTCAGAGCTCTTAGCATCAAGACTTCACGAGAAAAATTTTGCTTGAAAAAGGAGCTAAGGTATCCTTTTTTTTTTTTTTTTTTTTATAAATTGCGCGCGCCAAAGGGGATATGAATACCCTTATACTGATTCAGGGCGCGGGCGTTGGGAAAAGGGGAGAGAGGAACAGAGGAGGTACCGGTGCACGTTGGCTTTGAATGTTTCGAGGTTGAAGTGATGAGGAAATACAGAGCATGGGAGATCATTCCACATACGTGTCGTTCGGCTTATAAACGAATCTCTGTATTTGACAGTACGTCCGAAATTGGGCTTGAGGGTGAACTGATGTGCATTCTTAGCGTGACGCGTATTGCGGGTGAAATTTTGAAGGGGAGGAATGCAACTGGCTATTTCACTGGAGCATTTTTTATGGAAAAAGCGATAAAACAGGGAGAGACATGCTACATTTCTCCGATGTTCTAGAGGCGCTATGGAGCGTACAATGTCTCTATCACCTATAAGTTTTAACGCGCTATTTTGGACCCTGTCTAGAATGTGCAGAACGGTCTTGGGTGCACCAGACCAGATATGGGCGTTATATTCCAGTTTTGGGCGGATAAATGCCTTATAAATTGAGGCCAGATCAAGAGAAATTGCATTTCTTCTGCAATACTTTCGAAGTGACATAAATGGTTTAATAGAAGAGTTGGGGGTTCTAGCCTATAACGCAACTGAATGGCGACTGTTTATTGATAGCTCAAAGCGGAGCTTGAAGTGTGTCCTCCTCCGCAATGGAAGCAGCAACATTTTTTTGGCTGCAGCCGGATGGACTGGTAGTCAGACATACATACATACACTTTTGAGCGGTCTTATATACTCCATTGTGCGTGCGTCGTACTGATTTGAACTCAAAAAAGAAAACGCAAAAACTTTTTAATATTCAAATTGACGAATCGTTGACGACCTTCTTCGATTTTTATTATTTTTTGCTTTTTATAATATTGAATGGGTTTAAAGTTTCAAATTTAGTTCTCTGTTCTTTATTTACATAAATTCATTTCTCTAACAATTTGTTTTTTTTTTTTCTTTTTTTTCGTTTTGTTTTTCTTATTTTTTGTTTTAAAATATACTTTTTGCATTAACAATTTTTTTTTTGTAACATGTATACATAGTACTCTGATACAATAATAATTGTCTATAACAGCAATAATTGTTTTGGTTTTTTTTTCTTTTTTTATGACTCATTTAAATATATTTTTGTATTTAATTTGTATTCCTTGTTTTTTAATTTCTGATTTACATTTAGCTCACATATCACAGTGTGAAATACATACATACATATATATATATATATATTGTTTTTAACTTCTGCACTTTGCATAGGAAAAATGTGTTGAGATTAAACGGATTTTAAAATGTTTGAAAAAATATTTTCTTTTTTGTTTTTATTTAAAATTGTTCGTAAAATATTTTTTATGAATAATTAACAACGTTTAATTAGTGAATGCTCTTTTTTGTTTTGTTAGCAATTTTCTCTATGAATTGGTAAGTTTTACATTAAATTTATGATTTTTTTGTTCTTTTTTTTTTAATTTTCTTTCTTTAATTGTAAACATTTAAACATTTACTTATAGATGGAGTTAGTTGTTCTGTTAGGGGAATTATATCAATACATTTATTATTAATCCAACTATACTTACAAGATTTTTATTTTTACTTTTATTTTCACATTTATTATTCTTTTGGTTTTTTTTTGTGTGTACATCGAAAATGATATATATTCTCAATTTGTTTATTTGACATTTTTTTAGGGAAGTTAGTTATTTTGATAACAGTGTTGTCGTTTATATATAATTTTTGGTTATGCCAGTTGATTTTGATTTAATTTTTATTGACTTATGTATCTATATATAGTAGTTGTTGTATTTTATTGTGAAACTATGGACTAACAGATTCCTAATTAGTATCGTTGTGTCACAAATCATTTTGGTATTACTACACACGAGGTGGTGGTGGAAGAGTGAGGTGAGTTTGTGGCTATTCCACTAGAACATGGGGCAACGACAGTAATAAATGTTAAAGACCGCTTCTACTAATTTTTGTTTTGTGTTTTTTTTTTTTTTTTAAATCAAAAAACTTCTAACTAGTTTAATGCTTAGCCGTTTTCGTCTTGCGTAGCACCAACCCTCCATTCACATCTCTAAGCTTTGTACTTACTATCACTATCCCTCAGACATGGAAGGCATCCATAGCCTACACTTTTGGATATAAATCGGATTCTATCTGTAATTCTAAGGGGGAAATCCAGACATGACAAAACACTCACTCTTTTACACTATTGTCGTTCGAAAAACTAAGATCTACTGGGGTCTCTGTCGGTGTTGAAACTTAAGGGAGGAGTGAATGAATTTTTTGAAACTGTTTGTACTACCCATAGCTTTTAATTATCTATTTCTTATGATTAGTGATTGCAATTTTAAACAAAAATGATTGATTATCCACTTGGAGTGTCCGAATGAAATACACTTAAGAAGGAACCTGTAGAGTGTGTATGTACTATGTATATAGGCTAATATCTTTGTTGAATACTCTACATTTTCACTTGTCTAATTGTTGTTAATTTTGCTTTAATTTCTGTTTTTGTTTTTTGTTTATAGTTTTCATTTCAAAAGCAGAATGAAAATAGTTATTTGGCAGTGATATCTGAGTGCGTAAATAGTGTGAAATATGTTAACTTTTTCTAATTGTTTAAACAAAATGTCAAATAGCTTACGTTTCATTGAGTAGATGTAGTATAAATCATCGGTGAAATTCAAGGAGACGAGAATTCTTTGAGCAATACTGAAATTCTGGCGTTCATTGCTTATCAAAAATACTATCAAGTCTACATTCCAAAAAAGAGAGTCTAAAGGGTATAGAGAATGAGGAAGCCTTCAATAAAACATCGCACAGGGACACTGTCAAACCACTCTCATACTGAACTATCAATAAAAATCTGGTCGCAAGACGGTTTTCGGTTTTTTTTTTTTTTGAAAAATTGTGGCCAATGAGCTACTGATTGCTATCTTCATACTCAATGAAATATACATATGTTGATGAAACTCCGGGACCTTCTACTCATTCGCTGCCTAGTAGTAGGTAGTTGAGTTCTAAAATCGTTTTGAAACAGGCAAAATGGGGAGAACTATTCAAGGGCTATGCGTATCCCAGTTCTTACTCTCAGTTGGCAATAAATAACCAGTTCTCGAGTCTTTGCTATCCTATCAAGCGTTTCCCACCATCATGATTGCTTTTCTTTTTAAAAAAATACAATACAACTTTAATCATTCTAAATTTCGACTGCTTACACACCAGTTTACACTTTTTGTCATTTTGTTTTGAATGCATTGTTTCTCTCCCTGATTGTCGTCCTTGTTAACTTTTATTCCTCATACTTCTGTTCTTTGTTTCATTCATTGTTCCTTTCAGTTAATATTTTTAGAAAAAAAAGCTCTAGAAATGTAATTTTCTTTTCGGAGGACATTATGTAGATACGTACGTAGTATATTAAAAAAATGTTAATTTTAATGAAAAAATATAGTAAAATAGTGCGAGGGGTTATATTGTGCGTTTGGGTGTGGTTGTAAAGTAACTTTTCGCTGTTGGGCTTCGATTTTAAGCCCTCAACACATGGTGAATGCAGCAGAACATTTTCGAAATTCAAATAGCATTTATATTCCGTAACATTCGATTACGTGACTCTCCGAAGATCACCGATGTTTGTGAAAACTTTTACGATTCCCTTAGCAGAATAATTACTTCACAACTTAACCGAGTTACAAAAAATTAAAGAATAAAACTCAAATAATTGATTTTAAACATAAAAATAAAGTCTTTTTAGTCTCACCATGGCAGATCTATTGTAGAGACTGCCATTTGTCTTTTATTTCAAACTGATGATGTGGCATGACGTTCACTGTCGATAGTCAAGCTGGACGCACGTAAACTTAATGATGCCAACGATAGGTTGCTCCGATACAGTGGTCTGGGTGATGAGGTTAGTAACAAAGCAGTACTATCAACTGCTGGCATAGTTGTTAGATTATTTTTGGCATTACTACAGACAACACCGCTAAATGCATCGTTTACACATGATGCTCCACTAACTGCTGCTGATGTACCAACCTGACCGGTGGCTGTGTTATTGCCACTTGTTCCACCACTGGTATCACCGTACAAATGAAGTCTAGAACTTAGTACCTTATTGCACGCTGGGCAAGCACGGGATGCACCCTTTTCTCGGCGGCGAAGAATCTCATGAGCACACCTACAATAGAGAGAATGAACACATTTGTAGGGGTACATGGCGCAAAGCGCTTGACTTACCTGGCATGTAAAATATGGGCACAAGGTAGTGCCTCCAGTGCATCGGCTTCTATACCAAATACCTCACCACAAGCACCACAATTGAGACCTAATGCTGCCTCTGTTTGGGTAGCTAGTCGTGAGTGATTATTAAACTGTTCTTCATCACCTAAAGCTCGATAAATTAAGGCCAGACGAGTACGGATTTTTCGAACCAAGAGCTGAAACGTAAACCCATATAAACCTCTACAAAAAAAAAACAAAGACTACAAAGACAACCTTTGCTCCAATAGAACTGGCTACCTCTAAGAGACGTGTATTAAATTCTAAAGGACGGCAATTGCATATTTTCTGCTGCAGTCTCAATGCTTCTAAACATCTGGCCGCTCCATCCATCGCCTCCATTTGTGCCATGCGGTCCCCTAAGGCTGCAGCGGTGCCCATTGCTTGTTCGTATTGACGAAACGCTCTCTGGAAATAAAGTCACATGTACTACCTAGGCTTAAAAGAATTGGCAAGCTATCCCACATCAATGTCCATTTTTTTCCTATAAATATCACCCATGACACGTATGCTGCGAGTATATGTTGCCTGGTCGCCAGATATAAGTGCAAGCCTGGTTGCTTCCTGTAATTTATGTGGTAGGGTATGGCTGTGGTACATTATAGTTTATAAAGCTTCTACTTACAGTACAATAATCATGAGCATCTCCAAGATCACCCTGTTTCCTTAAGGCGGCTGCCATCCGCAGTAGTGCTGCTCGATGATGTGACGAATTGAGATCACCCAACTGAAGTGATCGTGATAAATCGTATGCCTTGGAGGCATACGTAGCACTTTTGTCATTATCCTGAAGTCTACCAAATAGTTCAGATAGGGCAACGTAGACTTGAAGTTCCAATGAAGGATCGCCAATGGAAGTGGCAATTTTGTGGGCTCCTTGTAGACCTTCTAGGGCACGTGAGAAGCCGCCCATTTCAAGATACACTTTAGCCACAGTTAAATGTACCAGACCCCCGGTTTGACACTGTGTCCCGCACTCATTGTAAAGCGAATGTCGTGCATAGCTTAGGGCACGTTCTAGTCCACCTAAACGCTCGTGAGCCCTGGCCAAGTTTAAGTAAGTCTCTGCACGCATTGTCGGAGAGTCGAGTTCCTCGGATATACCAAGCTGGCGGTGACCAAATTCAATGGCTTCCCTGTACTTTCCCCAGTCCATGTGTGCTTGATACAGATATCCAAGCAATGTAAATCTATCCTCGCGGCGGTTCGTAGACTTCAGGGCGCTCCTCCATGTCCGAACTGCAGCGTTTTGATTATGTTGCTCGTATAGTCGAAGACCCCGTTCCATCTATAAATTATAGTTTCCTACATGAGACTATGGTTCCTTTTTTTATAAACAAAAACGAGAGTCCCTATCCCTAAGAAGGAATCCCTCGACCGGGGTAACATACCTTTCTCCTTGCCAGGTATTGTTTCAAGCTCCTCTGACATGCCAGGAAACAATTTATTACTGAATTCCTTGATCGAGAGAATCCATGACGTGCCCACAGCGATGTACCATCAGGGCTTGACCCGTATCCAGCCAGTCGAGAGAAACTCTCATCCAATTGACAAATATCTAAAAAACACAATACGAACAGAACATTCATACAAAACTTAGGCTTTTCTAATCAAATGGAGCGAGACAAAGCCTCCTCTCCTCTATGTGTTCAGCTTCAAGGAATAAGCATTACCAGTTGAATTCTCAAGTAAGTAGCGAGATCCATCGGGAGATGCTAGTAGGTGTGTTGCGGATAGGTTGTGACTGTGCGGTATGCTGCTAGGAATATTATATATATATTTGTATAATAAGGAAGCTGGATTGGCTGAATTAATTGGGCCTTACCTAAGAAGATCTCTCGAAGCGATACTCTCCCATGACATGACTCCTTGAAATATAATCTTATTCGATTCGCACTTTTCTTGACGTCTTAAAATTTGGCTTCCAGCTTAAGCAGGGATAAGCGTAAAGGACTACGTAAGGTTGTGTGGAATTAATTAAGGCGGATTGTCGTTAACTTTAAAATGAAAAACAAGAATAAATAAATCACTTAGTTAAGGTTTTGTGCAGTCATAGGGTGTAGGTCAAACAGAAACAGAATAAGCTAAGCATTCTAGCAATCGAAAGGCTAGACAACAAAGGTAGGGTAACTCCGGAACTAGAGAATACTAAGCTTCAAGGAATGACAATAAAATCTTCTTGAATTTATCATTGGATAAGCCAAAAGGTGTCCTTCACTAGGATCTTGGACAGTAACTATAATTTGTTATGTTGGTGAGAGAGCCGAGAACCAAAAGGAACTTGTATTGGAATACTATAAGGGCTTCGAGACGCACACTCATTGTTGCCGTTCTAGAGAATCTTTAAGATTCTCGCCGATTTTTTATGAACTTGTATCTCTAAAATAAAATCTAGTGAATTCGACGTTCCGGCACGTCTTCGAATCAAACACAGAGGGATAACGCAGTAGAGGAAGACCTCGCCTTAGGTGGCGCGCACAAGTAGAAGGGGACCTCAGCCGACTTGGAGTGCGCAATTGGAGGCAGTTAGCTAAAGACCGGGCTAACTGGAGGGGCTTGTTGGTTGAGGCCCAGGTTCACCCCGAACTGTAGCGCCACCTAAGTAAGTAAGTAAGAATTCTAGCGACTTCTCACTACCACACCTGGTACTATAAACCAACTCCCACAAGGGGTACTTTCGTCCTGTTTGTTCAAAAGGTGGTTGAACATAGCACATGAATACAGCAAATTTTAGAACTGCCACGCCCAGTCCTAAAAACCTACTTCTTTCAAAATTTCTACTGGAAATTGAAAAAAATTGTTAAACCAAATTAATAGGGCTTAAGATTCCCTATCACCTTCTATGGCCTCGCCCACTTTCTGAAGTCGTTTTCAAAAAATCAAATACTTATATCATGAGGATCAGTATAATGCCACGCCCACTTTTCTGGGAAGAGCAAGACTTGCATTTCAATCCTCATAAGATTGTACATTTATAGCATTAAGGTGCCTCCAGCTCTGCTCCAATTTTGACAAGCTGTCAACGAACTTTTCAGAAAGCTGGTGCGAACCGAAGTGTACGCTTTCTACGATTTTGTCCAAACATTTTCATTCTAAACTCCATGTGCCCGCTTTGAGAAGAAAGTTTTTGAAGCAAAGAGTGCTTCCAAACTAGTCATACGACGAAGGATAGGAGATCTAGGTTCTTGCCAGTCATTGCCCTTTTACATGCGGAAAAACTGGTGCAGAAGGTCTTGTACGGACACCACAATTCGGGATATAATCACGAGAAAAAGACCCAGGCTATGTGACATGAATGGATGGCATTTTGAAAGGGAGCTATACTTCCACACCTCCACTACCAATGTTCGCAGATCTAAACCGCCTGAACCAAATAAACTAGATCCTCAAGTAGGTCTCAAGTTAGTCCATTCTTCATTCCAAAAGAGCTGCGAGAATCATAACTCTGTTTGCGACCCTTGCCGGCGACACGTGGACGCATTAGTAGTGTCGGGTTATCAGCGTCAACATCACATCCACTTCTTCGATCCAAGAAACTCAGAGGAAGGCATTCCCCGTAGCTCTAGATTCAATCATAGTCTGGCAGAATCGGTGCCTTTTTCTTATCCAGCTGAACACTGAATCTTTGGTTCTTTAATAGGACGCGAAGGATACCGCAGACTTGGCAGTCCGCCATGCGAACCAACATGTCGCATCCTTATAGCCATTAATGTTCAGGGGAAAGGTAAGAGCAAATGTACCCCTTAACATATTGGGTTTGGACTGGTTGGCGTTGAAATCGATGAATCAGCATTGGAAGCCATTTCAGAGGCAAGATAACAGCTAGTAATCCTGGTAAAGGCTTTAAAAAGCTTTGGTACACAAAAAAAGGATGAAGAAAGCTTGGGACTTCACGTTCCGTTGAGACGAACAAGTCAGCATCCAATATGGTTATTCAGAAAGCTTTCTTGGAGTAGATTGTCATCCAGGACCCCGAATTTATGAGCTTGAAAACGCTTGAACTCAGGTCCACTGTGGATGATTTCCTATCAACGCTGAGGTCATTGCAAACCCAGTTCTTCAAAAAGTCACGGATTTTGTTGCCATATTGTCGAGTATTTTGTTTGAGCGTGTACCCTGACATTAATCTCTTCCACAGAAAGTTTTCCCGAGCTGTGATTCCAACCAAACTCCAGTAGCAGTTGCTTACGCTTACATCCTAGTCATTGGGGAGATACCCGAATGAAGCAAATGGCGCGAGGACTCGAATGCATTTCATTCAAACCAAGCATGGTTCTCAGAGGCGTCATCAAAACCAGATGCGTCCACGGACTACCCGTAACCAAAGAGCGGATTCTACACAAAACCCACTCAAGAAGAATCTATGCGCTTCTAATCAAGACTCTCCTTGTAGAAGTAATTTGGCAAATAGACAGTCAGAGGTATGGAACGAGTCCGAAAAATGTCCTTATCCTGATCCAGATTCACCGACCGTCGAGGTATCCTCGTTTGTGACAAGCCATCTCCCGAACCAGGAAGATGCGAATTCCCTATGCGATGTGCATCACTCATGAACCCAGCAGGACTGAAGTGGCAGTAAGCCTGCAAACACCAAGAAACTGATCCAACTGAGACATCTTGTGGCAAAACAAACGGTTCCTACAGTCCATGCCGTCTACGATAAACTGATTTGTAAAGAGACTACCATACCGGACATGTGCCTCTAATGAGAACTGGTGGGGTCATCAACCCTGCCTGTATATCCATCATCAAGGATGGGTCAAAGACGAATGAAGGTACAGGCAAGAATCTTCTCAGAGGAACCACAGTTTGCCCAGACCATGAAACTTGCCAACAAGGCGGAAATATGTATATGGTATACCCGAGGCCTGGAGAAGCTACTCTGGAAAACAACACAGCCGACAGCCAGACAGCCATCAAAGCCATCAGCTCCATTACAATCAATTCAAAACTGGTCAAGCAATGTAAAGAAGAGCTCGATGCCGCAAGCTCAGTGCTGGATCCCGGGACATATGGGATCCCAAGGGAACGAGAGGGCTAGCGAATGCGGCCTCAGAATCAAGTGACATCCCGACAGACCACTCTGTTCAACCAGCCCTTAGTCTCCTTTCCTCCAGGATCTCTGGATAACGCTGGGTGGAGCGCACTCTCTTCCTGCCGTGTTGGGCCCAATACAACGAGAACCAGAGATCTTCTGTTTCTCAATAGAACCAGCTAAATGGCGGACCACATTAGTAGAATGGGTTTCAACCCCTCTGCTGCCCAAGTCTCAGCAGAATCAGACACCAAACCTTCGGAAAAACATTTTCCAACCAGCTTTACGAACTCGAAATTCATAACGAAAACGGATTGGTTCAGGAGGGCCGCTTCTAAGCAGATATTCTTCCAGGTATCCCACACAGGGGAACACAACGGATCCGTGAGGATCCGAGTGAGACTGCTGCCTCCTGATGGCTTTTGCAGTCACTCCCTTAGCCTAACCCTAACCTACAGTCCATGGCTCTCCATTGACTACGAATCCTTCGACAGGCAGTAACGCAAGGTTTCACTTGGAAAGAGATGGTCACCGTCTGCCTGAAAGGTCATGGCCTGCCAACCAAATAAAAGTCAATGAATATCTTACTGTCCCTGCAGACATGTACCTGCAGAACAATATATCAGACCCTCCTCCTTCATTACATGGCCATTCGGTTTCCATAGGTCCTTGCTTGGAAGATAGGTGCATACCAACGAATACAGATGCATCTCAAGGAATAGTGAAGTCTTAGATTGCCTTGACTACAAATCCAAATGTTCCACACATGGAGATAACTCGAGTGTCTTGCTGTGTCCTTGGAAAATCTTTTCAATTCAATGGAGACGGAAATATCTCAACAACCTCTTTAAATTCCTGGAAAAATCACTCCACGACTCTCAAGTTACCCAGCGACAGAGTAATGTCGTGTATACCCACGCATGTGTTACCACCATTACAAGGTCCTTACCAACAGCATTCCGATGCCAGCCATTTCCCTAACAAAACATTCCTCAAATCTACGCCACTCCATTTAACCAAAGTATTTTCGTATCCACCATTTAAGGTGTAGCCCACTCAAAGAAACCCATCATTACACCTGATTTTCCTATTCACTCACTCAACAAAGGACCTCCCAAAACATCCTATTTAACACACAAACGAGTGGGTGTCCCTTTTCGCCAGGATCCGGTGACATTCTTTAGAACGAACGACGTTAATTGTAATTAAATTGAATTGAATTCCTCTAATGCCTCCCCTAATCTCCTTTACGAAAACACCGTGGGCGCCTAATACCCATTGTATCTCCGTCAATCTACAAGTCCATTAGAATTTCAATACCTAATGCCATGGATGGGGAGGATGGGACTTCACTTAGCCAGAGGTCAATCGGTTTTGGGTGAGAGGTGAGGATTTGCAATAAAAATGCAAATTAGATAAAGCGGAGCGCAGGACCAACGCAAAATGGCAAACTGGAGATGGGGATCGCCCTTGACAGGCATCCAAATGAGTATAATTTTGGCGGGGAAATCCCTATCCCAGAGCAGCTGACAAAAGTTCCTTTCATATTTGATGGTCTAGGTCAGGGGATCATACACGTACATAATATGTACCGCTCTGACATGAAAATTATAATGTTCAACGATATACATATGAATGTACTATATCCCATCCCATCCCATCATCATTAAAGTAATTGCCTCGTCCTTGGAAGCCCAAAAGAGTGGAACTTTGACCCAGAACAGCAGCACCAGCACCAGTACCAGTAGCGGCATCATTACACACATATCCTGCCTGCTGCAAGCTACCACCCTTCAAATTAATGCAGGATATAAAAAAAAAAAAAAACACACCTATACCGCGAACTTGACGTCCTAAAGAGCTGTGCATAGCTGTATAGGACATATCAACAGCTTTCATTGCGAATTCGTTTTGCCCATTTCAATACATCAACTCTTGAGATGGAGGGGTTGTTTTTTTTTTTTCTTCTTTTTTTTCAAAAGAATACCTCTGCTACCAGTCCAAGTCCTGAATATTCATTTATTAGAAATGTGGTGGGTATATGTGTGTACCAACCAACTTCAAAGGATAAATCAAAAGCCTTGAAACCTTGGATGAGCATCGAGATGTACTTTGCTATTTGCTATATCTATACAACAATAACAATACAAAAAAAAATAGGTTAATTAATTGCTGGGCTACATGTGGATGGATATGGGTATCTAGGATGAAGGACACAAGTGTGACAGGATTAGGACAACAAAGGCAGGATATACATAATGATAGAAAAAACTTACACACTGTCCAAGCTGAGGACTCTGCAGTGTCCGTCACACAAGACCAAGAACTTTTGTGGTTCAATTTTGTGGTTCTATCTCAGTGGTCCTACACACAAATAAGGCTTTTTCACATCACATTCGACCGTATCCTTCGATTTGAAACAACAAAACTATAATTAGAGCACAACCAACAATTTTCGTTTTCGTTTTCTAAGTTATACGTAAGATATGCAAGTTGATGTCCCGTCGTAGCTTGCAGGTAATTGAAACTGATAACAGCGTGTTACTTTGTATCTACAAAATTGAGTTATTTTTTTGAATTACTTTGTGTTTTTTTTTTTTTTTTTGTTTTTTAGTTTTCGCCCAAACCGAGAGACGATAACTTCATATGAAAGCGATGAATGCGAACTGACGACGACGACGATTTATATGATTGGAATGCACAACAGATACACACATGGAAAGCAGAAGAAAAGCGGAGACAAAAGGAAACCAAAAAGAAAAAAAGAACATTTATTCAAAGATACCCAGAGAATGATTAAGTGAGAGCGAAAAGTATTAGCGGGAGGATTAAAAGTTTTATCCTTACATTTCTACATCCACAAATCGAGTGAAACTACCGAGAACACGTATCTAAATCTCTATTATCTCTGATGGGATGGAATTTGTTTAGTGAAAGGCTTCCACGCTCTATGGATATCGAGATGATATTTTTTTGATAAGAGATGATGGGGCTAAGCTTAAATAGGATAGGTACCCCACTGGCACTGTAGTACACCAGAGCTTTGTATGCAATGGATGGATGATGATGGTATTTTTTTCTAGTGGGGCATGCGTACACCATCTTTCTGCACTTTACTATGAGTTTTTGGTTCGCTTCACCCTTTCGACTGTACAGCATCAGATTGCATTTAAGCTTTCGTTAATGAGGGTGGTACCATGGGGTGTTATCCCTATTGAAAGCATCAATGAGTGCATGGCTCCCCTGCAGCTGGAGAAACTATTATTAATGGCATTACTACGTCACCGGGTGCTGGGATATTGTGTACCTCCAGGTCCAGCCAAACGTGAAAAAAAACAACAAGTGACCTGTCGCCAATGCTCTGACCTGACAATGACATCTACTACATACACCGTGTATGCACACCGATGGTGGGTCTAGACGACAGCCAAACCGAAATATTTCCAGCGACTGAATTCAATGCTTACGATTCTCAGAATACGATAATTAGGGCTCCGATTCTGGGAAAAAATAAAACACAAGTGGGGTGTGGACTTATGGGTGTTGCCAGGACACAGACCCTCACCATTACAGTGGGCATTTGAGTGGTTATTATGGTGAACCTGATGCTTAAGTGGCCGAACAAGGGGCGAAATGCTGGATTATGGTTGAGAAATAGTCCTTACCTTGAGGCCCTTCAGCGTGGATAATCAGTAACAGTGGCAAGGTACGACCAGGAGCTCCTAGTCCTTACAGCTTTTAAGTGGTATTGTCCTGTTTAATCTGTTCCCACCATACCATTGAGCTATAAGGAGAGATTCGGGTGACAATAGTAAGACATGTCTGCTGAACCATTTTAGACTTGAATTTCTGAAGAATCTAAAAGCATTTTTTGACAAAATATGACGGTGGATAGTAGGAGATAGGAAGAGCTGACTAAATCCTGCTATTTGCATGAAATGAAGCTTAGAAAATGCCTTGCTCAAGCTTTTGACATTAAGCATCTACTAGAGGACAGTTGACAGATCCTTGGACAGTATCTATAAAAAGACCAATGGCCTCTTTACCCATGGACGGATCCACTACCGTTCAAAGTGCGTACTTCACTTGTCAATAGAAACCAGGTAACTGAACAACAAATACGAAGCACAAATATACGCCTGAAGTGTCCTGGATGAGCCTTTTGGTATTGAAAACTATAGCGCCGAATTCAATGACAGAAATTGAATCAAATCGTAGAACCCATATCCTTTCCTTTAGAAGCATAAAATCCTTCACCCTTTTTATTTCAAATGCTTTAAGCTCAGCAGCAAATGCAACTAATTGCAATTAACCTCGTTCGTCAAACAAAATACATCCTTAGTCACTGGAGAGCTGCCAGGATGTTTTTTTATAATGAGATACAGATTCATTTCCCAGCATAGCATCACTCATCACAAAAGATACTCCATGAATAGAACTACAATTATGGGCATGGGGTGATGAACACCACACGTAGAACGAAGTAATTAAGTTATAGAAGGATGGATGCAATGCAATATTGATTCCTGGACCAACGATACGCATACATATATGTATGTATGGAGAATCCTGACCTAATTGTGTTATATTTCGTGTTTCTTCCCTCTTCTCTGCGCGCGTACGTTGCAACTGAGGACACAACTCCAACAGAGCGCATGTCCTTAAAGTAGTGAAAAAGTATCGATTCGAAATCATACGCAACCGGTTAGTTCTTCCCAATCCTTCGGTCACTTTAGTTTGGTGAAAATGAAGTGGATAACTTTTGTGGTTATCCTTGGATACCTGGGATTTTCAAGTGCTGTCCTGGCCGGACCCTACGTATTGTGGGGTCACGAAAAACTTCAAAACCTAAAACTTCCTGCCCTCATCGAGGCGGATGAGACAAGTTTAACAACACTTTTCACCGAGGCCAAGGCAATCATAGTATTCATACGGAACAGCACTAGCCGATTGGATGGCCTCAACTATCCGAAATTTCGCCAAATTATTACCAAAAACTTTTGGACATATCTGCCACAGCATAGTCTGGCCGCGGAGCCGTTTAACTATAACACCAACGTAGAAGTGATCAATTTAGTGGGTTCACCCTCAAAGCAGGATACAGAAATCGCTGCCCTTTTCAAGGACTCGGTTACGATTTATGGAGAAGGTGAAGTGCTTGGCGTGCTGGCTTGTCGGGATGAGGAGGCCCATTACATGTACAAGAGACAAGTGAATGAGGAGCCAACAACCACAGCAATGGCATCGTTAGCGGACGAGCCAACCGAGACTAACTTCATCTACCGCGCCCCGGGGAAGGCCATTCTATACACCACATCTGCACCACTCCTGAACATGCACATCAATGGCCAACAGCACTCCTACGCCCTGATGGAGCACGACAAGGAGAACACATTCGATGACCGCAACGATTGGAGTCGTCTGAATATTGGCTTCAAAGTGAACAACACTCGCCTTCGGTTGCGTTTTAATTTCACCATGTCGGCCACCAAGTATTGGTCCCTGTCGTCCGTGGAAGTCGAATACAAGGAGTATCACAACACAATGCCTCTGGTTGGGTCTGAGGTCATCGCGCCGAAGGGTTTCTCCTATCGGTGCTCAACGCGCACACTGTTTTTTCGTAATGAGATGGATAACCTCACCATAAACGATTATCAGGTACAGCCATGGTTAAAGGACGTCAATCGATTTAGCGATGCCTACGATTGTGTAGGATTCACTACGGTCCCCATTTGGTCTGGTTTGTTTGTCAGCGCTTTGCTGGTGGGACTGCTCTTTGTGGGAATACTGGCTTTGCTGGACATCAAGACACCAAATCGTTTCGAGAGCTCGCGCAGTAAGCAGCTCACCTTCACTGTTCTAGAATAAACTGTTTCTTCATATCACTAGGTGGTTACCAGCATTATAAATGTGTATAAATGTATAATAAATACGTTCAAACTTAATGAATATTAAATAAGTTCAAGATGTGTAAGTAAAGGTTATCCAAATAAAGTTTGTAGATACCTAAACCGTGTGGCGTTTTATTTATGTTTCGGAACAGGACAGGAGTTCTGGTAATGTTTACTGCTTGTCTGCGTATTTCGGAACAAAATCCTATCCAAGCACTGCTAGAGACTCAAGAGGAGAATTTTTCCATAGGTAAGAGGTGGCCTGTAAGTGTCATTCACAAAATGGTGGTAAGGATTTCTAGCAGAGCATTTCAGGTACTTGCCTACCGAATATGAAAGACATATGTACAGGGAGTTTCAAGCTAAAGGAGTTTGATCACCAACTGCAACACTTCTAAGCTAATGTGGAATCTATGAAATCTTGGCTCCTGAAGCAGCCTGCTGCCTTCGACAAAAAGGTTTGTCTTTCTGAGAGAGTTCCTCTCTAAACCCTCGTGGTCCTGGAGTCTATACTACGGATTACCTCACTCCGTTGCTAGATATTCACAGACCATTTACTAGCCCGTTCCCAAGCAGGGAAGAATGGAAGGATGGTCAGCCTGCCAACACACGTTCCATCTCTATCTATACAGATGGATCTAAGATGGATGTAGGCGTAGGGATATCTAGATCAGTCCGCCTCCCAAACCATAGCAGTGTTTTCCAAGCGAAGTCTTAGTAGTGACAATAGCTGCCCGTGAGCCTGCGATGAAGGCAATACCACCGGAAGGTATCAACTTTTTCATCGATAGCCAAGCTTGTGAAGTACTGTCGCGAAGAACTCAAGGTTCTTGGAACACAGCACAAGGTTGCCCTCTGTTGGGTCCCTGGACACGATGATATTCCAGGCAATGAGAAGGCAGACGAACTGGCAAGAAGAGGCTCTGAATCTACATCGCAACAGGTAGACACCCCGGTGTTCATCCCGCCTTTCACATTGAAGCAAAAGGCATGGATTAGGGCCAGAAGTGAGGCCAATAGTAGATGGATCTCCCTGGACACCAGAAGCCTATGACCTTGCTTTGACAAGAATAGGACCGACCGAATTATGCTAAAGGATAGGAAGTCCCTTTGGGCAAGGGACTTTTCCCAATGGGTATCACAATGGGTCTGTAATGGGCTGAGTGTGGCGATGTGATATTTTATTCTAGTCGCCTACCCACATACCTAACCTAACCTAAACCCTCGTTAAAAGTCAAGTCTTGTTGGCCAACAAAGTGTCAATGGTTTATCGTAGTGTATAAGGCCTGGCTTCTCAAGATTCATATTTTTACCCTTTCCAAGGGTGTTCAATCAAAAGATGGAACCATGAAAATCTTGCTGAGCTAGTCCAAAAGCTTGAGACCTCGTATTAGTTGTGTGAACATATCTTCCGATCCAGAGAAGTCTCAAATCCCTAGAGCAGTGGGCGTGGTTGCAATGAGGATAAATGTACGACATCGATTTTTCCACATAAAGTTAGTTTATGTAATACCAGGCCCTAACCTCTGAATGGTATTTCCGTTGATTCTCTACAGTATGAGTTAGCGATCGTTAGGTTAGGTTAGGTTAAGGAGGGTGACTGCAAAACCATGAGGAAGACGGATCTCGGATCTCATCGGACCCAAAAACAGAAATTTAAGCTTGTTAGTCCATGTCGGGAGCGGCGCTCCTGAAGTTCGTAAATCTGGTTGGAAAATGTTTTTCCGAAGGTTTGGTGTCTGATTCTGCTGAGACTTGGGCAGCAGAGGGTTGAAACCCATTCTACTGATGAGGGCCGCCATTTAGCTGGTTCTATTTAGAAACAGAAGATCTCTGGTTTTTGTTGTATTGGGCCCAAAGGAGCCTCGAAACACGGCTCCACCTTGCGCGGCCATGTTACGGAAGTCCGTAGAGATCCTGGAGGAAAAAAGGCTAATGGGCGGTATGACAGAGTGGTCCGTCGGGATGTCTCTTGATTCTGAGGCCGTTCTCGCTAACTCATTTGCTTGGATGCCCATGTGTCCCGGGATCCAGCATATCTTCTTACATTGTATGACCAGTTCTGAATTGGCTGTAATGACAGCGATGGCTTTGATGACTGCCTGGCTCGTTGTTTTCCAGATGCGGGCCTCCGTTATACCATAAACATATTTCCGCCAGGAAAACACTCGCGTGCCAGTGAGCATAGCCCGAGCATGGTTTTAAGGGCAGCAGGTGGAGTGATTCTAATTGCGCTAGTAGTACCTACACACGCCAGTCGTTGAATTCTTGTAAGGATGTTCAGGTTCTGAACTATGGGGGTACAAAACTCTGCTGCAAGCGTAAAAAGCTATCGAGACCTTCTTCGTGCGTTCTGCACTCAAGATATCTAGCCTTGTCTGATATTCCGAGTGGTATTCCATTTACTTACTTACTTACTTACTTAATGGGCTCCCGACCCGTGAGGAGTCCCTGCCTGAGACACGGTAGTCTTTCGATCCCGGGCACGCTGCTTCCAGTTGTCCAGACCAAGCGCTCTGGCATCCGCGATATCTTGGTCTTTAAAACGGAGGTTCGGTGTTCCTTGTCGTCTGGAACCTGGGGGCTGTGAGTCGAAGATCCTCTTTGCTGCAGCATTATTGTCCATTCGCTCGATGTGGACTACATCCACAGTTTGGTACAGCTTATAGAGTTCGCGGTTATATCTTCTCCTCCATTCGCCCCCCTGGCATACGGGACCGAAAATTCGACGAAGAATTTTTCTTATCGTCCAGCACTCGGCTCCATATAGCAGAACTGGCAGGATCAAAGTTTTCTAGAGCATACATTTCGTCTTCCGAGATAGGAGTTTTGAACCCATTTATTTTGCCAAACCGAAGTAGCAGCGATTTCCTAGGGTAAGTCTTCGTCGAATCTCCTCTAGGGTACCATTCGTGGAGTTGATATTTACTCTGAGGTAGGTAAACTCCAGGGCTACAGTGACATTTTGTCCTAGACGGCGGACCGATGCTTCTTTGTTTGTTGACAACAGGTACTTGGTGTTCCATTTAGACTCTCCTATTTGTAAATAGGACGAGCTGAAACCTCACCGTCGCACCGTGTGTCAGTCTGTCCGAGTTATCTTCGAGTTCATTTCTATTGGCGACCTGTGATGAATACTTTGTGGCTCTACTTACAAAAAACTTGATTTCCCCATCGAAACAAATATCTTATCTTGTTTGCGTTGGAAACAATCTAGTTTTGATACTCTGAACCTAAATCTAGAGCACAGTACACACGTAGTTCGGAGGAAATTGTTTGCCATACCAGCTGCTTTTGACATTTCCTAGTATCATTATTCTCACTACCCTTCCCTGGAATACAATTGATTGAGTTTCTACTGTGGTGCCCTTGTTAAATCAGAGCCAATTAGACGTGCCGCACTACTATGCCAACCCCCGGCTGTCGCCACATGTGTATATTCCTCTCTGTCGTCCGCACTAGCCACTGCACTATCCTAGTCCCACCCATTACAACCGAAACGACCAAGTGTAATCAAAATTGACATTCATTTCCATCTCGGGTTCTTTTTCTCTGGTTTAGTGTTCTCTTGCCATGGCCTAAATTACGTGTTGTACCTGCAATAGTTGCTTGAATTGTATATAGGACTCCGGTGTCGTTACAGAATACGGGACATCTTTCGTGGATTGAAAATAAAAATAGAATCAATAAAGTACGCGCATTTAATTCGAAATGATTCTGTCACAGTCTATCCGCATTCGGTTCGCTGCAGTCGCCACTATACGCAAAACCCTGACCAAGTGCTATCCGTTGTTAATTAATTGCTCCCTACTGAGGCCCGTCAATGAGAATGCTCACAGTGTTGTCCCTAGCGCCTTCGAATCGACTGTCGCCTTTTGTGATAAAGTGAAACCATCCACACTGGAGGACTTCAACAATGTTTACGAACAGACCAGGCAAAAATTCAAATGTATGCACACACTCAGTTCCCCCCATAAACACCTTAACGCCGCATTTTTGAAACTCCCTACACAGTATGTCATAACATATTTATGAGGGAAAGAACCTCAAATTAAATACATAATACGTATCTGCATATGTATCTGATTTTTCAGAAGGACGTACATTCACCTTTCACATAATAAACCAGAGCTCACTAGGTAACCAAGCATAACCAATGTGTCGCGGGTTCTATTAATAGACGGAGAGTGCTTGACAAGAGATGCGTTTGGTTTACACAAACATGCAGTCTATGCTCGAATATCTCATCTGTTCGTGGAGGGTTCTAGGCGGTCGGTGGTGATAAGATTAGTAGCTACTGTACTGTATTAGTTGGAAATGTTATCGCCCAATCGTCTGCCGCAGTATCAGTTGATGATTAAAAACAAAACCTGAAACATGTACCCGAACATAACTTCGTTGAAGTGAATAACCTGATTTGCATTCACATGGGCGCTGCTGCTATACGATTAGATATATTTTCATAGGAGCACCTCGAAGCAGTTCTCTCAAACTGGCACCCGGTTTTAGATTAGGTTGTCAGTTGAACAAATGTCTAGGGAGACTCTCACCCATTATTCGGGTCGTTTACCAAACTAATCGCATTACTGCAGCTCCTATCTTACTTCCTACTACTAATCCTAAGTTTGATACATAGCTTGGAACATAGAATCGCTATAAGGCCCCTATAGACTCTTTTGAGACTTGAATCTATGCGAGCCTTCAATCTACGCTTTTGAGAAAGAAAAACAGAAGAAGTGTAGAAGTCTATCACTTGCATAACTCAAGCTCATGTAACAAGCTCAAATGTTCGAAGATACCAATACACCACGCCCACTTTAGTAGGGCTATTACAAAGGCAAATGGATACCATTCGTTCTTCTTGTCCTTGAGAACCCAAGTATCTTTAGTCCTAAAGCGCTTCGTCCACTGTCTTTTCGTGGATAAATTATTTGTACTCAGACAGATCATATGGAAATAACTTTCCACCCATTGGACACGCCTCTGTCCTGGCATCATTTGTGGACCATCCGAGCACACGAAATTATTGTTTTTTTTTATACATATGCAGCCTGATAAAGAATAGATTAACTTAAACATTTGCATTTACGAACAGAATGTACGTTCTTCACATTTTCGGCACATTCGAGTTCCCCAAAGTCCTGACTGATAGAATAGCAATTTGTAAGTGTCCTTCATCTATGTTTTTTTTAGCAAAAAAGCTTCCAAAGAACGTGAATCCCTATGGGGTATTTGCTTGCAATGAGTTGGACCTGAAGGAAGTCACTGTATACGGCTTTGACTACGACTATACATTGGCTTGTTATAAAACGTGCCTTCACGATTTGCTCTACAACCTTGGACGTGATATGTTGATTAAAAAGTTTAAGGTTCATCCAATTATCTCCTTCTTTTTGTTTTCTATTTACATCGACCTTTCTTTACCAGTATCCAGAAGAAATCTCTCAACTAGAGTACATACCGGGATTTGCTGTGCGTGGCCTTCACTATGACATCGAAAAGGGGCTCCTACTTAAGTTGGATTCCTTTCTACAAATTCAGCTGGGATCGGTCTATAGAGGACTCACGAAAATTCCCGACTCGGAAGTTTTGAAAATCTACAAAAATCGAATAATACCAATCGCTTATGTCGAAGGACATTCTAGGAGCTATCAGGTAAAGGACTGCAACAACGCCTATCCATGGGATACTTATTGTTTTGTAAATTTTCAATATTTTGCCTCAGCAAGATGTCAAATCGAAAATGGTGCAGCTAGCGGACTTATTCTCCGTCCCAGAGATGTGCCTGCTCTGTAATGTTGCTGAGTATTTTGAAAAGAATCATATCGATTACCATCCGGAAATATTGTTCCACGATGTAAAGAACTCTGTCCAACGTTGTCATCCTATTATGCACCAAATTGTATTGAAAGATGCCGAGAAGTATATTGAAAAGAACCCGATTTTACCGGCGTTCTTCGACCGCCTTATAAAAGCAGGAAAGCAGTTGTTTTTAGTAACAAACAGCCCGTTTCCATTTGTGTACGTATTCCGACATTCCTAGTACCTGTATAATGCTAATGTTATTGTGTGTTTCGTAGGAATCGAGGAATGACTCTCTTGGCTGGACCCCACTGGAGAAACTATTTCGATGTCATTATCGTTCAAGCTCGAAAACCAAAATTTTTCACAGACGAATCTCGACCAATACGCTTATATGACGAGAAGACAAACACACATTTGTGGGATCGGGTCTCTAAACTGGAGAGGGGAAAAATTTACTATGAGGTAACAGCAAGGTATGGAAGCGAATTGATTCTGAACTTTATCTATTGATAGGGAACTGTAAAACAATTACAAGAACTAACCGGCTGGCATGGACATTCGGTACTGTATTTTGGCGATCATCCTTACAGTGACTTGGCGGATGTAACATTGGAGCATGGATGGCGAACGGGCGCAATAATCAGCGAATTGACGGTAAGTTTGCATTTGCACAAGCAAACATGTCCACTTGAACCACTGTCTTTACACGCAGCATGAAATCCATACACTAAACAATGAAGAATTCAAGAAAAATGCCAACTGGCTACAAATGCTAACGCAGCTAATCGAAGACCATCAGGACAATGAATGTGAGGCAGCTCAACTTAGTTTAAGGAATTGGATGAACGAGAGAGATACTCTCCGGTAAGCTACACACACATTCTATGAAAACTGTTACAACATAAACATTCCACTTGAACTTCCACAGAAACGAAACAAAAAAAGTATTCAATGAACAATTTGGCAGCGTATTTCGTACGTATCACAATCCGACATACTTTTCTCGACGTTTGTTTCGATTTGCTGATATCTACACAAGTGATATAACGAATTTACTCAAGTACTCTGTATGGCATACGTTTTACCCTAGACGGGGTGTAATGCCCCACGAATATATCTCGTATTTTATGTAAAATCTTAGTATTGTATCCGAAAGCATCTCTTAAAACCTTAGTCCCACCTTTTAAAAATGCTCTCTTGCTATATAAAATTATTGAACTATACATATGTATACATTAATAAATTATTTATTAATCCCTCAGTCGTAAGTCAATATGGGATGCATCCCATGTATCTGGTACAATGTAAATAGTTAAAAAAAAACAAACGAAAAAACATACTATATCTACAAGGTGTGTGGAGAAATTGCCTACGTATTATGACAAATAATAAAAGCTTACATCGATTGTTGTTGTTAGATTTAAAATGATTATTGTATTGTTATTACACAGAAAAAAAACGTGCAAACAATAAATGTTGTTAAATTGAGGCTTTCATTATTTTAGCTAAAATTTTCTTGTTTTATTCAACATCCTTAGAAAATCAGCATTGCCTTCTGTTCTTATGGCCAAGATCAGTAATAATGGACAGAGGCAAACTGCTCCACTGCGGTTTGTTATGTCCCACGAAGGGAATTTTACTGACCCTTAGAGTTTCTACAGATAGCTAGTGATCTCCATCTAAGTTAGGAGTGTACTGACCATCGAGAAAACCATGTTCCATGTAACAAAAAAGCGCATGAGTTCCTTTAGTTTATTTATATACGTGAATCCACAGTATTTTTAAAAAATTATGTACAAATACATCATCGGGTTAAATATGTATATATATTTTTAACGCTTTTTTTTTTTTTACTTTTATTCATTTTTATTCAATTTAAATCTAAAACAAAACGTTTCGCATTTTTTTCTTTTTTACTGAATAATAGTTTATTACCCCATTTTTTATTTTTTTAACGAAAAGTCATTAACAAATAATAGGCAGACTGGTATTCATTGCTGTTTTATTGCGCTGTTAAAAATTTAGAAATACGTATATATATATATGTATGTATATATGCTAAGTTAGCTTAAACATCGAATACTATATTTAAGTTATACATAAATATATATTTTTTTTTTTTTGAAATAAAACAGTCCAGTTCTAATTAGTTTACAAATTATTGTATTCCTTCCGATTGCTGATAAATTACAAGCTATCATATGATATAAGTATATATATAAAAAAAACATATGTGCACATAATTTGCATACACAAAATATTGCAAAAATACCTTCTCAATGTTGAATGCAACATTCTCTTAAATTAAATAAAAAAAAGAAACTGAGTTTTCCCCAAAAATTTCATCGAATTAAAATAATAACAATTAGTAAAATGTTTCTGAGTGTTCTTATGACTTAAATTGTATAAATCTCAAACCAGGTAAATAGAATAAAATTATAACAAATTATAAAACTAGTAAGATCAAGCTGCTAGCGTCCCAATTCCTATGAGGATTGAAGAAAGTTAGATTTCAAACCAATAAAAATCAATAACAAAGTATTAAATTAGTGATGCTCAATTTTTACATGATAAACAAAAAATAAAAATAAAGTTTAACAAAGTAAATAATAGTATAAATGTATATATATATGTATATATGTATAGATATTTTAATTTATATAGCAACACCAAAAAAATTGACGGAAATTACGTTGTCTCGTAGCTAGTTAGAAGAGCTGCATCGACGGGTTCCATACAACTAGGGCATGTAAGGCTACGCATTAACCAATCATCAATACAGCTAACATGGTATATATGCATACAGGGTAGATATCGAACGGCTTCGCCAACACAAAACTCAATCATGCAGATGACGCATTCTCGAGATTTTTTACAGCCATCATATGATCCGATCGGCAAATGCTGTATGAGTCCAATGCGTTTGGCAATTTTAACTTGTTCCTCTTCGGTTAGGTGTGAAACTGGACGGCTAACCGATGGTGATGGATAGAAAACTGGTTGGAGTATTTCCTAAAAATGAATAATGTCGACTGTGCATTGTATGAAATATATATATATGAATGTAACTTACGGAATAAATGGGCAATGGTCCAATTTGATCGGATGAGGAATCACGTCCGCTTCCATTTTCGCTACCTCTAAGCAGGGATATATCGTCGGCGTTAGATATTTTCAAGCAATTTCCCATTTCGAAAGGAAGTAAATCCTGGTTTTCCCAATTACTTAACTCCGATCGCCTTAGTGAAAATAAGCAATAGCTACGCTTTTACTGCTTGCTAACTATACGAGATATTGAAGATATTGAATTTGTGTTCCCAGTAACAACAAAGAAGCGAAGTCTGTAAAGAAATTAAAGAAACAAAAACAAGACATTGTTAAACAAGATAAACGAAAAGGTAAAGAGGAAAGCCTTCCTGAATACTGAGCTACGATTCGATAGCAAGACCTCTGGTATCGAGGATTCGTCCAACCGGTGAATGAAAGTCTAATCTTTACCTCCTCCCCCAGAGGAGTATCCGTATCTGTGACTGTAGTTACAGGTTGCGCTCAGTGAGGTGTCCTTCCTCCCCTTCTGTCGTCACTTGTAATTGACAATCTTCTAGCTGATCTACATCGTCATTGGTTATGCCAGCGTCATGCAAGGTGCTTTACTGCATCTTTTAGAGTGGTGCAGTAGTGCAATGGTTTCAAAACCATTATAGTGCCTTTTACTGAAAGAAGACTGGCCAATCTATCACAAAAAAAAGCACCACGTTTCCTGAAAAACGACCGAGCTGCATTTCGCATATCAAGTCCGCCATCGAGCACGCCACTAGTACTATGTGAGCCAGTAAAATCCTTTACAGCGGAAATTGGATGTATACAATGTTTGTGCATCTCATTTGCCGACAGTTTTCGAACGGACAACGGCAACTTACAGAAGTTACATGCTAACAATCGCCTGTTTCAGTATTAAAGGTGCTAAGCGTACCTCCCCTACAGCAGGATTAGAAACCATCGTTGGGCTTACAACCCTACAAGTCTTGATTAGCAAGATGACTGGTAGATGCGCTATCAACCTGCAGCTGGAATACAAGTATATATACCAAGTGACCATGTAGGATTCCCGCTTTTTGGCTTAATTTCAAACATGGTCTGCACCATCTGCGACATTATGATCAGAGAATATGGTTTCTGTAGGTTATTTGTGGCAGAAATATTAGATCGTGCAGACTTGCACGTTCACTGACAGATCGAGCTGGTCTTTACAGACCCAACACCAAGTTCTCGATGTCTATGGTAATGAGTCCCACAGTTTCCCAGAACTCCATGCCATCGAGATCTCTAGGTGGGCAACCGTCGTGGAGAAGAAACACCTCCGAGAGTGATTCCATGACAATGTCCATTAGGACTTCAGTATCACTTAACACTTTGTTTACACAAACATCAGACTTCAACTAAATTTTTGCGAATAATATTGCACCGTCTAGGGGCACCCAGTCAGTAATATTGTACAGTACACTGCTCGTCTAGGGGCAGCTTAAAATCCATCATTTTCCGAGCATATCCTGCCCTAAATAAACCTAAGCACTAAAACAGAGATTTGGAGTCGCAATTACAACAGAATGTGGTGCTAAATTTGATGAAAACGTGGAAATCTTTAAAGGCATCGTGATGTGCATACATATCCAATATTTATGTTAAGCCAAAATGGTTCTTTACCAACGAATATGTCCAAAGTATTAAGATTCAATGCCGCCATAACGACTTTTTGAATTTTAAATTACCTCTTCTAGCCGAGACACCGACCCGAAGCAAAATAGCCGAGACCAGTCAGTTCAATGGCGGACGATTTCCCATTCATTTCGATTGCGGGTTCACTGTTTAAAAAATTAAATTAAAAATGTTAAATCTCATCAGCTAAGCCCATGTATATCACAAAATCTTAGCTGAGTAGGTGAAGTTTAAGTGCAGTGTATTTCTTTCTAGAAAAAGTAATTCTTTTCCGCGTTTATCGCAATGCAAAATTCCATTCGGTTCATTGTCGGGGTCGCTCGTGAAAAATCGAGAAAAAGTGCAAAGTCTCGTCATTTAAAGGCCAACTATTCAATTAATTTGTAGATAAATGTGTAAATTTTCATATAAAGTGCATATTTCCGTAATTTATTTTGAAAAAAAGTGTTTTTTTCGCATTTTAATGTCGCTCCGGTGTGCAAGTGTTTTTTTTTTTCATGTCCTAACCTCTCATTCGATGGTGACGTTAGAAGCCGTTGGGAGGATTTGAAAATTGAATCTAACGGACATGTAAGTTTTAATTTATGATTTATTTTTTGAAAATATTTATAACATGAATGCATTTGTATCTTGATTTCTTTGCGATTGATTCGAGTTTAAGTAGGTCTCTTGCGTTATGTGGTCGTTCTTTCCACAGTATACCCTATCCAAGGGTTTGATACATAGTTTGTATAAAATATATGTATTCGTGATCAGTATAAATAGCCAAAACGCGTGAGCTATGTCCGTCCGTATCTCACCAGGCTTAGGGCCTTTAATTTTAAGCTAGGAGGATGATAAGGTGGTGACTGCAAAACCATGAGGAGGATCTCACTCGGATCTCAACGGATCCATTGTCCTCCCCAGTGCGGGATATATGGAAGAACCCGCTTTCGTTATGAATCTTAAGTTGGTTTCAGGGGCGTGTTAGCCAGTTCGAGCACAACTGTCCTGAGAAAACTTCTCAAATAAAAAATTTCCCTTCGGACACGGCATTAGTAGTAAGAGTAGGCCCCTTCCATTCGTGCAAAACACGAATAGTTGTGAGAAGCTAGGCCCTGGGTCCCATCGACCTGTTGCGCTAAGTATTTAGGCCCAGGTTCACCCCGAACTGTAGCGCCACCTAAGTTAGCTAGTTCGTAGAGTTGATGTCCGATTCTGCTGAGACTTGGGCATTAGCTGCGGAGGTGTGTCGTGTCTTCCTCCCCATAAGTGGATGAATTGAATCCTATTCTACTCAGGTGGGTCGCCATTGGGTTGTGGCCTGTGACGATGCCGATAAGAAGGGTTAGCTGGGTTCTATTGAGAGCCAAAAGCTCTCTGGTCCATTACTCGTTGTATTGGGTTCAGAGAAGCCTCGAAATACGGCAGAAGGAAAGTGTGCTCCACCTAGCGTTGGCCATGTTACGAAAGTCCTTAGATATCCCAGAGGAAAGGAGGCTAATGGACGGTAGAGTAGTGTGGTCCGTCGGGATGCGAGGCCGTTTTCGCTAGCTCGTTTGCTTGGAGGACCATGTGTCCCGGAATTCACCATATCGTCCTCTTTACATTGTTTGACCAGTTCTGACTTGGTTACAATGAAAGGATGGCTTTGATGGCTGGCGGGCTGTCGATGTACATATATCTCAATATGCTCGTTCGTTGTTTTCTTGAGTGGATAAGTTCTTGCAGACCTCGGTGATACCACATATTTATTTCCGCCAGGAAATAATGGACCGGGTAGCCTGTGACACCACTGAGAAGATCCCTGTACCAGGATGAAGTGTAAAAATGCTTGGAATCCGCCCACTGCCACGCTCACACGCTTTACTACTATAAAGCTACGATCTCTTAGAATCCCCTCCCTTTGTCGGGAAAGACACAGCACTTAATGTGACAGGACGTGAATCAAAGTTCACTACTGATCAGTTAAGAGTTCGTTTCTCTACATTTTCGATTTTAAAAATTCATGCGCTACGTTGTATTCGACAAATCGTTTGAGACAAGGATGCATCTAACAGTGGCATCATATCAAACTAACTAACATTTGAGCAGTTTGCGTGGAATGATCCTAAATCGAATCGAGATTCGCTATTTGTAACTGATCCCAGACTATCCGTGGGAGAATCTCAGAGAACAATGCATCACAACTGACAACTGCAATGCAATGCAGGTTGTCATCTTGTGGCATTGTATACTATTTCTTTTCGGAGAATGTATAGAGTGTGAGTGTCGGAATTCCCAACCGAATGAAAATAAGCTTGAACAACAAAATACCAGTTTGGATACAAAATTCGGACCAATTGATGAAAACTTTGAAAATGTAGGAAGGAACTCGACCGCGTTAAGTTGACGAAATTTCTTGAGTGGTCCACAAAACAAAAAGAGGCGCAGCCTCCCCCGTCAATATACTACAATTGGCGAACAACTGGGGCGATGGGGAGAAGTGACCACCGTGGAATATGGTTGTCAAAGGCTGAGCGTTGAAGACCGAAGCAGCAACGTTCGCGGAGGACAATTCCGTTACTGGAACTGCAACAAACTAAACCATCTAAAACAACAGTGCAGAAACCCACCTAGACGACGCAAAGAAGGAACGGGGATAACATCAATTCTGCTGGGGAAGCTTCCCAGTATCAGTCGATAAATGCTTAAAAGTTGCACGGACCAGAAATCGACGAAGTCTCTCAAACGAATCGAAGCAATAGGAGTCTAACAATAGAAGTGTTAATCGGTAATAACAACTGCATGGCCACCGTTTCTACCGGCACCACGGCTTCCATTATAAGAAGTGATCTCGTCAGAAGTTTTTGGCTGCTGTTGTGGAGCTTCTACTGACTGAGCAATGTGGCAGGGGAATCTGCGAGGGTATATAGGGAAGGTCGCCTAGCGATCCGATTGGTAGAATTGACCTTTTTCTGCGCGTTTCTGTTCGCCGACATTCGTAACCAGTGCATCATGAGAGTGCATGAAGTAGTCTTGGACATCGGGATGCAAGTACTGAGGTATCACAACGTGGAGATCCCTATGGGGTGCAGGGAAGAGAACAATGCACATCTCAGGACACGAATTAGTAAGAACGAAGTCGTACATCCTCTATCGGAAACTGTAATGTAGACAAAGTTGAAGGAAAAACCCTTAAGGAACATTAAGACAACCTGAGAGATGTATTTGAATGACTTGAATGACGTAGAAGGACCGCAGGCTAACCCAGAAAAAGTCGAAGTTGCGTAAACTGATCAGCGCCTGAGAAAAACACCAACTGACAAGCTTTTATGGTACTGCAGACGGTTTGTAACGAATTTCGCGGGAAGCACTAAGAGTTTGCACCAACTGACGAAGAAGCGAAGACTATATTAATGGTCAGGTGAATGCGAGAAAACTTAAGCGACAGTTATACGAACGGCCGATACTAGCCTAACCCACTCGCGGCAAAACAATACTTGTGGATGGAGACTTTAGTAATGTTGTTCAAGCCGGCAAGGAATTACTGTGTGATAGGGTATACTTAGGCAGTGGGACTCTCGCCGTGAAGAAGATGGCGTCTTGCAAAGAAAACGGAAAAAGCCATGCTTCCATGAGTAGATCGTCTACACCTGGGGTAGGAGATTTGACTTATTACCAATGGAGCTGCACTCTGACCAAGCGCGAAACTTCGAAACGACCATATTCCAAGAAGTGTGCCAATTATTCGGAATGGGAACTTTAACATCTGAACGAACATCTTTCTAAGATCCTTTTTTTTTCCGGTTAACTCTGCGTTGGTGAGGTTGTGTAAAATGACGAAGAAACGCCGTAATGGAGGTCGTTGCAAACATAATCGAGGACATGTGAAGCCCGTGCGTTGCACAAATTGTGAAAGGTGTGTTCCGAAAGACAAAGCAATAAAAAAGTTCGTCATAAGGAATATCGTAGAAGCTGCTGCAGTAAGAGATATTTCCGAAGCATCAATATGGGAGACTTACGTTTTGCCTAAATTATACGCTAAATTGCACTATTTTGTGTCCTGTGCGATTCACTCCAAAGTTGTACGTAATCGTTCGAAGGAAGCTAGGCGCATTAGGACACCACCCGTGAGAACCTTCCCGAAGGACATGCAACGTCAGAATAACCAGAACCGGAAGTAAAAATGTACAAAGAATTGAAACTACCAACACAATTGGAATCGGCACAATCCCTTGTTCTTGACGTTCGAACGAAATGCAGCCCACAGTACTTCAGTTAAACACTTCACTTACCAAGTCAATGAATTTGGAATCCTCTACTGAGGACCCAGATGTGAAGGATACTTCGTGGACAGACCCCTGAGAAAGGATCAGACGATTACGACGAAAATAATGATGATCACAACGTCGGGATTCCAGGAAGATGATCTAGGACGGCTCAAACTGCAACAGGATTGGGAGAGTCTCTATAACACCGCACGCTTATCAATGATGTGGCATTGGGACAGCATTGGTAAGACCGGTATTTTGTAGTTTATGCACTAGAACCTTCGAATACCAGGAAGAACCACAACCAGAAGCTCCTATCTTCTATACAACAACCATCGACGGACAGGTCACAGTTTATTTTAAAGTGATACTCGAAGCGAATTGAATTTTTACGAGCTGAAGTACACATTACGAAACTCATTGGATTGAGATTAAGACTAAATCGTTGTGGATTGGAAAAAGAGTCACAAAACGGTTTTATCTTTCGAGTCCTAGCATAGTGCGACGTCACAAATACTGCTCTCGTCTAGTTTAGGAGATATCGAGGTTGCAGGTCTTGACTACTAGAAAACTACCACATTCCCTTGACATCCTACACCAGCTCTTGGCTTTCTTTGTTCAAAACTGCGTGAAAAATGTTCGATGCAACGGGGAAAGGTCAGGTTAAAATTTTCACACGACCAACCAACGTCCACTGCCCATGTCAACATGCAAAATAGACATTTACGAGACCTTAATTCGCAGACGACGCACTTCATGCTCCAACTCGCACTGATTAATCAGTGTTCTGTCTATCATCACAGCAATCTGTACAGTGCGCAAGCGAATTTCGCCACAGTGACCAATGCGCATCGACAACCGTTTCTGGAAAACCCTTAAAAACCCCATGAACCGATACATACACACAAATATAATATTAAAAACCAATAAAAGTCTCACCGTTGTCACAGGTCTTCCTCAGCGGGGATAGGATGCAATCGCTGCACACCAGTCGACACAACGTTGATTCTCTGTTTCTGGTCTTCAATCCGGTTGAAGTATTTCCTTTTCCTTTTGTTACTGCCAATTTTACGAAATGTCATCTGTTTGCAGCGAAAAAAAAATTATTTTTCTATTCGTTGTCGGTGTCTGTATTCGAGTATCTTTTATTATTTTTCTTCTTCTCTTCGTAATATCAAAAGTCCAACCAGAGGTGGCAACTACTTCAATATAAAAAAAAAAACAAACAAAAAATCACTCGTTTCACAGATGGATGCAAATATGATACGAAACGTATCAAATAGTGAAAAAAAAGAAACGAAACCTACGAGATTTTATTGATTCAGATTCATTGCTGTCTCGGAACATTCGTCAAAACATTTTGGAAAAAAGCACAAAACATCAGTCCTTAAGGCACTCGTCGTAATGAAAAGTATGAGACACAAAAATTACTTCACGCTTCTAGTAGGTAGTAGGTTTTTTGAAAAACAAAACACACGCAACTTGGTGAAGGAAAATCCCCATTTCTTCGTTTGTCATAAGTCTCTGCGAAGAGGTTGTAGTTAGAGTGTCTTTGTTTTGCTTCCTCTCTCCCTCTGGCCTTACCAGTTTCGGTTTTGCAAACAGATGATTGGCTGCCGTTCGTTCGAATATATGTATATTTAACTTTTTCCCTAGCAATTGTCAACAATCACCGAAGAGAAGGGAAGCAATCGAGAAAATCTCTTGCGGTTGCCTGCGATGAGTCTCCTGCAATGCAACACAAATCCCCTACGAAGTACTACTACTACTACTAATCCAGTTTTGATGGGCACTTTGGATTTCATTATCTAGACACATATCGGAATGGCCCCCTGCCCCCTTATTAACTAATTAATCGCAGGACATTGCACATCGCTTGCACTAAATCACACCAAATTTCGCAGACCAAAAAAATGACCGAGAAACTTCACACAGGAAGGGACGGCGACGGCGACGGCGACAGCGACGATGCACGTATGGGATTTCACATAGAGTTCGGTTGTTCTTTGTTTATCTTTCTTCGTGGTCTCACTGAACGGGGATTTCTTTCACGTACTGCTTGCATGTGACATTAATTGGGTAAAAATCTGGTTATTTAAGTTCACTTCTATTTGGAAAAAGTCAACAAACAGAGAATCGCTACGAATTCATATTTAAAGAATTGTGTATCGCAAGAAGTACGTCTTCCCACTTCGTACATGAACACTTCATTATGTACTTCTCATAGAAGCGCTTTCAAATTCTTTCCAGCTGTCAAAATTGCAACAGTGATGCCAAGTTAGACTCATTGAAAGAATAGAACATTTTTGGTGATATATTGCTTAAAAAATTGCCTCGAAAACTTTTGTTTAGATTAACGAAGAGAACATGTTGTCAATGTATAATATAATTTGAGGTTCCTTGTATATGCAAGATCGAAAGGTCGACCGGAGTCGACAAATTGAGTCCAAATTCGTGCGAAATGTAGTTGAACTGACAGCCAACTCTACAAAAAGAGCAATAAATGGAAGGAAACTTAAAAAAATTATAAAATATGGTGGTGCATGCCCACCATTCATTGTTTTTGGAAAAAAAAAAAAACAAAAATAGAACAACGACCATCTGTCAGTTCGACACCTTGACCCAGGTAGTTACACACATTTTGTGCTCGATTGAAGTCGAATCGATCAGAATTTCAAAAACGTTCTTATTTTTTTCCAATAAGTACACAAAATGCAGCCCTTGTCAGTGTGATCTGAGGCCAGGAAAGTGTAAAAATAAATAAATACTTAGCGCTACAGGTCGAAGGGACCCAGGGTCTAGCTTCTCACTACCTTTCGTGTTGGAAGGGGCCTACTGTTTAATGCCGTGTCCGAAGAGCAATTTGTTATTTGAGAAGCTTTCTCAGAACAGTTGTACTCTCGGATGTTTGTCAGACGGTCGCGAGAGGTATGGCCGTGAAAAACTTTTAGGTGTTCCCCGACTGGGATTCGAACCTCGAACCCCTTGCTCCATTGTCTAATGCACTAACCACTGAGCCACGGCGCCCACAAGTCCCAGGAAAGTCTACAATCAATAAAATTTCATTCACTTTGACAGATCGTGGTAAAAATGCCAGAAGTTCAAATCGATGCCCAACACCCTTTTATCGATTTGAAGGCGGCATATACATATGTCTGACAGTTGATATCCCTGTCAAGTTACTCGCATTTTTGCAATCACTGCTTCTCTGGCCTAAAAAGGCAGTTGAAAAGCAAGGCCTTGTCAAGAAACACCAAGGAGACTGCACATAAGACCCTCACCATTCAGAAGCAGAAGCATACAAATTAACGAAGACGCATGAAGACATCCTTTGGTGTGATTTTCAGCCCCGTTTGCGTTGGCCGACTTTGGAGAACTTTGTATGGAGGTGAACCAAACAAGATAGCTAGGGAATGACGAGCGGATGAATACAAATGCTGTGGATCGTAGAGTCAGTATTCCAATCTAACCCGGGAGCCGACGTCAATCGACTTGGAATGCGCAATTGAAGGCAGTTGGCTAAGGGCCGGTCTAACTGGAGAAACTTTTTAATGGACGCCCAGGTTCAGCTCGAACTGTAGCGCCACCTAAGCAAACAAGTCACAAAAATAATGAGAAAATGATACAATTACATACTTTTCGGCGCTTATTGCATTTTATACTTGCATACTTTTAGGTGGGTTCCACTTTTATATTACCTTGTTGGCTCTGTCCCTTAACAATAAATATGACGGCTTAGGCAGATCCCTATCGCGTAAAGAGCTGAGGCTGAGATTCAACTTACTTTCCAGTGGTTCCGACTGATCCAGATCGTAGCTTTAAGCCCCAAAAAGGGGGTTAAACCCGAACCTCCAGCTTAGCAGTTTAACGCACTAATCACTGAATCACGGGGCGCCCACTTGTCTAACTACCAAAAGTAGTTATTCCTGCACATAACCTCACCACTCATGTTCAATTACATCAGACAAGTCCTTGACAAATCACCTGATATTCTACCACACAAGTGCATGTACATTCAAGAATATTATTTAATAAATTGTATTCTCTGATTATACTTTTATTTGAATTGAAATGCGGCCTCGTTTCCCGTTCCCGTGCCCGAACCCACCCCATTTGTTGCACCAATCCATGTTTAACATAAATTACCGTAACTTCCACCCCACACCAGACGTCCGCCGTTTGTTCTTAAGCGCCTTTCAACTCTTCCGGTACGAAACCAGAGCGGAAAAGTAATAAAACTGTACAACAACTATGGACAAATCAATAGAGAAATGTGCCGGCCAGCCAAAATTGGTTACGTGGTTGGTTCGGTTCGGTGGGTGGTAGCAACTACATACATACGTACATACGTATGTAGTTCCATAATATGTACTTGGTCAGCACTATAAATGAAATCGTTAAGTGTACACACATACATATGTATGTAGATGCAAGCAACCAAGTTAACGAATGGACTCAAGTGCACTTTTCTCGTTCTGCAACGGTATTTTCTCATTTTTTCCACATTTAGTAGCTTTGATCTCATTTCCCACACTAAATGGGACATTTTTCAATCCAATTTTCCACATACACATATGTACGTACGTACGTGTACATTCTGTGCACAAGTATGTGAAGGAAAATTATCCAAACTATAGACGATGAGGTGGGAAAGGAAGTTAAATCGATGACGTCAGTGGTTGCTTTGTAGGAGATATGCACTCATGTACGAGTAGAAGGAAAGCATTAACATCCTTGTGTGGGGCAATGGCGTCGGATGGCGGCGCAGGTTTGGCACTGAATGAAAAGGAAATGCACATGCACTCATGCAAAACCAATACATAGAGATACGCGCGCACCCCAATGCGAGTTATTCGCTTCCTCTGCATGGATTTACAACAACCCAAGGTGAAAGACGTAAGAGCGACGTCATTGCAAGGAACATGCTGCTGCTGCTACTATTGCTGCTGCTGCTGATTTTCCTGCTGGCCTTAGATGTGTGCGTGGAAGAGAATGATTGGCATGGGAGTAGAGTGGAGAAAAAAGCTAAATCCCACTGTGAAGGGGAAACTGTTTTTTCGCAGCTTTTTTTCGGGGTATCTTACAGTGAGGGTGTGACAATTGAATTGGTACACGGAATAATCCTTGTCCAACTTTTACGTAAGCCCGATCGCTGGATCGTGACAGCTCTGTGCCGCTTTCGCCTCCCAACAGTAAAGACTGACACCTTTTGAACCAAGCATCATCTAAGGGGTTAGTCTCTGCAAGGCAAGGATTCTCAGTATGCAAGACAGGATGTTCATCAAGGTATATTCCTCCCTTCTCATCCTAGTCTGATCGTCCTGAAAAAAATCAGCCTTTTTGGTACAAATCTATCGAATATTCCACCATCTACCAACGAATACAGAATATTGAAACGCGTGTCTGATACAAAGAAAGTATTCTCCAAGGTCAATCTAGTTCTATTGGCATCCAATGAGCCCATCTAAATGTCTATCTCATCAGAAAATGCTGAAATAAAAGCCCACACTATTAAACCTCTAGTTTTCGACGGAAATGAGTTTTTTTTTCTCTCTTTTGTCGCCAAAAAATGCCTATTTTCCAAAACTGGCGTCTTGCCAATGATATAATGCTCTTTTTGCGTCGTCTGTCGTCTGTCGTCTGTCGTCTGATATTAATTAACTTTTGCGCCAACGATCGCTGAGAGATTGTTTAAATGGTTATAAATTTCGCCTTTGAAGGAGTGCATTCCTGTTGGCAAGTATCTAATGCAATCGAACCGCTTTGGCACGTGCTCTTGCGTTCTGAAGCCAAGCGAAAATAATAAAAATATACAAAACATGAAAATGTAACGACTTTTCTGTTGACATCAACATTAGGATACATCTGAGAAAACCAATCATCTAAAAATATTAACTCATTAATGTCACATTTAATGACGCTCAAGTTGTGCTGGCACGACTCCAATGCGGGCGATTGGGCAGTGGCGTCATTGTCACATAAGAGGTATGAAATTGCTTAAAAAAAATTCAGTGTAACTTCCTCTTATTCAACAATGTTCCCCTGCGAGTTATCTAGTTGTCGGAGTGAGAATTAAAAAGTGGTGACACATTTTAATGCTCCTTGAAGGACCGTCTTGAGACTGCTTTCGCTGGCCAATCTGTCGCACACATCTGACAAGAGTATAACTGTCATGGAAACGTCACGAACGTGGTCCATTTCTGGAGATAACACGGTCACCAAACTTTGCTCTATGACATCTGGCAAAGGCCAGCTGAAACGAAATGCATATGTTGGCTTGGAAGCTATCCTCTTCCAATTTATACCAAAAATAAGACAGTCTCCATGTTCAAGGGGAACAGATGCGACAGTAGTATACGATATCACCAAGGAGCTCATTAATGGTGGAAACTCCAAACAACGCACAGTGAAAAGTTCAGACGGTGACCTGCTTATATCGGATGTGAACCAGCTCATTCGGTGGAGAGAACATTTCTCAAGCACTTGGACGATGGCGATATGATTTCGAGTTCTAACGAGCAGACCGAAGCAACAAAAATTCCCGGATTCGCATTGGAACTCCCAGCAAAGTCGAGCAGGGACTAAGAACCTTAAGAAAAACAAGGCGGTGGATCTTGATGGGAATCCTGCCGAGCTATTTCAAGCGGCGCCAAATATATCAACCGATTTGCTACACCTATCGCAGCAATGGACAAATGGGAATGATCGTCAAGCTTTCGAAAAAGGGATATTTGACGGACTGTGGGAACTGCACTGTATATGGGTCCCTCGGTTGTAGCCGAAATAATAACTAAATTAGTACTGGAACGTGTCGAACGACGTCGCATCCTCCTGCATCGACCACACAAATGCCTTGCTGACCATAATAGGAGCAATGCTACTGTTTATCTACTTCGAGAAGCCTTTCGACAACTTGAATAGGGAATAGGCCTTGCTCAGGAGAGGCATTCCAGAAAAACTCGTAGCTACCTACGAAGGTGGTAAATGTCACCACTGAGGATTTTGAAGTTCAAGGTGGAGAACCTCAGGGGTACATACTGTCGCCACTACTGTTCTTGGTGGTTATCAGTGGTGTGCTGCATGCAGCATTGATGGAAGGTAATGTTTGCCTACTTTCACATCGGATAATGGACCTTCATCTGACAGTCTATCTAGAAGCTGCGGCAAACAAAGTGGAGCTCAGAATAAAGACCGCCGCTAAGTACTTCAAAGACCAGCAGGTGTTCAAGAAAGTGAACGACTTTCTATATCTAGGGAATGTGGTATCGGTTAACCATGGTGACACTGAACTGGATGTGCGCACCAGTATCGGGGAAGCTAAAACTGCGTTCGGAATGTTAATTCAAGTCTGGAGAAGCAATATTATCAGCGACTATTCCAATCCAACATAGAATCAGTACTACTTTATTGGTGCAGTACTTGGAAGGTGAACATTACTACCACACGCAAGCTGCAAACCTTTGCACATTTTGACCCAAGCGTATCTCACACGAGACTAGAACCTATAGACACAACTATACGGAGGAGAGAATGGCAGTGGATCAGACGCAGCCTACGAAGGCAGTGGAATCCGTTCACTCAAACCGGCAGAACAGCGGATCATCTCAGCCAAACATAGCGCAGAACAGTTGAGGAGGAATAGAGCTCTCTGGGAATGAGCTGGAGGCAGCTCACACGCGTTGCAGAACCTGGAACAAGATGGCGCGAAGGCATTGTTGACGCCCTATATCCACCGAGAGGTTAAAGGACAACCATGCTACCAGGACCATTCAAGAAGAAGTATAAAGCCTTAGGGTTGCCAAAATGCGATGAGCTAGAAATGAGCAACAGAATGCAACCTTTGATAAAACATTTAAACAAATTGCAAACGTTTTGAAAGCTTGTAGTTCTCCATTATTAACTGCAGCTAACTTCACGGCTCTATGACAATAGAGGAACCCGTCAGTAGCTATAAAATGGACTAAATTCCAATGAGACCCTATGACCATCAGACTGGTAAATCAATATCAGCATGTTCCTCTCTCTTAAACAAATCAGACCGGTGCTGGGTTGTAGGAAAACCAGTGGACCTATTGCCACCAAGAAGACAGGTCAGAAGGTGTGGTGTTGGCAACGATTGCTGTAGGAGGACATCTCCATACCCGTCTTGCCGTATCGAAGTAAAGATCTTAACGATCTAGCTAGACTGAACGTTAGCAAAATGAAGATCATCGTCACCGCCTCAAACTGGTGTGGGGGATACGAAACTGTCCTTCCTTTACGAAGTTTTTGGTCTAAGTGTGCCTCTGTTGAGACCAAATCCAGAATCTGCAGAACGGTCTTGGGTGCACCAGACCAGATGCGGGCGTTATATTCCAGCTTTGGTCTAAGTGTGCCTCTGTTGAGACCCAATCCAGAATCTGCAGAACGGTCTTGGGTGCACCAGACCAGATGCGTGCGTTATATTCCAGCTTTGGTCTAAGTGTGCCTCTGTTGAGACAAAATCCAGAATCTGCAGAACGGTCTTGGGTGCACCAGACCAGATGCGGGCGTTATATTCCAGCTTTGGTCTAAGTGTGCCTCTGTTGAGACCCAATCCAGAATCTGCAGAACGGTCTTGGGTGCACCAGACCAGATGCGGGCGTTATATTCCAGCTTTAGGCGGATGAGTAGCTTATAAATTGAGGCGAGATCAGAAGGGATCGTTCGATTGCATCGTTTAAGGATCTCGAATATGTAATCATTCCACTGAGGATGACAAGTCTTTCGGATGCAGCAAGTACCATTCATGGACAATGGTTGAGGGCCTTGGTTTCGCTTGAAAGACAGAAGACAGCATCAAATTTCACTCTTCTGGTGGAACCCCATTTGAATATGCTGTCCAGGTCGGAATTAAAAGCTTTGCCGTTCTTTAGCTATTATCGACAAAAGTGGCAGTGGATTGGACATACTCTCCGAAAGGGTGACAGGTCCATAGCTAACCACGCGATGCAATGGAACCCGCTTACTCAGGATGGCAGGATACCCGGTTGAGAAGGAAGCACGGCAACTGGGAAAGAGTTGGGGAGAACTGAAACACATTTCCAGAAACCGCACACGATAGCGCGTAGGCATTGTCGAGGCCCTAGGAACCACAAGCGGATACAGGACTGAAGTAAGTAAGTTCTTTATCTACGGCCGAAGAACAAGGACGTGAGTTAGGGAACGAATACGAAAAAATGAAGTTGCATTGAAGAGGTCGATTATAAAAATGAGAAAGAGAGTAGGAGACAAAGCAGAGCCTTGCGGAACACCAGCGTTTATATGGCGTATTACAGACTTGAAACCGTCCAACACAACTTGTATTGAAAGGTAGTTGCTACTCTGTCAAATGCCCTAGAAATATGTATCTTTAAAAAAAGAAAGAAATACTTTTCACGGCTCCACTGTGCGTTCGCCCAAAGAAGCTTTACTACCCCTACAGGGGCATAGCGAAAAAAATTCAAAAAAAATCCCTCCAAGACCACCATAAGCTTTCCACACAACCCAAACGTTTTTTCGTTTGTTTTTTTCAAGAAATACCACCAAAGAGAGCATACAAACTAAAACAACAAAACATAAGCATAGGAAATCATCGGAAAAATCGAGTGCAAAACGAAACTCAAAATATCTATAGTAATACTATAGTTATAGTGGGATGGACAACTAAAATAGGGAAACAGACCTTCTGCAAAATATTCTTCCTTTAGTTTCAGTTTGGGCTTAAGTGTTGAGTTGTGTGTACTGTTTACCGAGTAGTCTGTCGAACAGAAAAAGTGTTGTTTATTTCATCTCCCAACTGATATTGACTAGAGTGCGTGCGAGACGTTGCATAGTTAAATAAAAAATTCATTTAAATCAAATCCAGCAGTAAATATAATTTTTTAAGAAAATTTTATGTTTTTTTTTTCTCGATTTTTTAACATTCGAAAGGAGAAAACGAAAGAAACTGCTGACAAGTCGAATTAGTGAGAATATTAGGGAAAAACTGTGTTAATTTTCTTGTTTTACACAAATATCTGTGCCGATGCACTATATATGTATGTATGTACGTACATGCGTTACAAGAGCAAGACCTTCTATGGAAGTTTCATGAATCATCCAATAGATGGCACCAGGCTCGTGACTGCAGCAAGAAGCCAATAAAACGGATAACACGAGACACTTAATCCATCTTGTATGCTTGTATAGTGAAAAACCAACACACACACACAGAGCCACACTCATAAATAAGTAACAAATTATTTACATATAGCCACACATTGCGTGTTCAGGAGGTTTTAGTTTTGTACACATGATGAAGAACAGTTAAACCTCCTCCTACTCTTTGGGGTAGGCACACGGATCCTTGTTTTTATCACCAAAAACAAAAAAACAGCATTCCCAGCTCTATGTAATAAAAAAAAGAAACGATTTTTTTGTTTGGCGTTTTGACTTCGAATCTAGCCATCGAATGGTATAGACTCGGTTTAGAAGGAGAGATTTTCAGGTCATGGGTTGAGTGTGCCTTACATAGTGTAACCTAGTTTAGCCCGTTTTGTGCATGTTCAGCACGTAGTTACATCATTTTCACACGCGCGTCTAGTGCTCGTAGATTTACACAAGTAAGTTTCTTGGATTATTGCACATATAAAGGACATGTAGAAGATCCTTAGTGTGAGGGAGCTCATAAGGTCCATAAGGAGAATAAAACGATGCACAAATTAGAGACTTGTGTGTCATAAGACTTTATCCTTTCTGCTCCGAGTAATTGCTTTTTTTCTTTTCTTTTTTCTTTTTTTCTTTATCGTTCCGTCGACAGTTGTTACATAAATGATGGCTTTTTTGTATCTTTGTTTAGAGAGAATTTCTCATAGATGTCGCTTGCGGTGATCCAAGATTAGTTTCAATTGTTTTTCCTTCGAATGACAACGGTTGGCCAAATTTGGTTACGGTCTTGATATTTGCATGTATGCACAGCGAAAACCGTGTTGTTCGTTAAATCTATACGGAAGGTATGTCGGCAATGGTTCAGGTTCCAGCGTTGTCCAGGTTTTCCCTATGGGCCCTGTATCTCTCTGAAACAAGTTCCTGGCTCAATTCGAAAATGAAATGGTCATTGTTTCAAGTGGCATTGAGACTGAGCTGTGACATCCCATCATCTCATCGAGATACATTACTTCATGTCGCACATTTACTTGACGGCTGCTGTCAGAACTCAAGAAATTTGAATTTCGACCTTACGCCACAGAAGTGCATACCCCTGTGTGGCTTGAAAGAGGCAAATCTAAGACCCATACTGGTGAAAGTTTTCCCAATCCAATGTGCAGACGTACTTTGGAAACGTACCCTCCATCCAGATAGCCTTAAGGCTAATCTTTGCAAGTTGGTGGTCCCAAAATCAAGTCCAAAGTACATGTTCATCTCTTAAAGAGGAAAAAATGAATTCGAAATAATGACATAATATCCTGGCCGACTGGTTCCAATCTGCATAACACACGTTGAAGTTTTCAAAATACCAACAACTGACGAAGGGTACTCTGACTGTGCTAACGACATAAACACGGGGGGGGAGGTTGTAGCCTATAAATAGAACAGAACCGCACAGAGAATTAATTAATATTCATCTCTCTGTGCCACTTTCCTAACTCCAATCGAAGTCCAATAGATAGGTGTCAGAGCTGGTAAGGGTCCTTGAGAAAACAAAAAAAAAAAAAAAACCAGTGGACTCACTACTCAAGGATTGAAAAATGAAAGAAAAAAAAAAAGAAAGAAATTCCCAAAGTGATTACCAAAGGTAAAAAAAGAGGGTTGGAGATGGTTGGTACCTACCACCACCCCACACCAAAATTAGAGTCATACGTTTCCTAAGGACAGAGCATACATCAATTCCACACACAGTTGCGCTTTCTATCTCTCTCTCTTGTGTTCTTGTTGTTTAATCCCTTATTTGCAGCTCTATACGCGTAGGTATGTGGAAAAGCGCCGGCGCTTTCTCCTCCTGAACCAGCAGCAAGTTTGCATCTCTTTTTCGCCATTTCTGCACTTCGGTGCTCTGCTGGTATCCCCCTGATTTCCTCGATTGTTGTTGTTTGCCTCCGATTTTACTGTTGTCAGATTTCTGGTAGCCAGCAGCGGTGTGCTTACCAGCAGAAAGGACGACGTTTCACTTCGGAAAAGAAGGCTTACGTAAACACAGAAGTCAACCAAACCAAACCAATTTTTTTTTTCTTCTAATTTCAAATACAAACATATATACGTGCATCCGGATGTGAAAAGGTTTAAACAATTTAACTATCGGCCAACGTTTGGATCTAAGAAAATCGTTCGTTTCCATCTCTAACCTTTTTTGTCAGGATAGTAGCCTGTTCGCCGCGGTGTGTGTTAACAAAACTCGTTTCTGTGTTTGTTACATAATCAACAAAAAAAAAAAAAAAAAAAATACCTCATAGGTACATATATGTATGTGTAGACCAAGCGAGACTCTGCTTTAAACCAAAAAAAAATCGCCTTTCCCCATAAACTACATATATTCCCGGTCCTGACCGCAGACACTCAAATACTAAGTCAACTCTGGAATAAGTGCTGAAAGCTGAAACAAGGAACCCAAAAATAACATTCTATAGCTAAATATTGAGAAAAAAAAAATTTAAGTGAAAATATAAGTTAAAAGGACACTCGCTGAGAAGAAACAACACCATGTCACCCATTGTTCAAAGGATTCTCTTCCTACTGGGGATTGTCTTCTGTCTTCAATTGCAAGGTAAGTGAGCTCAAGCCATCAGACTGCTATTGTGTAATAGATTGCTAAATTCCTTCTTTTTTTTTTCCTATTTTTTTACGTAACTAACCCACAGAAGGGGTGCTTAAGATGGGACTTATTTCAATTAAGTTTATGATTAGTTAGGAATGTAGGTCATTTTGGGAGAGAGAATCACCGCACTTGAAGAGCCATTCAGTGGGGGTTGGGGGGGGGGGGGCTTTGTCTTCTTTACAATTTGCAATTTGGGTTCTTTGTTATTTTATTAGCAAATAAGGGAGAACGAAGAAAAAAGGGCACAAATTAGCACAAATCGATAAATTTTAATGGCAAAACTCATAGTGCCGCCGTGCGGAGTAACCATTGGTAACAACACAATGTTTTACATAATTCTTGTTACACACTTTTTTTTTTTCTTTACTTTTTGTTCTATGTGGGGGGGAAGGGTGAGTTTTCTTTTTCCCCTTTTTGTTTCATTGAAAGTCATCAGATTACTGGCAGAGCCTTTTTGTGTTGTCTAGGAGACAGAACCAAAGAGATAAGTTTCCACTAATGACTGCTTGCAATGTACTTGGGTTGCACAAAACTCCTTGAGCCCTATACGGAAGTCCAGTAAGGAGTCTTTTGACGGTTCGTCTATACTTACTGTTGAATCACAGAAAAGTTCAACATTTGCAAACTTTATTCGACTTTCATCTTTCCACCAACCGTGGTACGAATCAAGGGGTTCCAGGTTCAATCGAACACCTCTCGCAAACCTCTGACAAACATCCAAGAGTAAAACTACTAACATCGAATTAAAGAGCAGACCCAGGCGCTGTATATTCTCTCTCTCATCAGTACCTCCTCTTTTCTTCTTTCCCCTTTGCTCATGGCTCGTGCCCAGGCTCCTTGAAATCGAGTAAAAGACTATAACACGCAGAACACGGATAGTTGTGAGAAGCTAGGCCTTGAGTTCCATCGACCTGTTGCTTCAACCGAACTTAAAATTTACTATTTACCAAGTGACTGGAAAAGAAAAATAAATTCTTGACTTACTGTTGCCATTATCCACGACATGAACTCGGCGGCGTTCACAGTAAAAAGGAAATTTGCTCGCGAACCAGCCCCTACACGAGAAAAACACAGCGAGCACGAGCAAGTTCAGCGAGCATGTTCGTCGTTTAGGACTACTTTAAGACAGAGACCATAGACAACTTCAGTAATCACATGGACCTTTACAGACACACCGCCCGATTCATGCGAAAAAGTCATGGGAAATAGGAAAGTGGTTTCACCGAAAACTAGTGAAATAAAATCCCAAAAAATTTCCCATTTCCCAACTTTTTACACATTGTTTACATATTTTTTCATAGTTTATACAACAAACTGTTCAAACGGGCTTTTCGTTCTATAGAATCGAGAATGATACATTTTTTCGGATCATTCTGCATTCAGTTTCTACAGCTACTTCATCAACTTTGGTTCCCCTACTTCTGAAAACTCGCAGTTTTTTGTACCTTAACGTTGTTGCGAGACGTCTGAGTAGTTGTGAGACGAATGAAATAATTACAATTATTGGTCCGCACGTTTTATTTGTTGCAAGATGTTGGATGAACAGTCATTTGTGAGGAGACCTATGCATTCATAAGAGTCGTGGGAAGATCGAGATAACAAAAATCATCGTCATCCCACTCATGAACGTTTGTTTATGAAACGCTCGAGATCTAATACTTTGAATACTTGACTACTTTGTTGCAATAAAGATAAAGAAAACGAATGAGGCGACAAAGTAAGTAAAAAGTACGACATCCAAAGTTTATACTGACCCTACTGTGAATTGTAACATGAACCCATATGAATGCACAACACACAGATGCAGTTGCTTACAAAAATTGGCTCGAAAACTATGTAGTTCACTTCTTCTGACCACAGTGCTTCGGTTGGAGCTTGGAGAAAATTGTTAACTACAACTGTCTACCTCCCAGTTGTACTATATTCTCCAAATTTGTATATTCCATGTCCCTGATGCAACGTAAACCCTAATTTGCAACTCAGTCCAACGAAAACTTTCCTTTTTTTAGAATAGAACTACAAAAAGAGTTTGGGGGAAGGACGTCAATCACAAATCCTTGTACTTGTAGTCCACAACTACAAATGTGTAATGTGTCAACCACTTGTATTTTTTTTTTTTTCTTAGGCAAACTACTCGTATTTCATCACAAAAAGTTATCCGCATTCGTATTATGCAAAAGCAATAATCCTTTGATTGGAAGAATCAATTCGTAAACTTGTACTTGTAGTCCATAACTACAAATGTGTCAAACACTTGTATGTTTGTTTTTCTCAAGCAAACTACTCGTATTTCATCACAAAAAGTTATCCGCATTCGTATTATGCAAAAGCAATAATCCTTTGATTGGAAGAATCAATTCGTAAACTTGTACTTGTAGTCCATAACTACAAATGTGTCAAACACTTGTATGTTTGTTTTTCTCAGGAAAACTACTCGTATTTCATCACAAAAAGTTATCCGCATTCGTATTATGCAAAAGCAATAACGCTTTGATTGGAAAAGTCAATTCGTAAACTCTGGGATAAGTTACGACTCGTTTTGATTAAATCCAGGAATATATGCTCGTTTCATGCCCGAAGTTTAGTTTTATTGCCTGTTCCATCGCGAATTGGAAAAGTTCTCCAAACAATAACTCACCTGGTGACAAATGAAATAAAACACTCGCCCCCTCCCCCTTTGACGGAGTTTATTGAATTTCAAAACTTTCGAATATTAAATTGTGTCACTCTCGTGTGCCTTTTGACAAAGCGATACGTTAACAGCATTACTTGATCGAGTTAATGAATAGAACGTTGCACGTTGATTGAATTTCACTGCAAAATTCAATGTAATGTACTCCCAGGCCCACCCCCACCCGGACGCCTAAAGCGAGGGCGTTTCGCTTTATGTGCGCTGAGATGATGGCATAATTTGATTCTCAGGTTAGAATAGCGATTTTGATGGTTCCTTCAATTAAATTTAGTTCGAGTTTTAATGGATGCGCTGTATGTGTTGTATACTTGCTAATGAGCAGCAAAAGTTGGACGTTGGAAGTTGCTAAGAAAGTTTTTTCCTTTTGACTACATTTTTCTCTTCCCAACTGCTGGCTGGTTTGGCATTTAAAGTGATAACATTTCGCAGAAGTCCGCCATAAGTTGTGTTATGCTCCCCTGGATGTCATGACATTTAATCGTAACTTTTGCCAAACTGACCAGGCTACAGACATTCCCTCGTAATTAGACTGTATGCGAGTGATGTTGTTATTTTCAGACTTTCTACTGCTACTCACACCAAATACCAAAAATCGATATCCAAAAGGCAAAGGTAACATCCATTCTTTGTGATTAGTAAAAAAAAAACAACCGCCCTATCTACCTGTCAACAACAGAGTTTTGACACAGCCTTAAACTGTGATGGGTAGCATACCTTAGGCTTAGGATGGTATTTTGTTCAACTAAAGAGGATTGAAGATGGTTCTCTAAGGCTTCACTAAGCCCTACCTGATGACTAACTGATAGAGTAGAGCAAAACAAAGTTCGAGCCATCTAAGCCGAGGTTTATTGATTTGATTTGAGGCTCGGCTCAACCCCATTTATTAAAGCTTGATACAGGGCAAAGCATGAGTGCTAGGAACAATGTTCCTTAAACAGATAGATACAGATAGAGACAGGCCTAAGGACGGGAAGTGTAGACGGAATAAGTGGCTTTCTTAAGGAACAGTTTGCAAAGGTGACAATCAAAGAGAGGGTGAATATCGTTGACCTCACATAGCTCCTGGTTTGGTGTAGTTCTGAGATTACGTGGATTAGTATTGAGCGTGATACACTGGAGCAGAGAGGGGCTTTTAATGTTGCCAATGAACGACGAGTATGTCGGGACCTTCAGGACGAAGAGAAAGAGGTCCAAGTACGGGGATAAGTTTCGGATGTCAGTCCAGGGAAGTTCCCTTAAAGCAAATCGGGTAAATCTGCACGGAGAACATGGGTGCTATACTAAGGCGACCGAACTTGACCAGCATGTTCAAGGAGATGTCTAACAAAAGTTATGTAAAGGGATTTAGTGACATAAGGATTAGAAGTCAATAGTGGAGTTGGCTTGATATGTGAGCGGAAATTCAGTTCTCTGTCACAGATTTCCTTTGCCATAACTTGTGTAGAGTGTCCTGACCGTATCAGTGGGCAAACACTCAATGTTTAGGCATTCAAATTATCTACAATTTATCCATAAATTATGCATGGTTCCGCCCACTATTTGGGGGGTTTTCATTTAAAAAAAAAACTAAGGAAGAATGAAAGGATATGAGGAGGCAATCCAAATCCGTTTCCATTCCAAATCATTTTGCGCTGTTTTTCGTTCTCTCAAAGGTCAGCTTACAGGGCAGCCAGCTTTATAATGAGACCATACAGGGATATGTCTCTGAAGGTGCTTTTCAAAAAATTCCACACACCTAAGACGCGTATCTTCAATTGAAAAATCTTTGCCGCTGAAAGCTTGCTTTTCTCTTACTTATGACATTGTATCTATTTTGGTACATCGGATGCTCGCTAATAGATTGCATCTTGCGAAATGAACAATTTATATTTCCAATAGATATTTGGTTTTCTTATTTCGAACATTCGCAGTCGTCCCGACCAATTTTAGAACGTCTCTCTCGCGTAGCCATCCGAAGAGAAACAACAAAAATGATTGCCTATAACGTGTCTGTGGCTGCGGCCCTGGCATTTTTCGTTTTCAATTTTAGAAAAGGTTATCTAAGCTTGTAATTATTATTTTATTTTATTTTTTTCTAAATATAGCGAATATAGGCAGGCTCTTCGAATCAATCAGAGACCTCATGCTTCATGCTCCAGCTGTTGGAGTACATCATTAAGATTTGAATGGATTTCGTTTTATTTATTATTCCACTCGATGGCTATTATTCTATTTATTCCTTAAGGATGCAATTTCGTCCTTCTCGCTATCCCCCCACACACACAGACGCACGCAGAAGTGACTTTTGACCTTTTGCTTCGCATGTTAACAGGAGGGATTGCGTGTCTCTTTTCCACAAGTTACTGGGTAAAGGATAATAAAACAGTCAACCGGAGAACTTTGTGGGGAGTGAACGAACTTGGCAGGCTAAGTGGTCCCCGATGGAAAAACGTTCAATCTGCAAGGTTGAGCCTATGCCTGGAGAGTGGACATCGTGGTCTGATGTGCAAGTAATGTGACTAATCATGATGTACAGTTGTGTATTAAATGTGTTAATCGATTGCCATTTGTTGAACCGGAGTGTTTCCACGTGACTGAGTTGAAAGGGTTATTCTGAAAAACCCGTGCGCCCTTAATTTCTGAGAATTCAAGTGACTCAGGACTCTGTTTCAGTTGCAGGCTCTCTCGTTTAGATAGAAAACCTATCCGTTCATCAGGAAATTGCCTTTTAATTGAAATCTATTTTACTTTTTTCAGAATCGACTGCTCTTATTTGCTATGATTGTAATAGTGAATATGATCCACGATGTGGTGATCCTTTTGAGCCATATTCCATAGGTGAGGTGAACTGCAGTAAACAAGAACCACTTGAACATCTTAAGGACAAATACAAGCCATCATTGTGCCGTAAGACAACGCAAAAAAGTAAGTTTTTCATTCACCTTAACCTTATAACACAACCAAGTATATAGAGACCTATGTGGGCATATCTGCATTTAAAGCATCTGATCATGATACAAATTTTTAAGAGTCATCGTAACCCCGGAGCTAGAGCTAGAGCTATAGTTTAGGAAAAACTTAACCAGTCCTCTCCAATCCGTGGCCTACTTTTTTGGTAAAACTCTTGAATTGGTGGCTGTCCCCACTCAGCGGGGACACACTTACACGGAAAAATACCACTATTGGCTGAACAGTGATGCCAAGCATCAATTTTCCATTTGTTATCGATAATTTGTATGGAAACGTCAAAACTGACGTTCATTGAAGCCAGTCCATCGTTTTTTGTTAGCAAAAAACTCCTACATATCCAATTTTTGTTCTTTGTTGACCTAGGAGGGGATGTGTCAGTCTCGGTGTCGTTTCCAGGAAAACGTGCCTGTAGTGTCATGTAATTTATCAGAAAATTTATAAACTATTCTTTGTAGAGAGAAGAAAACTGCAATTTTGACAGTTCCGCCATTTTCCTTAGCGACTTGTCTTAAGTACTTCGTAGTATTCAGGCTCCAATCTTTGGAAAAAGTTCCCTTTGTTCGTCGTCTAAAGACAATTCAATCACTGAATTTCACTTTTTGGACTCATTTTGATCGATGAAGTCAGCTAAACGGCGGATACTTGTCACTTGTCGATGTATGAACAAACGGTAGTACCTTTCTAACTGGCAGTATGGATGACAAAGCAAAGCTTCCATGGATCTAGAGAGAATGGAAATGGCTCACGAGAAAATGGAGCACCACTCTCTGTATTATTTTGATGAATTCATTCAATGCAAACCATTCTTCATTCTTCAGTTCAAATGACAAGATTCTATTGTCCACAAGATTCTATACTGTCTTCAGCTGAAAGCTGAAGCTTTACAAACCCAAAACCGCCTTCTGTCGCTTGAGCTAGCCCTGAACCCATGATCTGTAAACTGGAATACCACTCGCATAGTCATAGTACCTGTGTGAAGCCTCCTTTGATCTGTCTGCAATACATTATGTCATCTGGTAACAGACTAGTCAATTGAATCGGACCCCTTTTCAGAGAGAACGTCTTCAGATAGTTATTTGAAAACTGGGGGGGTTCCGCCACTCGACTCATTCCAAGCAAGGAGCATACATAGTTGAAGGAGATTTGACTTCACAATTCACAATTCCATGTGCGCTAGGTTCTACTTTAGTAAGGACATCAAGGGCTCTAGGATCTATATCTTTTCAGATAGTCAGGCAGCTTGTCCATATCAATTGAATGCTGTTACGATGCACTACAATCTCTTGCTAGACACAACAGTATGGTACTGCAGATGAACTACATAGGTTGCTGCAAAAAAGTCCCGGGGTTACGACAGTCCAAAAGGTTACTCAAACTTCATTCCTTCAAGGAAATTCTTAGCTTAGACAAGGAAAGTATTAGGAAGTTAGTCTCAATCTGTGCCCAGGCATAGAATGTAGGTTCTGCTCGAAGGATGACGAGAATCATTTGCGCACAGTCTCTGTGAAGGCTCTGCATGTAACATGCTCCCCAGCAGATGTTAGAAACTCTGCTACTAAGGACGTGCTTTCCTTCATTAGAGGGGTGGTACCGACTTTATGTTGTTTGGTCCCCTTTTACTTGCGTAGGTCACCTCAAAGAAAATTCCTCTATTAAGTAGAGTGCACAAGACCCATCTTCAAAAAAACTATAAAATTTTGTGTGCATTTGTGTATCGAAACATGGTTCATCCCAGAGCGCTAGTTTTGCCCACCAAAAGTGGCCCACTGGGCACAGTATAGTATCACAAACTAAACCTTCATATCAAGGAAGGCTAGGTACTTACCCGTTTGAAGTTTAAGAATAGAAAAGCTCTACTTTAAGCTCTGATTACCATTCGTGTCCTACGTACGTAAGCAAAAGACCAACGTCAGTGTCCATTAAATACCACCTTTAGCATTCGCCCTAAGACAGGACAGGCCAACAGCAACAGCTCCCATTAGCATACATACATTCCCACATTATAAAGGTCACATTCATTGATTATAGCAACCCTCTTACGTATGCCCGTATACCATCTCTCTTTCCATTTTCCTTTTCAGTTTATGGCAAAGTTCGTGTTGTCCGTGGTTGCGGTTACATCCCAGACGAACGTGACGACCACGAATGCATGAAACGACTAGGCACCCACGACGTACAAGCCGTCTACTGTGCCTGTACAACCGACTTGTGCAACAACGCCGAATCCATTTCCAAATTGTACAGATACTCCCTCTTACGTCCACTGCCCCTAATATTCGTTACAGCCTTCTTAGCTGCTCTCACGAGTCACTTTGGTTTTTTTCAAAATTCATAAATTCACCTTCGTAGGCAAACAAAATTTTCAAATCAATACAAAACAAACGAAACAAAAACTACTCAATAAATACATACATACTGTACACGTATGTATGTATATATAAACAAAAAAAACAACGTTTAACCATCAGCACTTGATTTGTTAGGTTTTATATGTGAAATATTTGATTTCCAATCGTAGCTAACGGTTTTTCGGTGGTTATCATTTCCTGTTGCATGTTTCTGTTAATTTTTTTTTGATAATTTTAAGTTGTAACTGACAATAAAACAAAAAGAATATGTATGTACGAGTGTATAACTTGAAATTCAACAGAAACGTGTTGGTGAGTCCGACGAATCCGCATAGTAGACAAATTCCAATTCGAAAACAAAGCAATTTATTATTTTTATCCTTCGTTCTCTCTGAATTAAACAAAAACCAAAAAAAAAAACCATCATCCAAGCATATATTCTACAAAAACAAAATAAGTATCTATAAATAAATGTTCAACAAAGCAAAGAGAAAACAAACAAAAAAAAAACAAATCCAGCTCACCATTTATCACTTTGTCCACTTTTTATTAATCAAAAATGATTCAAAGAAAAAAAACAAAAAAAAACAACAACCAATATCGTAATATAAAATACTTATATTCAAAACACAGAATTAGTTCTCCTATAAACAAAAAAACAACATAATTTCTTAGAAATAAACAAAACTAAGATTATATCGATGACAGAAGTAGGATTTTAGGATAAACAAAAACCTAGATAAGTAAATATATTGCTAAACAGTCTTAAAGCAAATAGAACAAACAAAAAATTAATTAGAACGCGCTCTCATAAATCATGTTTCGCCTAGAAAAAAACAAAAAACAAAAAACTAAAATAAAAATACGAATAAAAGTACTATTTAAGGAAGATCAGCTGTTGAGAGCCGAACTCGAAGATACCTAGAATCGATATCACTAGAGCAATGCCTGCTGCCGAATTAAAAACAAAAAAAAAATTATGAATTCAAGCCAGAACAACAGAATATAATAGAACAAAACATATATATCTTATGAAAATAATTAAAAAAAAAACAAAACTATCATTTAAGGCAATATTAGCAACACACGAGACGATTTTGATCAGTTTTCGAGTGTCGAGTGTGTTATTGTTATTTGAGCGAAAACTCCGCAAAGTGTTTTTGTTTTTCTTATGAATTAGTATAATTTTACGGATTGTTACTGGACGGAGTAAGGACAACTGGCACCAACGCGAACGCAATGCGAAGTCGGTGGGTTTTGTTTGACGCGGCTAACGCGTGCCATTTAAACAGCCTTCAGGGAGTTTTGGCTCCAGTCTTTAGCATCACATGTGGCCCCTCCACTCGGGCACTTAAACAAGGCTGACATCAGCCGTGGCACTACATGATATCGCTTTCCTAAAAATCTACTTCTTACTTACTTAACGGGCCCCGGACCCGTTGAGACACGGCAGCCTTCCATTCCCTACAAATGTGTATAGCCACAGCCCTCAGGGAGTTTTGGCTCCAGTCTTTAGCATCACATGTGGCCCCTCCACCCGGGCACTTAAACAAGGCTGACATCAGCCGTGGCACTACATGATATCGTTTTCTTAAAAAGTTACTTCCTACTTACTTAGCGGGCCCCAGACCCGTTGAGACTCGGCAGCCTTCCATTCCCTTCAAATGTGTATAGCCAACAGCCTTCAGGGCCCCTCCACTTGGGCACTTAAACAAGGCTGACATCAGCCGTGGCGCTACATGATACCGTTTTCTTAAAAAGTTACTTCTTACTTACTTAGCGGGCTCCGGACCCGTTGAGACACGGCAGCCTTCCATTCCCTTCAAATGTGTATAGCCACAGCCCTCAGGGAGTTTCGGCTCCAGTCTTTAGCCTCACCTATGGCCTCTCCACTTGGGCACTTAAACAAGGCTGACATCAGCCGTGGCGCTACATGATATCGTTTTCTTAAAAAGTTACTTCCTACTTACTTAGCGGGCCCCAGACCCGTTGAGACTCGGCAGCCTTCCATTCCCTTCAAATGTGTATAGCCAACAGCCTTCAGGGCCCCTCCACTTGGGCACTTAAACTAGGCTGACATTTGCCGCGGCACTACATGATATCGTTTTCTTAAAAAGTTACTTCCTACTTACTGAACGGGCTCCGGACCCGCTGAGACACGGCAGCCTTCCATTCCCTTCAAATGTGTATAGCCAGAGCCCTCAGGGAGTTTTGGCTCCAGTCTTTAGCATCACATGTGGCCCCTCCACTCGGGCACTTAAACAAGGCTGACATCAGCCGTGGCGCTACATGATATCGTTTTCCTAAAAATCTACTTCTTACTTACTTAACGGGCCCCGGACCCGTTGAGACACGGCAGCCTTCCATTCCCTACAAATGTGTATAGCCACAGCCCTCAGGGAGTTTTGGCTCCAGTCTTTAGCATCACATGTGGCCCCTCCACTTGGGCACTTAAACAAGGCTGACATCAGCCGTGGCACTACATGATATCGTTTTCTTAAAAAGTTACTTCCTACTTACTTAGCGGGCCCCAGACCCGTTGAGACTCGGCAGCCTTCCATTCCCTTCAAATGTGTATAGCCACAGCCCTCAGGGAGTTTTGGCTCCAGTCTTTAGCATCACATGTGGCCCCTCCACTCGGGCACTTAAACTAAGGCTGACATTTGCCGCGGTACTACATGATATCGTTTTCCTAAAAATCTACTTCTTACTTATTTAACGGGCCCCGTACCCGTTGAGACACGGCAGCCTTCCATTCCCTTCGATCCCGGGCACACTGCTTCCAGTTGTCCAGACCAAGTGCTCTGGGATCCGTGATAGCTTGTCATCTCAAACCTAAGGCTTGTGATTCGAAGATCCTCTTTACTGGAGCATTATTGTCCATTCGCTCGATGTGGCTTTTGGACTGCATCCACATCTTGGTACAGCTCATAGAGTTCGCGGTCATAGCTTCTCCTCCGTTCGCCCTCCTCGCATACGGGACAGTAAATTCGACGAAGAACTTCTCTCTCGAAAGTGCTCAAAATATACTGTGCTTTCCTGCTTATCGTTTCCAGCAGAACTGGCAGGTTTAATACTTTATAAAGCACGCATCTCGTCCTACGAGTTAGGAGTTTAAAACTCATTCTAGGGTAAGTCTTCGCCGAATCACTACAAGAGTGTCCTTCGTGGAGTTCATATTTACTCCGAAGTAGGTAAACTCCAGAGTTACTGTGACTTTTTGTCATAGACGGTGGAGAATTTTTGTAACCATTCCAGCACACCATTGGTCACAAGTGACGTATGCCTGGGGACATTGTCTTGCTGAAAGACAAATGAGTCCCCTAAGGCCAATATTCTCTGAGTGATTCTCTAAAGACTAACCAGATGCCTCCATGTTTCGCCGTTCGGTATTTTGTTTCCTCCACACTTTTCCACGTCCAGCAGATCCAAAGATGTTGAACTCACCTTGTTCCAGAAAGTTTGTTCGTGCTGCAAACTGCAGTCATTTTAATCGGTTGACTTTGCTGATAAATGGGTTTTTCCTGATGTTTCTTCCATGATATCCAGCATCGTAGAGTACTCGGCGGACGGTATTAGTGCGACACGACTTGCTGGAGCACTTGACTTAGGATTTATTCCAAGTTTACGGACGATCAGATGATTTTCTTGCTCCGTGAACTACTACGAGCACTATCCTTATTTTTCTATTATGTCTTGCACTGTTGCTAATTGATTTATTGTCCCGAAAATGTTTTGATATCGAATTCTTAAGATCCGTAGAAAGTTCGTTTCGCCGCCAACTCTTCCTTTAAAAAAATATCCACTAACTTAGAAAACAGAAAAACAACACGCGACCAATTGTGTGGACAAGGAACTTGGAAATGTGGCCGCTGCTGTATACCTACTTTTGGGACGAATTTCTAAGTGTTCTCTTGAGTTTTCATGTTTCCTACAACTTCATGGAAGCAATTCTGTACAGTTGTGGTGAAGTTTATGTGCTTTTTGTCTAAGCCACTGCTTGTAGAGCAGACGAGCTGTGTACTTACTTATGTCCTGTATCCACTTGTGGGTCCCAGACCCTCTACAATGCATATGCGCCATCGTGTGCGATTTCTGGAAATGTGCCTCAGCTCTCGCCAACTTTTCCCAGTTGTCGTGCTTCCTTCTCAACTGCTCTGTGCCACGTACTCCTAGGACCGCCTACCCTTTCGGATAGTATGTCCAATTCACTGCCATTTTCGTCGTCCTATAGTTGTGTGCCTGTAGCCCGTTCTCTGATAAGGCTGTTCGTTAGAGATCCGGTTTGTCCGGGCACCTATTGACGAACGTTCGCAGCTTCCTCGTGATAGTGGCGGTCACCCTCTAGGCACCACATCCATCTAGCATTACTACGCCAAACTATGGATTGCAGATTTTACTTCGCCAATTCGGCTGACTATATCCAGTTTGGTTCCGCCATGCCTGTGCGTATGCATATGGCTTAGTCTTCAGTGAAATGTTGAAACGTACGTTGTTGCTGTCGGAAATGTTTTCGAATCATATGCCGCATTTTCGGACCAAAAAAGAACGTAGATACACCTCAGCACTCCTAAGCGTTTGTCCAGTCTGTTCTAACCGACTCTCTCGTCTGCAAGTCTGTCCCATATGGCCATGGAACTGCCACGCTTATAGACATCGAACCAAAAAAGAACGTAGATACACCTCAGCACTCCTAAGCGTTTGTCCAGTCAGTTCTAACCGACTCTCTCGTCTGCAAGCCTGTCCCATATTGCCGTGGAACTGCCACGCTTACAGACATCGAACCAAAAAATAACGTAGATACACCTCAGCACTCCTAAGCGTTTGTCCAGTCAGTTCTAACCGACTCTCTCGTCTGCAAGCCTGTCCCATATTGCCGTGGAACTGCCACGCTTATAGACTTGGACCAAAAAAGAACGTAGATACACCTCAGCACTCCTAAGCGTTTGTCCAGTCAGTTCTAACCGACTCTCTCGTCTGCAAGCCTGTCCCATATTGCCGTGGAACTGCCACGCTTATAGACATCGAACCAAAAAAGAACGTAGATACACCTCAGCACTCCTAAGCGTTTGTCCAGTCAGTTCTAACCGACTCTCTCGTCTGCAAGCCTGTCCCATATTGCCGTGGAACTGCCACGCTTATAGACATCGAACCAAAAAAGAACGTAGATACACCTCAGCACTCCTAAGCGTTTGTCCAGTCAGTTCTAACCGACTCTCTCGTCTGCAAGCCTGTCCCATATTGCCGTGGAACTGCCACGCTTACAGACATCGAACCAAAAAAGAACGTAGATACACCTCAGCACTCCTAAGCGTTTGTCCAGTCAGTTCTAACCGACTCTCTCGTCTGCAAGCCTGTCCCATATTGCCGTGGAACTGCCACGCTTACAGACATCGAATCATGGAGACCCGTACTCGACACAGCAACCCGTCAAAACCCCAGCCAACGATTTCGCATGGATTTTGTCTGTTTTCCTGCTCGTCTGTCACGTGCCATTCAACAGTGTTTTCCACAACATTTCGTTTGAAGCAAATGCATATATATTTGATAAATTGGTTAAATTATGATTAAAGTATATATATAAATACTGTTGTGAAAATGAATGGATTTGTTATGCATATAGTAGTTATATATATATATAAATAAATAAATAAATAAATAAAAAAATTGCTAGTTCAAATTATATTACAAAAAACAATTGTTAATGTTATATTTTAGTCTGTTTTTATTACATTAGTTTAGGAATTGTTATTAAGCAAAAACAAAAAAAAATAATAATAATAAATAAACACATAATTAAATAAAAATCTTTGCCATATCATATCAGGAAGCAACCATTTGAATTAATTTTTAGCAGCTGTTAAACAAATGTATTCATGTTTTTTTTAAATTTTGTAGTTTCCCCCAGAAAGAAACCTTGTTGTTTGCTAGCTCATGTCAGTCTGACACAAGTGAGTGGTTATGTCTATTCAAAGGTAGTTTAATAAAAAAAAAAAAAAACAAGAAAACAAAATAAATAATCACGACTACTGCCAACAGAATGAAAGATGATCCTACTTTGAACGAGATTTTGGATTTTTTTTACAAATTTCTTATAATTTTCTTTGGTAAAAAAAGATTCCGCATGTATTTTCAAACTTGTAAGGACAATATGTACTTTTTAAAAAAAATCATCTAAATGAAGGAAATTATTCTAAAAAAATGGTTCATGTTAAGAGTGCTATACTTTTTTTTGGTGCACCCTTTATCCATTCGAAGTGAATGTATAGTACATAGTCCGACTGTCAAAAGTGGGTCCTTTGCATGTTTTGACTCCAATCGTGCAGTGGTTTTGCTCGAATGTTAGGTTCTCCGTCTGGTGTGTGGGTTTGCAAGTTGTTTTGCTTGTTTTTTTTAGTATGACGTTTGAAAGCACCATAAACTTACTAGATGGCGCTGGTATACTCAAGAATAAGTTTCCAAACCGTGTACAAACTCTTCAGAGGCAAGTACTAGAAAACGAAATAGTTCTGGTAATAGCAACTCTGCATGGCTGGAATGACATGCCCTTGACAGGCTTTAATTGTACCTTGTGTCTCCGTTAGCTATGGAGACTATGGTGGCTTGCTAAAAATCGAACCCAGTCTACTGATGGAACCGTCAAATAGGTTCCAACGTCCTAACGAGCAGATCATAATTTTACACAGTTTTAAGTGTATGAAAGCAAACACTTATCCCAAAGGCATGCAGCAGGGCTAAATAAATTCAAACAACTTCTTCCTCTTCTTCTATGGAATTCGATAAGCATACTTCTAGTCTGGTATGGATCGTCTAACTGAAAGTTATAATAAAAAATACATAAACAACAGCCTTGCATAGTTCCATAAAAAAACAAAAACAAAAAAAACAAATGATCATTCAAAACAGTTATCTAGGTAGATAAATTTCGAAGTTGTGCTATATACATAGATATATATATATATATATATATGTAGGTATATGTATAAAAAGAATCAAATCAATGGTCTGGTTATACGCGCTAATAATATTCATTGAATGATTTTTATTAAAAATTAAAATAAAAAAAAAACCAACTTAGATTAGGATTAACCATTTTAAATTCTATATAAACAGATGTGTGTATATATATACAAAAATTAAACAAAAAAAACCGTAGATGACAAGAAAAAATTGCAAATATATTCATATTTAAATTTATGTATATAAAACTAAACAAATTGAGCTTCTTTAAATGTTAACGAAATAGTTAAAAAGAAAATCTAATTAAAACCCAAAAGATATATCGAAAATTAGTTATATATTAGTTATTGTTGCAGTAAAATTAAATTAATTCCCCACTCTATACGAATAACTCCAATAAATAAAATTAACTTATTTTTCGAAATCACCTTTAAAAAACCAAAAAAACATGTTCTAAAATTATTATAATAAAACCAAACAAGTTGCTATAAAATTGAATACATATTTACAAAAAAAAAAAAACAAATTAATTATACAAGAAAAACAAAAGATTTCCCACATTACATCCCAGAACAAATTAAGAAATTTCGAAACGTCTCTGTGCGGAATGCTACATGTTTGTGCTTTTCATACCTTAGCCAGGCTTTTCTGCATTCAACTAAACAAACAGAAAAGAGATAAACTAGCACATAGAGAAGAAAAAAAAAAATAACAACACACGAATGTCCACACTTTTGTGCCACTGCCTTTATAAAAAAAGAGAAATAATTTAAAATAAAAATAAATGAATTAATGAATAGAAAGCGACAATTTTTTTCTTGCACATTCCGTCACACGTGATACAGTCATATGACGCTTCAAAGTCTCTAGTGCTTGGATAAATTTGAAAGAAAAAAACCAAAAAAAAAACAACAAAAAACATGACCCAAAAAAATTCTACTAAAATGTTAAGACTAAACATCTTTTAAATTAAAAGAAAAATAAAAACGTTCTAAAATACTTTGATTGTTAAATAAAATCTAACAATAAGGTAGTATTTTTCTAAAAAAAAAAAGAAATATAAGCAAATTTAACGAAAAACCAAAAAAAAAAAAAAAAACACTTGTTCTATGCAATCCCTAATAAGAAAAACAACAATTCTAATAAATAATACATACATAGTTAAACTTATTTACATTTCTACTTGTATTTTGCTATTTTGCACCACCGCCCCCCGCCCCCCGAAATTAATTTGTTGGTACATACATAGTAAACATATGAAAAAAAAAAAAATTCGGTGAGAGTTCTTCAAAACCTTCGTTGTTTTTTTGGAATTTTCATTTTCAAAAATATAGAAACTTCTAAAAAATGATATCTAGTGCCTATTCAAATTTAAATTTAAATTATAACGAAAGAGATTTAATGTATGACAAACAAATTATTAACACACACATATGCGAAACGGCTTTGATTCTAAAATAAATAAACACTAACTACATACACATCCACACTTAGTCTTAAAAGTTTCCGTGCGACGACATGAAGATGGCAGCACTCGTTTGTTGCAAAACATTGCAAAACATCGAGTATCAGCAAATATTTGGGAACTCTTGGACGACCACAAGCTGCAGCGACAGAAGAAGAAGAAAAACACACACAAAAACAAAAAACACACACTTCAACTTGTATTCTTTTAGGTTTAGTACAATTAAAAATCTAATATCATAAACAAGAAATCAAATTTAACAAAAACCAAATGTGTTTAATGAAAATATATTTAAATATAAAAAAATTTAGAAAAAACCAAAACAAAACAAAGCATGTACTCTAATAATATTAAATAAAATAATTCATAGGGATTGTGTAAAATGCATTCACCAAAACATAAGAAAGAACACCAAAATAAAGAAAAACAAAAATCATCAGTATAAAGTATTTTAAATAAATAAATAAATAAGAAAAAAACAAAAAACAAAAAAATATATAAATGATTTATTTGGAATTAAATTTTTTGCGAATTTTGTGTTAAGAAGTAAAGACCTACAGAATAGATAAAAATTTAAAAACAAAAAATAAATATAATAGCATTTTTGTCATAGTTTAACATAAAACAAAAGAGAACAATTCTAATAAAATGAGACGGAAAATTACTAAAACCAAAGGCGAGTTTGTTTTTTTTTTTGTTGGACCGATGGAATCCCAAGTGAGTATGACAACTTTACAGCTGGTTACGCTAAGACATCGTAAATAGTAGAACACCCATGCTATTCAAGTTGGTACTCTTTTTAAAGGTCGTGATCTCGCTGATCGAATGTATAGTAAGTAAATAGGAAATTTTACCCCAAAAAAGAAATCGGACTCATGGCAATACTATGTACACCTTCGTCCAATTTTTAACGTTAAAACAGCAAAGTTTTTAATTTGAAATATTCCGCCACAGGTCGATGGGACCTGTACACACAACCATTCGTGTTATATTCTCCACACAAATGAAAGGCGCCTACTGTTTAATGCCGTATCCGAAGGGCAATTTGTTATTTGAGAAACTTTCTCAGGACAGTTGTACTCTCGGATGTTTGTCAGACGCTCGCCATGGAAAACTTTTAGGTGTTCCCCAACGCATTAACCACTGAGCCATGGCGGCGCCCACCGAAACAGATTAGATATTTTCAAAAGAAAGTCAAGATGGATAGACAGCGTGGAAGGAAAATCTGTGGCCGATATTGCAGAAATAGTAAAAATAAGTTCCTCTACAATAACAGCATTGAAAATTGACCTTAATCTGAAGAATCAAATACATTTACTGTAGCGGATGAATGCTGGATTGCGAAACAAATTAGGTGCACCAAAGTTGACTGTAGATATTTGCAGAAAGAAGTACATCCGGAAACTGCTAGAGTCGCCCAAAAGAAGCCATACATTAGCAAGCCGAATCGAATAAAAAGACAGGAATTTGCTATAAATACATAGAAGTTTTAGAAGAAAATTTAAGCCAAAGCGCGGCCCCAAGCACAAGGCTCATAACACTCGGTTGTGGCTTCTGTATAACTGTCGAAATGTGCTCAAAACTCCTTCACAATCACCAGATTTAAATGTAGAACAGATAGGACGAGTATGGACCTATTTGGAGAATCAGCCTAAAAGCTACTCCATTTCAAGCAAAAAGGATCGAATCGGACAATACCCCAAATTCTTACTGCGATAAATTGGTCCAATCAATGCCAAGTAGGTTGTACGTGGTCGAAAAGAGTAAAGGCCTGAAAAAAAAGACATACAACTGAAAACTCCCCTACTGTTCCCTGTTATCAATCCCATCGAACATCTTTGGGCTCAGCTTGAGGAAAATATTAGAAGTCGGCCTATCACAAGCATGACTTCTCTTAAGGAAGCTCTCAAGCAGGAATGGAAGCTTGTAAGCCCAGATTTCACTAATAAAAACGCTACCTGACGATCCCTATTGCGATCACTGATCGGGTATTTTCTTTTTCTACAAACCTGTTTCGTTTTCAAGGCTCTTTTTCATTTAGAATAATTCCAATCGGAGCAGGACAGGATACAGGAATGATATATTTACATACTTAACGGGCTCCCGACCCATGAGGAGTCTCTTCGATCCCAGGCACGCTGCTTCCAGTATTCCAGACCGCAATTGCTTGATCCTTAAAACGGAGGTTCAGTCTTCCTTGTCGTCTCGAACCTCGGAACTATTATTCGAGGATCCTCTTTGCTGGAGCCTTATTGTCCATTCGCTCGATTTGTGGCCGAGTCAGTGTTGGTCTTTTTCAGGATTTGCCTTAGTGTGAAAATTTGGTCGATCGTCGGAACCCACACTGGTACGTCCCGATTAGAGTGTTGCAAAAACTTCAGACACTCACATAATACGTTGGATAGGATTAAGCAGCGATATGCCTGTGACGAATCCGCATCCTAACATGTGAAATCTGTAATAAATGTCGCAATTTCCTTGCTCAGTTGCGTCAAGTATTTGTAAAAAAAAATACTCTCTGACTTAGCTGTCTTCCCATGGAACACTCATCGAACAAATGCCAATCTTCGTTTCGAAGTCGCGTCTGCAAATAGTGCCACCATTCACTCGTTCACTTAGAAGATTTAAGTACTAACTTATCTTTCTCTTCAAAGTCTGCTCTCGGTTTGTATGTAGATTCGTACAGCCAAACCTGTGATAACAAATCGTTCGCTCGAACCTTCCTTCCAATAATTGTTTCTACGGTTCGCGATGCCACTTGATTTAGGGTCACAGTCGTCATTTTTAACGGAATCAATAATCCAGCGTCTAAGACTTTGTCGCAAACATACTCGAATACCTCTCATAGGTTTATCAGCAAGTCGCAGTGCATACCAAGAGACGTATTTTAATAAACTTAGTTTCCCGAGTCAACTTTTGGGAATATAACATCAGACTTACCTAGCCAATTTGTCGACACATCCCCATGGGAGTATATTCATGGTTCTCACCCTGGCTGATACGTATTGGACAATCAATCATAGACGAAGGGTAAGTTCACGGATCAGAAGGAAGGAAGGTCAAATGGAACTCATCACATTCTCAGAGACAGTAACGACAGTTTTTAAAGGTTACCTGACTGTATCTTAGCTACGAGTTGTGTTTGACGGTTCAGTAGCCGATTCGCTTAGTAAATCTTTGAACAGTCAGCTACTCATTGGTCCACCTATTCAAATCCTGATTCGTAACCAAGAAACTGATTTCCAGGGCATTGCTTGGCGTCAAAGTTCTGATCACGATCTAAAACACAATCGTCTCAAAACTGTCACAGCTTTGATCTTGCAGCTCTTGGTCTAAAAGTGAGTTAGCCCTGTCTTTCCTAAGGAAGAGGAAATCTTTCGTTCCAAGCCCTATACATGGGACAAACATAAATGGGCATCATTTAGCTTCTAGCTTCTCACAACAGCCGTGTTGTGCGTTTACAAGAATGGAAAGGGCCTACTGTTTAATGCCGTGTCCAAAGCGCAAAATATACTTTAGGTTTGGTAAACGACTAACAAAGGCCTCGCAGGAGCAGCATCACCCCATGGGTGTTGGTCCGCTAAATAATAAGTAAAAGCCACTGCAGTAGTACACCTAGCACATCGTGGTGCCAGCTGAGAATTTCTTTAGAAACCGGAAAGACGAATGGCGAGCCTCCTGCGCCACCAAATAGAATAAGTGTCGGTTGGTCTGTGACCCAGCAAGTCGCAACCGTAAAAAATTCAATTGCTTTGAAACGGAAACAAACACCATTGAATACGGACGACGACTGGATTCTGGAACGTTAGGAACTTGCTCGACTTACTTCCGAAGAGCCCTCAAAACGTCAGGACTGATGCTAGTTCCAAAAAGTCTCATACGGCTTAAGTATTGATAGAAGAATCACCATCATCCAGTGTTACCCTCCGACTGAAGATACGATTGAGGATGAAAATGGTAGTTCACCATCTTGATGGCCGTATTGGCAATGGTACCTATCGCCTAGTCATTGGAGGTACGTTGTCCAAGCATAACACCAGCCATAATATTGGTTAGGTCTCAACTAATAGGCAACGAACATCTAACCAGATCGACCACATTGCAATCAACCGCAGCTTAAGAAAGAAATTGTCTACTAGACGTCCGAAACAGACACGAATCGTCGAAGGATAGTTATCTCAACAACAGTATCCGGGGTTTATTCGCCGGTTCACTCCCAGTAGATCTGACATGGACCTATTGATGCATGCGAATTGGTTATAATCCTCCTATAAGCTACACAGTATTGAACCATTTTCCATATGAATTGAGCTCACCAACAATAGTTGGTATACTGGGCAGTATGTATACTTTTAAGAGAGCTATCGCTGCAAAATAGCGGGGTATTGGCACTGCAACAAAACTGCATACTTCAACAAGATTCGATGTCCATCACCTCATCTAGCAGCATCCATCCCAGTCACAAATATTATGGAAGTATTGTGTGAAAGCTCCAGGAACCTATTCAAGTCAAAGGTCATTCCACATACAATCGGAAAAACTCTAAACAAATGGATACCGGACATAAGTAAAGAGGAACATTTAGAGGGACCCTCAGAGAGAACCCTCAGGAACATTCAGAGGAACCCAATAAGTCTAATTTTTTGTGATATTGCTTCTGGTGGCTCCCTTTGCTATATGACGATGCTATAAGAGAGGACGATGCAGATAAGTAAAATCTGCAAATAGAGGTCCAGGCTGAATGATTGAAACCAGGACAAGGACACCAACCAAGTTCAACGTGCCTGAATGGTTTCTATTTTAAATTTGTTCCCAGTTAAGTCAGCAAAAATAAATACACCTTGCTGACGTGGCATTGGCATATTCTAATAATTTAAGAGAGAACAACACAACCCTGCGTGTTTCATTTAGAACTTCCGCTCACCAGTGGTAAGGAGTTTTCAACTATGTATACTCCTCAATTCATCATCGATATTAAGCTTCCAAGTGAGTATCCTTTAACGTAGCAGACTCGCGGTATTATTTCTTCATTAGTAAACAGCACGCTCAAACTCCACCTGCAATCTTTGCTAAAATAAATCAAACAATAAGCAAAAGACAAGACCAAAGGCAGACATGTAGACCTTTCAGTTGTTAGATAATTTTTATTGGATATTTCATACTGAATCGTTAAATATTCTTCACTGTATATTTCTATCGAATGTATGTGTTTTTGTATGTGTTTCCTCTCTTCTGTCCCTCATTTATTTTTCAATTTTATTTTATTATATAAAGATCCTTGGTAAAAATTACTTTAAAACATCTTCTACTGATTCATATCATTTTTTAGCAAGTTCATTCGACAGCCAATCGAGACCTTCATATAGCCCGTGTCCTTGTGTGGCACAAGTAGCTTGAATGTACCACTAAAATGGAAAAGTAAATGAATCATAGTCTTGTGATAAGTTTCGAATATGAACTTACATGTCTCTGACGGAGTTGATTCAAGCGTAGTTTATCGGTGAGCTCAGCTGCACTCATCGCATTCGGTAGATCTTGTTTGTTAGCAAATACCAGCAAAACTGCATCTCGCAATTCGTCCTCTTGAAGCTTAAGAGAAAATGAAAACGATATATATAATAATGTTGTGTAAAATGTTGGGAGTTCGTTTTAATACCATATTCTGCAGTTCCTTTTCAGCCTCATTTATTCTGTCTCTATCGTTTGAATCAACCACAAATATTAGCCCTTGGGTGTTTTGGAAGTAGTGACGCCATAATGGACGTATTTTGTCTTGTCCGCCGACGTCCCAAACAGTGAAGCATATGTTTTTATATTCCACAGTTTCAACATTGAAACCAATTGTTGGTATAGTTGTTACAATTTCACCGAGCTTCAACTTATATAGAATCGTAGTTTTACCTGCTGCATCCAAACCAACTAGAAAATATCAAAGAAAAATATGTACTCAGAGTAGATTTGACTATTTTTTTGGTTACAAATCGATTTGAAGCCTGACTGTCAAAGCAAAAAAGAAGATTCAAGTTGCGGCCTAAGCAAGTTCGAAACAAGTAATTCTAAAACACTCATATTCAGACTGACTGTGAACCTTTGTTCGATTGCAAGTGACTGTATAACGAGAACAAGATTCAAGTTATAACATATCCAAGATGAAAGTAGATAATCAGGTTTCACCAGAACTACAGGTACCAAGATTGAAGTTGGTACTTGCTGTGTACTTGCTCGGACGATAATCCCCAATTAACATAGCTTTTTCCGTTCCTTCCATCGTCAAAACTGACTGCAAGGTCGAGTATAATGCTCATGTTTGGTCTGGTGCACCGAAAAACTCTTTGCCCCTGCTAAACAGAGTCCAAAATAGCGAACCCTATTGGCTCTCTAGAATATCGTAGAAATATTCCTTGTCTTATCTTGTTTTTTTTTATTACAAACAGTCCTCCAGCGAAATAGGCAGTTGAATTCCACCCGTCACTCTTTGAATGCACATCAGTTTACTCTGAAGCCTTTCTTCAGACGTACCGTCAGGTATAGGTATTCTTTTCTAAACCGTACAACCCGAATGTGGAATACCCTACCAAACTCTATTTTGCCGTCGCAAACATTTAAAACCAACGTTCATGACCATGAATTTGGATTGTTGGTAATCTGAAACCATTGCCAATGTCCCGATTTACATCAAAGAAATGAATCATTCTTTCCAACTAAATCGTTATGTTGGACTTTTTGTCGAAATCTGTTCCTTGTTCGAATTATTCACATAAACAATCGGTCTCCAGTCTTCTCCAAATTTCGGAAGCGTTTGAAACTGGTAATTTTATCGATACCAGGTCACACAGGAATAAGGGGTAACAGCGAAGCGAGCAATATATCCAATCGACTTTACCAAACAATTAATGGCACACTACGAGCACAAAAGTATAGAAACATGGAACCTTTACACCCTTCACTACTCATCTATCAATTCTAAAACTACACTTACTCTATATCCTTCCAAATCAGCACCTAAGATGAACAGATGCTTCCTGACTTGGACATACAAAATGAACGCACAAGGACTTGCTCCCATCTGCCACCTATGTCAATCAGATCAAGTCATCACAGCTAAACATATAACCCTCGAGTGTTGTATTATTTCATAAAAATCTGTTTAACTTACTGTTAGTACCCTCAGAACAAAGTATTGAACTTAGCAAATAGTTGGTCGAGAGCCCTCAGCCCTACGCACTAGAGGTCGTGGAACTGCCGACCGTCCGCCTCTGATGAAGTTTATTCCTTCTGACAACAGTAGCTTTTCTTTCTCATCTACACATCCACTTTGTGTACCTGCCAATTAGACAGTGTCCTCCGACGACGCCTATTCTTGACAGAGTATGTATATACTTAGAGTCTCTACTATAAGTCACAACCTCGTCCACTTCTATAAGGTCGTCAGGTGTGATACTAGCAAAACTACCATGTATTGAAGAGCCCCATGAATTCAAGTCCTAGTCTTTGCTCCATTTACTATCTTTGGGACACCCTTAGCCTTCCTTCATAACATATGCCCCCTCACGTGCGTGCAAATGAAGAGTGTACCTGAGTTGTAATCCACCGAAACTGAACTAATCGTCTGAAAGGCCTTAACCAACCTCGAAGCACGTACAGATTTACATGTGAATACGTGTTTATAGTGGCATTACTCGGAAGATAGTTAAACAATAGTGCGCCCTTAACGTTGTTCGTAGACAAATGTAAATCGATACGATTGCTATTAGAAAACACTTTTATTAGAAGAAAATCCATTGTCTAGTTCGGGTGTTTTGTTACCCAGTTCCAAGTGAGAGCCATGCAAAGTTCTTTGTAAACACCGAGCTGTGGATATAGCGACTATCAGCTGACTCCAATTACAAGTTCTTGAGAACTGCAACTCGACACACACTACATACATATATGAGTAAGCGTTGGAGTTCATGCGTGAGTAATGTATTTTTGTCATCTACGGCAAGTAACCGCCGCCGCCACCGTACAACTCCAAGATAAGAACAAGTTCACACGTAAAAAACGTTTTATTAATCAAACAAATAGTCGGCGGAGGAAGGCCCATATCTCCAGAACTTTCCTATCGGAACAAAGATTCGCAATTAAAAAAGATGTTCCCTTCGGAAGCAAGGCACAGCTAGACACCGCCCCCTTCCTAGCCCAGTCAACTACATTGCTCTGATCTAGTCATCAGTTTTTTTTTTTTTTTTTTACTATTTTATCCACGCAGCATGTAGGTAGATATACCACGTAAGTTCTTGTTGTTATTGTTCGGCTCTGTGCTAGGGGCACACATGGAAAAACGAGGGGGAGGGCAAGGAATGTGATTTTTTTCGTTCTTTCTCTTCTTGAATTCGACATAAAGGACGGAAAATTTATTTTATTTTAACTAACCTAGGACTTACCCATTAGTATCCGCATTTGTTTTTTGCCAAATAGGCGGGTGAGAAGACTGGAGATAGTCAAGCCCATATTTTATTTACTTTTTTCTCTCCTGTGTGTTCACGTAGCGACAGATACGCAAGAGACTTTCAGACACAGAATTGGAAGATTAAATTCCGTTTTTGGGTGTTCACTTTGCCCGGCGGTTTGTTAATCGGTTTGGTTATTCGCCCTTTCAGTTTGGGGAAGGATGGTTTTGTGAGATAAAAAAGTGTGAATTTAATTATTCTTTTGGTTTTTTTGTACCTTTTTTTGGTTTTTTCCTTTTTGCTCTACGAAAGCGAAATTCACGGCAAGGAATGAACAATCGGTGTCGATGATGAGAATACTTCTGGTGGTGGTGAAGAGTAGGGAACTATTCGCTGTGCAGTGCAGTCGTTTCGTTTTTCTGTTTTGATGATGTAAACGTTGGCTATCAGCTGTGTATGTGCCCTCGGCCTGTGCTGTAATCTAGTACAATTGAAATGCTGGGACAAAAAAAAAGCAGATGGTACCTTCATCAAGTTGGCTCTTAGCACTGAAGGACTCCACACTTCTTGGCAATGCCAACCTTCCCCACGCGAAATGACTGCGAAAATTTCACTTTTGCCTTAGAACTGACTGCTATATCTTGGAAGACTATAGAGTAAGGACTTAGATAGATCCATCTAAATCTCTGTTGAATCCGAGCATGTCCCATACGACTTGACGTCTATAAATCCCTTTCGTGTGCTGACAATGGAAAAAAAATAATTGATTGGTCAAATAAATTCAAAATATATTGAGTTTCACTTAATTTTTAGTAGGAATTCTGGTGGCTTTGGCTTTAAAAAATCCATCTGTTTGACAGCAAACGTCAATATGAATCCAAAATCCCAGTGGAGACATTTCGCTAGATCGGGGATTTCATTTTGGTGGGCGGCGTGGTTCAAGTGGCTAGTGCGTTGGACAACAGAGCGAGGGGTTACAGGTTTGAAGCCCAACCTATCCAGCTATCCTGAACGTCTGACAAACATCCGAGAGTATAACTGTCATTAAAAAGTTAGTTTCTCAAATAATAATTAGCCTTCCAGACGTGGCTTTAAGAAGTAGGCCCTTTCAAATCGCGTAAAACAGTATAACACGCAAAAAACGAATGGTTGTGAGAAGCTTGAAGCTAGGAACAGGAACCTGTTGCGCCACGTATTTGTTGGAGGTACCAACAGTTCCACAATGTCGCTACCAGAAAACACTGGACTACAAGGACAATCATCTCTTTTGCTGTCTCTAAGCTGACCATCAGTCTGATCTTCTGACTTTTACGATCGTTCTGCGTGTCAGCTATTTAGGTGTCATCTTCATATAGGGGAATTCGGATTTTTGAACTACTAGCTTCGTAGTTAACGAAAAAACCTTTGATAGACTACAGCACAAGAAAATGATGGAGATCCTTGAAAGTAAGAGTGTTGATATGAACGACAGCACCAGCAGAGAATCTACATATGTATATTGGGGTCAGAAGGCGAAGATGGTAATGGAAGAAGAAGGAGTCAAGGCTGCATTCTATCACCACTACTTTTCAATATGTACTCCGAAGAAATTGTTAAAGAAGCAATAGGAGAGGGTGACGCTATGCTATCATAATAGCAAGCGATATAAACAAATTAAGTAATGCGATGAACAAGCTCAGCAGTGTAGGTAACAACTACGGATTAAGCATGAGCACCGCCAAAACAAAGTTCATGGTATTAACTAGGAAGCAACAAATACCGAAGGAGTCAGAAAATTCATTGGGAGTTGGGAACGATAATTGAAACTAACGCTAGCCCTAGCAAAGAAATAGATTGCGGAATAGAGCAGGCAAGGGTGGCCTTGAGTAAAATGTAGAAAGGAAACGCTTTCATGGATATCTTACCTGCAGAGGAGTCACAAGTAAATGCACATTTCAAACGATGATTTCCAACCTCCGCAGGGGAGAGGAACTTTAAGCAGAAGAAGAACGTCTGCTTCACTCTGAAAATTCACTCTGAAATAACTGAAAAATGATGCTTTTGAATAATTCTTTTCAAAAGTGCGACCACCAACTACCACCTTAGAGGCTTCCACTTCTGCCTTTGATGCGACAACAGGTCTGTTCGCGTACTCTCCCAAAACAACGAAATTTCACGAAAATCTACGAAAAGTCACCAAATCCTGTTCGAGTACGCAAAAGTTTCGTGGTTTTTCGTAGAAGAGAGTACAAAATTTTCCCATGCAACGAATTTTAGTGCAGGAAATTTCTTTGCACTGATTTACGAGATCTGTCAAATCTGTCAGATACCTGTAAGAAATCTAATCTATCGATTCGATAGAGTGCTACTTTACTTAAAGATGCATGGAAGTTCCTGCTGGGTGTCTCCCTGAATACCAGTGTTTCTCAGTCGGTTTCATCATCTGAAAATCAGGCCTAATCGTAGTCCAGTTTGTATGGCTGTTCAGATAAATTCAAACAAACACCATCAACACACGAAAAGATTAGAAAATTTGGAAAACAACAACTGAGATCTGATCCTATTCACGTGTCTTGTATTTCTTTCCATCGTCCCTTGAAAAACTCTCAACCATTGGCAACTGTATCTACGAATTTCGCTTATTTCGCAGTACTCGGCAACCCTAGTTGACAACCAGCTGACAACACACCCACTGGTCTTCTCCCTCAACCGCATGATTTCCCTGCACACTGTCTCCTTCGCACATCGCATATCTCCGTCGCAGTATGACGTAATGCACCCTACCTCGGCAGAACTAGTGCCAGTTCTTGTTTTGATTGACTGCTCGTACTCGTACTCGCAGGTTCGTATCATCCTCGGCAAATCGGTAGTTGATCTCTAATTTAGCTCGCTGGAGGTCTATAGCGATTTGCTGCGATTTTCGTTTTGTTTTTTTTTTGTTTAATTCGTTTTTGTTAGTTTATCCGCTGTTCGGTCTGCGTGCGTCTAGTTTCGGATTCATACACATTATTTCGCCCAAAAACAATTGGTTTCGTTCGTTTATTCCTTCGAAAAGAGTGCACAGTGAATATTTATTGTTTATCTTTCCGTTTTTGACGTACGTGAAATTTGACACTGCGTTTTTGGAGCAGCCCTGTGTGTGCGTGTGTGCAGGGCGAATTGTAAACACCTTTACGAATTTGAATAACGATTTGTAAGCGAGAAAAAAATATAGGAAACACTCAAAAAATTATGAGGCAACATTTATTTTTACATCTGTCGATCTGTAAACAATTTTTTGAACAAGAATTTGTTATTTATTTGGTACCCTGTGCCTCACGGTTTAGTCACTTTGTTGTGTTTGGCTGATAAGATCGTGTGTGGATGGCTTTATTTCGGTGATTAGAGCAATGTGTTCCATTCGAAATCAATCAATTAGTGAATAAATTGATTTTAAGTGGGATGGACGATATATTCAATTGGTTTCTTGGGGAAGCAGTAGTGTAGTGAGTAGAAAGCCGAGCTTAGGTTTTGTGGCGTCGAATTGAGTTGCAATTTGTGGTCGATTGACTCATTTATGGGTCTTCATTTGCATGCAAGATGTGTGACACACGGTCTGGAATTCAAGAAATCACACAATCGGTTTCATTATAAGAGTGATTTTTGAACCCAAGTCTCTGTCTCTGATAGTAGCCTTGCTCTCTACCTACACGTAGTTACAAAGGGTGATTCATTATCGGACATTATTGGCTTGAAACCGTTTGCAAAGAGGCCTAGCCCTTCGGGGTACACCCCTATCAGGCTTACCTTTGTTTTTTTAATGTAATTTTCTACACATCTACTGGGATCCACAGTTCGCAAACGTGAATATTCGATGCCAGGAATAGGCGTACACCCCACACATTTCAACCAGTCTCTCCGCGGGACTAGCACTTTATGCTCCTCTTTCCCTGTTTGACGTTCCTTGGTCCGAGGGAGCTACCACTTGGGTTTGGTTGGTCTCCCTGAGTCGAAATTCCTTCATGATTGTCGCTGCGGTCTGTTTCACAGCATCCCATGTCAACATATGATTCAGAATGGTCTCGGGAGTTGGTATTTCTCCAATTATTCCTTCAAGAGGTCTGCGTTAAAACATTCTGCATCTTCTCTGGCCTCTCCACAGTTTGAGCAATTTGGAGATTCATCAAGCTGTCACCACAGTTGCAATATACAGGATAGGACCTAGTATCGATCCGTGTGGTACTGTCTTAGCCCATCGACGGTATCGTAAAACTGGTACCGTTTCTCGAAATACCCATCATTTCTCTAAGTGAGTACAAAATACGTCCCCAGTCTGCAGAATTGAACGCATCTTCATCTCCTGCCCCTGAATAGATTCTTGCAAAATTGTGATCACCCTCCCTATAGCATCGGTTGTGGAACGGCCTTATCTAAGTGCCATACTGTTTGTTTGAAAGTCCCCCGGCTTCAGTTATTACCACCTCCAGTCGGGAGGCATATAATTATTTCCAGTATTTCGCCCATTGTGTCTTGACAGGCATATGGGACGGTATGGTGAGGGCTCCCTTTAGGCAGCAGCACCAGACGTTGTTTTTTCTGTTGGTCTGGAAAGACCACTTATTATACATTTCTAGGAATGGTTCCGTGTTTGTTTTAATGGCTAGCTTAGGGACCTTCTTCGGTATCCCATCCATTCATCCATCAGGCTAACATTCTTAACCCAATATGTACACACTATGTACTAGCCTAGACCAGATCTACATTTGTACATCAATGGAACCAGGGACCATGAAATATGCCGCACACCATACAACGACGATGATGTAAACATTTTTCGGACTCAGCCCAAGCACTGACATTCCATCAAGAAAGGATCATCGGCTTTGGATCAACCTTCCCAGTGTTGTTTGGTTTTGATTTTTCCTCTTTTCCTTTATTTCTGCGAAAACATGTGTCTGGAATCTGGATCCTGATAGCCAGACAGTCTACCTTCCTGCTTTTCATTGTTCTATATTGGCTGAGAGTTGGTATATTTATCCCGAATTTTCTTGCACGGTCGGTCTTGTCGGTTATCCCGACCTTACTTTCGTATTTAAAGAGGCAAATGAATACAATTATTGCAGAGCTGAAATCTTTTCCTTGCTCCTAAGGTGGAATAGGTACCATTATGCCCTTAAAGCCCTTAAGGAGGGCACACCTTGCTTATTTCGCTTCAAATGGTTACCACATCGAGTGTCCAAGAGCAGTATTCTCTGGATTCCTTGGAATTTTTGTACTAAGAACTGGAATTTGCTTACACTTCCTCTAGCCCGAATGGCTAGCTAAATGGGCTAAAATTTGATTCTTTCCACGAATCTATATTCTCCAACTGCCCAAGTTCCAAAAACTAAAATGAAAACATTTGTGAATGCAAATCGTTCCCACTCGCAGGGAAATCTACAAGCTTGGCATTAGCCTGGTCTTTGTTCCCGAAATCGTCTGGCAAAGTGGTTCGTCATGTCCTGGGGAATAAAAATGCAAAATTCAAACGATTAACGCCACAATCTCCTCCCGAAAAACGCTGCAGTGATACTGAAAGGTGGAAAGGGATGCTTTGCATCGTAGTTCTGGTTTTGAAACAGTCAGTGTAATCCAGGTTTGCAAGTGCAAAATGTAGCATCGGGGAATGCCCAGCTGGGTAGTGACCAAAACTAATGAGAGTTGGGACGAATCTAGGAACCAAAACAACTCAGACATTCACCTTTCATTGACAGCCTTAGGGTAGGTGCTGGGAAATGACATCAAACCTGGATTGTTTCCAAAATTGTCACCTCTTCTAGATAATTGTTCTTATTAGCTCGTGAACCAGTTCGTTCACGTTATAAATTTCTACTCAAATAGTATCTTTCTGGCTCTTCTAAGGGGATACTGTACTGCTGTCGTTTCTCCCTCGTATCCACAGCACCCGGGTTAAGGATTCTACTTACAGAAATCGGCCGAGAACTCCTAATTCAGTGCTGAGTACTCAGTTTTTCTTGGATGGGTTTCAGGACAACTCACATGCAAAAGTGATCAGAAAAGGACACAGTGACTTGGCGACTGATTTCTGTCTGTTACCTGCTCTATTCTTGGTTCTATTTGTCGGAATGACTAGAGGGAAACTAATTCTTGGAGTGAAAACTGCTATGTTTCTACAGGACAGAGCCTGTTTAAATCCTTCCTTCAACCACCATGGACGCACTAAAGTCCTCCCATCGGGTTTAAACAACTATTTTGTACATTGCTTTCAGGAAAATTCAAAATGCTATTGATTTTGCCAGACACAGGGACATGTGGCGAAAATCAGGTCATGTCACTGGCCTACGTTCATTCTACTCCAATCTCTGGGCGTGCCATCCCCATGATTTATTGTTATAGATACTTCGCCAGTCCTTCGATAACACATCAGAATCCCCATCGAATCGATACGAATAAACATGTGTACATGTGTGTAGATGGAGCTGCTCGAAGCGAAAAGGCAATCATAAATCCAGCGCCCTACTTCGAGTGGGCAGCGTATCTAATATTCGGAATAGATGTTCATATATTGACGAAACCGCTTGGACCTGAGTCAGGGCGCTTACACGATGCTGTATTTTTAGCTCCATCAATCAGCGAAGATACTATAAAAGTTTATAATTCTCCCAAAACACACGCACCCAAGGTGGGCATGGCTTCCTTCATGTTATGTTGTTGTGTTGCTTTGTGCACAAGCACTTGACATGTTCAATTGATTTTAGATTTCAATTTGTTTGCTTATTGCCCCGCAGTTCTATATTTTTATTTTTAATTTATATATCCGCACGCCGTGTTACAATCTAGAGCTGTGAAGGGAAAGCAACATCATGCCGGTCTTCCATACAAAAACCATTGAAAGTATTTTGGATCCTGTTGCTCAACAGGTAAGTTCATTTATACATTTGTACATATGTATGTTTCTATTTTATGGTCAAAGAGATGTATCTGTTGTCACCTTGTGTAGTGTAGGCACATATGTAGCAAGCTGAACGAAGCAATAAATTACCCAGAGATATTTTTACACATTTCGAATGGCGATTATACTTTCGGATACTTGCAGGCGTTTTGTTTCGAATTATTTTTGTTTTGTTTACATGCAGTGACTGTCGGTTGTGCGTGCCTTTTTTTAATTAGAGAAGATTTTCTCTCGAAAACGCCCGGCGTACGCGATGTGAGTCAGTGAGTCATGGTGTAGTGTAGTGAGTCAGATTCATAGCGTCATGTCTGTTGGGTTGCGTAAGTCGGATTTCATTTGAAGCGACTTGTCTGGCCATCCGTTCATTATTCAATGAAATACTGTTTGGGCATGATTCATCAGTAGCAAGCTAGGGGCTGCCTTCAAGTACTTATGTCATTGGCCAGCAGCACGAACAGGGTTCATCTCAGTTCATAAGACTGCAGACATACGAACCAGAGAAGAATCTGCATCGACCTTCATGATGTCGAGACTATTCGGTGGAGTACCCATCTGGAGTACAAACATCTCCCTCACAAGAACGAGACAAATTTTAGGTCGAACTAGAACTAGAACTTCATATGTATGTATATATGTAGGTAGCCACAGGATTCCTCACTGGACATGGGAATAGCTCGAGATAGCACTTGGAGGTGAAGAAAAGTTAGCAGTTGTGTCACTGATACTGTCTAATCAGAAGACACATCACTCAAAGACCTACGGGTATCATGGGAGAGCTCTTATTTTGAAGGGAACCCCACCTCACATCCATAATCTTATCTAATCTAATCTCCCTTCCCCAGCTCACGGATAAGTCCTCCCTTGTTCCGTACAACGTTCACTCAAGGCACAGCGATTTGCAAACAAATAAAGGGGCTAGCTTCCCACAATCATTCGTGTTGCGATTGCTTACATCTTTACACGAATGGAAGGGACCTACTGTTTAGCACCGTACTCGAGAAACTGTCTAATCAAATTCGCTTAGCCTCGATTAGTACAGTCATCCGGAGTCAATTCTGGAACCAGTTGAGCATGCAAATCGGAGTTTTTGGCTACACATTCAGTCGCAACAGAAATTGCTTGGTTTGGTTGAAGTGGCTGCCAGTTTAGAAACCAAGTTTGTCTCTACCCACTCGTTAAACCATTTTGAACTTCTGGTCAAGACTAAGAGAGTCTTGATATCTAAGTTTAGCAGATCGTCTAAGTCGTTGGAATAGAAGGCTCTTACGTGAAGCTTTCTTTTGCGCAAGAGAGCTGTACCGAATCAAAGAAGGTGGGGTCTAGAGAGACCTAGATTTGTAGCATGCTTGCCACTTATTCAACTTGTCAAACCCTAGATAGGAAACTCACAAAGCACTGAATATAGTATGTAGTAGATGGGCCCGCATTCACTAGACTATATGGATACTACTTGCTTACTTAGATGGCTTTACAGTTCGGAGTTAACCTGGGCCGCAACCAACAAGCCTCTCCAGTCTTAACTAACTGCCTCCAAGCCGGTTAAGGTCCTCTTGTGCGCGAGGTCTTCTTCTACTGCGTTGTCCCTTCGGGTTTGATTCGAAGACTCTACGGGCCAGAGCATTATCTAGCTCATGGCTCATGTCCTTATTTACTTACTTAGGTGGCACTACAGTTCGGAGTGAACCTGGGCCTAAACCAACAAGCCTCTCCAGTTAGCCCGGTACTTAGCTAACTGCCTCCAGCTGCGCACTCCAAGTCGGTTGATGTCCCCTTCTACTTGTGCCCGCCACCTAAGGCGAACTTTTCCTCTACTACGAAGTCTCTACGGGCCACATCCTTGGTGTCCATTCGGTCTACATGTCCTAGCCATCGGATTTTTTTTTTAATAGGTTGATGTCGCTGTACAGCTCGTATAGTTCGTCGTTGAATCTCCTCCTCCAAAGTCCGTCAACGACTGAGGATATCTTCATCCGCTTTAGACAGAGTCCACGCTTCGGGATAGGGCTCTGCTACTCAATTGCCTTCTTAGCCCTGCTTAGGTGTTGTTGTCGGAGGTTATAGCAGAGCCGAGGTAGATAAAGTACCTCACCTTGGGCTCAAGGTTATAGCTGTCGATTGTGACGTTCTGTTCAATTCGTCGATGTTGTGTGGCCCTTCTCGTTGGCAGCTTCCGTTTCAATACTAGTGAACGCTCCAGTAACAGCCCGCTGAGTTCTATGCTAGAAGTTGCGCGGCCTTTTGAAAGACTGTGCCTCTGCTGTTGGCTTGTGAGTATCGTACAATTCTTTCAAGTGCGGTGTTGATCACATGACAGCGCTTAAACTTGTCCTAGTTTGGCAGGGATGCCAAAACTAGACATGGCTTTGTATAGCTCGTCTTTGTAAATGGTGTCATATGTGGCCTTGAAATCGATAGAAAGATGGTGGGTATCGACTTGGACTTCTTGGGTTTTCTCCAAGATCTGCCTAAATGTGAAGATTTGGTCGATTGTGGCCTTTCCTGGTCTGAAACCACACTGATACCTCTGTATTTGGCGCAGTTGAGTGAGTGGGTCTCCTTTCTTGTGGATCGGGCAAACGGTGCTGGGATTCCATTCATCAGGCATGCACTCATCTGACCAAATCTTAGAAATTAGTTGGCGTATGCTCTCTACCAGGTCAGGCCCAGCAGCCTTGTTAGATTTAAGTTTAAGTTTGGTAAGGTGGCCGGATATTTTGGCTGTCATCGTCTAGGTTGAATGATTCATTCTGCCTGACAACGGGATGTTGGTCTTCGTCGCCGGTATACAGTCTACAGAAGCAGTCTTTCCATATTCTCAGCACCGACTGTGACGGGTCTTGTTGGCCTGACATGTTCTGTTTACCTGTTGGGAGAACCTCGGTACAATATTCCTTGAGTGTAACCTCTCACCATCTTCGATCGCTCACTCCTCAAGCTCTTTCTTTTCCCTCCGGAGAAGCCTCCCGTCTACTGCTCACGAGCAGCCCTAGGATCCGAGTCGATGCTACTATCATATGGATACCATGATCGTTTCCCTCCACAGAGGCTCGTCGTATATAACATTCGGGTTATGACAAACAATTAAAGCCTCATTAGTCAAAAGATTCTCCCAAAGCAGTGTAGGTCTCTAAAAGGCAGTGCCACTCAGTCAGTTCGTTCTGTAAGACTTTGTTTGAAACTGTTGCCAAGTTCAATCTCCGCACAGGTTTACTGCGCCCACGCCACAATAAAAATGAAAATAAAAACAGCACCGAACTACCTAAATGAATTAAAACACGAATAACCCAGTGCCACCACAATGCTCCATTTACGGAGGCAAACAGGTTCAAGAGTTTCGACTGTTTACTCTTTGATTATGTCAGAGAGCCGAGCACCTGTCGCGTTGTCAGACGAGTTGATGGCTTTGGGTACGGATTGTATCTTGTTATTATTTTTTTCACTTCTTGACCTAATATGGTGCATGGTGTGAAGATTGTAAATGATCGTTGCGCCATATGTTCATTTAAATTGGAGCTCCCCGTGGCCTTTAATGGAGCGCGTAAATTGCTCTGAATGGGAAATCAATGCTATCACCTCATTGTCGCTGAGATGGGTCAGTCAGGGAGCCACCGATTCGGGTGTAGATACACGCGGTGGGTGGGAGGAAAAGATGTTGGGTTTTAGTGTCGCACATTCCTGCCTGCAGCAGTCGCAGAGAGGCGTACATACGTTCTTCTTATACATGGGACTCACGTCCTTTGTTCGCAGGAAATATGCGTTCGTGGTTTGCCTGCATAAACTTGTGCAAAACCATGAATCATGCATGGGACACGTTTCTCTATATTTAGGCCCGAATCTCGACTGCATTGCATAAAGTGGGAGCATGAATGAATGAATGTCCCAGGGTATCTGTTTGTGACACATTCTTTCCTTCATGTTTTGCCTTTCATATGATTTTATGCAAATAACTGGTTTTTTTTGTATCCTTGAGGAGCATAGGGGTCAGCTTCGTCAAGTTGGCGACTGGCACACAGTGAGGCAGGTAGATAGGTAGGTCAAAGGGGGTGCAATCTCACTCGGATTTCAACGGATACATTGTGTTCCTCGGTGTTGTTAACCCATGGCGGGTGCGGCCCTCCTGAAATTTAAGGTTGTTTTAGGGGTCGTGGTAGCTAGTTCATAGCGTTGGTGTCTGATTCTGCTGAGACTTGGGCATTCGCAGGGGAAGTGTGTCGTGTCTTTCTCCATCTTAGTGTGGCCGCAGGCTCTGCATAAGTCTGAGCTGTTGAATCCCATTCTACTGAGGTGGGTCGCCATTGAATTATGGTCTGTGTGGACACCGATGAGGAGAGTCAGCCGTGGTCTATTGAGAGACAGGAGCTCTTTGGTCCTTTTTTTTGTTATATTGGCACGAGGAAAGTGCGTTGTGAATGTCCGTCGCGATCTTGTAGAAGAGGAGGGTAATGCCCGGTACAGTGAGGCAGGAAGCACTTAAAGGTAAAGGCGTTGCCTATGCAATATATTCATACATTTTGTTTTTTTGTTTATGCTTTTTACAAGTGTGGACCCATGCGGCTGATATTTAAAAACAAAAGCATTGAACTTAAAGTTACCTTTCGGGCCTCCCTGGTAATATTATATTTTTACATAACCATCTGCGGTTAATATTTGACTCTAAAGCTATGTTTGTGGGAGTTAGCAAGGGTTTGCCTACATCCAGCTAAATCTTCACTAAATCCCGAGGATTCTCCATACGGTTTGACGTCTACATATACAGTCCTCATGTGACACAAATCGAACAGTCATTAGGTCGTACTATACGTATACGTGTGGAACGTGTGTTCGCAAAAGCTTCGTAGTTTTCCGTAAAAGAGGGCGCTCACGAGAGAGTAAGGAAATCTCTTTGCGCTGCTTTGTGAAATCTGTCAAATCTGTCAGATAGCTGTACGAAATTTCTTGTTGTTTGTGTCATTTGCATTTGACGTTTAAAAGTGAGCAAATTTCATAGCTTTCACGTTCGTTTACTTTTTACCTAAAAGTTTTTCACGGCCCTACCTCTCGCGAGCGTCTGACAAACATTCGAAAGTAAAACTGTCATGAGAAAGCTTCTCAAATAACAAATTGCCTTTCGGAAACAGCATTGAAGAGTCGGGCCCTTCCATAAAGTATTGCCAAGTCAACATCGAAAGCAATTGGTGCGAAAAGCATTAACTTTCTTGGAAAAAGTCAAACAAATCTGCGGAATTGTGCAGACAGGAATAGGTTAGGGTTAGGTTAGGTATGTGGGTAGGCGACTAGAATAAAATATCACATCGCCACACTCAGGTCATTACAGACCCATTGTGATACCCATAGGGGAAAAAGTCCCTAGCCCATTGCCTTCATCGCAGGCTCACGGGCAGCTATTGTCACTACTAAGACTTCCGCTTGGAAAACACTGCTATGGTTCGGGAAGCGGACTGATCTAGATATCCCTACGCCTACATCCATCTTAGATCCATCTGTATAGATAGAGATGTAACGTGTGTTGGCAGGCTGACCATCCTTCCATTCTTCCCTGCTTGGGAACGAGCTAGTAAAAGGTATGTGAAAGTCTAGGAACGGAGTAAGGTAATCCGTAGTATAAGCTTTTTCTAGATATTTCTCCAGGATCATAGAATGACCTGTTGCGTTATGATTCCAGCTATCTGACTGACTTATTCTTAGGCCACTTATTGCTGCCGAGGTTTGGACGAAAATGTCCAGCGGTAGAAGATTGGGGATAGTCTCTAGTCCTGCAGTAGGTGTTGTTCTCATGGCACTTGTGGTGCCAATGCAGGCCAATCTCTGGACAGGAATAACAACGGGGCCCTACGGGGGAAACAATTTTTGAACCTAATCAATCAATCAGAATCAAAAAATTGATTACATTGTCCTGGAGAGCCTACCAGGACTCTAGATTGTCATATGTAATTTATTTCGGATTTTAGAACAAAAAGGACTTCAAGTCCTACCGTCCTACACCGAAAACTCCAACTGATTAAGGCTGTGTTCATGCGATTTCAAGCGATAGAGTGTTTCTGACATCGCAATTTCACCTAGTTTGACAGCCTTGACAGTTGTTCTCATTGCTCGCTCTCGCTTGAAGTCACTTGTAGTCGCTCAATTCACCTCCATATGTACTTGTGTAATTGATCGATTTTTATTTCCTCGACCCTAGCCCATATGGCTGAAACTGAGACCGAAAGATCTATTGTATCTAAGAGACGTACCACCTCCCTAATGAAGGAAAGCACGTCCTTAGTCGCAGAGTGGAGGAAATGCACCACCTCAACCAATGCAGAGCCGGGCATTCACAGAGAATGTACTCAGATGATTCGTCATCTTCTGAGCAGAACCTGCATTCTATGTCTGGGCATAGATTTAGTTTGTTGAGGTGATAGAAATATCATAACATGCCTGAAAAGGCATGTTACAAAACTCACCAGCTTCCCAAGACAGTCTTTGTCTAAACTCAGAATTTCCTTGGTTAACTTTTTGGACTGACCCCGGGACATTTTCCCAATGGGTTAGACGAAGTTTATGCTTCCATGCGTTAATCAGCGCTGTGGCAGTAGCCCAGTTGACGCCACAGAAAGGTTCAGGTCCAATGAACGTAGATCCTGAGCCAGCCCTGGCTAGTTCATCTGCAGATTCGTTGCCTGCAATCCCCTGATGACCTGGAACCCATCCGAGTACCACACTACTGCTATGGAGTCCACTAAGTTGGACGACAGCGCTCTGAGAGGTGCCTGGCTATCTGAGAAGATAAAAATGTTAGGGCCCTGGATTCACTTACCAAGGTTTAACCTGGCGCAGATCTCGATAGCATGGAATTCAGCCTGGAAAACTGTGGGACTGTGTCTCTGCAAGTCTGCACAGTCTAATATTTGAATATTTGTGCCTCAAATAACCTACCGAAACAGTATTCCCCGACCAAAAAGTCGGGAACAATGCAGAACATGTCTCTTTGTGGGTCACCTGCCTTAAACTTGTATTCCTGCAACTTGATAGCGCACTTAGCAGCGCTGAATATTTGTAGAGGTGTGAGCCCAACGATGGCTTCTAAAGCTGCCGTAGGGCAGGAACACATGACACCTGAAATACCGAGACAGGCTATTCTTTGTTTGTCGATAGAAGCGAATCGCATTCGCTTGACCGTAAACACAGCCTAAATGTCCCAAAACTGACGAAATAATAATATTGAACGGATCTCTGCACAGAAATGACCATAAAAACCCCAAAAATTACAAAAGAATTTATATATTCTTTGCCGCAAATAACTGAAATACAAAACCATTCGAAATTTTCAACTTCCCGGTGGAAAAATTCTGTCAGTTCTAGTCGATTGTCACCCCCCACCAGTGCAGTATTATGCCATAAACGACAAGAAAATCGGTATTATGCAGCCGATATTATGTAACGGTTCATACGTGTCAAAAACAGCTTATCCTGAATCCTGATAATGATAATGATAAATGTTCTCCAAAAGCCTAAAGGGAAGGGAAGAGCATGACGAGGACGACAGCAATAGCGCTATATTTCCAAATTGTTGCATAAATCAATATAAATTGCGAACTCTGTTTTGACAGCTCTGTCAGACATAGTATAGCTGTTTAGTAGGGTTTCAGACTTTTGGTAATTCCTATTCCACTGCGTGACGGATGTGACTGACTGAGTAAGTGGATTCCAATGCATTTCCTCTTTCCATTTAGTGGTCACGAAAGCAGACAAATTCCCACCCGTCAGCGTGACCATTTGCGCCTGAAACCTAAGTCTGAATGAGCATTCGAAGGTGTGATTCGTGCTGCGATTTAATTTTAAATTCCAAGTCCCGCCCGTCAACAAACCAAAAACTTTCAGAATTGATGAACTTATTTATAGCTTGAGATCATGGATCCAATTGAAATAGTTTCTGTTTGGTGATGCCGTCGGTCAAACACTAATTCGTTTTGAGAGGGCTTATGGGATTTCTCAAAATAATCCATTTCCGTTCGTCTCGACAGCCCAAAGCTGCAAAGCTAGTTGGCAAGAGCTGTATCTGCTTAGTATTCGCATTAAGATATAAGTTATAGATACTATAGGTGTCGTGGGCGTGGGTGTTGTTGTCATTGTTGGCATCGAATCGTTTCTGTTTTTATAAACAAATCTGACCTTACGAATCTTCTAGTGAGTCAGATGTTCTTTTCTTTGGCAATGAGGATGGTGACCCTCTGTGCGCTATGTCCCAGTTTTCACCAACAGCCCTTGTGCTGGTCAGTGAAGTAGTTCTGGCTCAGGCTTTTGCTAGGTGAGATCTTGTTTGACTTCTTTTCAGAACCATATTCAGCACTGACCCACTTATACAGGTATCACCTCTATGACTTATAGTTTAGAACCCGTATGTGTTATTAGGGAGCCGTGTGCTTCCTTGCAGGACGCTAGTGTTCTTAATACTTATGTAGCTATAACTATTGTGCATCTTCCTTTCAAAGGTATCCCGTTTGGTGATTCTTCATGAAGAAGCTGAAGATGGCAACGCTATGCCAGATCTCAGCCGTCCAGTGCAAGTGGTGTCACAGGCTGTCACGAACCTCATTAAAGTCGGTCGAGATACAATCAACAGCTCCGACGATAATATCCTCAAACAGGACATGCCATCCGCCTTGACGCGCGTGGAAAACGCCTCGCAATTGTTGGAGGAAGCATCTGACATGCTGAGAGGCGATCCATACTCGGGTCCCGCACGTAAGAAACTCATCGAAGGAAGTCGTGGAATTTTACAAGGAACATCTGCACTCCTACTGTGTTTCGATGAGTCCGAGGTGCGCAAAATCATCCAGGAATGTAAACGCGTATTGGACTACCTTGCGATTGCCGAAGTGATCGGCTCTATGGAGGATCTAGTGCAATTCCTTAGAGACCTTACTCCGTGCCTCAGCAAAGTCGCTCGGGAAGTGAGCGCTCGTGAGAAGGAACTCACGCATCAGGTGCATAGTGAGATCTTGGTGCGCTGCTTGGAGCAGGTTAAGATCTTGACACCAATCCTTATCTGCAGTATGAAAGTCTATATTCACATCGTTGAACAAAACGGCGTGGGAGTTGATGAAGCAGCGGAGAATCGAAACTATTTGGCGTCCCGTATGACCGATGAGATTCAGGAGATCATTCGTGTGTTGCAGTTGACTACGTACGATGAAGATACTAGTGAGCTAGACAACCTGACAGTGCTGAAGAAAATTAGCAACGCTATTCATAACAAAGCCGGATTGGCTAACGACTGGCTTGCCAATCCGTACGCCCTGAAAGGTGGAGTGGGTGAGAAGGCGTTGCGTCAAATCATTGAAAATGCTCACGAGGTTGCTGACAGATGCCTGCCGCAGGACTCGATGCCAATCCGTAAAATGGCTGACGACATAACAACCATGGCGAATGCGTTGTGTGAACTTCGGCAAGACGGCAAGGGAACCAGTCCTCAGGCGGAGAGTTTGGCTAAAAACATTCGCGAGAAGCTGGGCAATCTGCAGCAGGCTTTGATGAATGCGGTGGTGGGAGTAAATAGGGCCGGTGTGCAGCAAACGGCGCATACTATTCAAGGGCGGTTGGAACAAGCGTGCAAGTGGCTGCAAAATCCAGAAATCAACGACAATGGATTGGGTGAACGTGCAATTGGCTTGATTGTGGAAGAAGGTAGGAAAGTTGCTGATGGTTGTCCCGGTAATCAGAAGGCTGAGATCTTACAGCTCTGCGATGAGGTGGAATACCTCAAGATGAACGCCGCCGGCAGTACACCAAAGGCCAAAGAGTTTGCTAAGAAGCTTACACACAAACTGCACGAACTTAAGGAAGCAATTCAGAACGCACTAGTCAATAGGATCGTCCAGGACTTCATGGATGTGTCGACTCCATTGAAGCAATTCAGCGACGCTGTAAATGTTCCTGAAGGCACACCAAACCGCGAACAAAACTTCAACCAGAAGTCAAACAATTTGCAAGCATTTAGCGATCGGGCTTCCAAAACTAGCCGAATGGTAGCGGCTGGCGGTTCAGGAGGCAATAAGAAGATTGCGGAGATTCTGCTATCTTCTGCAACACAAGTAGATAGTTTGACTCCGCAACTGGTGTCTGCCGGACGAATCCGAATGAACTACCCTGGCAGCACCGCTGCTGAAGAGCATTTGACTAATTTGAAGCAACAATACGCAGATACTGTTCTCCGGATGAGAACTCTCTGCGATCAAGCTACGAATCCTGCTGATTTTATCAAAACTTCCGAGGACAATATGCAAGTGTACGTGAAGCTTTGCGAGGATGCCATACACACAAAGCAACCGCAGAAGATGGTGGACAATACATCGAATATTGCACGACTCGTGAATCGTGTGTTACTTGTGGCCAAGCAGGAGGCTGACAATTCAGAGGATCCTGTCTTCACTGCCAAGTTGAATGCAGCCAAGAATCGTTTGGAGAACTCGTTGCCAGCTATGGTTGGCGACGCGAAACTGGTTGCAACGAACATCAATGATCCTGCTTGCGCTAGTGCTTGGAGAGAATCCTACAAGAGGGTGAGTACGACGGTGTGGCTATTCATTTGAGTTTATTTATTCGTTTATTTCTGTGTAGCTCCTCGGTGACGTGCGTGATGTTCGATCGGCTATTGCGCCATCTCAAGCCGATGTACCGCCGCCACTGCCTGAACTAAGTGCCTTGCACTTGTCTTCTAATGACGCTAAGCGTATGTTTGCTTGGTATTCGATTGGACGATTTGTGATCTTATTTTTTTCTTTCTAGTCGAGCGTGCTCCACCACGCCCACCACTACCACGTGAAGGAATGGCACCGTCCCGTCCCCCACCACCAGAAACCGACGATGAAGATGAAGTCTTCCGCACAATGCCACATGCCAATCAACCCATTTTGGTAAGTCACGCTCTTACACTCCTCGATCGTGGTTTTCATTCTTTGTATTTCATATTCACAGATTGCAGCTCGTGGACTCCATCAAGAGGTGCGTCAATGGTCTTCCAAGGATAATGAAATTATTGCGGCTGCCAAACGTATGGCAGTTCTAATGGCAAGGCTCTCTGAACTGGTTCGTGCTGACTCAAAGGGCAGCAAGCGTGAACTCATCGCTACCGCAAAGCAAATTGCTGAAGCATCAGAAGATGTGACACGTTTGGCCAAGGACTTGGCCCGTCAGTGCACAGATCGTCGAATTCGTACGAACCTGCTGCAAGTTTGCGAACGTATTCCAACCATCGGAACACAACTTAAGATTCTGTCAACTGTTAAGGCTACTATGCTGGGTGCTCAAGGATCGGATGAGGATCGCGAGGCCACCGAGATGTTGGTCGGCAACGCACAGAATTTAATGCAAAGTGTAAGTGTTTTCATTTTTTTTTTTTCATCTATCTTATGGATAGTCCTGATAGTCCTGATAGTCCTCTGGAAAGCGGAAAAATACGATCCATTATGATAAAAATCTAATCTGTGTATTCCAGGTTAAGGAAACTGTTCGTGCTGCCGAAGGTGCTAGTATAAAGATCCGTTCCGACCAGACCAGTCATCGATTACAATGGGTCAGACGCCAGCCTTGGTACCAATACTAACCACGCAAACAATTCGAAAGAAACAAAACACGAATTTGCCAAAATCAAAGGAAATCCTACAATCGTTCTATTTTACTCTCTTAACTTACAGACTTTCTTAACGATAATGTCTAGAGCATGGACTGCAAAGTAGATTAATGCAATTAACAACGAGTTTGTCTTTTTCTTTACCAATTTTTTTTTTGTTTATAATCTTTATACTTAGAAACTACAAATTGTTATTTCCGCATGAAAGTCTAACTTACGTATTAAAACTAAAGTGCTTCTTAATAAAACGTGTAAACTGCACAAGAGTTTCTTATAGCAAAATTGAAAGAAGAAATTCATTACAAAAGTATTTAACTGAAAGTAAAAAACTAGTAAAAAGCAAGAACGCTTTTGTTGTCGTGTTGTTGCTTGTATTTTGTTTTAAAAAGAGTAATTTATAAATTATTAATATTAATGTTAAAACTATATATTATATTAAACAATAAATATTTTTACGTTTTTGTGAGATGTCCTATTTTAGACTTTGGAAGTAGAGTAGACCGCGGCATGCTGTGCTTGTTGAGGAACGAAATATTTAGAAGTAGTTGCTGGATTAAGTTCTAAACGTAGATCGCTGGGTGCGGACGAATTCTAGAACAACTCGTCCGATAGTTAAACTTTCAATGTCATTTCAGAATATACACACCTCTGAGAATCTGCAAGTCTACGAGGCTTCTATTTACTTAAAACTAATCAAATGCTCAATGTTCTAGTGCAAATCCAATTCAGTGCAAATTAAGTCGGATCCTGAAGCGTGGTTTAGTGGCATTTCCATGGAAATCCGAATCAATTGACGACCACGAGAGTGAGTGAAAATAAAAAGTGAGTTTTCCTGACTACACAAAGCTGACTGAGCTGAAGGCAAACGCTGAGGTAAGTACTAAGTGGTTTTTCCTCCAATCCTAATGCAGTGGGTTTACATAATAAAGAAGTGAACGAACTCGTAATCACTTGAACAGTACCGAGCCAGAAATGCAAACGAGACAATGAGTTGAACTCAGCAGTTCAGTGAAATTTCCCACAAACCTCAACCGTTGTGTTAATATTGTTTGTTTCCGTGTAATGTAAGTGGACGAGTTTAATTATAGCAAGAATGTTCGAAAAGGTAGGTAAGAAGGCGAGCCAAAGTAATGCAAATTCTTGAAAAATTCAAAGTTTACTAATTTAATAAGTTTTCTGGCTATGAAAGGCATTGATTCGGTGACTAGGCTGTGATTGGGCTTCCTTATATTCTGATCTGCAAAGCCTTGTAAATTTTGAATAGGATTGAGATCGGAAGAGAGGTGTGACTTCTCCAAGACATTAAAATTTGGTGCTTTCACACATGTAATCTTCCAGTACTTTCCGATACATTTGTGCATTCATCCGACCAGTTATTAGAAATACGGAAGACAACGATGATTTGTGTGAATGTCTTAGACTGGCTACCCCTCGACTGATATATCTTTCTCCTGCTGATCTGCGAACATCGTGAATGTCATCTGACGAAAACGCATCCAACTATGTGGCTCCCGATGGCCATTGACGTACTGCTGCTTCTAAGGAAACAACTTTACCTTACTTGGCCGTTTTGTGATCTGGTCGAGGACAAGCAGCACACAATACAACTCCAGTCGAGATTGTGTTCAATAGGACAGTCCGCCTACCTAGTGAAGTGGAGCTTTCATCTCCTACTGAGGAACCCAAATGCGAACCCTCCATGGCAGACCTTAGAGAAAGCATCAGAGATATTCCTCGGACTAGGACGGAGATGATGATAGCTAGTGATTGCATGAATACACGGCAGGACAGCAGAGCAACAACGTTGAGTCGAAATTACCGCTAAATCTGTAATAAATAAACAATACAGGGAAACACACAGAAAAAAAGCTAAACAAGGAAACTAAACAAGGAAACTGTTCGTGCTGCCGAAGGTGCTAGTATAAAGATCCGTTCCGACCAGACCAGTCATCGATTACAATGGGTCAGACGCCAGCCTTGGTACCAATACTAACCACGCAAACAATTCGAAAGAAACAAAACACGAATTTGCCAAAATCAAAGGAAATCCTACAATCGTTCTATTTTACTCTCTTAACTTACAGACTTTCTTAACGATAATGTCTAGAGCATGGACTGCAAAGTAGATTAATGCAATTAACAACGAGTTTGTCTTTTTCTTTACCAATTTTTTTTTTGTTTATAATCTTTATACTTAGAAACTACAAATTGTTATTTCCGCATGAAAGTCTAACTTACGTATTAAAACTAAAGTGCTTCTTAATAAAACGTGTAAACTGCACAAGAGTTTCTTATAGCAAAATTGAAAGAAGAAATTCATTACAAAAGTATTTAACTGAAAGTAAAAAACTAGTAAAAAGCAAGAACGCTTTTGTTGTCGTGTTGTTGCTTGTATTTTGTTTTAAAAAGAGTAATTTATAAATTATTAATATTAATGTTAAAACTATATATTATATTAAACAATAAATATTTTTACGTTTTTGTGAGATGTCCTATTTTAGACTTTGGAAGTAGAGTAGACCGCGGCATGCTGTGCTTGTTGAGGAACGAAATATTTAGAAGTAGTTGCTGGATTAAGTTCTAAACGTAGATCGCTGGGTGCGGACGAATTCTAGAACAACTCGTCCGATAGTTAAACTTTCAATGTCATTTCAGAATATACACACCTCTGAGAATCTGCAAGTCTACGAGGCTTCTATTTACTTAAAACTAATCAAATGCTCAATGTTCTAGTGCAAATCCAATTCAGTGCAAATTAAGTCGGATCCTGAAGCGTGGTTTAGTGGCATTTCCATGGAAATCCGAATCAATTGACGACCACGAGAGTGAGTGAAAATAAAAAGTGAGTTTTCCTGACTACACAAAGCTGACTGAGCTGAAGGCAAACGCTGAGGTAAGTACTAAGTGGTTTTTCCTCCAATCCTAATGCAGTGGGTTTACATAATAAAGAAGTGAACGAACTCGTAATCACTTGAACAGTACCGAGCCAGAAATGCAAACGAGACAATGAGTTGAACTCAGCAGTTCAGTGAAATTTCCCACAAACCTCAACCGTTGTGTTAATATTGTTTGTTTCCGTGTAATGTAAGTGGACGAGTTTAATTATAGCAAGAATGTTCGAAAAGGTAGGTAAGAAGGCGAGCCAAAGTAATGCAAATTCTTGAAAAATTCAAAGTTTACTAATTTAATAAGTTTTCTGGCTATGAAAGGCATTGATTCGGTGACTAGGCTGTGATTGGGCTTCCTTATATTCTGATCTGCAAAGCCTTGTAAATTTTGAATAGGATTGAGATCGGAAGAGAGGTGTGACTTCTCCAAGACATTAAAATTTGGTGCTTTCACACATGTAATCTTCCAGTACTTTCCGATACATTTGTGCATTCATCCGACCAGTTATTAGAAATACGGAAGACAACGATGATTTGTGTGAATGTCTTAGACTGGCTACCCCTCGACTGATATATCTTTCTCCTGCTGATCTGCGAACATCGTGAATGTCATCTGACGAAAACGCATCCAACTATGTGGCTCCCGATGGCCATTGACGTACTGCTGCTTCTAAGGAAACAACTTTACCTTACTTGGCCGTTTTGTGATCTGGTCGAGGACAAGCAGCACACAATACAACTCCAGTCGAGATTGTGTTCAATAGGACAGTCCGCCTACCTAGTGAAGTGGAGCTTTCATCTCCTACTGAGGAACCCAAATGCGAACCCTCCATGGCAGACCTTAGAGAAAGCATCAGAGATATTCCTCGGACTAGGACGGAGATGATGATAGCTAGTGATTGCATGAATACACGGCAGGACAGCAGAGCAACAACGTTGAGTCGAAATTACCGCTAAATCTGTAATAAATAAACAATACAGGGAAACACACAGAAAAAAAGCTAAACAACGGTCATATGTCACCTCGTCTCGTCAACATTCATGCATTTACGACTCGATTCGATCGGATATCGATCCGGGTTTGGCCTATTCGCATAGTATACATCGACTGCTAGTGAAGTGTCTCTGTGGGAAGTGTGGCGAGCTTCCAAATTTGTTCCCTCAGTGCTCCCACCGCTAGTGCTCTTGTTGAAAACGCTCCGGAGTCATTGTAAAAGTTAAAGCATACTTTTAGATGCAACAACTTGTATTCCAATAAGAAAAGTAGTGATATACCATTAGGCGCCCGCCTGACAACGACGCACCAACTCTTAGTGGAAGTTGACATATTGAATTACTCGTCCTGAGGACCTGCTTCCTTTGCTCGTTTGGCGTATGAGTGGGTTTGACATGATTATGATCCGAGCAAGCGGATTGAATCCTTAATTGAATTGGTTGAGGGATGATTGGTTCAAAAAACTCTTTAAAATCTTTGCAGCACCATTAGACAATGATTAGATGGTTGTTGTCAATGGCAGCGTTTTTCGCCTGTGAAGGAAGCGGAACATTTCGGGTGTGGAACATGATTTTTATCAGGATTTTCTTTATGTTCTTCATATGCATAAGATTCTACTCTTCTTATCCACAAGCTAACGACACAATCGATGGATTGATGTCTAATTAGGCCCCACTGTTGTGCTGAAATGACTTGGAAACGAGAGAAATATGAATGAAACAAAACATTCCACAACCGATTGAACAATCGCCGTCTAATCAGGGTCCTCTGTGCAATATTTTATTCTTAGTTGCCACCTAGGAGCCTGTATAGACGGCAATAACTATGTATGTTATTTGGTCATTTCCTTCCCTAGACTATCCCTATAGTTCCGACTTTACAAAGGAACGAACGAACTCAAGAAACATGTCTCATTCTTCCTGCCTTCTTGTGGAACTGCGAACGAAAGAAATATGGAAACAAATGAGCGAAGGAGCCATACACATGTGCAAGAACGATAATCGTTCCGGACCTGCTCCTGGAAATATGTCCTCAGTCGCAACCATTTCCACTTAAACCTGTTCATATCCCAGGAACTATCCAACTCCAAGCAGGTCCGGACAGATCATCATTCTCTTACGTGTTTCGCTTTCAGTTCCATATTTTTCCCTCCCGCAGTTCACCGTTCCACACCAATTGCAATGAATGTGGGACGTATTGTTGTTTTGAAGTGAAGCAGCTGTCTTTTACTCAGAAAATCAGTTTCTAGATGGCTCCCAACCATGTTCGATTTACTGGAACTAGTTCCCTTCGAAAAGGGCACGAACCGATTCGCGGAACTCTAGGAAGAGTCTTCCAACTAGCGATACCCCGCGCGTGAACAATCACCATCTAACCACGGCCTCACCCAGCCATTCCCCTCTACTACATAACGGATCGTTCTACTACATTCCGCCGATGTGTTTTAATTCCAAACTGTCAACGACCATCATTTGTTGCTCTCTGTGCGAAGGCTGTTGTTTTCGTTTCGCACGTATTTTTATTTATTATTATTTTTTTTTTGTTTTGCTTTAATTAGCGTGATAATTCCTTATGAACGTATAAAGCATTGTTTTGCGTGAGTTCTTATTTTCCATTTCATTGCATTGTTAACGCTCGTTTCGCTGAGACATGGACAAACTACGAAGAGTTCTAAGCGGTGAGGACAGAACCGCCGACGAGGAATCCAGTATCATTACACAAGTAAGACGAATTATTATAGAAAAAAAAACACTATTTGCATATTGTCAATAGAATCAATATACGTATTGGCAATGAAATCTGAGTCAAACAAAAGGCCAACAACGTGTCAGCGCCTTGCAAAGGTGCGACTACCCCATTGTGTCTCTACTGTCACTCGAGTCCTACCCACAATCTGTTATAATAATAAAAAAAATAAATCATCTAATGTGATCTTCACCAGATAACCAGGTTTTGGTCATTAAACTTGTCAGCCGTCCCAGGCGATAACGGGCTGTGTGCGACTGCTGGGCCATTGCTATCACCATGACTAATGCTGTTAACTTCTGCTACGCGGGTTGGTTGAAAGTGGCTTTTACATATGCTTGCGTTACCATGAATAACTGAGATTTGCCGATGATTCGTGAAAATCCCCCAATAGCACAGCCTGTGTGACGGATTTCGCATATTTCTCAATATGCTGCTGGTCGGGTGTCAGATTTCCTGGAATTAATCCATTCTTCGAATTGACAGGAAAATTATACGTGTTTGTGGAGAACATATTGGACTTAAGTGGAAAAATGCGTCTCGCCCTTATATGGTGGCTGGGCTCGTCAGTAGACGACGAGAAGCACTATCGGTGTCAACTTTAAAGCAATACGCGAGGTCTTGCATATGCTAAAATGCAAAGGAAAACTACTGAAGGTGCTTCTGTTCATGTGAAGTGAGCTAATGTTCAACTACAGTGGAGGTCGATTGTAATGACCAGTCGGCTTCATTATGTTTTTGGCTGTTCCTCCGTCAAATTGTATAGCGTTGTCGGATATAACGACCTTATTTCACCGGCTTTAGGCGACTTCCACTGGAGATTTTTGAATATTCCTTTCCCTTCGAGAACTGTTCCTGGGGACGCATGCATGTTTTATTTCTCTTCACTTTAGCCGAACACAGTGAGCAGTGAGCCACATCTAATGTTCAACTACAGTGGAGGTCGATTGTAACGACCAGTCGGCTTCATTATGTTTTTGGCTGTTCCTCCGTCAAATTGTATAGCGTTGTCGGATATAACGACCTTATTTCGCCGGCTTTAGGCGACTTCCACTGGAGATTTTTGAATATTCCTTTCCCTTCGAGAACTGTTCCTGGGGACGCATGCATGTTTTATTTCTCTTCACTTTAGCCGAACACAGTGAGCAGTGAGCCACATCTAATGTTCAACTACAGTGGATGTCGATTGTAACGACCAGTCGGCTTCATTATGTTTTTGGCTGTTCCTCCGTCAAATTGTATAGCGTTGTCGGATATAACGACCTTATTTCGCCGGCTTTAGGCGACTTCCACCGTACATTTTTGAATATTCTTTCCCTTCGAGAACTGTTTGTGGGAACGCATGCATGTTTTATTTCTCTTCACTTTAGCAGAACACAGTTTTGGCTCTAAGGAAGTCTCCTTATATGTAGTTTGGCTACCGTGCTACCTATCACTGGGAAGCTCAGACACGCAGGCCGTTTACCTTCATAACTCTCTGCGTTTAATATTCTGTTTTTGTCATCCACTTTGCCTATGCACTTGAAATAGTAATAATTCATTCTCCCATTCCCAGATAAACGAAGCATCAACTCTCAGCTGGTCGACGCGCGTCAAGGGCTTTTGCATCTGCTTTGTCGTTGGAATTCTCCTATCATTCCTGGGATCGTTGGCGCTTTTCTTGCCGCGAGGCATAGTCATCTTTGCAGTTTTCTACACCCTCGGCAACATCATTTCAATGGCGAGGTAATATTCATCCATCATTTGTGCGTTCCTACCTTTTTTTATTTGTTTTTTGCTTTTTTTGTTTTTGGTTTTTCGTTTAGTACTTGTTTTTTGATGGGACCATTCAATCAGATCAAAAAAATGTTCGATCCCACTAGACTTATTGCCACCTGCATAGTTATAGTAACATTTGTTTTGACTATTATAGCAGCTTGCGTGGTAAATATTTTTTTTTGTTTTTTTGTGTTTTTTTTTTGCAGATTTAGCAAACGAAATGTTTATTTTTATTTACTTTTGTAGCTGCATAAGCCGGGTCTCACGTTGATTCTTGTTATCGTACAATCCTTGGCCATGACTTGGTATTCATTATCCTACATTCCCTGGGCGCGTGATGCTGTTAAAAAGACTGTTTCCAGTTGCCTTGATGTTTAATGCAAAAGCAAAAATAATAATTTATAACATGCATATGTATTTTCCGCACTAATATTGTACACAAGCACAAGCTTTATGTCTAGAAGCAAGTATTGTTGGTATGGGAACAAATAAGAAACCGACCAAATTAAAGTTTAGGATTTGTTTGACTTTTTCTTTTGAAAAAAGTACTGTAGACGACGACGAGAATCAAAAAAAAAGAAATATAAAATCAAAGAAATATCACAATATACTAATTTGTGTGTAACGAATATACTTTTTTGGTATTCGCTAAGCCCAAACGAAAAGCCTGTTTTTATTGATGGTAGTTGTACTCGTAGCTCTTTGCGTGCTTAGCGTCATTTTCACTGTTTGTTTCTTTTTTAGAGAAAGAAAAACTGGACATCTGGAGGCTCTTTATCTGCAAAAGCAAGTAAGTTGATTGTAATATGGTTTTGAGTGCAAACGTAAGCTGAATAGAGTACACTTTGTCCGTAAAACTTACCTTCTTCCCAACTGAAGCTTAAGTTGACCCAACAGATACTTCCTTTTTCTGATTAACCTGTAGGACGTATGGTCTTCTATTAGAAAAATATTTCTACTATGACGGCTTCTTGTGGACCATGCCCTGGCTTTGGGCTTCAATCTCTAATGTAGTACCTAACCACATTTTTCATGACGATGAGTCTGTCCCTTGGCGAGCATTCTTGCTCCATCATTCTTCTAATTAGTGTCGTTCTAGACATTCATAACGAATGTACCTGGAGGTTTATTTTTTTTTACAGATTTATCGTGTCAAGGCGATATTTCAGCCAGCAAAATCCTGCACTTCGTTTGAGAATTTCCTTCTCTATGTCCTAAGCTCTTAAGGCATTTCTTAAGCGCTGAGGCAGACTTAAGAAAGCACCAGTTTGCTACCCGTCGACTCGTGACCTTGATAAATAGACTGATAATCCTGTAAGCAGCAGTGAAGAGTGGCTTGAATTGCTTTGGATACTCCTCGTTTGTTCTAAAAGAGCGCTTTATCTATTAACAAACTGTCTCCGACGAAACTCCTTAGGATTACATGTATTATACACTCAAGCTGCTCTTCTCTTCTTCACCTTGTCGATGATCCGTTGCCATCACAACAAAATTGTGGCACTGCCTTCGTAGTAAATCTCCCTAAATTAAGTTCTGTGTAGAAATGAAATCAAGTGTGAGACTGGACTACACTTAAAGCTTTAAAAGGCTTGCTTCCTTGGAGTAATTACATTTAGAAAACCAAAGTGGTGAACGAAATTTCCATTCCTGAATTGACTACCTACCCTAAGCTCATCTCTATGTCTGTTTACACAAACTTTGTTAGAGTACCTCGCATATCCAAACAGTTGAGAGTTACTACAGACAGGCCTTGCTGGAAGGTCCCACAAGACTTTAGTACATCCAAAATGAATCCATGTGATCCGCCAAACCAATGACTGAGTCATAAACTTTACATTTCCTGCTAAAACCAAAAGACCAACTGTGTTCGTCCACTTGACCGTCTGGTTAAGAATTGATCCCATCCTTGGATGCCTCGGAATGCTATTTCTTTTGTGTAACTCTGCAAAAATGTGTAACAAATATTTATCAGTACCACAATGCGGAGCTTGCTTTCGTTTCCGCTGTATACTCGTTCATAATGCATTTCAGAATGTTTGGTTTAGGAATGCCTACCCTTGGAAAGTTTAGTGACTCTAAGAGTTGATCCTTCCAAGACATGAAAACTTGTACTGATTTACTTACGTGTATAGTTTGGTCGGCAGGCCGAACTACTCGTTGGACTCGAACCACTGGCAAATAAGGAAACATCAGCCGGATTTTGTTAAACATTCTTTTATTCTTGTTCTCTTTCGTTTCTCCCTTTGATTTCATTATAGTTAAATCTTATTGCTTGTTTATTTTTACAGTTGGAATGTATAAATTACGCCTAAAACTCATTGTCTATTTATTTATTACTTTATTTATTTATCGCAGAAAGAAAAAGAAATCAAATTTTATGATTTATTGTTCATAAAGGCTAGGTTATTCTCTATACATACTGTGACATACATATTGTGTTTATCTAATGAATACAACTTACCCTAATGAAATATAATAATAATACATAGTCATAGTCGTACAATAGGTATATTTTTACACTCGTCTCTTGCATGGACGATTCCATTTAGTTGTTATTTTGTTTTTGTTATTTGTATAGCACATTTCCTGAATAATTTATAAGATGCTGATTTACAGGGGAATGACAAAGGAAGCATTGGACGCAGGTACAAAAGGTAATTTGCTTATAGTACGTTGAATTCGTGTAAGTGCATAATTGAGCACTTGATTGTTGTTGATCTACCTATTCGCGGTATTGGTTTAGTTTAGTTTTTGATTTGTTGTTCATTTTCATTGAAAAAAAAAAAAAACAGAAAACATTCTTTGAATTTAAAGTAACATCCTGAAGCCCAGAAACATTGCCCAGAAGCACCATATTCAGTCATCGAAGAGGAACCAAGTGACCAACCTACAGCAGATGGGATAAGCTTTACACCCGTCAGTTGCAATTGAGAGCTAGTTTTACTCTCGGATGTTTGTCAGTCGTTTGCAAGACACTTAACTTAAATGTGTTGTTGGAATTGAGTCTTTGAATGTAAGCGGGGTCCTAGGAGAGGGAATTTTAGTGAATTTACGATTCAGGGTGAATTTTTAGAATGGATTCTTGTGGCTGTGTTAGCTTAGTTGGAAGTTAGATCAAATTTGCTGTTTGCTTTCACGATTCTGATAAAACTTGGCCAATCGCAGAGAAAATGAGTCATGTCCTCTTCAGAGCATATAGACATTACGTCAGCCTTTGCAAAGATCTATTGACTGACGCTTGTAGTCCCACTCGATGGGACCCAGAGCCGAGCTTCTCACCACCATTCGGGCTGTGTGTCTTATATTCTTTACACGAATGGAAGGGTCCTACCGTGTCTGAAGGGCAATTTGTTACTTGAGAAGCTTTTTCATGACAAGTTATACTCTCGGATGTTTGCGAGAGGTGTTGCCGTGAAATAAATTTTAGGTGTTGACTAGGGATTGAATCTGAAACCCCTTTGCTTCGTAGTCCAACGCACTAACCATGTGAGCCTAGAAAAACAACCATTCGATACAATTTTAAGTGCAAAACGTTCGAATGTTGGCTACCATGAGTAAGATCCTCGAAGCCCCGAAGAATTCCCATACCTGTTACAAACTGATATTGTTTTTATTTTACCAATTTAGCATGGAAAGGTCTTCTTGTCTTAGTCGACATGCTGGTACACCACGAAGACTACATGTCGACTACATTAGCTTGGTCACATAGAATACCAGTTCCCACGTTCAAGTGAGATCACTGCGGATTAGAGTGGACCAACTTTGATCGTCTCCAACTCAACTTCTAGTCTAGATGAAGGTTTTTATCAACGAAGTACATGCTCCGACTGTGACGCTCAACATTGTTGGGTACAACTTCGAGGATACGTAAGTATTTGTCTACCTCGTTCTTGTCATCACTCTTGGCATCAACGTCTCTTTCTAAATTGTAACAGACGGCTTACAAGAAAGGCTGTTTCTAGACACTCCATCCAATCTTCTTTTTCAGCGAGCATCCAAGGGACCAATAAGTCTGGTTACCGTAAAGGGACAGCAAAAAATCTCTGAATATAGAGAATTTCTTTCGTAATAAAGCAGTTTTAGAGTACTTGTCCTACTCAAAGAAGTTGTGTTTTATTTAGTCGTCTTTAGATAGAAGGAGCACTCGACTTATTGAGACTCAGCGCATGTCTCCATTGCCAGTTAGGCAATGCATTCGGATCCTCTAACGCAGGAGCATCCTCTAGCGCACCTCTCTACAAGAGAACGAGGTATACCTACAAACATGGATAAGTAAGTATATGTAGAAAAATGGTAGGTAAGCTGTAAACCAGAAGTAGAAGAGAAGCTTTCGAACTTCATTCACGGATCCGACTTAGTCCGGCCTCAAATCGATACCAAAATCAGAGTAAAACACCAGGCTACCAGAAAGCAGCACTAGATATGCATGTGTGTACAACGAAAAATGGTTTCTTCATGCAAACCACAAATTTGCACTCCTCCCAGACTATGGCAGACTGGATACACAGACGATCGAGTTTGGGATTGGCCTGCTCGCGACAGATTTGAGGTTATAAATAGCATTTATCGCCCTACACACATGCCTGTAATGATGTTAATGAAGTCAATCACTAGGGTGCGTCAGCTCCTCCCGGGATACTCATACCAGCTTCGGGTATAGAAACGGAGAGGTGATATGTTGCGATATCACTCGAGAAAAGTGTGAAAACTCATAAACTCACCAAGTATACAAAAGACCAACCTGAACACCCGATTGTCAAAAAAATGCAGTCCCCCACTGTCCCTGTCTGTCACTTATTCCGTCTAAAGTTCATTCGCAAGTCGATCACATGCATGAGCCACGTGAACTACTAGGGTACCAGGATCAGCAGCAGGTATTCCATTCTGTTAAAGTCAGAGCCAAGCGAAGAAACACCAAACAAGTTTCCAATGACTCCTCACACTGGAACGGGATGAATGGTAACCAAATACTGGGACACCAGGAAAATAATGGCGACACGTTCATGTGTATCATTCCATTTAAATCAAATAAAAATTTCAATTTAATCCACAAACAAATTAAAAGTTAAGTTGTGAACTACTAGGCTATCAGGAGCAGCAGCAGGTATTCTGTTCTGTTGACGACTCAGCCAAACGAGACACAAAACAAGTTTACATTGGCCCCTCCTACTGCAACGGGATAACAAATGTTTCGACGTCAGGTTTGTTATTGAGGTATAAAAGGAAATAAAAAATAAATCGGTAATAATGCTCCATGGTGTGTTTAATTATGAACCATTGACTGAATAAACTGACATCTGACCCAATTGCTGTAGAGACACGATGTCCATATAAATCTAAAAAAAGGAATCGAATCTAGTAAAGCAGTGGCAATGGATTGGACATACTCTCCGAAAGGGTGACTGGTCCATAGCTAACCACGCGATGCAATGGAACCCGCGTACTCAGGATGGCAGGTTACGCGGCGGTCCTAGGAATACGTGGCGCAGAACAGCTGAGAAGGAACGACCGGCATCTGGGAAAGAGTTGGGGAGAACTGAGCCACATTTCCAGAAACCGCACACGATGGTGCGTAGGCATTGTCGAGGCCCTAGGACCCACAAGGGGATACAGGACTTAAACAACAAACTGAAAAACTGTAGCCTTTTGTAGAATATACAGTTTCATTCGAGGAATACACAGTCTAATCAACTAAACAATGTCTTTATGTCCTCCTGCACACGAATTTCCACACACCACAAGGTTATGGACAGCCTTGGGTTATCGGGTCTTAAGCTGCGCTTAAAGGCAAGACTTTGTATCAATAAGACTCGGGTAGCAGCTACGAGGCCCTCTTCTCGCTGCTTTGTTATTACGAAATGTCTTCGGCCAAACACTCTGAAGGTAACAAACAATTAGTCATCCGAATGGATGACGTGGATTTGCTGTTACTGCGTCAGACTGCTGATTGTTGGAATTACTAAATCAGACTTTAAAGTTCAATAGGTATCAGGTTGATGTGTCAGTTCTGATATCTCAGTATGTAAAGTTCGTTTGTTGTAGCCTATTCTTGTTCATTAGGCTGTGTTGACTGTCAAGAGAATCAATGGCTTTCGCAGGCGATTAAGTGTAAGATTACTAATTCGTACTTTAAAGTCCAATAGGTACCAGATGGATGTATCAGTTCTGTGTGTAAAGTTGATTTGTTTGCATCCTACGCTCTGTTCACTGTCAAGCGATTGACTTTTCGTTCGAATTCCACCGAAATCGGAAGCGATTGAGTGTTTCTAACAGAGCGGTTTCGCCTAGTAAAATGCGTGTTTTGACAGCTGTTCTCGTCGCTCGCAGTCGCTTGAAGTCGCTCAATTCATGTTTCATTAAATTGCTACGCGACGGCTTAAAAGGCTGAGTTTTATTTGGCTTCCTTGATCATGTTCGATTAGAAGTATGTGGGTCTAGAGGGCTTATTGCAAGTATGGTTTCAAGGACTACGGTCGGTGTGGTTCTTACAGCGCTGATAGTCCCTATAGTATAGTCTTTGTATCCTGGTCAGTGCACGGTGTTACGTGGCACCCATAGGATAGAATGGGTCTGACAATGGCGATCCCCATTCTATGGATTCGTGTTTCGCCAAATTGCTACGCGACGGCTTGACAGGCTGAGTTTTATTTTGCTTCCTTGATCATGTGCGATTATTTAGAAATTTGTAGCAACATGGGAGACAAAAATTAAGGAATTGTTTTCACACGAAAATTTTCTCTTATACCTCAATCACAAACCTGGTGTCGCAACAATTGTTTACCGCTGCAGTGGGAGGAGCCAATGGAAACATGTTTTGTGGTTTGTTTGACTGACGCTTAATGAAATACGTGCTGCTGCTCCTGGTACCCTAATAGTTCACGTGGCCCATACATGTGATAGCGTTTTTGCCTCTCTATTTTGAGCTTGTTTGGGGGAGAAATAACCTATTTTTAATGGTACACGTACTGGATTAGGAAATATTATGCTCAGTTCCGCAGTTTCAACATAAAATGACAAACAAATAAGAAACCCGAACGAAGTAACAAGAATTCATTATTTCAAACAAGCTGCCCCTTTTTTTTTTTGTAAAAAAATTTAAATTGCTTACATATACCTCAATAACAACCCCGACGCAGCAGTTGCTGCTTACATTTGCATATCCCGTTGCAGTAGGAGGAGCCAACAGAAACTGGTTTTATATTGTTTTCACTGAGAATGAAGTATGCTTGCTGCTGCTCCTGCTACCCTAGTGATTCCCTTTGACTGTGGCTCTTGGCCTGAATTTTTTCTGTTCGCATGGTTATTGTTGGAGGTTCTTGGTGGACCTGGTGGACTGTAGATGTTTTGTGTGACTAGGACATGAGGCTGGATTTTTGGCTGAGCTTTACCATCTGACAGTCAGAAACGCGAAGAGTTGATGGAGATCATTGCGGGAGCGCCACCGAAGCCGTAAGATGTTGTAAGTTCTTGCTCTTGGAAACTTCAAACGTGTGGTCATTCGAAAGGAGATTACTATTAGCACCCACCTTCAGTCTGAGTGATGCGAAGAGGGCTTCGGTCTCCATCCTATTTTGTGAAATTTTCTAAATCGGATTTCAATGAGCTAGGACCGACGGTCTGAGACGATAGTTAGAAAAACAAAGGAAAAGAAACGGAGGCAATCTGCAACCATGCGGAACATCAGCACTAGTTCCTGGTTCTTGCAAATGGAGGTACCAGTGGAGTTTGAAATTAAATCAAACTCAATGGTCACTGAATTAGAGAAGCAAATTTCCACATACTAGACCGGTCTATGCCTGATCAAACGTAGTGGAGAGTTGGTTCTATTAAGGCGATGATAGATCAGCCACGTTGTCTGTTCTGCAGAAGCTGTAGGGATTGGGTGGAGGAAGAAACCGTTCTCCAATTCGTATGCAGTACTCCAACTAGGAGTCCCCTTCACCAATAAGAAAAAAATCCCAGAGATTGGTGCACTTCTCCAAATCTCGGACAAGGAGAGGTACCTGGGCTGTATACTCGACCGTAAGCTGATTTGGGAAGAGAACACAGCAAAATTGATACAGAAATCATCCATAAAATGGGGATCGCCATTTTTAGGCCGATTCTAGTACAACCGTGGACTGACCAAGATACAAAGACTAGCATGTATAGGGACTACCAGCGCTATAAGAACCACACAGACCGCAGCCCTTGAAACCATACTTGCACTACAGCCGCTAAACCCACATACTTCTAAGGGAAATGGCTTAAAGCAATCTAACCTGTGGAAAAAGAGATGGGCACACTTGGGTACAGAGACAGCATCCCACGACTTCAGTCTAACCGTCAAAGCAATCTTCCCTTCAAGAGAGGATTAAGATTGGATTTACGGCAGGACCATCAAACCGAATAATATCTCGGTTGTCACGGACGCTCCCTAAGACTTCCACACCACGGCAGTGTGTTCCAAGTGGAAGAACTAGGAATAGCAGAAGCGGTACGAGAACTATCCACGAAACTGCACTACAGTAAGACGATCGTCATCTATATTGACAGTCAAGGCGCAATGAAGGCCATCTCACAGCACTCACGGCGAACAATGACGTTGAGCTCTTTTGGATTTCAGGATTCAAGGGACAAATTAGCAATAAAGGGGTCCGAACAGGATCTGACAGAGGTCTAGGTCTTGCTAAGCACAGTGTAGAGCAAACCTTCGTGGCTAACGAGAGATGGAACACACTTCCATCTTGTCGTGTCTCCAGAAAACTATATACTCGTATGGTATCACCAAAACCAAACAAATCCAACTTAGGAGGACTCTTCACGGGGTCAATACCGGCCATAACTTCATGGCGGCCCAGCGTAGTTGAATGCGAGTGCAGTAGACACGTACATATGTCGACACGGGTGCGGTAGAATGTACTTTTCACTTCCTTTGCGAATACCCAAGCCAATGCAGAACTAGGAAAGAAACCCTCAGTGAATACGAAATCGAAAACCTGGGCGATCTGCCAGGAAACCCACCATCAAAATTTATAACAACTTCAGGGTGGTTCCGGGAGGCCATGTATTTGGTTTTCAGGTAAACCCACGACAGGGGCTCACAAGGGATCCACTACTGATCCGAGTGTTGGCTGCACATGTGGCGTACGAACCTCCTCCGCTTTAGAAAAAGCTCCGTTTGGCTAAGTTTGTCCTAGGTAGCCAAATGGTGCCATCCACGGCATCACATTGACCCTTTATTGGTCTGAGTTTGTCTAAACTTAGCTACACTGGAAAACAAGGTATATCAGTGCCTCGTTCTGGTTATAACGAAACAATCCTGCTAAAGGCTGTTGGAAAAGGTCCCAGCATTGGCCAAAAACAAGCTACTCGAGGTATTAGCTTTGACTTTGACCCTGGAGCTACACCCTGAAAGGTAAACATGTCACGAAGTTTACTGAGCACTCCCTGCACCAGGTCATCCAAATCGAGTTGAGATTTCCTCAAAAGTTCTGCACATGAACGGATTAAACGCGGCTAAGGAACATCGGATTGTTCCGATCATCAGCCCTTCACAGAGAAAGTAATGGTGATGTTCTCCCAAATCAAAGGTAAAAGGCGAAGACAACAGTGGTTACCGAGGCTAGTCCCCGCGTTTCGAACAGGAAGGAGGCATTCAACAAAATTACTGTCATGACGTTCGCTATATTTTTCATAAATATTCGGTTGTCATCCGTACCATGAGTTGCAATTAATTTGTTGCGCTTGTGGCAACGTGACGCATTCACGTATGTTGGCATCACCGATGCAAGTTGCAGTCACAATGCAATTTTGGAAAACAGCCGAATTTGTTGTTCCACGGCTAAAACAAACAAGGTCTGGAGATCCCTAATGGATTATAGAAAGTGGGCCTCAGTTCCATAGATGGAGCAGGGAACAAACTTAACATAAGAGACTGAGTCCCGGAAATTCCCTACGAAGATGGTTGTGGTTAGTTCAGGGTTGACATTGTCAAATGAAGCATAGAGTAGGTACTGACAAGGCCAAGGTGTCGACCAATTACCTTTTCTTTCATCTAGAGGTCATGACAGACAGATCTGACAGATGTGACGCAATTGGTTGACAGAACAGAAAGTTCAGAACCGGGTCAAGCGCAACTAGTCGGGGCTACTATTACCATTTGTTACAGGTTTAGCTATGAACTGAATAGAAAAGCAAATGCAAAAACTAAATTAAACCAACTGACAGGCAAAGGACATTTGTCGTGTAAAATTATCTGTCACATGGATCATGCATTGCTGCGTCATTACTTTGAAAAAAGCATCAAATAAATTCCATACCATCTGATTAATTAAATATTAACATTCATATGACTGCTGCTGCTGTTTTTGTTGCAAGGAGGAGTGCTGTTGTGCGGACTGCTGTTTGGTGACGGTGTTCTGATGTTGTCCGATGACAGCTGCTGCCGCCGCTGCTGCTGCGGCCGGGAATACACCGGCGACTCTGCGTGCTGCCGCTGCGGCCATGTATTGGCTGTAGTAGCGTCCAAATATTCGAGGATCCATGGCGGCGGCGGCCGCCGCTGCTGCGGCTGTGCCGAACTCATTGGGCCAGTGTTGCATGAGGCCCTGCCAGTTGGTTGTGGTGGGTGGATTGTTGTTGGCTTGTATAGGTGGTAGATCGGAGGACGAATCGTGTTGGCTGATGGGACTGGAGGTTTGGTAGTGATGCCGATTGCTGGAGTCTAGCGGTGGGCTGAATGAGGAATGTGAGTTTGTGCCAGCGGCGTCTTGTTGTTGATGATGATGGTGGCGATGGTGGTATAGTTCCTCGTCGACTCGGAGGATGTGTTCCTGGTCTTCGTCGACGTCGCTCGCGACAACATCGATGTCCTCGTCTTCGGTGAGTGCGATGCGTTGCTTGTTGATCAGCGGCAGGTGGCCCTTATAGGAGGACTGCTGATGATGATGGTGATGATGGTGGTGGTGGTGATTGTGATCCGGGGTGTCATCGGGCGCTAGTAGTGAGGCAACGTCGAATTGTCGCTTCCTCGATTGCGAGTACAGATTTGCAATGACTCCGGCGGCTGTGGTTGTCGTTGATGTTTCATTGCCGGCTACGCCACCACCGTTGCCGATTATTACCGAAGACAGGGGATTGGGATAGTGCTGGTGGTTTGGGTGGTGAGGGTTGGCATATGGCGATCCGACTAAGAGTACACCGGGGTGCGGCGGCGGCGCCATCGGCGGTGGGGTGACTGCTAGAGGTGGTGGACTCGGGGAATCGGTGCCCTCGTCGTCCACAGCCAGTCCCATGTGTTTGCGGACCTTCCGCTGAGCCTTGCGCCGACGGAAGTCTCCCTTGCGAAAGTCGTCCATATTCGCCGGATGAATGGCCCAGTAGTGCCCCTTGCCGTTGGCACTGCGACCTGCCTTGATGAAGCAGTCGTTCAGCGAGAGGTTGTGCCGAATGGAGTTCCTCCAGCCAGGCCCTCGTGTCCGGAAGTACGGATAGTTGTCCAAAATGTGTTGGTAGATATCCGAAAGGACCAGCTTCGATTCAGGAGAGCTCAGGATCGCCATCGCAATGAGACCTATGTAGCTGTGCTGCGGCTTCGGCTCCTCCGGTTGGAACATGCGATTCGGGAAGAGACCCATTGAGAGGGCGAAGCGCGTCGGTGCGTACGGACCATTGGTCACCGGTCCTCCTCCGGAGCCGGGATAGCCCGACGGGTACAGTGGCCCTGGATACTGCTGCGGTGCTCCGCAGCCCCGCAGTCTTTCCACATTCATCGCGTAGCTGTACAACTGCAAGCGGTAATGGTCGAGTGGCCCCAGAATACCCGGCGGGACCAGGCCATAGCCTCCCAATATCGAAGTCATCCGTCGCGTGCTTAGCAACTGATCACTGGAACCACTTCCATTCGGAAGCGGCTGTTGCGACTGCGACGGAGGCGCTGGCGGCGGCGGCAACGACGGCGACAACGAATGTTGACCCGGCGTTGTTCCGGCTATTGCGGTGGATTGCATCTCAGCTCCTGTCGGTATAGGCATCCTCTCTGATGGCGACGACGACGGTGGGCAATATGACTCCAATTTCGGCGACAAGCTATTCGAATTGCTGTTGTGGTTCTTTGAACAGTTTACCGTTAAATTATTATTGAAATTCACAAGACGGCCACTGCCACTGCCACTGCCACTGCCACAGTTCACTGTCGATTTGTTAAAGGCCGACGGCGTCGGAACGTCACAGTCGTATTCTTCGGTTTTCAAAATTAATTCACCACCGTTTGCTGCGGGTTCACTTGAATTCATTGTTGATGCCGTTCATCTAATAAGCACCGCGCGCCACACAACGACGACACAACGGTAAGCAAGCATCAAACTCAGTAACAGAATATTCTTTTCAAAATGTAATAGAATTACAAATATTTTTTCTTCTAATTTTTTTTTACGTTAAACACAAACACCGTTAGATCAATTGATTATTTCATAGTTTCTTGTTTTTGGTTTGCACATTGAAATCGCGCACACGTTATCGATCAACCGATGGATGCGATCCGACTGAGCCAAATAGCTGGACGCACGAACCGATACCGAGTGAGCCAGTCTGCCAAACTATGTGACTTCCACGGAATGAGCATTTATCGAATATACACCACATAAATACAAGAAAAACAAAACAAATCCAAAAAATACACTCTCAGTCGAGTTCTCTATATACACACGTCGCGGCACGGCTCGGAACGGCAGGGCACACGGTGTGTAGTGCAGTGCATCCACATCCATCCCCGTAGTAGCCAAGTTGAAACGAATGTTTATCTCATCAACAGCACATCAACAACACAGTAACAAATTTTCAGGCCGAGGCAGCAACCAATATGCAACGGAGTTTGTGGAATAACAACATTCGTGTGTATACAAACAAAACAAGGGAAAAACGATACACCCCGTCCGAGGGAGGGGTGTAAAATGCCGTGGTGCAAGCGAGACGGCCGCCCCAAGTGCGACAGAGAGCGACGGGCCGCTTAACTTCCGGGGAAGGAGGAGGGTAGTTACTTATTTCGTTCCCTGATTGTTGTATTTCTCTGGAAAGTAAACCACACTCCCTTTCTGATTCTTGTCTGGTTGCGTCTCTATCGCTCGCATGGCGTTCGTGATGGCGGCGTTTCAGCCGGTCGGTCGCCTGAAAATCACTGAGTCGTCAACATTGTTCTTCTCTGCCTGTGTTGTTGTTTGTTGTTTGTACCCTGCTTTCGTTGGGTTGTTGTTTTTTTTCTTCCTTTTTTTCTTTTACGTATTTATTATGCTTCTTGGATTGTATTTCGTGTTGTGTTGTTGTTGGAAACACACAACAAAAAGTGGGACGAACCCAAGAAACAAAGGAAAACTTTTCGTTTCTTGGATTTGTGTATTCGGTTAGTGGTGGTGTGGCACTGAAATGCCAAGAAAATGGAATATCTTCTGCTTGATGCAGACCCCTCCCACTTTTGGGTTTTTTTTTTTTTTTTTTATTTGAAATATGATTTTGGAACTGACATCGGTTTGGTGTAGCAGCTGTCTGTCGTCTTTAATTGGTGCCTCGCGCTCACGGATGTGTAAAGCGATTTGGAACCACTGGGTTATGGGTATACCAACTGGAAGTGGGTTTGGAATGTTTTCTATTGTTTGCCGGATGTGCTAGTCTACAATTTGGATTTTTTTTTACTTTTTCTTCTGCCTCCGTGAATGTTGTACATTTTGCTTGTTTATAGGTAAGTTCAGGGGAGAAGGAAAATATTTATGCATAACAATCGAAAGGATTTGCTTGCGTTTCAGTGTGACAAAGATTTAATTGCTAATGAATGGCTCTGATCGACCTGTCAAACGAGATGGCGGATCGGGGCTGACATTGCAGATGGAGTCCTTAACATATACACATATGTACACTTGTCTGCTGTCAGTTTTAGGACACATTTTGTGATGTAGAGAGAGGATAGGTAAATTCCTTTGGAAAAGGATTGAGATCTCGCCTAAAGCTCATACCAGTTCGAACTGAACAAACCTAGAGCAAACTGATTGACTGTAGGTGGCGCTACATTTCGGTGTAGAACTGGGCCTCAACCAGTTAGCGCAGTCTTTGGCTAACTGCCACCAGTTCCTTACTCCAAGTTGAGGTCCTCTTCTACTGACGTGTCTCCCCATGCTGAAATCGAAGACTCTTGGGACTGGAGCGTTGTCGCTCCACATGCCGTAGCCATCTTGCGGAACTGATTCGTACTTTTCTGACAGCTCGTAGAGTCCGCTGTTAAATCTCCACCTCCAAAGCCCGCCAACGTAACTGGGACAGGCTTATTGAGGACATGGCCAATGGAAGTGATGAGAGTAAACGCAAGACGTTAAGACGGTGATCATGAAAATCACACTTCAACTTCAAGTCCCCAGCGCTGAGCAAGGGATGCAATCTATTGAGAAAAGCTGGGGCAACTGGGACAGGAATATTCGGGTAACGAACCATACTACGGAAGTCGATCAGCTGGTTAAAGTAAGGCTGGCAGCACCATTCGTAATACGATCTTAGCTTCGTTCTTCAGAGATCCAGAGATCCACGAGGAGTTTATTAGAAAACTGAGTGTGGAAAGCAACAAGAAATGCAGATTTTGTGAATGGATTTCCAATTCTCTAAGCAAATGTCAAGCTCCGTCATAAGACCTCAAAAAAGGGAATTTTTGTTCCAAAGAAATAGGTCTTTGTCCATTCCTGGACATTCGATGAGACTGGCTATGATTTAATAGAAAGGACTATCAATGCCAGTTGTCCCCAAGGAGGTGTCCTTTCTCCCCACATGTGGTCACTTGTTACTGACAATTTTCTGGTTGGTTATGCTGGTGACTTGGGACTTGGCACGACACTTTCCAATGTCATAGACAGTCCTGCACCTTTTGCTACAAGAAGACTGGACGATCTGTGACCTATCACCAAGAATGCCATCATTCCAGTGAGATCATGTATCTCGACGTAGTCCTTGACAAACGGCTTAGCTGGAATTTTGAAATAAAATCCACCATCGACGCGCCACTAGGACCTTAAAGACCCATGGACTCTAAATCCAAAAATGATACAATGTGGCTGAGGCCCATTATCACGTACGCGACCATCTTATGGGGGCGGAAAGTTAAGTCTCGGTACTTCCGGTGCCCTGCGTACCTATCCTACGGCAGCATTAGAAGCCATCGTTGGACTTAGACCTTTACATTCCCCTAAATCTTCATTAGAAAGACAGCCGCTGGTGGCGCTACTTGGCTGCAGCTAGAATATAAGGTTAAACCAGGAGACCTTGACTCAATTCCATTCTTGCCAGTGAATACTGTTCCGTCAAGTTATTTGAGCTGAAAACATTCGATCGTACAAACTGGTCCAATGGTGTTCTGGCTGTGGACTCCAGGGTTTGATCAGATCGGAAATGAACTCTGAAGCTTTGGGGATAGGTTAAGCCTTAGTAAAGGTGTCAGAAGCGCTAGGATTTATATCTTTTCAGAGCCACCACTTCCAGGAGCAGATTCACTGTACGTCTTGGAATAAGCATGTTCATATGCCATCTAGTGCAACTGCAAGAGGACCAAGCGGAGATGGGTATCACGTTGCTGCGAAAACGGTCACCCTGCTGTGTAGGTCATCCTAATGAAACACAGTTCACCGATTGACTCCTCAAACCTAGGCACAGTCTGTGTTACCCTGATTGATATCACAGCTTGCGTTGAGTTGAAGCTCATTCGCAACTATGGAGTCAGTTTCAACGGCTTCGTTAGGTGGGGTTTGCTGGCAAAAGTGGTCTAAATCCAATGACCTCGTTAAGTCCTGACTAGAATTAGTCAGTTGACCGCTTCCTGGGTCTGTGTCAAGTCCATAGTCCATGGCAGCGAACTGGTGACTTAAGAAACAGAAACTAAAGTCCTTAGTCTTCCAATGATTGGCAAAAACTCCTTCGTAGGTACCTCAGGTTCCAAATTGACTGGAATCATCTGAAATCGCAACTGGGAGGACACAATCCAATCGAATTGATTGCACACACAGCCCCTGTAGCGTCCTGGCTAATGCTCAGATTATATCCCTCGCAAGTAAATACATACCTACAGACCTACTTGCCGACTATACGAATTCAAATTGAAACCACATTCCAAGGACATGATATTTACGTGACGTCAACAAGTAGAGCAGGTTTAAAGAAAAAGTATCTTCGGGTTGTTACGCGCCACCCATTTATTGATTTTGCACAGGAGAAGCGTTTGATTGAATTTAATTGAACGTGCCTTTGTCCTTAAAGTGACTCAAAGGCGGATCCAGGAGTCAGTGGCCTCTCCGAAGTTGTAGGGCAAATCGATATTTAGTCACAATTTGGTTAAACGTTGCTAAAGAGGTTTCGCTCTTTAAACGAACCTCTCTGCCAAGACTGGTTCGAGCTAAGTACCTTTACAAGGACACTGCGAGGTCATATATAACGACTTAGACGGCTGGAGCGGTTGGGCATGAATTGAGTCTTTGAGTCAATCATTCGAAGCGGACAAGCCCATCTGTTCAAACCTTGTGATGATGTGTGAATGGATGGAGGAACCCATGTCGGTTGCCTGGACTATCGGTTCTTAACCTTGAAAGAGGCATATCTCCACAACTTACTCTGGGAACGCATCTGCTCTACACTATTCGAAGGTTCCACGATCGACCAAACGTTCACATCAAGCTTAGATTTCAAGTCGAGCCCCATATGATAGCAATCATCGTCTTAAGTTCCTCCGAACTATTCCAAACACGTACTCTGGAACAGATAGTGCTCAGGGCAGGTGTCAGCCGGGAAAAGGACTATTTTCAACAAGTCTGTCCAGCTCCTGGGATATGGACATGCACATCATCGGTCCCTGAAGCAACAAAGAGGCATCTCTCCAGCGCTTAAGGCGAAACGTCACTATCGGGAACATACATGTCATCCGAAGCGGTTAAGGAGCTAGCCTATGACTATGAATGACACCTCAGTGGAAATGCGGTGAAACTGCTGCTGGGGACAAGGAAGACCGAATCTTCCTTTTATTGCAAATGCCAGAGCACTTGGTATAGACAAATGGAAGGAAGCGAAGCAGTCAACATCGCTCCAAAATGCAAGGGTTAGGGGTAGTTCTGACAAAGTTCTTCTATCGGTAGATTCCGGGATACATCCCACGCATCTCGAATTGCTCACCACATCGCCGTATCGGTCGAATATTCAAAGGAACAACACAACCTACTTAGACATTGACTCTCGAATCCCAATGAAAGGATTACCGAGATCCATCTCCAAACCACACAAATAGCACTGGCACTGTGAGACACAGAACAACCCCTAATCTGCAGGTTCATGTTCCGCATCTTCTCACGCAAAAAGGAAAAAATAAAATTCGCAGATTCAATCAGCGATAAGCTTCTTTTCTTCCCTCGACATGGAAACATGGAAACATGGAAATAATAATACCAACTCTTGTGCAGCTTCACCTGGACGCCCATCCCAAAGCAGAAAAGTACCTAAAGATGAGATGCGGATGATATTTCCTTCTATTCGTGGTAAATTGCAATGAGATTATATTTTTCCTCCCTCGTCCCCGAAGAATTGTGGATCTTAGAGAGGAGATTAGATGCCGCTGTGGTTGTGCACCTGAGAGCCAAGGTCCTTTGCAGGAGAATTGTGTTTACTTGTGAGGGAAATATTTTGACAGTTTAATCAAGATTTCGCTTTGGTAACCACATCCTGGGACGTATCGCAATTCAGGGAGTGCAATCAGACAAATCGATTGACACCACTGCGAAGGAACAAGTGTAAGACAATCAAGGACATAGCTTGGACTTTCTTCATTTTACGGATGCGGACCGTATTTGAGTGTCCAAATGACACTAAATACTGGATCCCATGTGCTATCGTAACACAAGGTGAGCTAAGTTGGATAAACATGTGCAGACCACACGCTCTTACCCAGCTTCTCCACATCTACTTTCGTGCCAATGGAGGCGCTGTAGAAATGGCAACGCCTGACTGGCAGATGGCTGGCAATGATTGCTTTCCATGGCGATGGCAATGAATGTGACGTTTCACGTTTTCCAAAATGGCTGAATACTGACGTTTGACAATTAAAATTGCCTGCAATGGAATGTCATTGTCATTGCCACGAATATTGCCTATGGAAACGCTGGGTTAAACTAAGAACTGACACCCACCTCGCACTTTCTACTCGAATATTCAAGGCTGAGTAGACCTATAGGGAAGCCATTAATCATTCAGGGAGGCCGCTTAGTTATACCAAAGCCACTCCAGGATACTCCACGACAAAAGTAGACACATTGCTAGCTACACCTGTCTGTTTTGGGTCCTTTTGCTTTGTTTTCTTTCTGACACTTCCTGTGAACTACACGGGACAGTGCACGGTTACCCGACATCATCCCAGCAGATTGCTTTTACTCCTGAGCCCTGGATGAAGGATAAAATAGTGTTCATACCGAAGTTCCACAAATATATTCTCCCAAGATTTCCAGCTAATCAGCCTGCCATCCTTCCCATTTAGAAAGGATTAACTGGGCGTGGAAGGATATTCAGGCTAAGTTTTGCCACAACTATTGGGTCCCTGGACTCGTACCTGAGTCTGTATAGCATTGGTCTACTTGACAAGCAGGAATAAGGAGTTATTCATCGCTCTAAACCTATTAAACTGCCGATTTGGATGCTGTGAAGGTAGCCCAGCCCTACCATTGTCCAATCCTGTAGTGACCAGGCGACACATTAAGAGCACAACTGTACCATGTAACCGTTTACAAACCTAACCTAGTTAGGTTAGAGCCGATTGCTTGCCCCTCTAGCAAGCGCCCTTGACTAGGTTCCACTTGCAAAAGTCCACAGAACCGAGGAAACTAGAAAACTGGTCAGAACAACAACGTCTTGGAAGAAATGATTGACTATAGCTAAGGAACAACCAAGGGATGCTTCCTACCAGAAGGCGTCACAAATGCAGGCAGCGCTTTCCGGAATATCGGCGGAGCTGGATACGCGAGGAGGATTCTGCTTTCCAGAGTGGTGAGTTGCGGTCTGGGCGGGAGCTCTCACAATGAAATACAGGCTCTGCGGCAGGCTCTTTTCAAAGAATGCTATGTTATAGCGGCTATGGTTCAACGAGATGCAAAGGGTTTACCTTAGGCGAGCCACAAGCCAGCGTTATCCGGAGGATAAAACCCTAAGAAAGGGCAACATCTGTAGCACTATGGCAAGCCAGGTGGGAAAACACGGCAAAAGGCAGATCGACCATCGACCTACAAGCTGATTCCCACGATGGAGCACAGTGACACAGATTTGGGCACGATAGCTTGCATTTCTGTTAAGAATCTCCAGAGTAAGGAGAAGACGCGGATCATGGAATCTTCCACTGTAGACGCTTCGAAGAGGCAATAATGGACCCACCGGTCCCGGAGCTTCCAGTAAGCCATATCGAGCGTGCAGACCAGCTAAAAAGACTCGAAAGATTATGAAGAGCTGAAATGGCAGATGCAGATCAGTATCTCTTGTCTGGATTCCTTCCCTTCAATGATTTCTTCAGAAGCTGTGGGACGTATTTCGTTGACAAAAGCTATCCCAGTCTCTCCTAAGCATCCTGGTGCTGTTTGACTAGATTTTTCCCCATTTCGCATGATCAGAGGTGCCCACCAAACCTAACCTAGCTATGTGAGGAGCGAAACTACATTCCGACAGAAATTCTTCTTCCTGGACACACCAGTTCGTTCATACCTAAGCCTACAGTGTTGGAAGATCCACTGAATAACGACATTCACTCCTGCCTTGTGCTAGATTTTGGAGTATTGGACTCGAGTTGACCATAATGTAGGAACTAGCGACTAACAAGTGACATTCACAGACACAAAAGGGTTACCCCTCCGCCGCCGTTTAGGTCATTAGGCATTCCTCTCAGGGAAAACGTATTTAATTTCACAAAACCTCCTGATATCCCTTAACAACAAATCAGATTACAAAGGTCTTCATTCACCTCCTGCGACCCCCGCTCCTTGCAGATGCACATTTAATCTAATTCACTTACAGTCCCGCACAATTGCAAGCAATACCATCCACGCACGCACGGGGGAATCCTCGCAACATCCTTCAAATTGACACATCACGCATTTAATTGCTGTCAAACCATTCCATCAGAGAGTCCTTACTATGTATGTATATTCCCCCTTCCGGCGGCGGTGGTACGTACACCCCACAGTAGCGTGTCTGTCCGACCGACAAAACTTCGCTGAGCGTCGAATTATTAGCGGCAAATGCGATTATCCCTCAGATGAATTCTTGTTGAATTATTTGCTTTAAATAAATCAGAGATCCGAACAAAAGGATGATGTTACCACCCCATGCCTAAACCCATACACACACACACACACACACAGAGAGTCTCCCTGGTAATTGTTTTGATAATCTCTTGGTCGAGTGTATTTATTATTTTATTGTCGGTCTTGTCATAATCAAAACCATCCTCGTGCGCCTTCAATATGGCTTCGCATGGCTAAGTGAATAAGGACCCAACAGCACCAGCACCGGAACAGCGCAGACAGGAAGAGTCGTCGTAAGACGAGGCAGAACAAAAAATTTGCCATAACAAGGCAACCAATTCTCCAGGGGGTTATCGATCCAACCGACATACAGTGTAGATACTCGCACACAGCACCAGCAAAAACAACCAAAGGATGCAGGAGCGGGGACACGAATGGAAATGGAAAATATTTTCTTTTCTGCTGCGAATGCGAACAAAAGTAGAGAAAGGGAAATTCAAAATTTAAATTGATGTAATTGAGTTTTTGATCGAAATATGTAAAGGGAGCCTGGTTCAGCGGCAGGAAGGCAGGAAGGACGAAACTAATTGTTTGTGAGAGTGTTTTTCACACTTTCACACCAGTTTCTCTTTCGTGGATCCCATCGAGCGATCAGTTTAAGTGGTTTTCCAAATCGAATTAGGCACACATGGCCCATCATGGTGTGAAAGAGCCTATGTGTTCTAGTAGTCCTGTAGTCCATGTTGAAAGACTCGAAAATGGCTGAGAAACAGCCTCAACCCCTCATTTCTGCTGGAACGTTTAGAACATGAGATCAGTAGATACAAATGGCTGGATGTGTACTTGTAACTCTACCAGACGCCGTGGGACCATCGTCATGGAGATATAGGGTGACCAGGTAGCAATTGTCGTGTTTCAGCAGCTGTCAAAGTTACCAATGACATTCAGCTGTCAAAATTTCCAGTAAGGTCTGCCATTCCATCACGTATCGAACGAAATTCCTGCTCAGTTCTAAATACGCGACGTGAACTTCGACGAGAGGTCGGTCGTGATCATGGCTTCAGTATGCAGTCAATTCATGGCATCGTGGAAAAGTTTGAGCATGAGTGCACTCTTTTAGACCTTAAGCCACCAACTAGACCGAGATTGGTGCGAAATGGAAAAAACATAGCCACCGTAGCGGGAAGTATCGAATAAGACCCAGGAATATCAATTCGCCGTCGATCAGCTGACGGAAGATCTGATCTGATCTGAAGCCGAACGACCATGGATAACGCCGTGAGTTAAAAATGTTAGACGGGGAATCTCGTCTCATCTTCTCGGACCAGGCCCATTTTTGGCTCAGAGGCAGAATTGCCGTTCAACCAAGCATCAATGTATCCGCAAAGATTGACAGTTTGGTGAGGTTTATGGCATGGCGTCATCATCGGACCTTGTTTCTTTCGAAATACCATCTCAGGTACAGAGCGATGCTAACCTACTTTCTGTGGCCGAACTCTGGACAACACCGATATATCCGAGCTGTGGATTCAACAAGGCGGCGCTACATGCCATACAAGCAACGAGCGCAACGCTCGAAGTTGTGGAGGAGAAATCTGGTGAGTGAGTCATCTCACGCAGAGCGTTCATCAATTGGCCGCCGTGATTGAGTGCGACTTGACACCACCCGATTATGTTCTCTGGGGCTGCGTCAAGTCCTTAGTGTATGCCAACAAGAAAACAAGCTTGAGGCCAACATTTGAGACCCAATTGCCGGAATAATGCCACAAATATTGGAACGAGTCATCCAAAATTAGACCGACCGCTTGGAGCACTGCCAGCCAAGCCATTTGAATGATGTTCTACCACATCCACACTTAATGGCATGAATGTAGCTTCAAAATAAAGCCAGAATCAGTTTCATATCTCACACTGCTGTTGCTCTATTCAACTTTATGTTTTTATCGTTCTTATCTGGTCACCCTGGCTAGATTTGTGGTCAAATTCGAAGACTACTGAGGTATAAGTTCCGCATTCGAACAGGCGTGCTCACTCCTAGATCGTCTGAAACGTATGAGTTTGTCACACTACATACTGCGAAGAGGTTTTTCGAATCATCAGACCAGATTCACCTGGGCTCGGACTTGATTTCCCGACAACACTGACGTACGGTCCCATCGAGAGAGTTATACTCTGTCATGTTTGTCAACCGCTCGCCAGAGGTGAGCAAACATGAGGGTAAATAGTAGGTGCTATGTGCCCCTTCACACTGAAGGCTGGTAGGTGGTCCTCAGGACCGGCATCAAGACTCTCAGCGAGTCGGTGTACAAGTTTTCACGCCAAATGAAGCAAGGACCGACATCGTGTAGACCCAACTGTGTTAGTCCAATTTGTATCGAGAATCCCAGCCCATAGCAATGTCCCGCTGCTATCCGCTAACGGCTGGATTGCAAAAACAACAAATCATCGATGAAAATCTCGTCTAGCAATAGGTACTCAAACTTCTTAAAGGAAAAAAAAAGGAAGAAAAAAAACACCCTACGGGTCCTACCACCGCTTCTCTTACAAAAGAAGAATAGTCCTTGGATTCCTCCTGTCGTTCCCTTCCTCATTTCTTTTCATTTTATTTCTCTGTTTTGTATTGTTGTGGTTGGCATGGAGTGCTTCAAGAGCGCATGGAGTGCCAAAGCAAACTCATTCACTCAAAAGAAACAAACTTCAAGTAGGCATTCGATATCTTTGGCAAGTCCTGGCCTAGGGATTGGCAGGGTGTCAAAATTGTAAGAACCATACAACAACCAATATCGCTACGAGAGATCCTTTTGTTGTTTTCTTCTTCGCTATTATTGTTATAACAATTTGTTTTCTTTCTTTATTCTGTTCTGTGTTTTGTTCACACTCGCTTCCTTGTCGTTTCACATACACACTAGCTCACGGGCACACGGGCACACATTAAGGATCATTAAGAGACCGGTAAGTGTTGAAAGGGATTTGAAGCATTTTTTTTGTGTTCTGATTCCTGGTATCCAGGCAACGAGGGCAATTCCTCTTCAAATTAACTTTGGGTTATTATTCCATTAGGCTTCATGTGTGTGTACCTACCTACCTATCTACCTACGTGTGCATGGGGAAGGATGTAACTAATTGAGGATATGTGTGCTAATAAATAAGTAGGAGCGCAGCGCGTATGCGAAAGAGAGGAGAGAAGTGTCTGAAATTAATTGGTTTATGAACTCGAGTCCATTGTGTGCGTTGAGTGCAATTTGAGATGATCGCAATCAATTTTTATAGATTTCGATTCGCCGAAGGTATCCCGATCCCCGTTCGTTGAAAGGAAACATGTTTTTCGGAAGCTGGAGCGGTTGTAGTTGGCCAGAGCCAGTCCAGACACGGTATTACCCTGAGCCTACTAGGCATTTCATGGCACATCAGCATAAGCCCAGCAATTTGTACTACAAATATGTCGAGTAGCCTGTTTCTGAGGAACAAGAAAAGGGCGAATTTTGCCATAGTATGAGCCACTCCTTGGAATGCACCAACTCACCTTCAAGAAGATCCAGTGAGCAATAAGATTTTAAAAACTCTGTCTAGTTGCAGCCGCAAGATACAGTCCTCTTCAGGGGATTTGTATGGTCGGAGAAGCTCGTTTTCCAGTCGAGGAAGTTTTTTAAATTCTCAGACCAAGGGCTCTGTAATACCTTCAATCTTTTGCAGCTAGTGCAATGGAAAAGGAAAGGTCCTTCTCATCAGGACCCAAAAAAGCAAGCGAACACTCGCAAACTCTGCAGCTTGCTATGTTAATTTTGTAAAAAAAAAGTGAGTTGATGCATAAAGAAAAAGTAAGGGTCCTAGCACGGAGTCTTGACCGTAACCCACCATCAATTTTGACTTTTTGGACTCTGTTTGACCAATTGTGAACAGCAGCGAGCTTGGGATGGATGTATGCCTTATACAGGAGCCAGATCCTAGAGGAATCCTGGGCACTATGGCGACGTTGAACATATGGTCATCCCAACACACATACAGAGGATGGAAGGTTTTTCGGTTTGGGCGATGCAAGCGCCATTCATTGTAATGGCAGATGGTTCAGGTTACAGAAGACAGCGCTGGGTCTTTGAAGCATTCGAGTCCACTCTGTTGCTTGCACCCCAGCTTAACCTGCGCTGCCGCTCCAGTTCTACGGCCGAAGAGCAGTACTTGAAGGTACTGTCATCAGCGAAGGAATGGATTGGATCAGAAGTAGCAGACAATTTATAAAAATGAGAAAGAGAAGCGGCAACAAAACGGAGCCTTGTGGGACGCCAGCATTTATATGGTGGATGGCCAAATTGAAACCGTCCAAACCAACTTTTGTTGAATGTTTCGAAAGGTAGTCTCTTATCCATTTAAGAAGAGATGCCAAATGCACACACTTTCGCAAAAGAGCCAAACTTTGTCAAATGCCATATATTCACGAGACTGATGCAGAGAGTGGTTCAATGGTTCCAGTGGATCTTTTGCAACGAAAACCATTCTATCGATCATTGAGGAGGGTCCGTGAGTCAATATGACATTGGAAGGAAGAAACGTAAGTGGGATGATCCGATAGTTGGAGCGAGAAGAAGATTTCCCTGTTTTCAAGGACGGGCTGGACAAATGCTGTTTTGATCTATTCGGAGAGAGTCCAGAAGAACTTTTTCTGATGAAAAAGTTAACGCAGTGGTTTTGCCAGAGAGATATCAACTGGACCAGCGGATTTGCTCTGTACGTGTGCAAAAGTGGAACTGTCCCGTAGAATGCTCAACGGGTTCAAGTGCAGGGGGAAAACAGAGCACAATCTGGGAGTGTGGAGTTCGCTACTAAAAGGGCTGCAAGCAGATTGACCCTGTCTATAGAGCTAACAGCTGGAGTGTCATTGTGAACGAGCGTTGGTTGGGATGGAGGATGAGGCACAATTTTGAACGTTTTTGTCGAATGACCGGGGTAGGATTTTTTCCTCAATTTTGGGTCAAAGGAGAATGAGGATAGTCAGTTGGATCGGTTTTGTAGGACCGAAAACTTAGCTTGTTTCGGTTAGGAATGAAGGATTTCAAGTCAAGTAGAATGACATTTGTGATCATAGCGGCGGTGGCATCCACGTCGCTATTCAGGAAACAGAGACCAGTTAAAAGCGGTTAGGGGTCCTAAATATATACGTAGCCCTGCAGGCTACTTCCTTTACAAGTTGGTCAAAAATATCAGAAATGACTTGAGTTACCCCATCTTGAGTACCTCCATCCGATAGAATGAGACTATAAATAGTTTTAGCTTCTCTTAAGCACCTAGACATACCTAGGTTCGTTAAAGCCAAAATTTACTCTACGGTAAGGAACATGAGAACGATTTCTAACCATTCTCATGGGAGCATAGCATAGCACCCAACTTACGACAAACTTTCAAGTCATCAGTAGGAACTTAAGAATATCTCAGGAATATCATTCAGAAACAAAAGAAAGAACAGAGGACCTAGATGACTGCCCTGAGGAACTCCTGCAGTGCCGTACAATGCTAAGGAATCAGTATTGCACTGATTCGAACGCATTGACTAGGATTCCTGCTCGTAGATCTTCCAGCAACACGAATGGCTGGCAAGAGGAACTTTCTTTAGTCGAAAACATCTGTCATAGATTAATGTTTCAAATAGCTCGGGCCTTGTTTACAGATTGAAGACTTTTTACTTCAAGAAATGTCATAAGATTCGATGCCCACCATCTTTTTATCGACTCCAAGGCCGCATATGACAGCATTTACAGAGACGAGCTATACAGACCCATGTCAAGTTTTGGTATCCCTGCCAAACTCGTCAGATTGTCCAGAATGAGACTAGAGAATTCCTTCTACTTCCTCGAGGTCAGTAAGATGTCACCTAGACCTTTGAAGGATTTAGACAAGGTGACGAGCTGTCATAAAACTCACAAGCCAACACCAGAGGCACAATCTTTCAAAAGTCCGTGCAACTACTAGCATACGCGGACGATATTGATATCACTGGCAGAACTCAGCGGGCTTCACTAGCACTGAAACGGAAGCTGCCAACGAGAAGGGCCACACAAGATCGACGAATTGGACAGAACGTCACAACCGACAGCTATAACCTTGAGGTAGTAAGGGACTTTAACTAGTTCGGCTCTGCTATAACCTCCGAACTTAACACCTAACCAGGGCTAAGAAGGCAATTGAGTAGCAGAGCCCTATCCCGAAGCGTGTCTAAAGAGGATGAAGAGTTGACGTTTGCGTTGACGGGCTTTGGAGGAGGAGATTCAACAGTGAACTATACGAGCTGTACAGCGACATCGACCTAGTCAATGGGACGGCACATAAGTCGTTTAAGATGGCTAGGACATGTGGAGCGATTGGACACCAATACTCTAGCCCGCAGAGTCTTCGAATCAAATCCGAAGGGACAACGCAAGAAAGGAATACCTCGCCTTAGGTGGCCCGCACAAATGGAAAAGAACTTTAACTTGGAGTGCGCAACTGGAGTGAAGCTGGAGAGGCTTGTTGGTTGAGGCCCAGGTTCACCCCGAACTGTAGCGCCACCTAAGCAAGTAAGTATGCAGATTCCGTCTAAAAAAATGGTCCAGATTACAAAAGGGACATCCAAGATCCAAAAGGGAAGGACAGAAACCCAAAATCGATGCTGAGTACGACTGAGTTTGACCAGGCTTCACTGTTCCGTATGCATGGTCACAGCGGCTCTCATTTCGCAAAAGCTACTCCTGCTCAATTCTGATCCTAAACACTACGTTCGACGCTCTTCGAGATAGGAACTAGACCTCCTATTGTCTGAACCTCTGAAGGCATGGATGGGAAATTCTGCGGAACTACATGAAGTCAAACATCCTTCAGGGCTTTTGGAAGGTTGGTTCTGTTGACAGAAGAAGTCTTTCCAAAAAGCAACCGAACAATCCTCTGAACGATGGCCATTTACTGAGACTTTTGCCGACGGTGCAGAGTTTCTTCCAACATTTCTTAACAAATCCACACTCCTGCACACGTCCATGGTCTTACTAATTTGCCAATTCATCTCCCAATGGGACAATTACCACCCTTGTTACCTATAATGCGTCTAATTATTATTATCATGTCTGTTCGCCCGGGCCGTCTGATGTGGCATTCAAAAATATTTAATTTGCCGTAATCCCTTAATCCGCAGGACTTGTATCCACAGGACCAGACTATTACCAGACTTAGCAGTCCAGGCAGCAGAAATCCATTATAAACTAGTTACACGCGCTACACGCGAAGCCACATAAATGGATCAAAAGAACACACCACCAGCAGCAGGAGCAAGGATGACGTCTCAATGTCTCGAAGGGAATCTTCATTTAATTTATGTATGGCTGTGTGCGTGTGTTTGAATAACAGTTGTGCGGCTTTGTGTTGCCACTCGAGTATAATGCCGTTTAGAAGATTTAGCCAAAGGCTTAGCCAGATCCCATGGGAAATTTTCCACCGTCATCGCATCAGAAGTCGTCGTGGTGTTGGTGCTCCGAGCAGAAGAGCATCAAAGCGCGTACAACAGCAGTTAAGTCGTTTTGATATTTTAATAAGGACACACAACACAGCACCCTCCCCTGTGCCGAAGGAAGCGCTTACGCACAATTCGCTAAGCTAATGTTGTTAGCAAGAATAATAGCTTCCGCAGTGTACCTTCAGTAGTTGCAGCACGCCTTGTTGGGTTAGGGTTGCAAGCATCCGGAGGATGGAGGACATTCGAGATGCACAGCTAATTTGTCAATTATAGTGGCTAGTCGTCGGCATTGTTGTGCCGCAGCAGGGGGTGATGATATCTCCGGGTGAGCAACCATACGTTTTCCAGCCGCAGATAATGGATCTGCACAACAAAGGATGATGCTCAGATGTTGGTCATCATCGGAAAACCTCTTCAATTGATGATGCTTAGGGTGTCGTCGGTGGAGTGATTCAAGACGTCTTACAATTAGAGGTGCCCCCGTTTGATGGGGCATGTCCTCTGCCAAGGGAAGAGTATCAGCACTATGACCCTTAGGACACTAATAGCCCTAGGACCGACTTGGAGAGACCATTTCATGCAGCTATAGTCCTCAGTAAACATTTCAGGTTGTGTAACCAAACTTCTGAGAGTCCAGGAGGTCTTAGTCGTGTTCGTGGAAACTAGTTAGGTAGCTTTGCCAATGGGATGATACAGAGACTTTCAGACCAGAGACTCGGGAGCTTCCATCAAGAAATCTGATAGTTGTTGAGCGGAAAGTAGCGAGGAAGTATGGAGAACACAGCAGTGCAGCAGTGCAGGTTCTACTACAGACTATAACGTCGATGGAGGAGGAGGTAGTGAATCTCGTGGCATGGAAGAGCTTGGCAGTTATGCTTGCAGGAACAGGTTGAGGCAAAGGTTAGACTTCATATCAGCTGCATGGATGGAAGCGAAAGACTTTCTTTTGAAGACACTTCAGGAGCCAAAGGACGCAAGTGTCGCATGGACTCAATGTGCATATCTAGGACATCAAACGAAGGCATTGAAGGAAAGGGCCCAGGTACTACCAAATAGTGGATCAGAGCTTCTACAAAGCGAAAGAGTTGACCTAATGGCTGAATTTAGAAGGACATAGGGTGTCTAGGTCCTTGTGGTCTGATGATGAAACGAAATAGGTCACGCGGTGAAGATCAGGGGCAGGGATTGTTCATTGCAGATACTGCCAGACACCACTGATGTCTCGAAGGAAATCACACATCTAGTCTATGTAGGATGGGTCGCACTAAACTAACATACTTTGGAGTGAATCAGGGGAACTATATCATCATTAACCCAAATATCGATCAAAAACCGATGTAGGACTGGACTCTGGTATCTACTAGTCTGAACTGGAAATCGCACGCTGACTTTATATTCTAGAACACACCAGTCAACAAGCTAACAAATAACCAAGAAATGGCTTAAAACATGTCGAGCCTCCCTTAGAGCTTGGAAAATCCAGAGCTTCTTGGGACTACCCGAGGTGAGATGAAGAAAACTCTGAACAAACAAAACAGAAACCAGAACAACACCAGCCACATAAACGTTTGTGCCGTCCACCTAGGAAAAATGAGACCAAGTGCAGGGGAGCTCTGCAGAAGGCACAGCCCAATGCCCAATCCTGTGTAGAACCAGGTAAGTTGGAATCGGCCAGGGAGGCCTATCTTCTTTCAGGAAGCTAGGTGCGTCATATTATTGCCGATTCACATGTCGAAATTAAGGAAACTCAAGAAATGTAGGTAGGTAGGTAGGTTTAAGGGATGTTCCCCGGTGTGGGATACCTAGTCATAGAAAACCAAAGTAAGTCCAACAGTTAAGTCCATTGCAGGAGCGGCCCGTCCTCGTTATGAATTTTAGGATGGTTGTAGGTTGCGTGTTCGTTGAGTTCGTAGAAAGATACTTTTCCGAGGGTTAAGTGTCTAATCCTGCTAAGGTTTGGGTGTCCTCCTCTACCCTGTGTCGCCGCAGCCTCAGCCTCTGGGCTGCTGATTGCCATTAGATTGTGCCTTGTAAGGGGGTCTATTGAGTGATAGGATTCTCTGGTCTGTTTATCGTTTTATTGAGCCGAAAGTAGCTACGAAACACGGTACGAGGAGAGTGCGCGAGATTCTGGAAGTAAGAAGTCTAATGGGCAGTTGAACCGAGTGATCTGTTGGCTGGTCTTTTCTTTCTTGGAAGCCCATAGGTCCCGGAATTAACCACAGCCTAGAGCTATAAGCGATTTGACCAGAATGGTAAACTCCCGAGCTAGTTAATGCTGTTTAGCCCTACACAAGTCCTCCCGATCCTTCTACTTTTCACTTTGTAGGTCTGATCAGGAGAACAGGTCTCACAATGAGGAGGAGCTCCTGGAACTTGATATTGTTTGCCATCATCAGGGGTAGGTTCACTTGTTTCTCAGGTATAGTCTAGCCGTCTAGCCTGAGGCATAGGTCTGACAATGGCAATGCTAGACTCAAGTGGCGTTCATGGTAAGTATAGAACTAACCATACCTCGAAGCCTCTAAGTAAATCTGGCCAACTTTTCAACAAACTTCCCTCAAAAACCCCCTAAGAGTCCTTCTAACGTTGTAAGGACAAAACAAGTACAAAACAAAAGTAAAATTACTCCTCTACGACTTCAGTTAATGCGAGCCCTCCTCCGCAAACGAGTCCTGTCTCCGAATCCTTGAACCTACTCCTACTCCACAAAGAAAAAAGGCCAAATACATGGGTACATGAGTGTAAAAATATTTAACGCCACCTCCTATTGTTTTAAGTGAGGAGGGGGGGTGGTGGGCATCCTCTGTCAATTGTGCAAGGACACAATATGGAAATATGAAACCAGCCATCATTTAATATTTGAACATAAAAGCCCCCAACAACCACAATGGCATTATTCCCTAGGAGCCAGGGGAGCTGGTGACAACATCACCCCATTACCGTGTCCTTAAGTATGCAACTCACACAATTATGCAGCACATCTCCCCACACACACAGAGGGATTATTTATCTGAAATGCCAGTTAGAAGGGCAACCCTCTCACACAGGCTCGCGGCAGGAAGCACGATAAAATGGAAAATTATTTAAACGCCCTTTCAGCGAGACTCTATTGTGCCGTTTAATAGAAACACCCTAATCGGGCGCCCGACACTCTCACTCACACTCCCAACTCTCACTCACACGCGTACACTCGTGTGCATGCAAGATCCTGAAAAGGAACCAGTCGAAGGGAGTCCTATCGCACATGATGAGAACATTATTTCCATTACGTGTGTCTGTCTATTGCCTCGAAGAAAAACCGAAAAGGCCACACCAAGGAGCCTGGCAGAAGGACAGAGAAAGGGCGAGCGAAGCAAGGATACGCTTTGCGTCTATGTGTTTGTGTTGTGTTTCAGGTAGCTCTATGCGCGCAACCGTTACAATGAAATATGATACAGTAACCCACCAATACAGCGTTGCACGATTTGCTGTTAAATCGTTAGACCTCCCATTTTGGTTGGAAGCGCACTCTCTGTATTGGAAGACTGCCCTGTGACTGTGTGTGTGTGGCGGATGTATGTGAAAAGGATTTTCTAATGATTTCGGTCGATAGGGAGGGTTTTGTCTGCCTTTAATTCGCCCCTGTCTATCCCGAAATGGGGTGCTCATTTGCGGGTCAGTAGTAATCTGGAATTAACGTATCCAAATGAATTACCAATGCAAGAGCAGCCGAAGGACCTCATCCCGATACACACACACACACACACATATGCATGCACACATCGGATTGTGGAAAAACATTTGCATCGACTTAATTGTCCAACGTTTTGGCATTTGTGTGACTAATCGACTTTGGTTTTAATTAGCAATTCTAATGAGTAGCTGGATTAGGAAGCGAATTGGCTGTAAAGTCCTTCATAGGTAGACCTCCAACTTTCAGAGGACACAAGTGACTCCAGATCCTAATAATTTCAATATCCTCACACTAGGTCGCGCAGAGAAACAACTCAGTTCGTAGGAAATACCTACCTAGATACCTACACAAGTAGGTCCTCTTTGTTGTCCTGCAAATAAAAGATAAGCGAAATCCTGCTGATGAATTGCGAAAAGAAAAATTGTTTACACAACTGCCTGACCAGAGGCTTCGAGGACACACAGCGACTGCCCATTCATCGGAACACAATGCACGGGATAAGAAGGACGTTTATCTCTTCTTTCTAATAAGGTCTCGCTCTGCAAATATTTACTTAAAAAGTCCTTAAATTCCTTTGTGTGGATAATTCGTGTAAGTAATGTTTTCATTACCAGCGTCATAAGTCGTTGGTCTCTATTCCTTAATCCTGTGCTAAGAAATGGAATAATCTTGTCGAGTATTTGACACAAAAAAAAAAAAAAGGACTGTAATCTGTTTCTGGGAATCACTTGAGAGCTCGGGAGTTTGTTGTGGAAGCAGCTTCTCTTTTGGTACTTTAGCAAGGGGAAGACTGGCCAATCTGGGACCTGAGACTTTGACAGACGAAGAACTTGGGATCTAGGTGCCAAAGGATGAGAGACATCCAAATGTAGAGACACTGGTTACTAGTTTGTCTCTCACTGCCACGAACCTTCTTTAGGTCGATAGATGGGCTAACAATCTGCAGCTAGAATACAGAATACAGTTCCCAAAAGGATTGGTCGAATAGTGTGACATCCCGGAACAGAAGCCCAGAGGTCTGGTCGAGTTCACAAACGAATCGAAGATGGAATTGGAGCTTGTGTTCGAGCACCCAACAGCATGGGGTCGATACCTATGAGAATGAGTCCCGCCTTTGGTTAAACCTTCATAAAGATACTAAAAGCGCTGGCGCTGGCTGGGGTAAGCATCTTTTCAGACAGCCAGGCTGTCGTCGAATTTACTGAGTTCTATCTTAGTCCAGGGCTGCTACGATGCACTACAACCTCTGTGCCAGACACAACAGTGTAAAAGCCAGACGAGTACCAAGAAATCAGAAGTAATGAATCAGCAGGTGGACTAGCTAGGGTTGGCTAAGGACTGTAATTAGTCCAGGGCTGTTACGATGCACTACAACCTCTGTGCCAGACACAACAGTGTAAAAGCCAGACGAGTACCAAGAAATCAGAGGCAATGAATCAGTAGATGGACTAGCTAGGGTTGGCTAACTTAGTCCAGGGCTGTTACGATGCACTACAACCTCTGTGCCAGACACAACAGTGTAAAAGCCAGACGAGTACCAAGAAATCAGAGGCAATGAATCAGTAGATGGACTAGCTAGGGTTGGCTAACTTAGTCCAGGGCTGTTACGATGCACTACAACCTCTGTGCCAGACACAACAGTGTAAAAGCCAGACGAGTACCAAGAAATCAGAGGCAATGAATCAGTAGATGGACCAGCTAGGGCTGGCCTAGAAGATACGTTCATTTCACAGATCTTGAACCTTACAGTCATATTCTCTGTCATCTTATCGTCAATGCTAGGATAGACCCTTCAACAGAGTTACAGTATAGTATTTGTTATATCATCACTGTAGCCCAAGAAGTCCCCTAGAAAACACCTAAAATCTCTTTCAAGGCCCCACCTCTGTTGAACGTCTGACAAACATCCGAGAGCACAACTGTCATGAGACAACTTCTGCAACAAATTGCCCTTCGGATACGGCATTAGACAGCAGACCCCTTCCATTCGTGTAAAGAATATAACACGCTAGGACCTGTCGCGGTAAATATTTATTTTTATTTCATTTAAAGGTTGAAGCGCCCCTTAAAGTCCTTTTTCTCTGAGCCTCGTGAACCCACCTTCAACGCACCTCTGGCTGTCACCCCGCAACCACAAAATGCGTGCACGAAGGCACACACATTCGTGTATCTGTCAAATTGCCAATAAGCGCTATTATCGACCGCCACACATGCATTGTTTAGCTACAGCATTATATATGTCATTACATCCGACAATGACTGGCCGGAAGAATCGGACAACTCCTGGGGTTGGACTCGTTCAAAGAGAAGATATACCACAACACAATGGAGGAATCGGAAATAAGGCCCAGTCACGTGTTCTGAAAGTAAAATAGTTATCCTGGGACACATTCGCATTCCATTTGTTGTTTTCTTAATGTTGCGTGTTTTGGGAACGGTTAGGGTGGCTTCTGAGGTACGATGGGTTTGAAGCAAGGTTACTACAGGTAAATACTGAAACAGCAAACGGGATGTCCTTCATTCAATTTTAATTTCTTTGGATGGATACCAGTTTTTTTCCCCCATCTGCCGTACAACTTCCCTGTATTTTCAGCAAAGCTACCAGTCGATCAGGAAACGCAGCAAGTATCACCTTAGCTGATGCTTCTCTATTCCGCTTTATCTACATACCATAACTTGGCTCCTCCCATCGATAACGGGATTTTTCCCACCATTTGCCTTGCCAGACAAATACCTTGAGCAGGGTCGGCATTGAGGTATCACATTCAAAGTAAATCAATTAAAAGTGCGAAGTTTGATGCATACGTATCGGAATCCGAGCCTTAATAAGGTAGCCAGGCATTTTCCAGTGACTTCAGGGTCAAGTAAAATCTACCAACTAGGCCAAGGTTATGGACAAACCCAGTAAGTCGGTAGTTGAAATAAACGACTAATGTAGGAGAGGAGGAATCAGTATCCACTTGTGCGCAGGAGGAAGACGTACTTATATGGCACTTGGACGGATATGAAGATCTGATTGCCACAAGAGTGATTACGGTTGACACGTCAGAAGCCATCAAGCGTTTCTACAGAAATTGATTGACGACGCTATAAGTCTGCAGAAGTTCACTGCGATCGTATTGGAGAGTTATTCCATCGTTTCTTGAAACGAATTTAGCCTACTACGACGTAGGGAACACGACAACATATCCAGGAACGAATTTAGGGTACTCTGCGTTCGATACAAGGTGTTTCTAGTGTTTCGTATGTCATACAGCAAGACAGTACCTTAAGAACTGACTGCTACACTGAATTTTTGACCGAAAAAAGAGCCAGGACGACTTGATCCAAGGAAGGAGCAGGAAGCAGACGCTGCTATAAAGTATGACTTGAAGCCTACAAGATGACCACCAAGATACCATATTTAAGCTGGCAGAACGAAGTAAAATATATTTTAATGAAAAAATGAATGGAATCTCTGGATCAATCTAAAGTGACTGCATTATGTCGAACGAGCGAACAGGGACTCCCCACTCGAAAGCCACAACGCGGTTAAAGAAGATCTTGTTTTCGAAGGTTGAGCACGTAGACTGTGATCTCCAGTCAACAAGAAATCCAAAACTGGAAGTAAATTGCTGAGGACACGTCTGGTGACAAATGTACAATAGCCCCTGGTTCAGCTCACAGAAGGATTGTTTAGGAAAGTAAGTTCGCTCTGGAAAGTAATATCTGCAACTATTAGGGATAGGACTTAACAGCGGGTCCATGAAAGACATCGAATTCTAGAAAGAGACTGGAAATGTTCGCTAGAACCCTGCCTGTCTGTACCACACTCCGCTAACACAACACCATCCTTAAATACCTACAATTTATCAATTACCAACATCATCATTCTCGTTTCGAGTAAAAGAGCAAATTCCTGTCAAAGGACTGTAATTAGATTTGCTTAAGCTTTTACAAAAACTACTCGTATGCGCGCACACCCCTTTTTCTGTCCTCGTTGCCGTCCCCAGGGGTATGGAAATTATGGTTCTGCACTTTGACGTGTTATTCTTGATGTTATCCTTCCAAAAAAAAAGGGGAATAACGACCAGGATTCGGAATACAAATTCCGTCTAATAATAATATTTATTGATTGTAAGCAGATGAAGGATAAGGACATGTTTTTTCTTTCCGAAACAGGTACAGAAACGCACTTACAACAGAGTACCTACGCTTTTGTTCAAAGGATTCCATTTCGATAAGGTGTGAAGTGTAACACATTAAGGACGAAGGATGACCACAAAAGCACGAGTCATGAGTTTAACTTTGAAATCATTTTAAGAGGAAGTGCAAGGAAAAATCAATACAAAAGGAATTTTTCGTCCCTATTTCTTGGTATGAGTTGAGGAGTTCCTACTAATCCCTCAAGTAATCCATCTAATTGATTGTGTATTACTGACTGATCCTGTAAAGAGATTGCTGTACATTGCAGTAGATTTATCCTATTAAGTGTGCTGTGTCACAAGGGTGAGAATGAGTTTTATTCATTCACAATGTCCATACGACTGGAACAGAAGATATTCCATTCAAAACGATGAGCAGGCTATGAGTGTGCAACAGGAACATCAAGTATGATACTTGGTACCTATGCTACTCAAGATGACATGGAAACTCAAGATACTTTTGCATGACCCTGTTAGAAAGACCGCTTCTCGTATGTGTACAGCTTCCAAGTGCACAACATTTCACATGAAAACCGGCGAATATCCTGCGATGGATGGGATAACTATCGTCTCCCACTCGACGTCGCGACGGAGAGGTGGTGCACGATAAAACACTCTTAATGCAATTTTCCAGAAATTTTCGAAATTACACGTTACAGGGAGAATTTCACCCTTCCCACTCAAATGGTATCACACTCAAGCTCGCAGAATTTTCGTCCTTTTGGTTTGGTTGCTGCGGGTACAAGGACTCCTGTACAGCTTGCCGTCTCGCGCCATGGTGGCAGTAATGTGTAGGTATCTTGTTACACTTCACAAACCTAAACTGATTATGTTTTCAATGAAATGTGCAAATCGAATTAGTCCTCTCTGAGTGGCAAGATACTTTCCAGGACATTTGTGAACGCTTTTATTAATTATTTTCATTTTTCCACTCTGGCTGGTGCGGGGGTGTCAAATCAAATTTAAATTTCAATGCGCAGTCTTAGCGTTTTAAGTGAATGATTGGAGACGCCAGTGGGGGAATCCCATCTATCTAATGCCATTTAAGTTTTGACACTTAAGTTATGCTGGATTGGTCTGATCCTCAAGGACCCCTAACTTCCAATGCAAATAATAAAAATCAAGAAAATCACAAATTTTCACAGCATGGCGTCGGTGCATAACCCCGGGAGCCGTACGTACACACAACGCATTCAATACAAATTAAGTTGCTTTGCATTGAAACATCAGACAGAGTAGAGCCCAAGGATAAAAATATCCTTCAAATGAATGACACATTGTTGCCGAAGGATAAAAAAAACTTTTATTTACACTTGACGAATTCTATTTTGATAAAAGTCAGTTGAGGTCGTTCAGCCCTTTGTTGGCACGCATTCACAGGATAATGATTCCATTCGAGTGGAATGAATGAGAACAATTGCAAAATCGTGTAATCGGTCACAAATATTTCTGATGCGCGCCGCAGAGTGTTTACACTTCAGTGTGACACTCCGTGTGGCCGACAAATTGCATATCGATTGGTAGGAATATATTTTGGGCACTAAATTCACACTTGAGTGCATTCTTTCAAATGGAATTAAATGTAGTCATTTACCATTGGAAGAGGGATTCTAATGAGTGCCCAACGGACATATGTAGCTATGCGTATGTGGATAATGCGATGGGAAGCAGTTGTTTGAGGAGGGGTCAGCCATGCTTGGGAATACCGTCGTCAACTATGTACAAAAGTTCTTAAATGGACAAATCTTACCCAGAGATGCTTTCTTTTTTATTGAAATTCGGTACACAGATGCACTACAGGTATAAAGAAGGAGTCACAGTCTTGCCGATTCGCTTTCACTTTGCTGTCAGACGAGAAACGTCCACAAACGACCAAATCTTCAGGCTTCGGCAGATACTGGAGAAAACAGAACAAGACTAAATCGAGGGACACCATCTTTTCATCGATTTTAAGGGCCTATATGACAGCATTGCATAGTTTTGAAGTCCATGCCAAACTCACAAAGATCTTTGATTTCAAATCGCCTAGCGAAAGCCATGAAGATTTGCATTCACATTCAAAGTTTGTAGGAAAAAGTATATATTTACCTAAAAAACAAAAAAATCAGACCGAAAAAACCTATAATCCCCATTAATAGTGTTAAAACAGAAATTGGTACCAAAAAATCCAATTAAAATGAAATTTGCCTCAATAGCATCCCTGGCCTACCCATCATCGGATGGCGAAAATGTTCCGTTATTAGTAGGAGGAGCCAAGATTTGCTGTGTAGATAAGCAAAACGTGTGAGCTTTTTTCACAGGAAGCTGATACTTGCTACAACTTCTGGGTGCTTGGTGATTCAGTTTTTGGTAGAAACGCAGGCATGGCATGACGGACGAGGAATTTGGATAAAACTCATGTTTGCGTGTGTAACAGACAAAACAAAAGAAGAAGAGACATACATATGTCCAATTTCCTACCACAAAAGTAGTTATTTCTGGACAAAGTCTTGTTCCTGGATAGTGCCGTCATCCGTCGTGCACTAAGCAGCTCCTTTGACTCCTCAATACCATTCCTGCTCTCGTCATAACAAGTCTCGGTTTGAAAAGGGCGGGCTTCTATTTTAGTATGAGAGAGAGAAGAAGAATTCAGAAAATTGGCTGAGAAGTGCTTGCTGCGTTTTCTGGGCGACTAGTACATCTGCTGGACTTGTGTGTTGATTTCGGATCAGAAAATCGCACCCGGATCAGGGACCAATTTATGTTATGACTCTGGTTTCATACCTAAGACATCGATCGGGCGAGAGGTCACGGCATCCTGACTAAAGGCTTCGCTGCGCCGATGAAGAAATTGATGTTGAAAGTGGAGTCTTTCTAGTCGAAATAATCTAAGACTTGAGCTTGTAGTTGTATTTATTTTATTTTTATTTTCGAACACAAATACGAATACAAATTACGAACTCAAACAAAAAATGTAAATCTTCGTGAACTGCCTTTAGACGGAAGTCTAGGTCGTGCATCAGAAGTTTCGTTACTGGAAGCTGGAACTTGGCAATGGTCTACCTCTGTACTTCAGAAATGAATGGACATGATGAGGACTAGTGGGGCTGAGGCAAGTTTAACACCAATAGCTTGTACTGTAGGAGTTTGGATTGACAAGGACAAGGTCACTGAACAGAGCCACAATTAGGAACAATTCCTTCGTGAAAGAGGTGTGGCGACAAGGTCAAAACGAACGAACTGGCTCAGGAAAGGGACGCGCATCGACAACGTTAACTACGTCAGGGTTTCCAGCTTTATGAAGGTTAGATGCTGTCAGGTCTATGGATGAATGCAGACGAGCACTTACTATGCCAACGGCAACGCTCACATCCCCGAAGCGGGTTACTGTCATATGTTTTACAATGGGCCCCTCGTCCTAGGGGTTTCTGGAAAAGGAATTGGCGCTCTATGCTGGGAGTTGTGCCGTCGGGGTTACTTCATTAAAACCTAAAAAAAAAAAGTTAGTTATGAGGGGACCTCAACCGACTTGGAGTGCGCGCAACTGGAGCGGGCTAACTGAAGAGGCTTCTTGGTTGAGGCCTAGGTTTACCCTGAACTGCAGCTAGTATGTAAGTAAGTATGAGAGAGGAGCAAGCTAAGATAACAGCTGACCAAAACTGCAGCACAGAACACAAGCAGCAAGGGAAGAGCTGAGCCCCCGGAGGTTTTTCTAGAAGGGCCAAGCAAAGGCAGTAAAGGAAACTTAGTCAGCGAAACGTAGGGAATAGTAGATGTCTTGAAAGAGCATTTAAGTAGCTACTTAATGGGTATCAACTGATGACAGGGCTACAAGAAGGACCTGCTTCCAGTGAACGAAGAAGCCAAAACACCTTCCAGCCTTAAAGAGTTTGGCTAGCAAAATGCTGAAGAATAACAAAGCCTTCCAGCCTACCAGCAGACCTTTTCAAACATGAAGGCGATGTTTTGGTAGGGTAAATGCACCAAATCATCAACCAAGTATGGGTGGATGAAGCCATGGCCGATGACTTGACTATCAGGTCTATATGGCTCATCTTCAAGAAAGACGATCCTATGTCTTGCGTGAACTATCGAGGCATATCCCTGCTTAATGTCGCATATAGGATCCTATCCAACATAGTATGTGTGACTCCAGATCGACGATCGACCAAATCTTCACACTGAGGCCAATCATGGAAAAGACCAACCGATTTCAAGTCGAGACCCACCATCCCTTCATCGACTTTGAAGCCGCATACGACAGCATTCATCGCCTTGAGCTCTACATGCCAATGGCCGAATGCGAGATCCCGTCAAAACGGATCTAGCTGTGCCGCGTGCAATCTGGAAACAGTTCCTCTGAACAATTCCAAACACGCACTTCAGCAAGGAGAAGCGCTGTCTTGAGATTTCCTCAATCTTGCGGTGGAAAAGGTAGTGCGCAGAGCAGGGTGTTAACACGGAAGGCACTGTCTTCAACAAATCTGTCCAGCTGCTGGGATACGCAGACGACATCGGCATCATCAATCGCTTCCAGTGCGCCGAAGTAACTTCCATGTGGTTAAGGAGTTTACCTAGCTCGAACTAAAAAGCTACTCTACGCAGGACACCTTAGTGGAAATCCGCAGCTACTTCGAAACAAAACTCCTAGCTCGGAGGACGAAATGCTTCCTGCCAGTTGTACTATATGGAGTCGAGTCAAGGACGGAAAGTAGGAAAGCAGACCAGAATTTTCGGTCCCATAGGAGGGGTCGACACAGTACCTCGGTCACATCAGCGAAAAGGATCTTCGAATCACCAACCCCATGTTCGGTACAGTAAGGAACAAGCTATCACGGATGCCACAGCGCTTGGTCTGCACAACTGGAGGCAGGCGCAGCAGGTCCATGAGAGGGGAAGGCCTAGCTTCCTTCAAGGATTCGTGTTGTGCTTGTCATATTTTTTTTTTACGAAATAGAAGGAGCTTACTGCTTAATGCCGCAATTTTGGTAATTTTGAAGCTTTTTCCTTGGGAGTTATACTCTCGGATGTGGTTAAGTGCTGTCTAGGTATTGAGCCTAGAACCCCTGGCTCCCTAGTCCAACGCACTAAACTTTTGAGCCACGGTACACAGTAAAGAAGCAATTGATGAAGAAAGTTATAAACAATTGAGTTGGGCTAAGCCGAAAGATATAGCTTAGAGGAATTAAGTCCAGCTTAGAGCACCTGCATAGGGCCTTCCTGGATATAGCCTGGTCCCTCTATTCTTTTCTCATTGCGGTCTCACAGCATTGTTTCCATTTGTTCTCATACTGAGATCGTTATTCTGGACACACAACACCCGAAGGAGATATTCGCTTTACCCAGCTTGTGTAAGAGCCCACACGGGCACATGGGCTGTGTTTTGCCGCCAAGACTCTGGACGTGTTTCCCAGCTCTTACCCTGATAAACACATTATGAGCGTATTGTCCCCTCTGACTCGTCAGACCACTGTGTCGTGTCGGCTGAGTTCTAGTACCTCAACCACTCAGTTAAAGAAAAAACTCCTAAAAGATTAGTTTGTGGAGTACTAGGACTTAGACAGCCTTTTTTGGACTTCTAACTGGTCTCCTGGACGGTGGCATCCACGTCGCTATGATCACAAATGTCATTCTACTTGACTTGAAATCCTTCATTCCTAACCGAAACAAGCTAAGTTTTCGGCCCTACAAAACCGATCCAACTGACTATCCTCATTCTCCTTTGACCCAAAATTGAGGAAAAAATCCTTCCTTGGTCATTCGACAAAAACTGTCAAAATTGTGCCTCGTCCTCCATCCCAACCAACGCTCGTTCACAATGACACTCCAGCTGTTAGCTCTATAGACAGGGTCAATCTGCTTGCAGCCCTTTTAGTACCGAACTCCACACTCCCAGATTGTGCTCTGTTTTCCCCCTGCACTTGAACCCGTTGAGCATTCTACGGGACAGTTCCACTTTTGCACACGTACAGAGCAAATCCGCTGGTCCAGTTGATATCTCTCTGGCAAAACCACTGCGTTAACTTTTTCATCAGAAAAAGTTCTTCTGGACTCTCTCCGAATAGATCAAAACAGCATTTGTCCAGCCCGTCCTTGAAAACAGGGAAATCTTCTTCTCGCTCCAACTATCGGATCATCCCACTTACGTTTCTTCCTTCCAATGTCATATTGACTCACGGACCCTCCTCAATGATCGATAGAATGGTTTTCGTAGCAAAAGATCCACTGGAACCATTGAACCACTCTCTGCATCAGTCTCGTGAATATATGGCATTTGACAAAGTTTGGCTCTTTTGTCGAAAGTGTATGCATTTGGCATCTCTTCTTAAATGGATAAGAGACTACCTTTCGAAACATTCAACACAAGTTGGTTTGGACGGTTTCAAGTTGGCCATCCACCATATAAATGCTGGCGTCCCCCAAGGCTCCGTTTTGTCGCCGCTTCTCTTTCTCATTTTTATAAATTGTCTGCTACTTCTGATCCAATCCATTCCTTCGCTGATGACAGTACCTTCAAGTACTGCTCTTCGGCCGTAGAACTGGAGCGGCAGTGCAGGTTAAGTTGGGGTGCAGGCAACAGAGTGCATTGGAATGCTTCAAAGACCCAGTGCCGTCTTCTGTAACCTAAACCATCTGCCATTACAATGAATGACACTTGCATCGCCGAAACCGAAAAACCTTCCATCCTCTGTAAGTGTGTTAATGACAATCTTCGTTGGAATGACCGCAAAATGCCTAGGATTCCTTAAATGATGAAGGAAATACTTAACCCCCTCTAGTCTGGCTCCAAAATATAAGGCAAACGTCCGTCCCCAGTTCGACTTGGACGCCCATATTTGGTCCGGTGCACCAAAAACCACTTTGCACCTACTAGATACATAGAATCCAAAATCGAGAGTCTATTGGCTTAGAGTCTTACCTTGTCTTCCTCTTACAAGCCGTGCTCCAGCGAAGTAGCCAGTTGGATTCCGTCACTTCAACGACTTTCTAGGAACACCCGTCACTCTTCGAATGGTCATCAGTTTACCCTCAAGTCCATCTTCGTACGTACCGTCAGGTATGGCGCCTTAAGCTCCCTTAAATGATAAAAAAGAGAGATTATTAAGCTGGCTTTTAAGCACCTTTGTCTAGAATGGAAGAATTAATGGACGCCTCCGTCTGCGAGAAGACGGAATGGGAAAGCCATTGGTATCCAGTTGGAAACCGAACCTTGGTCTCCTGCTCAGTAATCCGGCACACCAACCACTGAGCCAGTTCTTAATATCAAAAATTAAGGCAATTGCACGACTACAACGACGCAGTTCAGGTCGGAGCAGCGCTTGCTCCTGTACAAAGCGCAAGTAAGACCAGGAGCAGAGTAATGCTCCGACATTTGGAGATTCCACTCAAAGCATAACTTAAACCTTCTCGGCAGGATTAGTAGATAACACATGTAAAGGGTGATACTTTGTCCAACTGTCATGATTCAGTCAATGCTGTCAAAGTTACCAAACTTTTCAGTATGGTCTGCCATTCCACCATCCATCGATTCACGCGGTCGGTCGTGGTCAGTATGCAGTCAATTCGTCGCATCTTGGAAAAGTTTCAGAGTAAGTACACTCTTTTGACCCTTAAGCCACCAACCGGTCAGAGATTGGTGCGAAATGGGGAAAACATAGTCACCGTAGCGGCCAGTATCGAAGGAGACCGACCCAGAAATGTCGGCTCGGCGCTGAACAGCTGAATTGGATTCGGATTTGGCCATACCCTTTGACGCGAAAATTGAAGCCGGACGACCATAGACAAGGTCGTGAGTTCGCTACCTCGGCGCTAGAAATGTTGGCCGGAGATCCAGATTTTGGGCCCATTTTTGACTCAGCGGCTGTGCTAATAAGCAGAATTGCCGTTCAACCAAGCGTCAATGTATCCGCAAATATGGACTGTTTGGTGAGGTTTATGGCATGGCGTCATCATCGGACCTTGTTTCTTTCGAAATACCGTCGATTGTCTCAGGTACAGAGCGATGCTAACCTACTTTCTGTGGCCGAACTCTGGACAACACCGATATATCCGAGCTGTGGATTCAACAAGACGGCGCTACATGCCATACAAGCAACGAACGCAACACTCGGAGTTGTGGAGGAGAAATCTGGCGACAGGGTCATCTCACGGCGAGCGTTCATCAATTGGCCGCCGTGATTGAGTGCGACTTGACACCACCCGATTATGTTCTCTGAGGCTGCGTCAAGTCCTTAGTGTATGCCAACAAGAGAACCAGCTTGAGGCCAACATTTGAGACCCAATTGCCGGAATAATGCCACAAATATTGGAACGAGTCATCCAAAATTAGACCGACCGCTTGGAGCACTGCCAGGGAAGTCATTTAATGGCTTGAATATAGCTTCAAAACAAATATAGAGTCAACTTCATACCTCACACCGTTGTTGCCACCTACTTCAGCTAATCCTGCGGCTAATTCAAAGGATGTTCGGCAATTTAATAACTAAGGACTCAACCTCCATGTACATACAACAGACGACTTCAAGGCTCCATCGTCAAACGATACCGCTTGAACCATGCCCACTTGGCTTGACGGCCTTCTCTAGCTCCGGACACAGTAGTTTCTGTTGACTCATTAGTAAGCAAAATTCTGGAAACCTAAACCCACAAAAAGATTCTTTGTAACCCAATTACGCCGCCTAGAGAGGCCTCATAAATATTCAGTCAACGAGAAGACATAACTTTCGCAAAATATTTATTATTCACGACAAAGTTTCAACACATCCGGTGTGCTGGGAGCACTGCATAGTGTATCTGTGCTCATTGCAAAGGCAAACCAATTCAGATCATTATAAAACTTCTCCGAAGACAGGAATCCTTTTGCAGTAAATAGCCCCCCAACGCCGCACTCATTCGGAGGTATTCCAGCTACCAAAGGACCCCCAACAACAAAAACAATGAGAATATTAATGAAAGAAAATTTCCAGCACTTCCGCGAAAGTAGTCCCCAAACCCCACTGACCTTGGGTTGGTTACATTCAAAGGAATTCCCTGCATTACTGTGGCATTTACTTAGAAGTCCACCACCAATGCAGATGGCTGCACTGCGAGTGTTCTTCCAGAGCAGCTATTGAATTCCTGGAGAAAATTCTCCAACGCCCACTTCCGGATTGGAACACACTGCCATCAAGCGAAATACACTCCGCCCCCTAAGGCATGTACTGTGCAGCGCTAGCTCCCACCCACATTCACAAACACGAACAAACAGAGATTTCTCAATAATAGATGTGTGTCGGGCAGAGAACATGCGCCTGGCTCTCCCTGCCAAGGATTCGTATTCCGTTTCCACGAAATGCGAGTCCCTCGCATTGTTTGAGAGTTTTGCCATTGTTTACTTGTGTCGTTGGATGTTTTTGTGCCTCTGGTGACGGAACAATATGTATCTTTCCATGAGGGGAAGAAAAAATGGTCACCGATAGGTTAATTAAAACTGGTGAGAGGGCTGCTGCTCCTTGGGCTGGACGTCCAGCCTAAGCTTTTGGTTTTCCTTCAAGAAGTCGTCAGTGTTGGGGCGATTATCTGGGCAGACCACCAGGGACTCCTGACCCCAGTTTACTGAAGTCTTTGAAGGAGGATTCCATGGGACCTCCATCCCTGGACAGAGGATAGTGGAGCACCCAGATGGAGAGACTTCCTCAACCAGTTACTGTATGGTAATTTGAATGACGACCAAGGGTTGCAAGATGAACAAAGCAGTTACCGCTAAAAGATCTACAAGTGGAACTGTTTAAGCACGCTGGATACGACCTGGTAAGGACCATCCATCGACTTATCTCCCCCAACTGAGGCTTCCAGTACAATGTGTCCGATTAAAGGGGAACAAAATCCCCCTACTTTGCCCCAACTACAGAGGGATTAGGTGCCCTCAGACGTGGAAGTCTACCATCAATTTGAAAGCCTCGGCCGATAGTGTGAAAGACAGAGAATGTCAAAGTAGTAAGCAACACCCAGGGTAGGCACTTTCTTCAATACCCTGAGTCAAATGACGACTTCGACATGACAGGAAACCCAAAGCCATGTTTCACCAGCTTTGAGTCAGCAACAATCCGAATGGGACTGGTTATCAAGGCGAACAGGGAATTCGTCAAGCTGAGTGTGGAAGTGAGGAACAACGCCCTATCGAGAAGAATCAAGGAAACGCTGCTGTACAAGACACTCACCATACAGGTCCTGACAGGCGACTTTCGAGAGAAAGGTTAACAAAAATACAAATAATCCGTGCAACAAGTCCATGGAACCCAGAATCCCTAGGGGGCTTACTGCTTTATCCCATGTTCGTGACTCGGATGTCTGTCAGAGGTGAGGTCGAACCATGAACTTCTCGCTCCGCAGTTCAACCACTAGAACCAGGAATCCAAGAGAAAGGCACTATTTACGGTCCAGCTTGAGACACAAGTAGAGTCAAGAAAGTGCGGATTCAATGGATAAGGTGGATGTGTCATGTAGAACCAAGATTGTAACCGCGGGGTAGGGCTCAAGCTGGCTGGAGAGACGGATTCAATGGTTAAGGTGGCTGTGTCATGTAGAGCCAAGATTTTAGACGCCGGGCTAGGGCTCGAGCTGGCTGGAGAGACGGATTCAATGGTTAAGGTGGCTGTGTCATGTAGAGCCAAGATTGTAGACGCCGGACTAGGCCTCGAGCTGGCTGGAGAGACGGATTCAATGGTTAAGGTGGCTGTGTCATGTAGAACCAAGATTGTAGACGCCGGGCTAGGGCTCAAGCTGACTAGAGATACATATAACTCGAGACCCAGAAGCGCATCGCTTTGCAACGCCAGCGAAAGGGAAAAAGGAAGAAAATCTGTTTTGCCATTCAGCCAGAATCCTTATCTGTTCTTTCGAGCTCGTCCGCCTTCCAGTTTCTGAAAATATTTCTATGGCTTGTCTCGGTGAGTGAGAAACGAGGCTTGAATGTCACTACGAGGACAAGATCATCACAAGTTCAGCTTGTCTCTCATTTGGTTGCCGGACATATACATCTAAAGGCAGCAGCCTTCTTGCAGAATTAGGAGAACTGCCTAAGTTTCCTTGTTTCGATTCAGGTACTTTGCAGAGACTGGTGCCACTGGTTGTAGGAGGCTCTATGCAAGTAACTTTGTCTAGCCTGTAACAAAAGACCGTCACATGAGTCACAACGCGAAGGCGAAGACATTGTCCCAAATATCCGTGACTACACCCCCGTCAACTCCACGAGTACCAGGCCAATTTCTTCGAATCGCCACCCACGACTCCCAGCCGAGATTCAAGCCGATTCCAATAAGTCACCACCATACCGGGTGTACCTGTGTGTACATAGCTAGACCCAAGAAAGAAAATACAAAAAAATAGTAAGATGCAACAATGGTATTCACGACGACTCAAGTGCCCAGGCCACAGGTAGAAACCAAACCTACAGACACACGTACTTCAAGTAGATGACCCCCAATCTCTCCTTAAGAGCTAAGTTTCGAGAAAATACAGAAATAAAACAAAAAACACAAAAAACAAAAAGAGAATAACACAACACACACCACAAAGGGGGAAAAAAACAACAAAAAATCCACAAACATCTCTGGAATGTCGACTTGTATTGTATCTGCCTAATTTGTTTGAAAAAACCCTCGAGTATAAAATAAAGAGAAAAAATTGTTGTTAACTATTTTTTAAATAATATTGATGAATATGCGCCCCAAATAAACACTCCACGGTGTGCCCCCCCCCTCTTTAAAAAAAAAAAAGAACAAAAAAATTGTTGTTTACCTTTCAGCTATTTGGTGGATACCGTGGTCTGTGGTACACGGTAAGTTTCTTTTGAGTTTTTAAGTTGAAAGCGAAATAAATATTCCCCGCTGCTGTCCCTTTGGACCTTGAGATGGCATAGAGATCTTTTGTGCCAACCCCCTTGCATATAGGAAGACATGTTCACAGACTGGGGATCCCCTACAACGACTTCTGCAGAAGGACGAAGGGCCAAAGTGGAAGAGGAGACCATCAGTCACCATCAGTCACCATCAGTCACCATCAGTCACCAAGGCTAGGTGAATACCTTTTTAAAGATCTGAGCACCGTCTGAACGGCTTCTTCATAAAAAGGAGCGAATGGTTCCCCATCCCAGGGCAGCACAATGGCCCTTCTATGGTCTCAGTGCATCCTTATCGAGGGTCGTTCTAAACCAACCAACCAACCAACCAACCATCCCCCTTACAGATGCTGAATCTTTGAGCTCTCAGCTCAGGAGGAGGTGAAACCAGAAGACGAAGGCAAAGCCTTTCAGCCTTTTTCGAGCAGTGGGGGGACTAGTAAGTTCGTAAGACAGTTTTACTCTCGGATGTTTGTCAGACGTTTGCGAGAGGCGGGGGCGTGAAAAAACTTTTAGATGTGTTGGCTGGGAGTCGAACCTCGAACTCCTTGCTACATAGTCCAACGCATTAACCACTAAGGCCGTAAGATGGTCCATTCCGAAGTTCCAGTTTTCGATGACCCGTCCGAGCATTTCGAGTGGTATTTGTCACCTCAATCGTACCCGGCTTATCCATGTAGAAGCTTGGACCTTACATAGCACCAGACGATCCACGGGGCCAATTCTCGTTCTCGCAATAAAGCCATTGCTTCACGGAGAGTGTAACGCCCTCTTGTTGGTACCAAATGTCCTGGAGATCACGGGTTTCAATCAAAGATGGCCAGTCTCGTTTCGGAAGAAATATGGCCCATAAGCCACACCAAACTGGTTGTCCTTCAGCCCAAATGTGGCAACTTTGGTCATTGACGTACCCATTGAGCCAGAAATGTGCCTCATCGCTGAGCAAAATTTTCGTCGAAAACAGTGGAATTTCTTCAACCTTTTCAAGACATCCCCAAAGACTGAAACGGTGCCGATTTGACTTGGAAGGTAAGCCTGCTCCTGCTCCAATACCAAGATCCTTAAGTAATATACGTCAAGGTGTTGCTGATTGTTGTTGATAAGCCAAGATTCGACGCGGTCATTGGGTACACTCTCAGCTACCGCTCCAATATTTTCTCCACCTCGTGCTGGATGTGATCTATTTGGTCGCATGGTTCTTATTTGAAATCGTGCGTTCGGTAGGCCGATTATGTAGACCATAGCTCGCTCTAAATTCAAGAAACACATTCCTTGTAGAACGTTCATTTTCGTAAAACAGCTGAAAAGTTTGCAGGCACTGTGCCGGGCTTACTCTTTCCATGAAATGTCAAACAAAAGTGCCATAACAGGTTAAGACGACTCACGAGTCATCTGTCAAAAATAAAGAAGTACCTCTGCTTATGCGAGCCACCTAAGGTGAGGTCTTTCTCTACTGGGTTGTTCATCCGGATGGGATTCGAAGACTCTACGAGCCGGAGGACTGGTATCGATCCGCTCTACATGTCCTACCAATCTTAGTTCATTATTGAAACTCCTCCGCCAAAAGCTGTCAATGCAAGCGGAACAAAACATTTTACGAAGGATCTTTCTTCCGAAGCGACAGAGGATGTGTTCATCCACTTGCAAGCTTCAGCGCCAAAAACCAGGACTGGGATGATTAGCAGGACTGAGATTATCACTAAACTCATTTTTGCAGTGACACAGCGCTGTGTTCTGGCAGTAATGTCAACGCTGTCAGGTGCATAGACATTCGAAAGTTTGTGACTCCGGTGTTGCCTTGTAAGTTTCGCACAATCCCTTCAGGTACGATGTTGATGTTGTACTGTCACATGACAGTGCGTCAATTTGTCTAAGTCCTCCTTTGACATCAAAGGTCTCGGTGAGTTCGTTACCGAACGGGATGGAGCAGCGAGTGTTCTTCATCGGCGAACGAGTTTGGATGTCAAAGCAAGGCATGGCTGTCCCTTCTTGAAACTGGGCAAACGATGCTGAGATTTAGATTTAGTAAGAGCCTCCTCTTTATGAAGTCATCTCTAGTTACTTCGCCTGTAGGCCATCAAACCCAGCAGCCTCGTTGCTATCTTCACTTCGCCTTGGTCAGGTAGACAGACATTTTGGCTGTCCTCGTCTATGCTGAAGAGCTCACGACCAGCCCTCGTCGTTTTTCGCAGCGCCCGCCGTTTGGCATGCCTCTTGTATAGCTGCATGTGCTTGCCGGCATTCTTCGTCAAACCAGCGGTTTCTTGATTCTCTGATGACTTTTTGACAGTGTAGCCTCTGGGTTTTCGAACTTAATGCTGGCGTTATAGATGAACCTTGAGAGATGATAAGGATGAGGTTCAGCCGATCTCTTGGGATTGTAGCCTTCCGACGTCAAACTATCGGGATCTGTACCTTGTACCTACAACAAGTTCTATCGTACTGCAGGAGTGCCCGTTGCGTCCATCGCAGGGCGATCAGTCTGGTTGACGGTTGAATGATCGCCGATCTCCATGTTACTTTGTAAATCCTGAGATGTGGGAAACGCGTGCTAGCTACTACAAGGTTTAATCTGAATCCGTTGTCACAGGCGGTGTCGTGCATGTTATGTTTCCGGCTCTCTACATGTCGAAAACTCAAGACTTTTTGCCTAAGTCTGCCTGCAATAGATCCTGCTCCTTCAGCAGTTGTTCATTCTTCGTTTGCCCGACCCATTCCATGGCACTTTTTGGATGGCGGTTACGTCTATAAACAAGATTTCCACAAGAATTTTTTCCAGTGTACCATCATTACACCGGACAATCTTCCAATTTTCAAATCAAACCCATGTCTGGCTTTCAGCCTGCGTCCAATGTATCGGACAACAGAATACCGAACCGTCGAGTGTACTTTCTTTTAAATTAACATAACAAAAACCCATCGAGTGCCATTGAAATACCAATGATGCTGGCGCTGATGATGGAGTTGATGACGCTTCACAAAAAAAAAAAAAAAACTCTGTACATGATGCCAACCGATCAAGATCCGAATGCGAGCCGTCTAAGGCAGGGGGCCTGAAATCACCACTCCTCCATGGACTCTTCAAGTTGGCTGCACTATAACACCGCACAAGCACGTGCGATGAAATGTTTTGATTTCTCTCTCTTTTCGGTTCTGTGCGCTTGCTTTGCCCACTTCCAAGCGACCAAAAGGGATGTGCTAGCGACTGGAGATACAAAAGCTTCCAGTAGGTCGGACATACGGCGCAGGATGGATCCTTAAATCCTAAACTTAATTAAAACATATTAAATATTTGTAGACCCCTTTTCCGAGCCTTTGTCCAGGCCAAACATACGATAGCCCGATAGCCCGATAGAAATAAATAGCAAACCACTTATCGAAGACGATATTTATCGCTCACTCTCTGTTGATCTCTTCACCTCTTTTTATAAGTTTTGTGCACACAAATCCATTTTAAATTTGTTGACCCTCTTGTTTCAACCTTCTTAATCTATCTATCAACAACAACGCGCACCTATCACCATGATCGTCATCATCATCGACATGATCATGATCACGGCGATCATCACGATCATAAACGTCAGCCATGCAAATGACATTATAACCCCTCAGCCTTAGAGGGGCGGCGGGCGAGAGAGCCTCTTCAACAAGATTTGTGGTACGTGCGTTGCGCCACACTAAATAAAAGTAGACCACAAGTACGCACTTAAGATCGATCGATCGATCGATCGATCCATTGGTCGTTGTGGTCGTGGTCTTCGTCTTCGTCATCGTCATCGTATCCATAAGTCGCGGCGGTTATATGGACCGCACCAGTTGGGCTCTTGAGTGAGCCTCCAACGCGGAGTGTGATACTCATGGCATGGCATGATGGGATATAGCAAAACACATCAATGAAAACAATTCGGACAGAGCTGGCGGGAAGGGCGGAGAGCCAGACGAATGGGGGAAATAGCGCTCGACTGATCGAGCTCAGATCACATATTTGCAGATTGCTTAAGAAAAGAGTTGTTGTTTAGTTTTAGTTTGTTTTTATTATTTTAATACTTGTGTTGGGAGGTTATGATTACATTTGTAGCTAGAGCTACAGTGGTGGGCAAGAGTTCACGATCGAGAGTCTGGTTGGGTTGTGAACTCCGCTATTTCCGTACTTACATACAATTTCCTTGGCCAGGGCTTATGGGGCGGAATAGATTAAAGTAGGACTGGAACTAGATTCAAGCCCATGGAGGCGGAGGTGATTGTGACCTAGTCCAGCGGTAGAAACTTCCTAGGTTACGGTAGGATGTTGTATACGAAAAGTTATAGGAACAACGTGTATCCAACCAGGGAACCGATTCGAAGTAGATTCAAGCCCATGGAGGCGGAGGTGATTGTGACCTAGTCCAGTGGTAGAAACTTCCTAGGTTACGGTAGGATGTTGTATACGAAAAGTTATAGGAACAACCTGTATCCAACCAGGAAACCAAGTGTAAGGACGTGGGTGCTTTTACAAATGCAAACTTGAAATCTTGACACAGCGCGTCACATTGTGAATGAATATTGTACTACTCAGTCAACAGCAAGCACACCGTGATCTTTTTTTTTCTTTTTCCCATAAAATCTTACATATTTCGTGCATATTCGGTTGGAACCGACACTCCAAATCATTAATTATATACCAAACGTCATGGTTGACAACAGTTTGGCCAACTCAGCGCTTGAAAGCATCGTATCACAGGTGCAAGGTACAGTCACAATGGGCATGGATTCTTAATGTCAGGATTGCAACCTCTATAGGCTCATCCTATGATGGAGAGAAGATCTGTCAGTTTATAGGTACAGTTTTGGGTTTCCTCTTGAAGGTACGAGCGAGTGTAAGAGAAGATTGTGGGACGTGTTCAATAGGTACGCACGCATATTGTGAATAACAAAAAGTTCATTTCGCAAATTTTACGATTTCTGATTTTTTTGAGCAAAGAAGTTGTACTACAAGTGGAACAAGCAATTCAAAGAAGGCAGAGTAAGCGTTGAGGGCAAAAATCACCTTGGACGGCCATCAACATTAACTGATGAACAACACGTCAAGGAAATCGAAGATTTGCTCCTCAAAACGCGTCGTTTGACAGTTAGAGACATCGCTGACATTTCATTTTGAAGGATTTTTTGTAACTCTATTGGTTCTTCTAGATCATTTCCAAAAGATCAACTCATATCGTTCTACAGCCGCCGTATTCGCCTGATTTAGTTCCTTGTCACTTCCGGGTATTCCCTAAGCTCAACAGCCCGCCGACACCATTTCGATACGATTGAGGAGATGTAAGCCAGCAGAAAGGAACTGAAAAGGAGACTCTTCCAATCGATTCAAATTTGTATCAAGAATTCTTCGAGGCGAAGAGTGAATACTTCTTAGACGGACTCTATTCGAATCCACTTTTCCTGAAATATGCTAAGAATAGTCTAAGCTGTTCAGAGAATTCGCAATCGAAAGCATTCACATCATGCTGGAGCGAATGCAGGCCATTTCATGCAACAATTCTGGGTATCAAGGACTGGGAAGTGTCCGACACTCTTTCATTTTCTGACCAAAGAATGATCTATTTTACTCTATTCGAGGTCCTTAAACCGCAAATGCTATACCGGAAACCCAAAAGAACAGGAGATGGTTCAATGGCTCCTCAACTTGATGGCGAACAGGTAGACTTTTGCGCCGGGTCCGGCTGGGTCGAATAGGTCTTCGCTACATCTACTGTTCATCGACTTTGAAAAGGTTATCGGTAGTAAGATACCTCAGGATTCTGAAATCCAAAGTGGAGTGCCACAGGGCTCCATACTGTCACCACTATTGTTCTTGGTGGTTATGACCATGACATCTTACCTTAAACACTTTGACTAAGCTGACGATGTTTGTCTACTTTTACATCGGACAATGGACCTTCATCTGATGGACCACAATCCAGAAACATCACCACAAACATCAGCACACAACTCGACATTCCCGGGCAGGTGGTCGAGAAAGTGAACGGCTAGGAAGTGTGGTCTCAGCCGACAACGGTAGTATGGAGAACCAATATTATGACCTTAAGCACCAAACTGAGACTGTTCCGATCGAACGTGAAATCAGTACTGTTTTACGCGTGCAGTACTTGGAAGGTGGACATCACATGGAGGACTGATTTGCCGTCTATTTCCCTTCGAAATTCAGTAAGGATGGCCAAGGTTCCACGACACCCTTTTGGACTCTAAGTACTCCAAAGCAACCTTTTATTGAACACAGCTTGACAAAGGACTCAATTTGATTGCAACTACAGGTGTGATGGGTTCGCTGAGGTCGAGATTTTCTGGGAAACTGAGGACGTCTTCCATCGTCAGTTGAGCAATAAAACTGTACCATCATCTGGGCTAAGTGGACGCAGTGAAATTCATGGATCGGTGCAATACCAAACCGAAGTCAATGCTAGAAACTGTCGTAATCAAGGCCGATCCAGAAGGATACACTGTGATGGATGGTTGCCAGCTGAGTAGGATTAGGAATAAGGTCTGGTATGCTCTTAGAATGAATCGATGAGGAGACCATACCCATAGTGGACATCATTGGGGACCTGATGAACCTAAGCTTTCTGCGGGCTAGGCCTACACAAAATAGAGAGGAGATATAACAGAAAAGAGCAAAAGAGCCAAACATACTCCAAACATGTCTCTTTCAGACACAGGACTCACTATCCCATCGGGTAAAGCAATAGCTCGGGAAGCGTCCCAATTGAGAACACCCCTCCACAACTCACTAAGAACCTCTGATGGGCAGGCAGATCACCATCAATCAACCCTGCCGACCCTGAGTATCTGTCCTTCCCACTAAACCACTCAATAAAGTGGCTATAATTCCATAATTCGATTACCAAAATTAATAAAAAAAAAAAAAAAAGAGAGAAATGCCGAAGATTTACGAAAAACCCAAGAGTCATTCCATTTAATTTGTGAACACTGAACACAACAAACAACGGACATTAATTGGTTTACATGCGCCGCACCAGAGTGAGAGTGGACAAGGGACAAGGCGTTAAGTGCTCCTTTTAATGCGTTGCCCGCCTGCACATCAGCATTTAATCCAAATGTGTTAAAATGCACACCAGGGCGTTAGCCGGAGCCGAAAACTACAAAAGGGAGGCAAATTGGTCTAAATTGCACATTTCGCTCCTCGGCCAGGTGCTAGCTAGAGCAATATCTCCTCCTCGATCTCGGTCATTTTTTTTTCGGCGAGCCCATCTGATTTTAAGTGGAGTTTTTGTTGGTATCGCAGATGAATTAGCTGCAAGGACATGTAACACCTCTTCACCAGCAACACCAGCCCATCATCACATGGTCCTCTCTCAACAACCAAGAGGTGGACGAGGTGGAGGAGAACACAAGCGAATCAAGTGCCATTATGTCCAAACATCAAAATCACTCTCCGGTGTGATATACTTGTATCCAGCACCCCAGACAATGATACCTTCGCGTCGAGGAATAAAGAACAATATTTGCCCGTGTGCCCACCATCGACGCACGTCGTTGTCGCTCACTCAAGTTTGTTTTCATGTTCCAAGGCGGGCAGTCGGTCGCGGTCGCGTACACTGAATGTAACAAAAGTCAGCACACTTCAGCTCGTCATCATCATCATCATCATCATCATCGACATCGACATCGACATCGACATAGAAAGGAATTAAATAAACATTCGGATACGAAAGATACACCACGGGCGACAGTGGGGATTAAAAATAGATATTTCGATATTTGTTTTTGTTGGCTTATTCCTGGAAGTGTTGTTGTTGTTGTTGTTGGCCACCCACACTCTGCTGCGCGCCAAGAAACTTTTGTTAACTACTTGACTACGCTCTGAGCCCTATTGAGGTGTGTACACGTACCATCAGGCAGTGAGGTTCGGAGGAAGTTGAATCAGGTTGAGTGGGGTCTTGTGATCCTTGGACATAGGCTATATGTAGGTCGAGGAGTCTTCATTGCGATTTTCGAATACGGCTGGATGACTCAGATACACACTATGCAAATGCACAAGTCAGGCCTTAAGCCAGGATTCATATTCCGGGCCCAAGTATCTCCAGGGAGAGCTTAGGGGAATTCTTTAAGGTCCTTAACCCAGAGTTCCTGACAGACGACTGGAAAGTTCGGACGGGTCAGGATGCTATTATCAAGCTCAACAGAGAGACAATTATGTAGCTACCATCGACTGGATTTGAGGAACGTCGCGGAGGCAGTTTTGTGATAGATCGCGTGTCAGTCAGTAAGTTAACCCAAGTCAGCCTTTATCAAGGCCAGCACGACCAAGAACAATATCGAAACAGTTCCAATCCAGCTACCATGGGTTTCGAACAATAGTATCTGTGGGTTAGACTGCAACAGGGCCCTGCATTCTAGCAAAAAAGAATGTAAACCACTTTCTCTTTCTCATCTCTCTCCACAGCAACAATGCCCAGACGACCATCAGATGTGAGAACTCTTAAGACGTTACCAACTGGAGATAGTGTCTCCTTTTCGGATGAACCCCCTAAGCCTTATCGTAATCCCAAGACGGCGAATTGAGTGGCCTTCTACAATGCTTTGCCCGGTTCCTTTACGTCAAACACCAAGCCCTTCATTGAGATAGAATCAGGAGCTAAGTGGCTCACAACAGTTCTCCAAAACGTTTTAACAAAATGCAGCCCCCTATCGAAAGGCCGGAAACAAAATAGGCCTATCTGGTGGTCTAGCGAATTGGCCTTCCTACGAAAAAAATTCCATTGATTGGGATTGCTACGAAGAAAGTAAAGAGAGATTCAAAAACAGTACGTCATGTCGTTGGAGAAACTTCTGTAGCCAAGGACGCCAATGACCTGAACTCACTCCTATTGAGATACTTTAGAGAAACTCATATAGACTGACTTCCCCGTTTGCTCACAGCGGGTGTCAGTGGTTCATCGGCACCAATGAGTACACAATTGGTTGCTCCGTGGGTCACACAGATCTTCATTGATTGCTTGAGCTGGACCTTCGTCCCCCCAATACTCGAGAGAAGTCTACGTCGCCCCAAGGCGGGAATACCCAACCGTACCGCAGCAAAGGACTTTAGCCCGATCAGTCCCACTCCTGAAAGATGTCCACATTTGCTCCAAGCTAATTCCAAGGCTTTCCTGCCCAGTGTACCTACATCAAGGGCCGTTCAGTAGAGACAACGCTACATGAGGTGGTAACAGCTCTCTCCTCGTGCTGTGTATCCTTACATGTATCCTTACAGGCCACAATCCAATGGCGCCCGCCCTCAAAAGAATGGGAATCAGGAGCACAGATCTATAGAGAGATTGCGGTGACAGAGAAGATACTATGCACTCCCTCTGCGAATCTTTCGACGAACTCAACGAACTAGCTAACATCCCACCTAAAACCACATTAACGCAAACGGGTTGGTTTAGGAGGGCGCTCCTGCATTGGACTAATATGTGGGATTAATTCCTGTTCTCTATTTTCCGATATCCCACACCGGGGAACACAATGGATCCATTAAGATCCGAGTTAGGCTATACTCCTTTGGTTCCAGTGGAGTTGACGGCGTAACGCCAACTCGTTGCCCACAATCTTTTCTGTCGAGGGACAGGAAGGATGCCGTTTATTTCTTACTGACGTTCAGCGGCATTTGGCTAGTCAGTCTGAATCCAGGAGACCCGTGCCATAAGAAGCACAATCGTTAAAGGCTGGGTCTAGGATCTGCGCCATGATTCATTAAGTCTTGTCTAGCAATCTTAGCGTACATCTGAGTGCCGTAGGTCAAACTGTGACCTGGGTCCAGACGAATTCAGAGATTCCAGAAACAGGTATTTTTGGAACTGGTGCAACGGTTGAACAAGGCCTTCAGCGCAGCCTGGCTATTACTATAAGAATAGACCTCTCCATCTAGTCCTTACAGTAAACATGGTATACATGCCTAACGTGAAGCCAGTCCTGAACGGAAGGGAGGTCGTGCGAATAATACCAAACGTCAAACACGATAGATTGTGTTCATAGCATAGTAGCCCACAAGCTTCCAAAGCAGAGCCAGAGTTCGTTTCCTCCCAACCAACCACTGGTACTGCTTCAAACATAGACATCCCTCTAAGTTCGGGATCAACGAAACATGCAACTCCCAGTTCTGGTATTGCTTTCAAAACCTGGAGGATGGAGTTCAAGATTGGAACTGGTGAACGTACTCGGACTAGCTTGGTATAGCTTATGGAGCTCGAGGTTTATTGATTGATTTTTCCAAGGAAGTCTTGCAAACATGCAGAACCACTCCATAACGTTTCGTGGATACTCCAGGTTCCGCTCAAACAAGTAATGTTTGCTTGGAATGCTCACTTTGACAGAAGACTGGCACTATTCTCTTCGAATGTCCACTCGATTATGGAAATTCGGGGAGGAGACCAGTCGTTACTCACTTTTTAGTATTTTTTCTAAGAAAGCAAATCCAATTGTTCAAGTGACACAAGTGACAGTTGATCAATGCCATCTAGAAGTCACACAGTAAACGAATCAAAGTGTGTATCAATGACACAAACCGAATGTGAAAGCTTGTCCGCAAAGGACTTTTAAGTTACTTTCGTTCGAGCACGGATTTCCGGAACTTTAAATGGAGGTTGGTAGGAATAAAATTCAAATTTAGCAGGCTGTCGGTTTTTTGGTGTAAAGTAAGGACTTACAAAGGACTTACTACATCACTTGCAAGGACACCCTCAGAATAGGGAATAAACGAAATCTATCAGCTTAAGGACGTCGGAAAGGCATAAGATGGGAACTACTGGCAAATGGGAACCCAAACACTTCAAGATAGCAAAGGGTACGTAGTCTGATACTGTCAAATCTGCATAAAGGATAACAGAGTGACAGGGCTTACTTTTAATCATAATTCTATAATTCTATGTAGGAATGCTTACTCAGTAATGTTTGTGAAAAGTACTAGATGCTGTTTCCAATATCCACACCAGATGGCGCTGGTAGAACGTTGTGCTGTAACTGAACATGACAGCCCTGGAGACATCCCTGCGTGGTCTGAGCTGAAAATATAAAAAAGGATATTGGATTAGAATTCTCCTCACAGGCTGCTGTAGAAAATTGTTATGAACCCCTGGGCGCGTCTTTCTGCTGCCGAGGTCACCCAACCTGGCAACGGGAGGACGAGGCATTAGCTATACTTGTAATGCCTTCAATGAGACTTCTTATTTGTTGGACTAGCGACCGACAGAGTGCTGTGGAGTGACATTTCCTGTTTAGTTTTGAACCAATGTTGGTGTGGACAACGATCTATCTAGAGTTCCAATAGTGGAAGGAGCATGGAGCGATTCTTTTCTTAAAAGGAACTAGTTCCGGGAAACATGTTCACTATGTAAGTAGTTCCCTTGACACTTTTGTGTTGAACTCAATGGATACTGAACCGAATGGACGCAACGGGAGGTCTTGTACCACGAATCGCTGTCAATTTCTACGGACGGCTCCTAAACTGAGGACGGAGTAGGTTGCGGAGTTTTCTCAGAGGACTTAGGAGCTTCTTTCAAGCCGAAATCAACGCCATTCGTCAAGCAACCATTCTCATCTAAGTAGTTCGACAGTCAAACAGCCATCAACTCTCTGGCATCCAGCATTACAAGATCTAAGTCATTGAAAGGCTGCCGTGTATCTCCAAACGTAAGAGTGGCCAATTATCGATGGCACGTCCAGGGCTGTAGCTGTTACTATACATCAATTGTGCTACCAAGTGGTAGGCATCGGATACTGGTTGATGTCCATCCGGAAGCGACATGCTGAACTTATAAGTGCGAGTTATGAGGAAGGACTATAAACACCACAGACGACGAACTCTCTCAAAGGGGTCAACAGAGATCCAAACGGAAGCAGAAAGTACACTTTACTCGGGCTGCTTCGACATCTTCGGAGTTCAGGCTGGTGGCGGACAAGCCTTTAATGTGCCAAGGGCAGGGCTCACCTCCCCAACCAGGCATCAATTTCTCAACCGTAACCACACACTGAAACCCGGCTATCTCCAGATGGTCGAGCCGCCAACTAATAGATTCGAGCCACGCATCCAGCGTTCTGAATGTGCAAACGTTTAGAGGGGCAAATGTCGACTCTGACCACTTTCGTGTTTCAGCCAAATACTGAGCTCGACTAACCAACGAGGAGAAGGTGCGACCCGCCCAGAAAATGAAATTCAACGCTTGAAACGTTGCAGCGCAGAACAACGCCAGCAAGGGAAGAGTATCGAGTCAGAACAAGGATGGAGAGTAAAATCCTGCAAAAAAAGAAAGGGCCCTGCGGAGTGTCCCAGCTCAAGGGTCTCGAAGAGTCTCGCGATAGGAAAACCATTCAACTGGCAGCTGGCTTTTAGCCCAGAGCACCAGCTCTTCGAATCAGTGAAGGAAACCTAGTCATCGAAGCACAGGGAATAGCAGATGTACTTAAGGAGCATTTCCAGCAGCTACTTAATCGGCATCAAATAGAGAGAGTAACAGGGCAAGACGAGAACCCCCATCCGGTCAATGAAGAAGCCATCACTCCTTTCAGTTTTGAAGAGGTCGGGTCAGCTATCAAAACGCTGAAGAAGATGGCCTACCAGCAGACCTTTTCAAACATAGAGGTATGGTTCGTGCAGCAAACCAACTATCAGGACTATCAGGTCTATACGGCTCATCTTCAAGAAAGACGATCCTATGTCTTGCGTGAACTATCGAGGCATATCCCTGCTTAATGTCGCATATAGGATCCTATCCAACATAGAAAGTGTGACTCCAGATCGACGATCGACCAAATCTTCACACTGAGGCCAATCATGGAAAAGACCAACCGATTTCAAGTCGAGACCCACCATCCCTTCATCGACTTTGAAGCCGCATACGACAGCATTCATCGCCTTGAGCTCTACATGCCAATGGCCGAATGCGAGATCCCGTCAAAACGGATCTAGCTGTGCCGCGTGCAATCTGGAAACAGTTCCTCTGAACAATTCCAAACACGCACTTCAGTAAGGAGAAGCGCTGTCTTGAGATTTCCTCAATCTTGCGGTGGAAAAGGTAGTGCGCAGAGCAGGGTGTTAACACGGAAGGCACTGTCTTCAACAAATCTGTCCAGCTGCTGGGATACGCAGACGACATCGGCATCATCAATCGCTTCCAGTGCGCCGAAGTAACTTCCATGTGGTTAAGGAGTTTACCTAGCTCGAACTAAAAAGCTACTCTACGCAGGACACCTTAGTGGAAATCCGCAGCTACTTCGAAACAAAACTCCTAGCTCGTAGGACGAAATGCATCCTGCCAGTTCTACTATATGAAGTCGAGTCAAGGACGGAAAGTAGGAAAGCAGAACAGATTTTCGTCGAATTTGCAGTCCCATAGGAGGGCGAATGCAGGGGAAGATACAACCGCCGGTAATCCAAAAAATCAAAACGCGTCGACTACACTACCTCGGTCACATTAGCGAAGAGGATCACAGCCACCAGGTTCGAGACGACACGGAAGACCGAACCTCCGTTTTAAGGATCAAGCTATCCCGGATGCCAGAGCGCCTTAGTCTGGACAACTGAAAGCAGCCTGCCCGGAGTCAAAGGGAATGGAAGGCTGGCGTGGCTCAGGCAGAGACTCTGCACCTGTACAAACCCTACCTGTCATCGAGCCACCTACAGATGGCTACAAAGTCCTTCATAGAGTACCGAGCTCTTGTTCTGAACTCAGCAAGGAAAGCCACTTCTCAGCGAGTCCACAATAGAGTTCATACAGTCAGTTGCTATCGATGAACGCCTATCGAGAGTATGTCAAACTGGCAACTACTATAAGACCTGAGCCAGCTTTCCCTCTATAAGGGGAGGACCTATCATGATACTAGGGATCACTATAGAGAGGACTTCTGGTCTATTGGCTCATACAAAGCAGGGGCATGGATAAATCCAACTGAAGTCTACCCTACTGACTTTGAACTTCCACCGTACCACCGTACCAATGAGTTTCTACAAACATTGACTCGGCTTATTGGAATCTCTTGAGAGGAAGTGTGTCCTGTAGTTCCTGCAAAGTTCGTGTCCTATAAAATATAAAAAAACACTCTCTCCACAGACTGTAACGAAACCTCTCTGAGATAAACTACAATACCTGTGCCTAATACCGAAACCGCCCCCATTTTCCATTTCCGTCTGCTAGATGGCACTGCACGAAACCAACCGCATGGAGCGTGTCAGGGATGAGTCCTTCACCAGCGACATTTGTAGGCCACTGTCAGAAACCCACCCCCTGGGATTTGTTCCACTCAAGCAGTGTTTACTCATTTCAAGAACTCCGTGGCAATCGATGAGGCACAACGAAAACAAAGCCGAAAACTGTCCTACAAGCCGAAGACAAATTGCTCAAATCTGCGAAAAAATGCATCGCTTCGAGGCTAAAAGGACGAAGCAACTCCAACGATTGTATAACATAATGCTTTCCCTAACAAGTCGCGACACTATCCGAATCAATGTAATTGCTCGGGTGGGCCGGAAATTGGAAAGAAAAACAAGGAAAAGACGTCCGGAAATTTCACTCTCCCAAGCCATATACGAGGCAGGAAGTTCAATTTTGATATTTCAAATTAAGGACTTCCGGATTGTGTTACTACACGACTTGTTTCTTATCTCGAGTACGTACATATGTGACGGAAGGCCTCGGAGCAAATTGTGCCGCAGTAACAATCCATGGCTAGACAGGGAGTTCCTTCCTCCCACCTTCACAAGTTCACCTGTGCATACAGCGGAAGTGCACATCCATGTATCTACGAACGAAGTATGTAGATCCTCCGAAAATGGACAGCCTTCCCCACTGCAAGTGTCGCGCTTGACATCACCTTTACGAAACCGCTGAGCGCTGCCTCCACCCAAATAGGTACATAGGTGTCTAACGATGAGTGCTCCTGCATACTGTGAGCACAATAAAAGGAGCGTGCCAGCCTCCTCCAAGTGGAGGGAACAAAGCAATTCAAAAAATAACGCCCCAGCGAACAAAGTCTAAGTTAATGAACAAGACACACACACCGGGACAGAGCCACAATCAGGACTAAATGCAGGGTGCGCCTTGCCACAAACGCATTTTTGAGCATAAAAGCCCAAGCGGGCGTACTAAATGATTTCATGTGCGAGCAATGCCTTTTTTATGTAAAACAAACCAAATATGAGTGCCGGAGATGGTTTAGGTGGCAACAGTCTGTTTGTGTTGGGAGTTTTCGCGTTAAATCGAGTCCTGTGGGCTATTTGTCGAAGCGTGACATTCGTGTGCTTCGGCTTGCCTTACGAAACAATTGTACAAGTTGCATGCAGGAGGAGGAGGCATTCTGTTCCAGTTCCATGGGCAGGACGACACATTGTTCGTCGAAGTCCATTGGAAGACCTGGCACAATGCCTCTGGGTACTTTCCAACTGCACGCAAATTACATTCACAAGAAGTACGTAACCTATTGATGGGATATCCTTGCTGAGAGTAGCTTTCCATGCGGACTTCTCCATTTCAATTAACGAAGTTCTGCTTGTGCTGGAGAATCGATAACTGAGTTCCGTAACATTTTTCCCAGGAACTCGAGAGCCTACAATATTTTTGTTTATGTCAATTGGATCGTCCTTTTGCAGGGAATTCAATTCAAATTGCAATTAGTCAGTATTATGCTGCTTTTATTCAAGATTTGCAGTATGTAGGAGTAGTACTCAAGATGGCTGTGTTCATTACTCAAAAGTCCTCATAAGCTTGTGAGTGACAGGTTCATGGGGAGGAAGGAGTGACGTTGTCAGAGGGGATTAAATCCGGCGAAACTTCTTCCCACTGGTGAATGGGAAACGGATGCACAATGCACTACGTAGGAGTATTCATAGCTCCCGGGTGGTGGGGGATAATGAACCAGACCTAGTCAGTCTCGTCACAAATTATGGAAATGCCATTCGAATTGAATCGAAGGATCATCTGAGGGAGGCTTTTGAGGGCACAAGTGTCTTCAGAGACGAGAATCCATACATCGGTGTTTGGGTACGTCTTCGTCCTACATCTTCAGGTCCCCCGGTCTGATCTTAAAAAGCTGGCGAATCTGAGGAATTCGGAATCTATTGAGTCGCTCCCTGGAAGAGATTTTAGGATCTTCAATGGGCTAGCTACACTCCATCCAAGGGCGAAAATCTGACTTGTCCCAGACTAAGCTTCCCGAGAAACTATGACCAATCCTCTCTTTCGGAAGGTTGCAACGCTACATTATCGGCATCACCAAAGGCTCAATACAAGCTTTCTGAGAAACAGGTTAATGAGGGCCAATCCACTGATTCGGAGGACCCAACTACCGCCAATGGTCCGGTTGATACAGATCAACCTCCATCATTCGAAAGCAGCCTCTGCTACGAGAAGGTGGAGATTGCCCTCATCTACCAACCGTGGATGCTAAGGGACGACAGTATAGCGGGCCTAAGGGCAAAGAATTACACGGTTTTCTTGGCTAAGAGCCTGTATTCTTGCCAAGAACAAGCTTAATCTGTTTCTTCTGTCTAATTTCAACTCTGACTTCGTCTGCATTAGCTTGGAACATGGCAAGGACAGACCAGTTTGGATCACTTATGCGTATATGCCCTATGTACGTAGTCAGTGATTCCGAGGAGGAAAGCCACCCGATGCTCATCATGTTGCTTGGGGCACCAGCGACTTCATCTCAACAGTTTGCCCTTAGTTCAGCCGGATTCACCATTTGACGTGGATCAGATGGTGCACGCACTAACACTAGACAGAAAAATAGGGATAAACCTCCCTGGTGGAGTTCTGAAATAAGTAGACTTCGACGTGAAGGCAGGAAGCTCTTAGTTGAATCGCACCAAGAGCAGTCAATTCAACTTAGAGGTTAGAAAACCGCAAAGGTCCTCGAGGGATCTTTTCTATAAAAATATGGAAAAGGCTAGTGATTCGTCTGGCTCCACATTATCTTTAGGAGTTGTTTAAACTTCCACTAAACCGCGAGATCCTGAAGGAGGGCCAAAGGAGGTTCCCCTAAAGAAGTCTGCGCTAAATAAACTCGGAAAGTATTGGTGTCGGAGTTAAACCGTCCAAAACTGAACACAAGAAGCTACAAAGTACCATGTATACCTCCCCCAAGGGTCAAGGGTATTGAACTGCAGATCATGTCAGATACTTGGAGGTTATTCTCGGCAAGAAACTCAGTTGGAAGTTGAATATTCAAGGCCGTGCTATGGAGGCCTCGATTGCACTCCATTGATGTAGGAGGGCACCTGGCCAAAGCCGGGGTCTCAGACCTATCCTTATGTACAGAGTGCTCGTCTGATAAACGGCACTCGAGAAGGTTCAAAGGCTATCCCACGTCTGTATACCGGTCGCCCTTAGAACTGTTCCTACAGCTGCACTAGAAATTGTGCTCTATTGGGACTGTATTGTCTCCTACATGGACTTTAACCAGGAATCGTAGCAGAAAAGCTTGGTAATCGGGAACAATTTTAAACGAATCTGTGACGGAGATCTACATCGATGGAACAAAGAGAGAGCCTGGAACCAGTGCACTAGATTTGGGCATCACCACACGACTGCCGGTCCACTGTAGTTTACTTCAAACAGATGCTCAACAGGAGTTCGTGAAACCTCGACATGGTTTTCGATTGACATGGTAAAGCAATGCCGTGGATCTCGTCAGATCTTGGGTTCCAGGCCTCACGGATATTCCAGGCAATTGCAAGGAATAATAGGCAAGAACCGTCAGAACCTATACAACAGTCATAAGAATAGCAAACACTAGGTGGAGCACTATCAGCACATGTCTCTCTTCCAAACAAATCTGGCCAGAGCTGGATTGTAGGAAAATCAGCAGACTTATTCCCGTTCGTAGGACAACCCCAACAAAGATAGTTGGCGCCCTCACGGGGCACTCTATAGCAGGCAGGCATGTTAGAAATCGTGGTATTGCCTTCAACGATTTCTGCGTGAGGAGACCTCTACCTGTCCTGTCGTATCGGTTTTGAAAAGGCGAGTACCTCTTCGCAAATCTTACGCTCGAGTCAGACTAGACTGGCTAAACGGCGAACCACACATCTTCGACATAGATTCACACCGAAACCTGTTCCGATAGTGGAGTCACCTTCTTCTCCTCTATGTGCGTCCCTACTGAGCCGGGACAGCCACCCAATGAAATTACACTTTAGGGATACGACGAGCTAAGTCCTACCAGTGGAACCACAGATATATAAGATACTCCTCATCCATATGATCTCCAGGCCACGCACACACACCTCCTCCGCATCAGCATTTCCAAAGAGATTTCCCAGACGAAACGAGATGGTACAACTTCCACCTGACGGAGCAGGACTTGTCATGCTGCTAATTACCTATCAAGCTCCTGCCTGCATAAAATCATCCACAAACTTTGGCTTTAGGTGAATTCCCAAGCCTCTGTCCAACCATTGTGACTAATTAATTTGCTCCATCACTTATGAGTGCAAATCTTGAAACAAATAAAAAGAAAGCCACTATCCATAGCATGTGCAAGGTCTCGCTCTGTGTGACCTAGGTCATGCGAAAGGACCACTACCTACACATGCATACGTAGGTCAAGTTGGTTTCAAAATATTTGTCAATTGAGCTCGAAAATCCCTTCTCTCGGGCAATCAAGGAATGTCTCTTCAGAAACCACAACACACATCAGCATGACCTGCTTTTTCAATAATGAAAAACTTTTTCCATGTCACAGCTCTCGTCTGCTAACAAAAGTCCTGTGTCTTGCCAATCCTTCATGAAATGGACTCATTTTTCCTTGTTGCTGGTTTTTCCCTCTCTGAAAATATTTCGTGTCGGAGACTGGTTAAGTGCGATAGAAACATCGCTGCCATCACTTTTGGCTTTTCATCAACCACCAACAGCAACAGCAACAGCAACAGGACTATTTACTTTGTGCTAATAAACTCGATGACAAAAAATGGTATCCATACACATTCACAGATGGCTACTGTGTGTATTTTGTAATTCACAGGTTCATCCATCTGTCCGTTGTCGTAGCAGGGACTTTCAACTGGCTTTTGTCCTTTCCATTCGAGTACCGAATAATGGATTTAACTTGAAATTCTCCGCAGCCACACGTACTCACAAGGAGCATATGGGTATCTCTGTGTGGACTTAATACACCTTCATGCATTTTTGGGCACAAAACCCCGTACCGGGTGGCGAGTGAGTGTTTGCAGATACTCGATGAAGTGGCGGCATAGGGTGGCCCACAGCCGGTGACAGTTACTGAATCTTAATATACCTACTTGAGAGCACCACCCTTCGAAAAACTGCGGTATCTTCAGATCCCTAAAGACGTCCACATAAAGGCCTGCCAGGACAATTGGTTCAAACTGTTGCCAACCCGCTTCCACAGAGTGTGTTTTTTTTTTGTCAACTAAACACATCCATTGCATCAGTGAACTGCACACGCTAAATGCCGAAAACACTTTGTTGCTGACGTTTGCATTACCACTCGGGTAGCAGTGCATTATTTAATATAAAAGGAACCAAAAAAAAAGGACGATAACCCTCCGTGTTTCCAGTTGTACTTGTACTGGCTGGCAGTGCAAAAAGCTTGAACGAACATTTCACATGCAAAGTAGATACGAGTACTGCGAGAGCGCCTAAAAGGTGAACCATCGCCGCAAAGAGTCAACAAAAACGGAAATGGAATGTCCGGGCTTTCGCTTTATACCACACACACACCATGCCCTCCGAGCTGTATAGGGTAGATCCGTTTTGATACGATTTTAGGCAAATGTCAACTGGACGTAGTTTTCTTTTTTTTTTTTTGCCACAAAGCGATACCAATTCCGTGGGAATGTGATCTTATCTATGTATCTCAAGCATCATTTTTTGGGAAATGGGTTTTTCTGAGATTTGTTTGCACGATTGTCCGGCGTCCTTCCTTCAAAAATGGCGGTTTTTTTTCGAAAAAAAAGTACAAATAAGGGCATTTGTTCACTCGGAAACGTGGGGGTTTTCAAAAGAGATTTCCCATATGTTCGCCGTAACAATTATTCCGCGTATAGCGATTCATGTGTATTTTGTATGATTTTACTTCACAAATGTCAAAGTTGAATGACATTTGCGGCCATTTGCAAAGAGTATAAGCATCTTCCGATAGGTGGCACCGCGGCTACCTTGTATTTATTCGAAACAAGTACAGATTTTTGGAAAACGGTTGATGCATATTTTTAAAGCATTCGGACTTTCAAAAACGGGACGGGAAATGTGTTTCTGAAAGATATTCCTTGCCTGTATTCGGAAATATCAGCTATTCAAACGTAGCTTGTGAAGACGGGAGTAGCCCTTCGTGAAGTCTCTAAGAATCTATTCCTTTCTTTCTTGGAAAACATAGAGTTTTCTAAGGAACTTTGAAAAACACATGTGTTTTCCTGAAATATCTCCTTGCAACATCTCTCGAAAGAACAATTGAGAAGACTTACTCTAGAAACTCAGCCTGTCAAGGATGACATTTCGAAATCAAGGTTTCTGTTGGGTTGTCAGTATTCAATGATAAGTCTGTGAATGGGAGAAGATCCTCAGACTGTATCTATGTACATACAGCAACTTCCTTTATAAAAAATTCTCAAAACCATCTTTCAAAGAACAATTGAGAAGAATTACTCTAGAAACTCAACCTAGATGGCGTGCCTGTCAAGGAATGACGTTTCGAAATCAAGGTTTCTGTTGGGTTGTCATTATTCGATGAGAAATCTGTGGATGGGAGAATATCCTCAGACTGTATCTATGTACATACAGCAACTTCGTTTATAAAAAATTCTCAAAACCATCTTTCAAAGAACAATTGAGAAGAATTACTCTAGAAACTCAACCTAGATGGCGTGCCTGTCAAGGAATGACGTTTCGAAATCAAGGTTTCTGTTGGGTTGTCATTATTCGATGAGAAATCTGTGGATGGGAGAATATCCTCAGACTGTATCTATGTACATACAGCAACTTCCTTTATAAAAAATTCTCAAAACCATCTTTCAAAGAACAATTGAGAAGAATTACTCTAGAAACTCAACCTAGATGGCGTGCCTGTCAAGGAATGACGTTTCGAAATCAAGGTTTCTGTTGGGTTGTCATTATTCGATGAGAAATCTGTGGATGGGAGAATATCCTCAGACTGTATCTATGTACATACAGCAACTTCCTTTATAAAAAATTCTCAAAACCATCTTTCAAAGAACAATTGAGAAGAATTACTCTAGAAACTCAACCTAGATGGCGTGCCTGTCAAGGAATGACGTTTCAAAGTTTCTGTTGGTTTGTCATTATTCGATGAGAAATCTGTAAATAAGACAAGATCCTCAGACATGGTGACCAGAGGTGGCAGGAAAACCAATGTAGGGCAATCATCACACCCGTCAAACCCAATGGCAGTCCCAACATGTACATTTCCTTGCTCCTTTTTTTTTGCTGTGCCCTTCAGTTAAATGTTGCTGGCTGGCTGACGCATAGACCAATTGAATGCACAGTGGAAAATCGCACCGAATTACGGCAATGCTGGCCACCGCACACCGTACACCGAGTGTTATACGCCTGCAGGTCAACCATGTACTAAGTACAGAAATAATTAGGATAATGAATTTTTGTCCGCTCTCTCTCTCTCTGGAGAGGGGGGGAGGGTGTTAAGCAAATAATAATCAGATGTTTTAGGAGCAGATTATTCGGTTTAGTGGGCGTTCGTCTAGATTGAGTACACGCCTTGAGTTACGAGATTACCAAATCATGTGAATGTCGTTGTTTAGGCTTAGAACCGCTCTGGGTTATCGGATAATGCGAGTCCTGTGTCGCATCGGTTGTAATCACACAAAAGTCTACTCCTGGCTGCAGGTATCCCAAAGTACACACACACCCGAAATCAAATCAAACCAAAGTGTGTAGTACACAGTAGTTTACTCCTGATAATTTGAGCAAAAAAGGAAGGAAGAGACAATTTTTTCAAAAATATTGCAAGCACCACAGAAAGCAATTTACGAATGGTTCTCCCCCCCAATCCTCACGCTTACGCTGAACCCAAACCATAGGTTTCTGCTCCTCTGTAAGCAGGAAGAAGTCTAGAAAAAGGTCTTTTAAATAAGAACGTGGGTGGCACTGATGGCCGGGCACAGAGAGACATCGCTACACACGATGATGCCGGGGAAAAGGATAAGATGTTCAGAGGTGGCTCAGGTGGTGATATTGAAATTTATTTTCTTCACTATTCTACCATCGCAAATCGTTAAATGTAAATGTTCAGGGATTCCTGCCCTGGGTTAGGGGTACACCACCACCACCACCACCACCAACACCACCACCGCCAGCCATTTCCTTCTTCACTCAATCCATCTTCACTTCGGTCCTCTCTCACTCCGCATCCTTGGATCGCAACGCCCGCCATTTGGTTTGCAATTCCTCTGTCGGATGTATGTATGTATGTGTGTCGTCCTTTTTTGTCGTGTCGTTCTGATGATGACTGGAGAGAAGAAAGGAGCAAAAAAAACACAGTTTGTGCAGAGATTTTCAGCTTGAAATCCCTCCATTTGTGTTTAGTATCTCCTCAGCTCGTCCTGCAAGCTCCCTGTATGTGTGTGTATAGTGTTGAGTAGTGTATTGATTGTTTTCTTAAAAAGATTGTTGTTGCCTCTGCGTTTGGTTTTTTCGGGACACGTCTACTCGCGATGTGGAATTTGCTTAAAGCCCGTAGAGCCAATAAATTGACAAGGATTGAAATTGTGAATGGGTGACAAATAGTGTGATGGAGCGCGCTCCAGAGAAGGAGCGAGGATGTGCGAGGCGAGCGCATAAAATAATACGCAAATAGAACGGCACAGGCGGAACATTTTTTGCGATGTCTACTTAGTTGAAGTGTATCCATATATTTCCTAAATATGGAAGGGAGGGGCTTACGGATTCTTATTCTCCGTCGGAGGACGACAGCCGAATGAATAATTCTGTCAAGTGGATGTGCCGCGGCACGGAGAAGGGTTCTTTCGATTGCAAATAGTGTCGTAATGACAGGACACGTGTTTTCGTGTACTTATGTGCTAAGAGAGCCTTCTACAGCGAATGAAAGTCCACCATGAACAAGGCTCCATAAAGACAATCCCGACGGAACTTGAAGTTCCTTATGAACCACCTAGGCCTGCCAGATACATATGTTTTTCGTATCTATCGAGTCTGAAGAGAGAGCTATTTTCATATCCAAAGAGGGTAAGTCTAAGCCAGACACGCACCGTATTATGTAAAAGCCACTAAGACCGAGACCACCAAGGTCGTCATTAAGGTATACTGGAGCAACGAATTGGTGGGGTATTCTGTTCCCTGAGTCGATAAGATTGAAAGCCGGTGCCCACCCGTCCCGATAAATCCACGTCAGGCCTCAAAGTACGCTCGATGCTTCGTGACCATTAAGTTGGTGAGTGTCGGTAGAGATGTAACATCCCTGTCTGGCTTTGACATAAGACTTCGTAAAGTATTCTGCCAACCCTTGCACGGCCTAACTGCTTGCATAGACAACCATGAGATCCTAGGGTGACTACACATTCTAGTATTGATGGTGGCTTTGAGTAGGGACGCAACTAGAAATGGAAACAATAAATACAGACAACAAGGAGAAGACAGTGAACCCTTCTCCAAGAAGTTCTATGTTTGCGAGGTCACCAGTTGGTCTTTATAGAGGACCCTGGCGCATTGCGAGTCACCGATAAGGAAGACATCGGCCTTCCTAGGAGTCACTGCATAGGGAGAACGGACGAAGGGTGCCGCTGCACTGATCAAATGAGACATAACCTCCTCACATCAGAAGCTGCAAGAAGTGAGGAAGGCTGCGACGTCCTGGAGAGGCTCGGACGAAAAATCGTAGAACTGCTGGCGAATAAGCCTATTAAAAGCGCACAGACGTCGGCACCTCTGATACCAAACATGGAGAGAGAACCGAAAAAAGACCACGAGACGCCCAGGGCGGGCTCGCAAAAAAAGAAAACTAAAAAACTCAGAGAGAATCTGCCCCAAATCTGCCAAAACACCAGGCTAAGACAAAATATAAATCAGAAGGCACAGCCTAAGAAGAAAAGAGGTCAGCTATGAACGAGAAACAAGGCGCTAAAGCTAGAAAAAAACCGGCAAGGTGTGATGCTATGCTCTTAGCGAAAACATTCCCAAAATTTTGAAGCTCGGTGAAAGAACTTAGTGAAGGAGTCAATCAAATTAGGAAAACAGCGACTTGAATGGAAATTTGCAAAGCACTAGTAGACCAGGTCCCCGTATCACTTAAAATAACCACTGACGCTACGGATGGCAAGGCGAAGGAACCAGGATGTAAAGGTAGAAATGAACACCCAACCGGAAGCTCTAGATGCACACCCTAACGTATTCAGAGGAACCACAAAAAAAAAAAAACATGAAGGGCAAATTAATTTAAACCACTCTGAAGCCGCCCAGGATCTAGTTGCCCAAACGGCAAGAGAAGGAAACATGTGTAGCCTGCATATCTAGAACACAAGGACATGGGGCAGGGGCAGTACTCCGCTTATCCCATGAATGATGCTGCTGGGCATAGTAACAGAAGTACGAGGAAAATCTATGATTGTAGCCGGAGAGCAAGAGTGGAAGAGTGGAAGGATCGTTAGGACAACCAGAGAGGCTAGGCGATGTTCATGGCTTTTGCTGTTTCGATCTAGTGCTACTCAACCAGAGAAGTAGTATAGCTATTGACAATGGTAGAGTACGCTCGACTTGACTCTTGTCAGGAGGTCCTGCAAAAGACCATAATCATCGGAATAGAGAGTGAAGAGAGACCCCAGACCCGCAACACACTGAAAAAAATACGAAAATGCCACCGGGTACAGCAGAAGAACAAGCCGAAAAAACGACGAAAGAGCAATGTAAAGAGAATGGAAAGAGCAGAACACCTACATACATACTGGTGGAAGGATGACATCTCGAACCTGTGCGTGGATGATCTCAGAATGCGTGGACGTCAAATAGGGAGCGAACGACGAGACGTAGGAGACTATGAAACTCTGCGAGAGCAATTCCAAGCAACCAAGACCAAGCGGTCTGATAAAGAAGAGGAAACAAGAATATTTCCAGACACTTAGGGACGAACTATAGCACAACCCATGGCGAACGATGGAGTTCCAATACCCAACCGGGAGGAACACCAGCGGTAGCGGAGTTAATGCCGTCACTCACAACTGAGGAAATCCTTTAAGTCGCAGCAGGGATAAAGTCAAACAAGCCACCAGGAATGGATGGAATCCCGAACTGGGCAACTAAAAAGGCCAGAAATCTTTGCGCAGATGTGTTCTACATGTATGGTGGACGCGGCTTGTCCTCATCGCGAAAGAACCACCAGGCCAGCCATCGTCATACAGGCTGCTGTGCATGGTGGCCCAATGAGTGAACTTCTGGAAGAGGACATCACACTCAACTAGAGCACAGTATCTCCAACCGACACTATAGCTTGAGAGAGCAGCGAAGCACCGTACAGGCAATAGATTATAGGGGAACCTGGCTAAGAGGAACAAAACAGCACTGTGCTGTCACAACACTTTCAACGAAGTTAGCTTCGATGAGAAGTATTGCCAGCTAGTCCAGAGATAGGACCCTTCAGTACGACACAAAAGATGGACCAAAAAGGTATAGCATTGCGGAAGGAGTTCCTCAAGCGTTAGTGCTATGGAACTTATTGTACGACGCGATCCCGACAATACCAAAGACAATCGGAGCTACATCATGGCAGACCATAAGACAGGCGCAGCAGGAAAAGAATAGAAAACCTCACTATACAGGTCGGTGGCAAACCATCGAGTCGACTCCAAACATCAAATACGCGACAGGCAAGCTCCTGCCCACTTAAACTATGAAACTCTGCATTCAGGTCACACCGGTATGAAGGGGAATGAATTACCGGACTTGCAACTGTCTTGTGGAGATATGGACCACCCTAATACTACTCCTAGTAGATTGGACTATATTGTCCCCCTATCTGGACTTAAATTACTAACAGAAGTGCTTGGGAATCGGGAGAATCTGTGACAGATCCAAGTAGGTTAAGCAATGCCGTGGATTCCTTAACGAGTTCAGTGCATGCTAGATCTACTAGAGACGAGGGAGAGGAGGAAACCATGACACGTCTACACACGAGTACACACAAATCGTAACGATCCATCCAGACTACTCTTAAGCAAACTAAAGCAACTGTCATTTTGTGCAGCAGACTTGCATATGTCAAAATTTATTTGACAGAACGGTTTGCTGGCTGCTCTACTGCACGGTAAATGACATGCAAATGACGTTTATGGACATCTGACAGATCTGGCAGATGACGTTTCCGAAAATGTCCATGTGTGCAAACAGAACGGTTGCATATTTGACGTCTGTTAGTTCCAATGTCACTGTTACTGTTCCCCGACATGTTCTTGGAATAAAGCCATATTTCAGGAACTGTGTCTTGCTATAACAATGCCCTGCAGATCATGGGCTTCAATTTGAGGCCGCAAATAGTTCGTCATCATGGCGGAATAATGGCCGGTTTCGTTTTTGAAGAACAGACAAGCTGTCACAACTGTTGACAAAACTTAGTCCTTCGTGTGTCTGTATATTTAAAAGCTCGTCCATCTTTAGCATGCTCAGAGAACAGTATACGCACAGTCCACCAGTAGTAGCTACAGGTCAAGAATTGCAAAACAAAAAAGAAACGAAATTCAACTCCATAATGCAATTAATTTGTTATTGTGAAGATATTCAACGAAAACCCTGTCAGAACCTGACAAATGGACGAGAGAGAGAGAGAGAGAATCGAATACGATGACTTGCGGACTTAATAACCAGTCCGTTCCGCATCCTTCACGTTATGTAAAAACCCATGAAACTATGAAATCCATAAATTAATGAAACTCTATCTCGGGTAGAATAACAGAAAACAAAAAACATTCCTCAAATCACAAGCCTACGTGTGTAGAGGAGGGACTGGTGCGCTCTCCCTCTTCATATGTTTATGCACATAAATCCTGGCCGCACTGTTGTGGATTCCTACATTCCCAGGATTTATTGGATTTGCATTTGAAAGAGGAAACTTGGCAAAATCCTGCACTAGAAACGTATTAGAATGTCCTGATTGTTTGAGATTATGCTGAAGGAGATCCAGCACGCGAGAATGTAACCCCACACACCCGAACACCCGCCCACATATACACAATTCAATTGTCCTTTCCATTTGGATGCATCATCCAACATCCAACATCTACCATCTACCCCCCACCCAGTTCAATTAACAATTCACAATCTGTGTGTGCTGTGTGTGTGTGAGCGCGTGTGTCCAACCAACTCGTAGGATAACTTCATCAGTGACGTGGAAGTAATACTTTATGATACCAATAGTCCGCAACACCTTCGTCATTAATCTAATCTAACCTCATCTATGAGGAGCAGGTACAAGACTTTACTCCGGCGAAGGAGAGAGTCCTTATTCGCTTATCCTGATCCGATCAAACAAGTGCACAGTTCAGTTGTCTTGCGATGCAAAGGCAAACTCGAAACTCGCCCCCTGCTCGTCGAGCACACAGCGGATAAGGAAGGAAGGGAACTTTCTTAGATTTTCTTCCTCTCTCTCTGTATCTTATTCTTTGTTCGTGTAATATTTTTATGCACTTGGCTATTCCTCGTTCCAGAGATTTCGAAACGAAAACTACGTACAGAGGATTAAAAGAGCGCTTTTGTCATGGAAGGACGAACCAGCAATGTGCATGCTACGAGCATTGTGCGCCTTAAAGTATCTCAACGAGGATGGCTGGCTGGGTGGCTGGGTGGAATGTGGAAAGTAAAAGAAAACAAGGTTTCTTTCGTTAGTGTTGTACAGTATAGTACCGCCACGAGGATGGTAACAAAAAGATGACAACGATGGTGTGAGCTCCGCTACAGCTACAGCTGCATCTGATGATGACGGTGATTATGATACGAACGGGAGGCGAGGCGATGTACAAAATTATTGAAGTGTATGTTATAGACAAAGTCTTTTGGGGCAAAAAAGGAAATGAAACCGAACACGTGACGCAAGCATGTATGTCTTACAACATCTGAAAATAATGGATAGCTCTCTTACGGAGCTGTGCACCAACTAAGGACTTATGACAGATAGATGAGCAGGGAATTGCCAGCCATACGTATGCACTTTGTAATCAAAATAATGGAGTAAGGAGTTTAATTTGGCTCTGCTATTTCCCTTTGTCTACGTGTGCGAGTACGATTGTGTTCGTAAGTGTATCACAGAGGACGACCTCATCATATTTTCAAGAGGAAATTTCTCGTACAACATTCAATTTGACATTTTTATTGTCACATTGCTGTACTGTATCTTTTCACTTTCTCTCTCTTTCTCTATCTCTCTCTCTCTCTCTGTCTCTTTGTCGCCTTGTGTCAGTCACTCATTTGGGATATGTGCCGGGAAAATGCATTAGTTAGTGCTTTGATATGGCACACACAGATGGGATGTCGGAAGGAATGAATTCGTGAGTGTACAGGACATGTTTGACTTGGAATTGTTGCATGGCTGTGCGGCGATTTTAGTCTGTGGTTTCTGTGGGAGTGGAGACCAGTTGAGGATCTGGGACTGACAGATATGGGGATTCCAATACCTTTAGCACATCGTCCAACCTGGTTTGCTTGCCGAATCTCGAGGGTGTGGACTGACCCTAAGAAAAGAAACGTCAACACAAGTTTTAGCAAACGTCACCAGGACGGCGAACCTTGGGAGTCCTTTTTCAAATTTCCTTTTAAGTTAAATGAATTCTTTCATTGTATTCCATCGGTAAAACTGACATGAGACTCTTAAGTTTATAACTTGAGCCTCAGACAGGGTCTAGAGAGAGGATTGCATTAAGACGACGTTCGATGGCCTTTCACTTTTCTGTGTACAGGAACAGGACGAGTTTAGCAGAGAAGTCTCTCGATGGCGCAAGGGGCGGGACAACGAACAGAGGGCAACAGGAAAGTTACATTGGCACCACCCACGACAAGGATACGACGAAACGGTCAATACAGTCGACAATGCAATCATCTCACCATTGCGAGGCGAGATGGAATAGTAACGACAGCGAATGGGTAGCTGATGCCATTCCGTATTTCAGTGGCAAGCAAGTATGGATTAAAGAGTTCCAAACAGCAGAGGCTCTGATAAACTGGGATAACCTGGGAAAGGACTGTTGAAAGGTGTGTCGAAGTGGGCCATAAGAGTTGGACCTGGGGCTTCTTAAAGGTGAAGCAGAAAAGGATTGAGTCGGTCGTCGAATACTGATAGACTGTTCGAAAGCTTGGGGCTAATGCCGATGTGGACGACCGTTCTGTAATACAGAACACGATCGAGGGAATCGAGGATTCCTCGTTGAACAAGTAGTCGTTCCTGTGTGGCTCTACTGCCGCAAGGGGCTCCTGCAATTGAGGGCCTCCTCATGGATTAATCAAGCTTCCACGAGTACGTTGAATCCGAAGGAAAGACAGCAACGGCGCAGGATAACAGTCCACAAAAGCAAGAAATGTATGGACACATAGGGACAGTACATACAATGGGTACTGGTGGTATACTTTCAATCATGATGCAGGGCTAGAACCTATTTAGAGAAGCTGTATTCTCATAATCCGAAAACGGGGACCGTAAAGGACTTCAGCTTATCTTCTAAAGAAGTTGGAACATATTCTAGATACTCGCATTCCAAATCTCAGCACCAATACACAAAGATCCGATCGACAGAGTCGGCTACCCACTACCCTAGCTACCATCTTAGGCGCTGAGGACGCTTTCAATAACCAGAATCATTCAATCGACTCTGGGTAATGCCAGTTCCACCACATCTGTCGTACGAGGAAGTCCTCAAGGTGGTGTCATATATGGAGTCAAGGTTGTCTCTCATGTGCATTCGGACTCACGCCTCCACCACTATACAACCAGTTACTCTCCATATACTCGAATGGCAAGTACCTTTGTGTGTTACTTGATCCAAAACTTAGGTGGAAACTCAGCATGGTCTGGGTTCAGGCTCTAGGCTATGAGCACTTGCCTCGCAGAAGCTTTAAGCCTTCTATCACTCGACCTACATATTGATTTTATCATTATGTTAGGTTGCAGGTGTACCTACTACGGGTACTGGTAGCCAATCAGATTCCCGACCAAAGCGGAGCGCCAGTATGAGTTTGGAAAAATGTGTGGATTCTCTCTGATTCCCTTAAATTTGCCATGTTTTACCGACTTTTTGACTCATGTAGCGTCTTTCAGGTGAAGGCACGAGAGCGGACCTGGACTATTGTCCGGGTTGCTACATCCTCGAAACTAGTAGAACAGTGCAAAGAAGAACTGTCTCTGCACCTCATTCATCAGTGTCTGACCGTCCAGCTGGGGGGTCCTTAAGAGTAGAATCTGTAGCCATAAAGCTGATAGTAGATGGCGGGCGGTGCGGAACTCTGCCACATCCAGGCAGAATAGAACACAAATCGGACAGATATTGGTCCCTCGTGTCTATGGAACCCATTTGGTGTACATTCCTAACGAGAAAGAAACAATTCCACACTTCCCATGCAAATGTAAAGCTCTAGAGACGACCAGACAGCAAACACTTGACAAATCCTTTTATGACCATCCTAACAGAGTTAGAAGTTGGGACTCATCCCCATTCCATGGTGGTACTCAACCGGCGCTAATTATGTTCCAGCACAGCTTGTTATTAAGTGAGGATCAGCACCAACCAGTCTGGATGTGCTCCAACAACTATGACCGGAAGTATGTCTTGTGTATGTCTTGTGTCGAAAAAGTCAAAGGACATCTTTGTGTCCTTTTCAAAAATGCAAATTACAAGCATGCTAGCTACCTCTACATGACGGAAAATGTCCCTCAACGGAATGAGTCGTTCTCGATTAATCAACGCAAATCCTTCGACAGGATTACGTAAGTTAATCCATCGTCCTGAGAAATGGATCTTAGCAAAAGAGATACAAATGCACATCACCAACCGGAAAATCATTGGAATATGTTATTCTGTTCCACCTCCAGCCCGGGCATGGGCATGGGCATGGGTATGAGTATGAATCTTGATATTCATACCGGAATCTCATTTCCTCGCTCCTTCATGACAACTCTCCTCCTTGCATCTGTGATTTTGTTGCACACAGAGAGAGGGAAGCTATCCAAAAATGAAAATGCAATCATCAAGATAATGATGACGACAATGTGTACGAGTATATGTAGGTCTGTACCAAAGAATAAGACATAACCCAGCACAGATACACAGTCAGCACAAGGGCACATCATTACTCAGAGCGAGCTTCCTTGAGGATTCCTGCTCGTCCTTGTTGACCAATTAACTAATCGCATTAAATAGAGTTGTTGTGTCGTCTTTGAAGTAAGTTCTGGAGTCTGGTGAAAGAACTTTAAAGAAATATCCTTTGCATTTTATGTGAAGCTGTTGAGTCCTTTTTTTGTGTGTTTGTTGCGAAAGAAGAAGCACTTTGACCCGTCTGGTGAATGGATACAGTTCACACACCGATTCACACTTGCATCTGTAACCGAGTGTAAGGTGAAATTTTCTTTACAACCACATACAGGCTTGGGTTCGAAGGAGCAAAGGGGGGACAGGACGATTAAGCAAAATATGGGGCAAGGTGCAATTGCAACTGTTTTATGTCGGGACAAAGGCATGTGAAAGGCAAAAGTAATGAAAGGCGGTTTAAGTGCTTCGAAAAGGAGTGTTTTTCTTGCTTATTTCTCAGGGATCGGGTGAACCTGGGGGTTTCCATCGGTTTGACCTGATTTTTTTGTCGGGAAATTTATTTAATTTAATTTTTTTTTTGCTCTTCAACTGGCTAGTTGGTAGTCCTATTGTTCGGGGTAGCAGAAGAAAGTGGAAGGAAACTCAGGAGAATCCTTGCAAGTGGCTGGTGGAAACATGGGGAACCTAAGAATCCCGAACTGTATTGTTCCTTATTTGGACTTTAATGTCAAACAGAAGAATCAGCATTCCTAGCGAAAATGCCGGAGAATCGAGAGACTTTTTAAACGAATCTGCGATTGGGACGGTAGTCTAATGCAGCGACTGGCTTGGAATCGCCAACAACTCGATCCAAGTTGGTAAGACTAGAACACATCTTCTGTATACCTGTTAGGCTCGTGTTACGGAGCCATTGTGATTCCTTTGCTCATTAGGTAACCCTAGTCTCACAACTCCGTTTCGTATGAACCACCAAGCCAAGACGTCATTAATGGTCCATAGAAGGCGGATAAGACCTGGGCAGTGACAGAGAAAGTGGGTAGTATCCTCATAAACATACGTATATCTTCCTCCTGAGACTGTTATGCTCCATGATTACCCCTATCACGGTAGAGAGGGATTTGCTATCCTTTTGCATAATTTTGTCGATTGTACTCTTGTCAAAGCAAGGCCATGTAGTTGATCCATGCCTCTTGCTTCAGTGCGCCTCTTGCCAGTTCGTCTGCTTTCTCATTTCCTGGGATATCTTCGTGTCCAAGGACCCAGCAGAGGGCAACCTTGTACTGTGTTCCAAGCACTTCACAAGCTTACTGTAGCACTAATCGCTCTTATTGCCGCCTGGCTGTCGATGAAAACGGTGATACCTTTCTGTCGTATTGCCATCAACGCAGTCTCATGGGCAGCTTGTACCCAGCGGTTCAAAAAATATGCCTGAGCCTACGCCTACATCCATCGGCTTACGGCTCCATTGGCCTACGGCTCCATTGGCCTACGGCTCCATTGGCCTACGGCTCCATTGGCCTACCGCTCCATTGGCTTAGGACTTCATCGGCGTCCCCCTCCATTGGTCTACGGCTCCATCGGCGTACGGCTTCATTGGCTTAGGACTTCATCGGCGTACGGCTCCATTGGCTTACGGCTCCATCGGCGTACGGCTTCATTGGCTTACGACTCCATCGACTTACAGGTTCGCCGGCTTACGGCTCCATTGGCTTACGACTCCATTGGCTTACGGCTAAATCGGCGTACAGCTCCATTGGCTTACGACTCCATCGCTTAGGACTCGCCTAAAGTAAAATAAGAAGCTTCTTCATCAGGTCAGACTGGACGACGATGGAGCCATGTCTGTCCGTCTATCGTCCTGAATTTTTGAGCTTGGATGATGGAATTTCACATCTAGGCTTTCGAGAAAGACTACCGTTTTTGAGATCCGCCCAGTGCTCCACCAAATCATGAAGACCAAATATTTAGCCATAACAGCTAAAAAAGGGGTTCGAGTGACCAGCTCAAAACCCAGAGAATGCACGAAACCCAATTCAGCCGCAGTCACATGGATGATGAACATTCGCTTGAAGTGGTACGAGATTATTCAATCTAGCCAATGTATCTTCTATCTATTCTTCATTTTCAGTTGTGAATACTTGCGTAGACCACCTGATGAGAACATAAGTGAAAGAACACATAACATTCGGAATCCAAATCTAGATACATATTTGCGGATATCTGCTGAGTAGCGACTGACAGAGAGCATCAAACTGACTCATGGTCTAGTTCAAGGGATGCACTTGAACTAGAAATTGACATTCAAGATGCATACCTGCGTGCGACCTAAACGACTTACTTCCTGTCAGTCATTGTCGGTCCCCCACAGCGCAAGACAAAATCTTTACGACACATCCCGCGTTTTTCCCTTTAAAGTCGTCGCCCTTTTGTTTTTGACAGTCTTATGGATATATGTAACTCTCGTGTGTGCTCAGGTACGTAGCCGCGTGATGCGACGATACGGCGGATTGGGACGTTAATACCAAGGTTCTGGGATTGACACCGGTAACTGACGTACGTATCCTCCGCCCAAGGAACCATGACTAATTCGTAGTGCACTGGGGAGGTAGCACAGCCAAATCCGTCCACTGTACCAACGTGACAATCGTGGAACTGACGTTGTCAGTTTGGGAGCATGGTTCACGTGGAATCTGTCGTGGAGTCCATTGACGCTCCACAGGTATCCTAATTTCGAACAAATGAACCCAAAGATGCGTGGACTAAGGCTGTATATTGCGCGCGCATCAAGCCCGAGCATGGTGTACTAGGGATATAGTTGTCATAGTCAGTGTCACTTCGATAAAAGCGCACAGCGGATAGTAGGACTCGTATCACATTTCATTCCCAGTTATGGGAGGGCGCTTCTGTTTTTTTCTCCAGAACCGCGCCGTCGGCGGCCACGAGTATACATTCATTTCGAATCAGTTACACGGAACAACTTCATCGGAACAGATCTAGTAGGTGCGTTTGAAACATAGACAAAGAGAATCGCAATGGGTATCCGAAAGCCATTGAGTTTGAGTAGGAAGTGCGAGATTTTTAGATCCCTCAAGAAGGGCATATCCGTTGGCAGTTTGTCGAGACGCTTTGGGCTAAGGAGGACAGTGATTCTCGAGATCCAAAAGGGCTCCGGGAGAATGGTGCATTTCGTGAGAAAAATCGAGTTTATTCGTCGATCCACGACGCCCAGGACAGAGCAGGAGCTGTACAAGTGGCTGCAGGGCCAAAGGGAAACCAGCACCGTAGTCACATTAACGACGTTGTACAAGCAAGCACAGGTGATCCATGATGAGTTGAAAGAGACTCCCGACTTCAGTTCCAGCTTCCTGTGGGTGGATCGTTTCAAGCAACGTCACCAGGTTACAACTACAAAAGTGAAGAAGGATCAACTCGTACAGAAGACACCGGAGGACTCCTACTTTCCGGAACAGATTTACCGAGCCGATGAGATGGTGCTTTTCTGGCGAGTGGTGCCCGGCAAGTCGAGCGAGCATACTCCGCCGGAGGGCAGGTCTCCCCGCGAGTGTCTCACATTTCTATGCTGCACCAATGTCAGTGGGTCCCACAAGCTCGAGCCGCTGATAATCAGCTCGACCACTGATCCCGATACAGTGGCGAGCTTCGACAGCTCTATTATCTACAAATCCAGTGAGGACTCTCGGATGACGCCAGAACTCTTCAACGAGTGGTTCTTCAATTACTTCATCCAGGAGGTAAGTATGTCTCAATGCAGCGGTCATCCCGTATATAACTTTTTCCAATTGGCAGGTTTTGAGCAATCTCCGAGAAAGGAAGCTGCCCGGTAGGGCTCTTCTCCTACTAGACAGCTCAATTTGTAACCATCCCCCTGCGCAGCAGCTAACTACTGGCGACGGCAGCATCAGAACTATGCTGATTCCATCGACTAAAATCGTTGACCGCAACATAGCCAGCATAGAGAAGTTTGAATACAAACGCCGTCTGCTGAAAGATTTGCTTGCTAACATCGACAAGCCTACATTGCGCCACGCCATTGAAAACCTTCGGCTTACTTGGGACGACATCTCAGTCTGTGCCATCGAGAGGTGTTGGAAGAAAATCATGCACGACGACGAGCAGTACAGCGTTGAGGACTACATTCCGCTGTCAAAGATCAGGTCTGAACTACTGGATGACAGGCAAAGCTTCAAGGAAATCAGAGAACTGGTGGACTGCCTGGACGGGGGCGAGGAAATTCTTGATGAAGAACTGAACTCGTGGCTGCTCTACGACAGCGGAGTAGTACTACCCGATCCGGTTGAAGACGAAGACTCGCAAATGCGACAAGAGATGGCCAGGGTGTGCCTGCACTCACTCATAGGCTGGACACAACAAAACCAGACTGATCCTGATCCCAAGATCAAAATTGACGAGATAATCGACCTGACGCCCACGGACAACTTTCAGCAACCGCAGGAATGTACTCCAGAGCAGTCGACGTCCCAGGATTAGATAACCCATAAGAGGTGTCCCTCTTTCCACCTGTCCTCCCATCCTCCTTCCCATCTGTCAACTCGTTACAGTGTTCGAGGTGACCAGGAATTCATCCATATCAATCGAAATAGTTAAAGGAAGTACGGCGACGAACGCTGTATATCAGGTATGTTTGTATCCTAGTCGCGTACCCTAGTGTGTTGTTTGCATAAATGTCTAAAGGAATAAAAAAAAATGTAGTCCTCAAGGAGTTGGTTTTTGTTTTACTCTGCGAATGGTAAGGACGCGTCTCTGTAAGGTGCACTTCGCCTGTTGCGAACGTTAACATAGACCTCGTCACCGTGCAATGGTCTAGTGAAGCTAAAAGATTCTAGCAGATCATCCTTCCAGATGAGACAGGTAGCTAAGACGTAGTCCCCGCCTGGAGCCTATAACTAACCCACAGTTCAAAATGGACGGACGCTCCTTGCAGCGTAAGCTACAGACAGCCAGCTGGGTTCTGCAACACTTTGGTTGCTGACTGAGTGAAAACACACTTGGAACGGGCTAGGAAGGTTGTGGCTTCCGAACACCCTGGGACAAGCAGTGAAGTAACGTCTAAGCACCCTAGACCGTTGACGGAAACCAGAAGGGCGCACCACAAGTGCCCACTTCGAGAAAGAAAGCCCAGGCCCACCTCCGATCGGTCACGATGGGAGTTGGTGTCAGGGTCATACCAAGCTTGCGATCTTTTTATGAAAGCCAAAGCGAAATTGGAGGAGGTATGGGCAGGAGCCAGGTTGTTGCGAAGGATGATATCCCAACCCAGTCGATCAGATTATTGGAATCAGCAACCCGTCCTACCCATACCTCTGCTGGCAGAGCAGGGAGGTATTTAGACACAAACGCTCGCATATTGTGGTCAATAAAGGCGAAGATTGAGGGTTCCATTACCGTAAAGGTCTTCAAAAAGTATAAGTCGGACTCAGGCACAGTCCCTGCTTATCATCTTCCTTCCCCTCGATGGAAAGTGATGATTCCCAACCGTCATGTCACCTGACAAGTCATCTCTACTCAAAGACACGGAGATGGATGATTGTTTAAACAACGTCCTGTTGAGTGAAGATGGGTTCATCCTTGGACTAGGAAGGCTTGAGTACGACCTTCTGCTCCGAAAGACTGGAAGACATTGCCTTGATGCAAGAGCCTTGGGTTAAGAGGACTCCTGATTGCTCTACCCTAGATCCTGCATTACAGTGGTCGAGACATAACGCCAAAAAGCTGAAGCTTTCAGTCTTCAATGAAGTCATGTCTATTTCCACCTCTCTAATCAAACCAACGGGTTAGGAGTACCTACCTCACTATCTCACAAAAGAAAGCTTCACTTAAGTGCCTAGGAGTCTACTTCTTAGCTCGAATTGGTTTCACTATTAGGTATGGAGGCCCATGTGATTAAGATGGTATCACAACAGAGCTGCTATTGGTCTGAGTGTGCTGGCAATAGCTGGGAGCCACTTCAAACCTAGCCTAACCTATCCTAGGACCCACAACCTATGTATATGAATCTAAATAGTGCAACAGTACCGGAAAAAGATGTCGTCATTCTGAAGAACGTTGGCAAGAAGAAACCTCCTGAAGCTATGAAGAGGTCCAGTTGGGCACAAGAAGAGTACAGTAAACGCAGTAAAGTCAAAAGCACCCGTTTCACCAGTACTACCATTCCCACACGCAGTGTTAGAGGCGAGGCGGACCTTTGGCTTGCTTCCACTCAGTCAAAGTCTTAAAATTCAGGTCTAAGATATAGTATGCCCTGAGGAGCGGTCCACGATCCAAGCAAAACCTGTAGATCGACAGCACGCATTTGGTTGGGCAGTATGCTGATGAATATGATACAACTAAGGTTCGAGGTCAGGGAGGTCAAGCTAAAGCTGCTGGAGGCCTTGAAGAACTGTACAGAAACAAAAGGACACACAAACTGAATACCTTTTGCTGCAGAATCCTTGGAATAAGATAGTTCCAGTGTGTTCCTGGAATCGATGCCAGGTGAACTAGTTGGCTACTTAACTTCTTTCACCAAACGTGTCTCTGTAAGGATTCCAACTAGAGTTCTGCTAGACTTCTGAACTGAACATCCAGAGAAAGTGTAGCAGGAAGCTCTACGAAGGCGAAATGAGCTACTCATAGGAAGAGTCCTAATGACTGTAGAATGATATTCGGTTATATCAAGAAACCTAGTGGAACAATGGCAAGAATGAGTTCCTAGATTTGCTTACAAGGCTGGTCAATCCGGAGACCCTGTACATCTCAGAATGATTCAAACAATTAAACCAGCACGGCATACCACAAGGAGGGATACTTTCACCACAACTTTTCAGTTTAAAAAAAATTAACAGCTTATGGAGACAGAATTTCCATAACAGTGAGTGGGAAATATCTGGAAACAGTAATAGGAAGGCTGGTCAAGTGGACAGATGGCTAAGAACTTCTTCCGACGACGAAAAACTTTAAAAAATCTCTTCTACACGAGTTGTAGTTTCAAAAAGGCAACCAATCCGCTCAACTGAACGCCACATTGGTCCCATTGATGGAGACACTCTGCAAAAAGAAGAAGATCCCTTCAAGACCACCAAAGATACACACTGGGGTGGGCAAGTTAACAAGTAACTTTGCCCTTGCCAGTCATAACTAAATGTACTTTTCGTCATTCTTTTGTACGCTCGTCCTTTTTAAAAAGGACAACAGAACACGAAACAAAACAAAACAAAACAGAAAAATAAAAATAAACAAATAAGTGAAACCAATTTAGTTTTGTTTTCAATTCCTCCAACCAAGTGAAAACCACTTCGACAATCGCGAAGTAATCATTACCACACTTCAGATAAATATCTATCTAACTTTATGTGTAGTAATAGTAAGGACATTCAGGATAATAGCCATCGTCCTCTCGTCGCATCGTCAACAAAACTTTCGCTCGCTCTACTCGTATTCTCGTATAACCACCACCGCCACCCCCACCCCTAAAGCCAGTGCCGTTCACGCCAACTTAACCAAGTCCTTGAGTACTCAATCACTGAAATAAATTTCGAATAAACTTCCAAATGTATCTAGATATGTACATACATATACAAATACACTTGTACACTGCAGATGAAACAAAATCGTCAGACAGCCATGTTGAGACGAGAGTGGATCCCAACCGAACCGAACCGAACCGAGCAACAGCAGCAGGTCCATTGTACCGGCAGCAGCTTACCCAAACGAGACAACGACCGACGAGACGAACCAAGGGGCGAGAGACACAAAAATTGAGAAGTACTACATAAAACTGAATCAGGCAACCAAGGCCCCAGAGGACAATAAAAACCGTCCACAAATAGTTTGACAAAAATCCGTGCTTTTCGTTGCGTTGCGCTACGTGTCGCAAAAAAAAAACTCAAATCCTGCCATAGATACATACCTACGTCTACATATGTATGTACATCCCAGATCAGGATTATTTGTTGAAGGACAACAACAAAAAAAAGTAAAACTTTTAACTGTTCACTTGCCATTGATGCGATCCGAGCTCCCACTCTCCGTCCCATACTTGAATACCATAAATATTTCTATAATTCAAGTCCCCACTTTGTACATATAATTTAATCCTCTGCCTGGCCAGTCCACCATCGACAATTTTCTGCTGCTCCTGGACGTCGATAATACTCCCAGCAGTGCGATAGCACACAAGTAGTAGCGAGCACAAAAATATAAACAAAAAAAGGGAAGAAAGAAAGAAACCGATAGAACAATAATAATTCAGCACGCTTCATCCGGTCCAAAGCACTTCAGGATCCGGTCTCTGCACCACCAGCCTGTGACTGTGCTTATTTTAGAAACGGAACGGAATGAACAGCCAGCAAATAATAGATATCTAGTTGAAAGGACAAACATAAAGCGTTGACGACGACGACGATGACGATGACGACGAAGGATGGAGGCGAAGGATTCCTCTCTCGAATTCGAGTGGGAAGAGGCAGCTGCAGCAGCAATAGTTGTACGGTTGTACGGTAGTCACTATAAAATAATGTGACCCGCAACCGACCACCCTTCCCGGTGGTGGTTTACAGTGGAATTTAATGAAGTCCGTTCTCATTACACATGTATCCATCCAGATTTCGGATTGAATGCAAAAATATTCTCAACTCTCGTCGTTCCCAATACGAATCGGACTCAGGAACACGAATATTTTGTGTGGTCCATCCTTTAGGATGGAATTAACAAAACCAAACAAGAAAGACACCAGTAGCTGCAGCACAGTGCCACCAGGCAGGAATTTCAATTTCTGGAAAAGCTCTTATTACCGGCGGAAGCACGGCGGTACATGTGTGTTGCATGCTCTCCTGATCTCTGCACACAATGCGTCGATAAAGGGGAAATTAAAGCACTGATTCCGCGCGGAATCCGTACCCGATCCGCTGGATAGGAATGATTTTCATAAAAACTGATCATTTGAGCAGAAACTAAGGACATTATGACCAGAATCCAACGGATTTTGATCCATTTTCGAGTGAAATTTGTTATTTTCCGAGCGGAATTGGTTCCCACCGCGCGGAATCCGCTTAACAGGAATGGTTTTCACACAAATTGAAAATTCAACCTGAGCTCAGGGGGCATTTGGACCAGAACCCAATGGATTTTGATCCATTTTCGAGTGAAATTTGTTATTTTCCGAGCGGAATCGGTTCCCACCGCGTGGAATTGGTACCCAATCCGCTGGATAGGAATGATTTTCATAAAAAACTGACAATTTAAGCAGAAATTAAGGACATTATGACCAGAATCCAATGGATTTTGATCCATTTTCGAGTGAAATTTGTTATTTTCCGAGCGGAATCCGTTCCCACCGCTGGATAGGAATGATTTTCATAAAAACTGACAATTTAAGCAGAAACTGACGACATTATGACCAGAATCCAACGGATTTTGATCGATTTTGGAGTGAAATTTGTTATTTTCCGAGCGGAATCCGTTCCCACCGCTGGATAGGAACGATTTTCATAAAAACTGATCATTTGAGCAGAAATTAAGGACATTATGACCAGAATCCAACGGATTTTGATCGATTTTCGAGTGAAATTTGTTATTTTCCGAGCGGAATCCGTTCCCACCGCTGGATAGGAATGATTTTCATAAAAACTGACAATTTAAGCAGAAACTGAGGACATTATGACCAGAATTCAATGGATTTTGATCCATTTTCGAGTGAAATTTGTTATTTTCCGAGCGGAATCCGTTCCCACCGCGCGGAATTGGTACCCAATCCGCTGGATAAGAATGATTTTCATAAAAACTGACAATTTAAGCAGAAACTGAGGACATTATGACCAGAATCCAATGGATTTTGATACATTTTCGAGTGAAATTTACTATCTTTCGCGCGGAATTCGTACCCAATCCGCTCTACAGGAATGTTACGAGTAAGCAAAGCTCTGGGTCGTTACACAAAGAGGATTCCATTTACTAATTTTTTTTAATGAAGAGAGATTAATACCAACATGACAGCCATACATATGGTACTCGAAACGAGGCTACTATTTGCCAAAAATTACCATAAATTGGATAATCTTCTGCGCTGTGAATTAACGCACACTCAATTGGAGCTCTAGTTCCAGATGAAGAGATGGACACGCCGGGATATAATTTAGATCCTCTAATACCCAAACCAGTTGTGGGTCGGTACGGTGCCCAAGAACGGCCACATGCATGCCAAGGAATGTGGGAGTGGGCGTAGGGGGGGAGAACTTCTTTGTCCGGTATGCTAACCTGACTGAAATTCAAATTTAATGGATGCTGTTGCAAAACCCTCCTTGAGTTATTCGAACAAGTAAATTGTTCTTGTTCTTGTTGTTGTTGTTGTTTTTCGGATGGCACCAGGAAGACCGGAAACTATTCTGTGCGTAGACACACACACGCCCATCCACCCAGTCAGACAAAAGGAGGGAAATATGAAAAGTTCCTCCCATCGTTGGTGCGGCTTTAGGAACGACAGCCAGAGGAGTATGATTGAAAGTGTCTGTTAAATGAGTACCTTTGGAGAGCAATGAAATTTAATTTGGTGACTATGTGATGCCCCCACCTAATAGACAGCTACTTGGAAGCTATTAGACAGGGGGGGGGGGGGGGGGGGGGCACCCTCTCTGGAGACGGATATTTGTGGCGAATAAAATACGGAAGGTACTGGGAACAAAAATTCCACGGATAGTTAGTTGGGGTTGGATTGTTTGCATGCTAGGGATACCCCCGCCGAAAAATACCCGAAACAGTTGTTCCTGGAATTCCACTGACGAAAAGGGTGAAGCTGTTGTGCGTCTCAGTTCATGCATCTTAGAGAAGAGAAATTCTTCTACTGCCTCGTTGTTGGTATTTAAATTTGACACTCGTTGTCCCGCCGAAACTACGATACCTACGTTCCTCATTATTTAATTCAATTACCCCCATCACGTGACCTACATTCAAATACACCCTGCCGAGCGACGCCGAATTAAAGTGTAACGCCAACAGCGCAAAACACTTTTCAGCAATAAATTAATTAAATCAATATATATTCAATTAAGCGCCCATAAAAGTAGCCGTTCACCGTCCTCTCCATAATCCGTGCCGGAATCTATGCATTTAGTTAGAAAAAAAAAAAAAATGTTGCTGCTGCACAAGGACTCCTACCGCAGGCAGTATTAAATGAAAATTACAATTAACACAGCCCTTCCCAGGTCCCTGGCATGATACACAATAAAATGAGAAAAGCCAACGACATCACATTAATTGCCTACATTCAAGTCTGGGCTCCACATCCTCTCATCTTGTCCGTCCGTCCGTCCGTTCTACATTATCCTGTGTACATACTAGGTAGAGTACCTCAAAATTAAATCTTCACTTGGGATCGAACGAGGACATACACGTATGTACATACATATACAGTGCAGATTGTATGTGTTTTGGCTTCACAATCGGATCCTTTTGGGCATATTAGGAATTGAATTATTAATGAGAAAGAAAACAGATGAAAAAAGAAAATGAAGAGCGACAGAATAGTAATGACTTCGACCAACGATTCACCACACTCCAGTAGGTCGGTGCTGTTCCCACAGGATGTACCTATACTACATATACATAAATGGAATGTCCTTCTGTGATAAGGTAGAGGCCAAGGCCATCCACCCGGAGACACAGATAGAAGACACAGAGAGAGCGAGTTAACAAACAAGGAATCGAACGAATTATAGTCAATGAGATGATAATGTTTTCTCTAAGGATTTCGGTTAGCAGGCATTTCAAATCGCATTCATTAGTTGATTGCTTGGGACAATTTGGGACAGAAAATTGTTTATAATTGGAATTGTGTGTATGACGGATGTAAGGTCTTTTGTTTGAGTAATGAACTAGATTGAATGTGATTAATGGGTTGAGTACTGGACGATTACTGGCCATTGTAGGGAAGTTGCATGCCCATGTACTCGTATGTGCATTGGAAACACAGTTCCAAGTCAAAATCTTATGTTTAAGTCCAGACCTTAGCTTGTCAGTCGAAATCCAAAGTCTTTCTTACGGCTTAGAGAGACTAATTATAATTCGAGATACATCTGCATAAGGTCATAGAAAGCCAGGCTTTCCTCACCCAAAGTGAAGCTTGAGTCCTGGTTAGTCTAATCCCCAGCAAGGCCTCACATAAATCGAGGCTCAATCCCACCTTCAAGTCAACGCTAAAGTTTCATTCCAACTGCAAATCAATGCCCAATTCTAAGTCGTTACTTCTAAGAGCAACTTAGAGAGACTAAATATAAATCCAAGCACATCTGCATAAGAATATAGAAAGCCAGGCTTTACCCAAAGGGAGCTTGAGATCTGGTCAGTCTAATCCCCAGCAAGGCCTCACATAAATCGAGAATCAATCCCACCTTCAAGTCAAAGCTGAAGTTTGATTCCCTACTGCAAGTCAATGCTCAATTCTAAGTCGTTAGGTCTAAGATCAACTTGGAGAGACTGAATATATAGAGAATAAGACCATAGAAAGCCAGGCTTTCCTCACCCGAAGTGAAGCTTGAGTCCTGGTCAGTCTAAGCCTCAGCAAGACCTCAAATAAATCGAGGCTCAATCCCACCTTCAAGTCAAAGTTGAAGTTTGATTCCATACTGCAAGTCAATGCTCAATTCTAAGTCGTTATGTCTAAGAGCAACTTGGAGAGACTGAATATAAATCCAAGCACATCTGCATAAGACCATAGAAGCCAGGCTTTCCTCACCCAAAGTGAAGCTTGAGTCCTGGTCAGTCTAAGCCTCAGCAAGACCAATTCCACCTTCAAGTCAAAGTTGAAGTTCGATTCCAACTACAAGTCAAGGCTTAGTTATAAGTCCTTAAAACAAAGCCTGAGCTGGAATTCAAGGCAAAACTCAATTCTTAGTCCTTCTTCTAAGTCCAAGCTCGCTCCAAGTTCCAAACTTAGTTCAAGCAAGAAATCCAAGTCCTCGTCTTGAGTGATCTTCAATTCGAAGTTCAATTCAAAGTTCATTTGCAGGGGAATTCGGGAATCTACTCCAAGTCGTAGTTCACTGAATTCAAGTCGCACTTAGTGTACATTACTGCACTCAGCCCAGTTCAAGTTCTGGTTCAGTTCCAAGTTTTGGTTTTAGCCCAATCCCAGGTGCAATTTTGAGTTCAATCATGTGTTAGCCCAAGTCGAACTGGGCTCCAAGTTCCAAGCTTAATGCGATATCTTAAGAATTCGGAGAATACTAACTCACATCTGGTGAGGTTCTGCCAAAAAGCATGTACTATACATTTCGCTGAGCCCAGCTTCCTTGAGCCCCCTTGGGACAGGATGCAAAGTCGTTGTAACGTATAAGAGCAGGGGTTCCAGTAAAGGTGTGTTTTACTAACTCAAACCCAATGCTCTGGAGAATAAGAATTCCTCAGCTGGATTACTGATTTCCATGGCCTATCAGACAAACTAGGGCTAGGCTCAGAACCTTTAAATACCATTGCATACACAGTTTATCGAATAGAAAAGCCTTAGGTAAACCAATTGTCTAAGCCGGATGTCAGAGGAAAGATACATAACTGCGACTCCACGTCCCAAATATTTTACAAATTGCCTGATCAGATACCTTCCATAAAAAGAATAAAATAAAAACCCCATCCCCTGGGATCGTTTGCCATTTGACATACCAATCGACCAGTCCCTGACACGTCCATCAAATGTTCAAAGCAACTACGCACACCTTTAAACAACTATATTCCACTTTCCTTTTACTATTTTTTTATCTCAATACAGAATGGCCTTAGTATCTCTCAAACAATTTACATCCTTCCTGTGCCCGACCTTTGATAAATGTGTGTATGTCTCCTTCGGAAAAAAAGGAATTCATCGCGCTCTAGGTGTCATAAAGCAATCAATAAATCAGTAAATATGGTAAAACTGATTTTTCCGGACACCGTTGTCATCGTTCATGCGACCCAATCATGTTCAGTGTGACCAGATGACATATTCCCTCTTCTGCTTGGCATTTATTTTGACACTGTCACGTGGCATAGAATCTTTAGTCGTAGGAAATCATTTCAAAGTGACAGGTCTGTACGGGACCTGAGTTTCTCTCATATCCTTCCAAAGGAAGGGACGAATTGGGTAGTGCAGTGTCCAAGTGATATAAAGAAAAAAACCCTATAAATGTTTTACTTTTGTGTGAACCACCCTGGTCACACTTAACGTGCTCCTTTTTTGTCGTATCTTGATTAAAATTTGTCATTTTCATACCTAGGGTGTGTGTGGGCCGTAAAAACGACCCATATCAGCCAGAATGTGTACATCACCCATCCCCGCCACCTTTGGCCGTACATCAGAGTTTAAAATTGAGGAAACATTGCCTTTTTTGCAGATCCTTGCCATGTGTGTATGTGTGTTTGTGGTGTTTTTTTTTTTTTTTGTGAACAATGACGAGGACAAAGATGTTGGAGAAGAAAACTTCCGCCTAGGACAATGTCGACGACACATACTGGCCTTCGGCAGGATTAAACAACTTACTATGTGTGTGCACACCATCGCACGCCGGAAGAGCGTAGTTCAGACTTGGGTACCACACATCTAGGGAGCGCGCTGTGTGGGGAGGAAAAGGACTGCAAAAATATTTTACAGAACAGAATTAGTTATCTTTCCCGATGTGAAGGCCCCTTTCTTTGATGTCATGGCGTCAAAGGACGTCAGATATCGCCGCACAGAACAAGGCTGTGAATCTGTAAGAGTGTCGGTTGTGATTACCTTTTTAGCACTTTTTTTTTTTGAAATTCTCATGTCGAGAGAGACATATGATGTTTTCGACATTTTTAACAACAGATTGCCTAGGGGGAGGTTTTACCGAGTCTTTGTTTATCTCAATCGAAGGGACAGCACAGAAACACATCATGGTTGGCTGAATGAGGGAAAAGAGTTCACAGAAGGTAGGCTGGCATTTAGAAACTGCTGAAGCTACTGAAGACTTCGAGTCGTAGACACCGTGAAGAGTATGAGGAAAACACCTAATCGCGAGTACGAATAATGACTACTAGGGATGAGTATGGGGATCTGCATGGCGATTGATCGGGAAACTACTGACTGCCCAAAACATGGATTGGGCCAGTAGGGCAACAATCAAGTTCGTAATGTAGTACCTTGCTTTACCTCCTCGTGGTGGTCTTATACCTGGACTAGGTAACCTGGGCCAGCAATCCGCGTTACCGAAATTACCAAGCTACGGAAACCGACACAATGCCTCGGATATGGACTGATAACACGCTGACGTCCTTTGGCTATTGTACCCAGACTAAGATTGGTTTCTGGAACGTGAAGACGCTCCTTCTCCTTGACTCTCAGAGTGAAGGACCTCAGAACGCCAGATTCCTTCAACTGGAACATGAGTTCTTGGGATATAGGCTGGACATATTGGGAGTAAGTGAGATGCGGGCGAGTACCAATCTCCAACGGGTAACACTGTCTTACTCTACTCCGGAAGACCATCCGTATGGAGTTGGACTGCTGTTAACACCTACAGCACGCAGGTGATAGGATTTTAACGGCCAGATTCCGGACAAGAGTACGTCGCATCACCATTATACAGTGTTACCCCCCCACGGAGGGTTCGTCTGAGGAAGTAAAGGAGACCTTCTACAATCAGTTGGTAACTGTTTATAATGCAATACCCAACGGCTACATTGTCCTTGTGATGGGGGACCTGAAAGCCAACTACATCAATGCGCTGGCTACAGAAGCAGAAGTAGCAGCAGCGAGGTGCGACAGCAGAACCGTTTATAGAATCACCAAAGAGCTTATATGTGCCCGAAGCTCTACTCAACACCCAGTGAAACGGTTAGACGGTTCGTTGCTTTTATCGGATGAGGACCAACTCAAGAGATGGAAGGAGCATTTTGCTTCGGTTCTGAACCGAGTATTCGCCAGCAATGTGCACCCGAGTCAGACAGAAGTGCCCGTAGAAAGAAATTCCCGAATCCGCACCACCACCCCCAGTAAGGATGGGATTATTACCGCGATCAGAGCACTGAAAACTAATAAGGCGGTAGGACTTGACGGTATTCTCGCGGAGCTTTTACGAGCTGCGCCAACTGCATCGGCAGAGCTATTGTTCCCACTTGTCGGGAGAACATGCGAAGCCGAGAGCTTCGAGAGAGACAGATGGGTCCACATGTCACCTATTGCACAGAGGAAGGCTGTCAGAGGAATTCGAAGCCCAAAGTGGGGTTCGGCAAGGCTGCATACTTTCACCAATACTATTTTATTACACGTATGCCTGCTGTCACATAGAATTATGGACCTTCACCAAATGCCAACAAAATCTTCACTTGGGATGCTATCCACAGTTTGGCGTTGTAATGCGATCAAAGCTACGACTGTTTTCCGTTCCAACGCTGAATCCGTGCTGCTATATGGATGTGGTACCTGGAGGGTGGCCGCCACTATCACGAGGAAGCTGCAAACGTTCGTCAATAGGTGTCTACGCTATATCTTTAGGATTTTCTGGCCAAACCGTATCTCCAACGAACAACTCTATCAGAGAACGGGCCATGAACCTATAGGCAGTGGATTGGACATACTCTCCGAAAGGGTAACAGGTCCATAGCTAACCACGCGATGTAATGGAACCCGCTTACTCAGGATGGCAGGATACTCGGTTGAGAAGGAAGCACGGCAACTGGGAAAGAGTTGGGGAGAACTGAAACACATTTCCAGAAACCGCACACGATGGCGCGTAGGCATTGTCGAGGCCCTAGGACTCACAAGGGCATACAGGACTTAAGGAAGGAAGGAAGGAGGGATGAGTATCGAAAGTCTTGCTAAACAGCGGTTTTATGTCAAATTTTTGATCGATACCAGTACGAGAGAGAGAGAGAGAGGTCTCAGGTGGTAGATGTCTGGAAAAGTAGTGAGTTGTCAAACAAAATGCTCCTTCCTTTGAGCTGATTCTCTACTCTAGCGAAGGATAAAGTACCACTTTTATGGGCGATGTCATAACAAATTGCCAATTTAAAGATCCGACAAGTGATAACTTTCGGACAAGCAGACAACGAGGACACTCTCTCAACTACCCACTCCTCAGCGTTGCCATAATTCTCGACAACGTCCTGCCAATAAAAATAAAAACAGCCAACCAACCTCCCTCCACCCGTCGTTAATCACAAGTTAATTGTTTTTCCTTAATAGAAACCTCGCCACAGTACTTCATTAGCCTTTTTCCGGGTCGTAGTCGATAACATTATTTCCTGCGTGATATGACACACGAACGACTGAATTCGAAGTCCGCCAGAGAGGGAGATGGTTATAGTAACATAAAGTTAATCAAAAGCTGTGACGTCTGAAAAGTATGCGGTGTGATGGATGACATTTTAATTAAGTCTGTCAACCTACAGGGAAATGTAAAAAGAGAGGACGAGCCTCCTTGATTGATTCAATGGCTAGCTTACGGCCACTAAGACGCGCGCTAATTCATATTCCATTATGAACGGTGGGTGCTGCTCAAATGCCTGTTATAGCTGACTAGCGAATGGCCTTTCACAGTGAAATTTAATAAACGACTTTGCAAAGGCCACTTCTGAGAGGTGTCAACGTGAGAGCCAGTTTAATCGAAAATTGGCTTTTGACGGGCGAACCTCGATTAATGATTTTGTTGCGAAATCCATTGGCCATTGGAATCAATTGCTTTTGTCTAGGAGTGCATTACATGTGGTTCGTCCAAAGTGGACATTTTCTCCACTTCCTGCTCCAGTCAACGGCCCTGGTGTTCAGTCAGTGTTATGTCAAAAGTTTCATCAGACACTCTTCGTATAAAGAATTCCGTCACAGAGGGCAGACGTTTTTTCTCTTGCATACTCTCAGGATGGCTTCACACTACAGCTGTTTGTTGCGCAACTAAAAGCAGTTTTTAAATTCGGATCGAGTTAAGCTAAGATTTTGTACACCAAACGGGGTACCGGGATTCTTCCAAATAAGTAAGGCCTATCCAACGAGCAGTAGATGGTACTAAGGCGCCGCAGGGATATACATAAGTCCCAAACTCTTTTTTCGACACAAACAACAAATTCATGGGCAAAATTGTAAGAAGTTGCTGACAGAAATTCAAGTCAAAGGCGCCTGCCTGGCAGTTGTTGACATACCCTTGGAGGAGCGACTAAACCATGCGAAGAAATGGGTTTCCTTCCTCCAACCTAAGTTGCACCAAATTTGTTTTTCCACAGGTATTTGCTCTATCGGCAAAGAAAACTTGGACTTATGTCCCGAAAGGGGGTAGGACATGAGACCCTAATTGTCCCTTGAGTGGGCCTTGACTCACAAAAGAAAACAGTACGCCATTAAGGTTGCAAATATCCCGAAAATCTTTACCATTCCTCTTAAGAAAGCCTGACAGAGTACTAGATGATGCTTAACTACCTCAGGTCGAGGAAGTATAGAGTAACTGCCCTGTACGCACTCCTTCTGCGTCAGGCGATCGGAATTGGGAAGAAAGCTTCCCTCTATCGGAAGTTTTCATTACACTATGTCTGCCTATCCAATCCAATGTGCCCGCCTATCTGATGTTCTCCTACTCGGCTACAGAGTAGCAGTTTCAGTACACACTACCGTGGACAATGTATATCATGAGCATCATTTCAAAATAAAACAGCAGCGAGCCCAAATGACTGCCTTGTAGAACACCACAAGTTACTTCTAGTACACGAGATGTAAGACCAACTGTGTTAGCAAGCCACTTCAGTACTGAGGAGTGGAAACCCCAAGATCTAACCCACTTTACTGGGCCTTCACCAACAAGCCTCTCCAGCTTGATCTTTAGCTAGCTGCCTCCAGTTTCTCACAACAAGTTGGTGGACGTCCCACAAACCTGTTGCGCCAAGAGTTTGTATTTGCATTTCAGTTTGTCTGAAAGGACCTCCTGTAAAAGGTTCTCCACAACCACTGTAGCCCACTGTTTTAAAATACTGGTGACAGAAACCTATGCAACTCAACTGTAGACTCCAGGCCTGTCCTTAGAACTTTTGCTTCCTTTCAACCTTAAAACTTTAAGTTCATGAGCCCTTCAAGGGTAAAATATAGAAGCTACCACCATCACCTTATCGTCCTTAATATCCGATGCGAACAGGACATAATAACAAACACTTTGGTGTTATAATTCAATTTTATTCCTAAATCTCCTGGACATCTTCGCATAATTTTGGTCCTTCAGCCGTACGAACTTTTAGACAGCACTCAACCACTTTTTAATTGAGTGAATGGGAGAATTTGCCTTAAACTGAATTAGGCCTTAAAAAGCTTCCAATTATCCTTGATATATAGGTCGGCTCATCAACGGTAAGATAACAAATATATCTTTTAACGGTCAGACGGCCCTCAAGGCACAGGAACAAACTTAATTATGGCTGGTGAAACTATGAATGGCCTCTTAAGGACGACTCCACGGACTTGTCATCGAAAATTGTATTAGCATCCAATGTAATGCAAGTCCTCTCTGACAGGGAGGCTGTAACCATAGATAGGTACATGACTAGGTGCGAATGGAGTCGCTTACTTGGGGACTCCCGATCGAAGGACATTTTGAGGCAAACGCAGTCTAGACTTGGGTGCACTAGGACGAAGACTGATTTAGTTTAACGCGTTCTTAGGGTCACTGCCAAGGAAACGCACTGCACTACTGGAAATTCGAAAATTGATTTCGAAAGGAGTCATGCATTCCCCTTTGTTTGCCCAAAGTGCAAGGAAGTATTCGCAAACGTTTTGCAAACGTTATACCCTGGTTACACAAAAGCCAACGAAAAGAAAAAAAAAACTCCTAACGACATTCCCCAAATTGAAGTTTTCTATTTGTCCTTTGTCGCTTAACAGTTTTGAACTATCCTGTTTGATACAATTACCCGTCGATCGTTATATTGTGCAGTGAACATGGCTCAACGGGAGCAAGCATATGCCCAAGTTTTCAATTCACCTGTCGCCGCCACCGCCACCCAATCTGTGACCCGATGTGTCCCTGTGTTGTGTGCTATTGTTATGGTATTTCATGTTTCTGTGTCCTTGCCGCATTTTATCTCTCCAACCCTTATCAGGGCTGTACTCGCATATGTATGTACACACAGTACACAGTGCCAACTGAAACTACGGCCAGTAGGCGGTAGCCCTTTCGAACGTGAAACGTATCTCTCCATGACTGATTAAAAAGGTTAGGGAAGAGGTTACGGTCCTTCGTCCTGGTGCGGATGATAGACGCGCAGCAACGCACCAGAAATGTGTATAAGTACATGTCTACAGGGATATTCCACTACTCAGACTCACTGCACACCAGGGGTGACACAGTAGATTATGTAAGACTGGGGGGGTGAAACTTGTTTTTCTTTCATTTATTCGAGCATAAGGAGCGAGAAACGCTTTCGATATTTGTGCCTTGTAATTAAGTTTAGTTAATTAATGCCGTCGCACTGTTACCTTGACACTCTGCCTTAAGTGTTGTAACACTTTGCAGGGAACGCTGAGCAATGAAATGAAAAATTATTGGAACACCAGCCCTCCCAGCAGTTTTTATGCTTTGAAGGCTTGAAACAGTATTCGCAAACCTCTTTGTTTTTCTAAATTATTTGCGACACACAACCTTGAAGTCAGAATGAATGCAATTCATTCGATTGCCTTGCATTCACTGAAGTTACTGAAGTCTTTGAAGTCTCTGTGTACGAACACCAGCCATCCCAACAGTTTCCACGCTTCTAAGGCTTGAAACAGTACTCGCAAACCTGTTTGTTTTTCTAAAATATTTGCGACACACAACCTTCAAGTCAAAATGAATGCAAGTCGTTCGATTGCCTTGCATTCACTGAAGTTACTGAAGTCTCTGTGTACGAACACCAGCCATCCCAACAGTTTCCACGCTTCTAAGGCTTGAAACAGTACTCGCAAACCTGTTTGTTTTTCTAAATTATTTGCGACACACAACCTTCAAGTCAAAATGAATGCAATTCATTCGATTGCCTTGCATTCACTGAAGTTACTGAAGTCATTGAAGTCTATGTGTTCGAATACTAGTCATCGCAACTTTAAGGCTTGAAACAGTGTTCGCAAACCTCTTCAAACCTCAATCTTGAAGTCAAAATGAATGCAAGTCGTTCGATTGCCTTGCATTCACTGAAGTTACTGAAGTCTTTGAAGTCTATGTGTACGAATACTAGTCATCCCAACTTTAAGACTTGAACCAGTACTCGCAAACCTGTTTGTTTTTCTAAAATATTTCTGACACACAACCTTCAAGTCAAAATGAATGGAATTCATTCGATTGCCATGCATTCACTGAAGTCATTGAAGTCTTTGGATTCATTCGAGAAAAGATTACTCCCAACATATCTTCAAATCTCCTTCACCCAGAGGTACCATGACTCGACAATCTATAACATACTCGTGCTCGTAATATTAAACGTTCTTCCTGAACAAGTGGAATTAAAAAATTGTTGAAAATTTTTGCAACATGCAGTAAGGAGTCAACAACAATACTTGTGATGCTGCACTTGGACGAGCTCGAATGGAAGGACACTTGAAATAGTATTTACCAACTGTTTTGCTACAGAAATGATCTTCACGTGTTGAACACGTACAGGGGAACAAGTACTTGTTGTTCTGGATTGAAATCCTTGAAAATATTTTACCCTCTAGTCGTTCAGCGAAAAGGACTCTCTCTCCAAGATACCATTCCGTTGAGTTAATACCCGGAAATGATTTCCAATTAATCATATCGCGGCGGTCGGTGACCGATAAGCTCTCTCTCTGGATTTGTATTTCCTTGCGCGCTACGTCTACGAAACCAACGATGACTTATCAATTTAATCAGCACACAAAACCAAGCAGGAAAAACACCACACACTCTGTGCTGCTCCCAGCATGAAAAGGAATAAAGTTCTACTTTTCAGTTATTTCCTTTCCAATTTGCCTGCCTTCTGAGTGTCTTTCGCTCGTTCGAAGGACCCTAACGACACACCAGAGCTCGTTCATTGCGCCTCAGGTCGTGTGTTAATTTTCTATAAAAGTGGAAGGCATCGCATAAGTAGCAGAAAAAGGACAAAACCAAGTGAACTGCAAGAGTTTTTGTTTTTGGTTTTTGGCTCCTTTTTCAAATCACGAAGGCTGTAAACTGACTTCAAAATTAAAGGACTCATACCTCCCCTCAGGGAGTGCTTAGCCAACCATCAATCCTTAAACTTCGACAGGACATATGAAAGTAGTACACAGATATGAAATCTCCGGATATAGTGCAGCGGGTAAACAATACGAGTATAGTCCTAGCGTGAGGAACCGAGGAACAAAATTAGAGAACAGGACGAAACGACACCAAAAAAAAAAGATTAATTCCCACCCTAAGCAACGAACTTGGTCGTGTTTTTTTTGTTGCGCTGTAGAAGGACGAAGGACCAAAGACATAAAATAATGTTTTCAACAATTCAAACAACAATACAGAGTGTGTCATGTGTGTGTAGGACCATATGCGGGGGAAAATTCAATAGCCCCAGCATGCAAAGGAAAACTTGGTCAGAAGGAAGAAAAAAAGAAGTACACAGCAGTGAAACTCTGGCACACAACAAAGTAGAGACAGGAGAGGGCCGGTTGCGGACATTTTCCACTTTGTTAAGTCCATACTCCTCGGAGAGGCTGTTGTGAGTCTCTCTGATATGGTCTGGTCTGGTCTCTGGCATTGCAGTACAATACAGTGCAGTGCTGTGCAACAGAGCTACCGGAACGGAATGTTTACAGTCGAAAATGAGAATCCTTTACACGAATGTGTAAATATACACATAAGGATCTGAGATTTCAAATTTTGATGCACAACTGATGCGATGAAAACAATTTAAGCTTAATTTATGTACAATCACATGGATATGTGGGTAAACAGTTTCCAATACAAGGTCGCTGCAAGGATATTCGATGCTTTGCATGCAACTCTTACTAAGTAACTGGCTATGGAGTGTGTACTAGGGATGTGCAGTAAAAATTCAACTTTAACTTGAACACCGCACATATGTATGTGTCCACCATTTAGGAGACTTAATTCAGCATAATTGGACGGGCAGCAACCTGCACAGTGATCAAGTAATCCCACTTAAAAGGATTATCAATGAAGTCACTCCACTAGGATTAGGGAGGATGTATCGAATGTCATAAGTGATTGGTTATGAGTGATAACAGCGAATCACTTCGAGCAGAAATTTCAATCATGCAAGCAGAGGAAAGGATTATGGGCATTTGGCAGTAATGAGTGCATTCGAGGTGGTCGGGGTTTATGGGTCGGCAGAATGGCCAACTGTGAGGCATTATTATCTGCTACACCAAGACGCGAAACTGCCGATGAAATGCGATGAAGGGTGGGCCATCTAGTGGTTTCTTTTTAAATCAGAGGTTATTTTGACACTGACAGCTGTTTCTCGCTCGAAATCTTGACAGATAGTCAGTATCATACCTCGGCGGAACGAAATTGAAAGTGAGTGCTGTGTAGTCCAAACAGTGCGGTATTTCAAAAGAAGTTTTGGCCGAAATGAAGCACGCACCGTGCCTGCTACATGCTAGTGGACAACACTCATGGTCCCCGTCGTCGTACGGTGCGCGAATGTGAGACTCAATTCACGAACATCAACTCGCCATCGAGCTCCACATTTCACGCACTAGCCTGAGGAGGATTCTGCACAAAGATCTCGGATTGTTCGCTTGCAAGGTCCAATTGACTCAGCAATTGACGGCTCACGACCATCCGCTTCGTCCCTCAGAACAGCTCGAATTGGACAACGATTTTGGGCTAAAAATCATCGTTTCTGACAAGGAAAACCCGCACGTTACTGTCGAGGAGGCGATGCATCCACAGAGAGTGACAGTTTGGTGCGGGTTGTGGAGTGGTGGCATCATTGGACCATTTTTCTTCGAAAATGAGGTTGGAAACAACTGTTTTTTACTGAAGTTGAAGATGAAGACTGAAGTTCTACAGGATGGCGCGCCATGCCACACAGCCCATGCCACAATCGATCTTTTACGCACCAAATTCCCAAATCATGTAATCAGCCGTTTTGGCGATGTAAATTGGCCGCCTCCGACCTACGATTCGATCCCTTTGGACAATTTTTTGTGGGGAACCGTGAAGGACCGATGTTACGCCACCAATCTGGGAACTATTCAAGCACTTAAGGCCAATATCATCTTGGAAAATTGGAGTGACAGAGTGCACTACTGCGAAGCCAGCCGAGGCACCCACTTGAACGACGTTGTGTTCAACAACCAATGGGAATGTTTGCTCTTTGTTCGTTTTATTGCATTTTTGAAAAGAAACTTGTATTTGGCCCACCCTGTGTATGGGGACACATTCATGGCTACAACTATTGAGGCTACAACTTGCAGAAGGTACCAAAACCAGGACAGTGGACTTGCCACCCAGGGAAAGATTGTCGGTACCCAAAGCGGAGGAAACAACTGACTGGGACTGCGTGACTCTAGCACTAGCTCGGATACAAGAAAGACGCAAGGACTCGCAGGGGCTCTAGGATGTAAGACACACCCTGCCCAGGTGGAGTTCACTACAGGCAACATGCTCAAATCATGGCCTACACAATGAGGAGACGCATATGCTCCCCTTCCTCCTTCTTGAATCCTGGAAAAGGTTTGAATAGACTCACAAAGTTCTGCGGTGGTCTAGCATGGAACTCATCAAGGATGTGTGTAAACATAGAGAAGCAGAAGAGGTACTTTTGACAAATTTCATGTACAAGTCCGAGCGCTACTATGAGCAGCCTTAGGCCCACCATTTATCGCAATATTTTGACTTTCTGACTCCAGAAGGGGAGGATGAAGCTAGGAATCGTCTCGTCATGGGATTCTTCCAACTAGACAGGGACTGGCTCAAAGTTTGTGTCCCTTGCTGATGTCCATCGATCTCCAAACCGACAGACAGTGGTTGTAATGGGACACAACACTGATGACCGACGGAGGAAGTCGAAAAGGAGGAAGTACTACCCTAAACCACAGAGTCTTTCACTGAATTAGCTTGACCTAGTCAGGCGGGAAACTCTCCCCCAAAGGCTAAGCCACCCATCCCGACATTATTTCAAAATAAATACATCTGTGTGTCTAGACAAAAGCCAAAAAAAACGACTCACCCTCATACCCCAGGTCTTGCAATTTCACCTTTTGGAACTCAAAACGGGCACACCACCAGCTGGGAGGCAGGAGAAAAAACTCGAAAACACTTCCAAAACACAATCACTGGAGTTACACACAAGAAAATCACAAATTTCACCCAAAAACTGGACAATTTACACATTTTTTGAAAATATTTTCGCGTGCGAAAGACCGGCACCTAACCGACTGATTCCATTGCGCACAATTGTTTGACAGCTGGCTACCAGATGAGCAGTACAGGCATGTGAGAGGCGATTTGTGAGAGCGAAGTTGGTTTCGCTTTTGCGTGAAGGGAAAAGCATTTGATTTTCTGTTGGGAATTCAAAAATTTGGAGTTGAGTTTGAAATTGAGATGTAATGTGTTTAGTTTAGTGATGGTTACAGGTGGAAGGACATTTTTTCTGAGTTTGCGAGAGATGCTAAGTATAGACTGACCAGACAGCAATGATGCGATTGGAAACAATTGTTATGTTTCAGCAGCTGTCAAAGTTTTCAGTAAGGTTTGTCATTCCATCATGAGTCGTTTGAAGGGCTTTGTCGAAATTTCAGCTCAGGTTTAAATACAAAACGTCGTCGGTCATCATCAAGGGTTCAGTGTGCAGGGAATTCGTCGCGCCGTGGAATAGTTTGAGCGTGAGTACACTCTTTTGGACCTTAAGCCATCAACCAGATAGAGATTGGTCCGAAATGAAGAGAACATACCCGCCGTTGGGGCCAGTATCAAAGAGGACTCAGAAATGTCAATTCGGCAGAGAGTCAAACCGCCTTAGATTTGGGCCTACATTCGTACAAGACTGTGCTGAAGCAAGAATTGAAGTGAGTTAGCTGATCGGGTGCTGGAAATGTTGACCGAAGATCTGGATTTTATCCAAAAAATCATTACTCGGGCGAGGTTCATTTTTAGCTCAGCGGCTATACCTTCAAGCAGAATTGCTGTGATTGGAGCGAAATGTCAATTCGGGGTCGATCAGCTGATAAGCAGAGAGTCAATCCGGCTTGAATTTAGACCTACATCTGTATAGGGTTGTGCTGATGCAAGAATTGAGTGAGTCCGGGAAATAGGAGCTGGAGATGTTGGCCAAAGATCTGGATTTCGGCCAAAACTCATCTTCTCGGACGAGGTCCATTTTTGGCTCAGCGGCTATGTCAACAAGCAGAATCCAATGCACAAGAGTTCGACCAAGCATCAGTGCATCTACAAAGGCTGACTGTTTGTTGCGGATAGTGGCATGGCGGCATCATCGGACCTTATTTCTTTCGAAATGACGGTAAGTCAATGGTTGCATGTATAGAGCAATGTTAACCGGTTTTCTGTAAAATCCGTCGACTGGGTCATCTCACGTTTAGAGCGTCGTCAAGTGTTTAGTGTACGCTAATGAGGCGATCACTTTGAACGAGCTCGAGGCCAATATTTCAGACCGAGTTGTCAAAAAAAAAAAAGCACTGTCAACGAAACCGAGGCGGCCATTTGAATGACGTGTCACACCGTTGTTATTCCATTTAAATTGTTTCCCATCATTCTTATCTGGTCACCATGTGATGTGCTCAGGTGTGATCAGATGATGAAGAAACTTAGCCAGCAAGCATGGTGTCCGGGGGATGGGATTCGCTTAAGTTAGCTTGGGTGGCTGATAGATTGAGAAAAAATGTGTTCAAATCTGTCAATCTTGACGTGCATATGACAAGTGCTGCCAAGTTTCATACATATTCTTGACGTATCCTATTTAAAAGTATAATTCCTGACTGCGCCTAGTTGATCCTACCCCAAATCCATAGAAACCACAAAGCAGCCATTTCATCACTCTATCGCTTCATCACCTTGACGTTAATAGATTTACCTCCGCGCTCTGGTTGGTTTTTGTTCGCACAATCTAATCCATAATCTAATCTTTAATTATATGTCACAAAATGAGCAGATAATCCAGCCCTAAACGCCCCACAATACATAGCCAAAATTTCGATAATGATATCCTCGTGTGAGGATGATGAACCCTCCTGGCCTCCTACCAATTTAAATTATTTTAATAATCCCAACGTGTGTGATGATACAAAATAATAGAATATTCACTTAGGTGTTGAAAATTAATTAATCCTGTCTCGTATGGATGGCCTAGCATTCAATCAGTCTTCCCTTGATTCCTCAGGGGTAATGAAATAACAATAAAAGCACTTAGGTGTGTAATTGCTCATAGAATAAGGATTCGATATTGGAATTTCCTCTCTCATTCACTTTTCAATTTAGAGTCCCCACCCGACCCCCTCCTGCCTATTGTCGATGACAAGAACAGACAGAAAGTCCTGATAATAGTTTAGTATTTCTTTTTCAACGCCAAGGATTTTAAACACACACATCAATTCCATTACAAAACAATGGGGGCTGTGTCGCTTCGTTCCTATCCTTACACCCACTTAGGGGGGGGGGGGGGGGGAATTCTGTTTGTCAATTTGTTGGTGTTTTTCTTCCTTTCTTTTGGTTCACGCACTTCAAAGGTTGAAAGAAGGTGCGCGCTTATAAATCACTCGATGCCTGGTGCCATCTGTGTGTAAGAGTGAGGAAGACCTGCCACTCAACTGCAGTGTGAATGGAATAAAATTAAGCACGCAAACTACTACACACCCTATACGTGAGAAAGGATATTTTTTTGTTTGCTTTAAAAAACGGTACTAACCCATTCAAGTGGGATATCATGTTAAAGGACTATCCAAGCGCTTACTAGAAATACACTGTACCCTATGAAAGGGGCGGGAGGAAACGCTAACAGCGAATAAACCTCACATAAACGGTGAAAGTAAATCCAGGAGGAAGGATACGAAAAAAAAAAAAGAAAAAAGAAATGTAACGAATGGAATAGAAGTAGAAGATATTGCTTTGGATTCACATCGTTTTTTTATAGCAAAGAAAACTTTCAACGCTATCATCGTCCTCGTCCTCGTCCTTCTAGTCCTTCTAGTCCTTCTAGTCCTTGTCGTCATCTTCGTCGTTATCGTCGTCGTCGTCGTCGTCGTGTTTGTCGTAGTTATTAGCAAGTAGAGTTCTGGGTTGACGACTGGGCTCTGCAAGTGGCGAATTAAATTTCATGGAGAGAGGCTACAGCCAGAGAGAGAGAGAGCGAGAGAGAGAAACCTATCAAGGAGAGAGCAAAGATATATATACATATATATGTATGTATGTATGTAGGTACATGGAAGCAAAAGCGGTAAATTTAATTAAATCGGCATTTTCTGGTGGAAACATTTTCATGTCACTTAGCAGTGTAATGGGGTAAAAACGATAAAGTTTCCAAGTGCAGGATATTACTGGGCTTTGGTTTAGCTACTATACGTACATAGTTTTATTTGCTGTTGTTGTTACTGGCTTCTATTCGTGAGAAATTCTTTTTCTTGTTAGGATTTCACTTAAGTCAGTTGATTAAAAATAAGTCAACGTTTCTTAAGTTTTTCTCCTTTGCCCTCTCTGTCACTCTCTCTCTGGCTCTGAGTGTGTTGTCAAAGCGGTCGTCCTTCGATAGCGAATCATGCTTCCTGGGAGTGCTTGTCGCTAAGTGGATATTCAAGAAGTCAATAAGCAATTACTTACTGCAACTATAAGTATGCAAATTCGTTTCGTAGCTATTCTGTTTGTCAAAGAATTTTTCTCCCTAAATGGCTCCTTCTGAAGTACATGGAGTTGGAGAGTGAATTTTTCACAAGTTAGCACTGGAATCCGCCATAGACCGGATTGACAGAACCGAATGTACTATGGTTGGTACGCACTCTGGTCATTGGAATGGAAAACACGATAGAACTGTCACTGTCTTCATGTACATGCAGGTGGGATTGGGACCAGACAACAGAACGACACACTATAAAACAACGCAACATGACAAGCAACTGTATAAAATCAGGTGACCAAGCGGACACAAACAACAATACAGCAACAGACAATCGAACGATGTACGAATTCTGACGAACGACAGAAGAGAAGACGAACAAGAACGGACGAACAGCAAAGAGCAAGAGGAGTCAGTTGTCAGTAAAATGTACTAATACGTAGTAGATCGTAGTTCGTTGTCAAACGAAGTTGTACTTCAGGCCAAACTACCTTTAATTTAGCCAAGTGACAGTGTTTGTATAAGTATGTGCATAAGGCTGTGTTCACCATCAATTACATACGGAGATGCTCATGGCGAAACGCGAATTGAGCGACTATAAGCGACTTCAAGTGACTGCGAGCGACGAGAACAACTCTGAAACCGAAGTTAGAAACCGAATAGAAAATCGCGTGAAAAGTCATCGGTTCGCTTGGCAGTGAACACAGCCTTAATCATTTCTTTCGAAACTACAACAAAATCAAAGTGTAATGACACTTTAGCGTGCATTGGGAAGGGTGCGCTCCGAACTCCAGGCACTAGGTAGTCAAACGTTTCTGACATTCATCAGTAAGATGCTTTGACAAGCTTAGTTCACACTTTATTCAATGTCAAAACAGGAAGTATGACAGATGATTTCAGTCAGCTTGCCGTTCCATATGAAAGGTCAATAATTAAATTTTATTGTGTACATGCATTAGGCCAGCATGAGTTGTTAACAATACAATTTGTTCATCCCTAAGCGCCAGTTCTGCTTGCCAAAAGTGGCCCACTGGGCACAATATATCACAACCTAAGCCTTCGTATGTGGGCACCGTGGCTCAGTGGTTAGTGCGTTGGACTATGGAGCAAGTGGTTCGAAATGTAAATCCATGGCCCCACCTCTCGCGAGCGTCTGACAAACATCCGAGAGTACAACTGCCCTGAGAAAGCTTCTCAAATAACAAATTGCCCTTCGGACACGGCATTAAACACTAGCCTCCTTCCATTGGTGTAAAGAATGTAACACGCACAACACGAATGGTTGTGAGAAGCTGGGCCCTTCATATCAAGAAAGGCTAGCTTCTTACCGATTTAAGGTTTGCGAATAGGTGTTTCGACCTGAATGCCGCTACTCTACTCTACTCTTGATCTTGCTTACGTCATCATACCCATCGCATTGAACATACCTGCAATTCACACCTCCAACTGACACACAACCTGACGTGACCGTCTAGTACCTCAGTTATTTCTCGCGAAGTTGGTGTGCAGTTGAATTGCGAATATCCGGAAAAGCATTAAAAAAAAAGTGTCAAGTGCCTAACACCGGATCCGTATTACAATTTCCATTTGTTGAAATGAATCCAAAATTGAATTTAAAGTCGGTGGTCAGCGCAGAGCGGCAGCGCTTCCGTATCCGGCGGATTTTTTCTTCGTGAAAACTTTCTTTCCACACAAGCGGAAGTAAGTTGTAGGAAATTTCGTTGAGTTGGTTGGAATTTCAGTGTTTTCTTAGGAAAACCGCTGAATTTTGCTATTTCGCTGCCATTTGTACTTCGGGAAGTTGAATACTGGTCAGATGGGTCAGATTTCAAGACGTCAGCTGACCTGTTTCCTTTGTCAACTCTCGCATTCGATGGCATTTCCGTCGAAGTAATAATTTGCTTACGCCATCACTTGTCATTATCCAAAGATCCCAAAATTTGTTCTCATGTGGTTGACACTTCTGGCGATTACGCTTACTTTCCTTCACTGACTTACGTCGCATAACCAAGGCGGTATTGTCAAAAAAAAAAGGTCGACATTACGTACACATTTAGTCCCCAAATAAGAGTTATGTAAGGTACGTATGTACGTATAAAGACGCAACCATGTTACATCGATTGTATTCTACTCACATGGTCGTTAACGTGTGTCTTACGGAAACCCCTTTATTGAAATGAATCTTTTGCTGACATTATACATTGATTTGACGTCAATGTCGTCGGCATTGGTAATCATTTGGCCAAAAAGGTCTTCAGTGCGGGGGGGACTCACGTGCTGGGTACAGTCACGTTGCACAACGTTTTTTTTTTTTCTTTAAATATCTGACTCGCTATTCAGTTGACCTTAAAGTATTCAAAATCCTTTTTATTTTATTTCCTCTGAAGTCGTGCAGTTCCCGACCTAAATGAATAGAAGAACCCCATTCAAGTGTTGTCACTTGAAGTCAGTCTTTCTCTGTATGCCTTGTCCTTTATTTCGCCAGCGATATGGCAGTAAAAGTGTTAACGGCCATTATGGACGTCTCTTCCCCATCATGCATGCATGTAGTGTTGATTCTGGTAATGAAATTGTCCTTAAAAATACATACATACATACCATGCATGGCAATGGCAAATGAGACTGTTTCTTGTGGAAATTCCTGAGATATCTGCTCACTGGTCCTCAGAATATTGAGATTAGTTTCAATGTTGGAATGAGATGGATTCAAAAGTGGTATGGCAGTAAGTATGTTTGAATAATCTTTTGGAAAACTCCTACAAATACTTATTCACTAGTTCGGACACCTCCCAAGGAGTAATGAAACCTAATAAGTCGGCCGCTCCCCCGGAACAAGGAACCTTTAAACAGGGAAAGAACAGCATAAAGTGATAACCAGCCCCGCGAAGTAATAGGTGTATTCCTGGCATCGAGTATTCAGGCTTGCGAATCGTGCATGCGTGTAGCCCGGGCTTCTGGTATCTTTAGAAGATTACACATCTACTACTCTACTACTGCCCCTACTACTGGTCTTGATAGTATCTTCTGCCAGATCCATGGAGCTAATATTGTGAGAACTGATATAGGTAACTGCAGTCGAGGACAAGTCTAGAAACATGGACAAAGCTAGTGCACGGCTTTAAATGTGAACCAAACTCCATCCAGTAGTAGTTGCGCTGCTCTACTACGCTCCCTACTGTTGGTCTTATGTCCTGATAGTATCTTTCGCCAGATCCATGGAGCTTATATTGTGAGAACTGATACAGGACATACTGCAGTCAAGGACCAGACAAGTTTAGAAACATGGACGGCTTTAAATGTGAACCACACTCCATCCATAGATCAAACGAAATTCAGCTTTAACAACTGAAATGAGATTCCTTTGCAAAGGTCCCCGAAAAATAGGGATAAGGGGGCTTAGTGACACTTCTCCCCCCCCCCCCAAGTGTAGTAATATTGACAACAGGACTCAAAATCCTCCACTCACAGACATGCCCACTCCACTACCAATCGTCTTAATTGCTTATACAACTTCAAAAGCCGTATATTTGCATTTTTCGCTGATTTCAGAGGACCATCCCGTCTCTGTGGCAGGGATTTGTGAGGGTTTAGCACCACCACTTCATATTATTTTGTACTTAAATAAAACACAAGGATGGCCCAGAGCTACCCCCCAAAAAACACACTCGCTCGCTTCGTATAATTAAAATCAACATAATTATTGTTAGCCCTAAGTTCCTTGTGTTATTTTGGATACAAAATAATTAAAAACGCATTTCCTCTCCCCCCCCTCCCCCCCCAGCATTGGTCCTTTTCATTTCCATGAACAAAATAAAATAAAATCCTGTACATGTACGTACGTCCGTACGTATGAATGTATGTATAAGTAATGGGCATTGTCAAAAGTAAATTAAATCCATCTTCAAAGCAAGGACGTGTGAGCCTTGGTGCTCCAACCTCCCCCATCCACGGAGGCAACGATGAGACGTCATGCGTAATTGCTGCACCTATTGGCGTTTCTATTAATTTAAGGTTATACGCCTCGTACGTTGTGCTTAAATTGCACAAACGTAATAGATCCAAGGAAGGAAAAAACCAAAACGAAAACCAAGGTCCTTGCTAAGTAGCACATGAAAGTAGCAGGACAAAAAAAAAAGCCAGAAAAAAAGAAAACCAAGAAAATATCGAAAGAAAAAAGAAGGAAACACTTCAAAGGCATAACATTATTAGGAGTAAAAGGAAATTTTCTTAACGCAAACTAATGAGAAAAAATAAAAAATAAATACTCCACTCCACACCGCATTGGTGGAGAACGTATCTACGGCAGGTGGTTTCTCTTTGAAATAAGACACACAGCTACGTATGTACGAACGCGGAGGCTGAGATACAATACCCATGTCCTTCTGCGATATTATTTCTGCGTGTGCAATGAAGAATCGTATTTTCGCGAGTTTTCGGCAATTGTTCTTGTGTGTCCTTTAATTTTGTGTGGCGCCCTTTAATTGAGCACCCACACCTGTGCCGTGCAGGTCAAAGGACGACCGAGGGTGGACTCCGACTGAGCACAGAGTGAATATGTAAATATGTATCCGTTTGTGCTTCTCTATCTGTTTGCCTTCATAATCGTGGGCGAAGTACCAGCAAGCAAGTACTTGAGGTTGCCACGCACAAGGTGTGCGTTGGTATTTACACTGGGATCATGGGAATGAATGTCCACAATATGATGTACACGTTTAATTTGTCCCACAATGACGGTAATATTTAAGCGTTGACATATTTAAAATGAAAATCAAGTTTATCAAAGTGGGCTCATAATTTTGGAGGGTGCGAAACTTAAGGAGGAAAACTGTTGACCTACGGACGGAGCCACGGAGTGTGCGGGGATGTTCTGCTTTTAGATTTGGATTTATTTATTCAGCGGAGCGGTGAGACGTTTGCACTGTCCTTGAGGCGTATCTTTTGACGCAATATTGTGGTTGATTTATAATTCAATGGGATGATTGCTAAGGAGGAAGTTCAGAAATAGATCCGCGGTACATACACAGTTCGCAGTTTGTGACAATTTCACGGGACAGCTCTGAAAGAGGGCCCTGCGAAGGAGGGTACTTGGAATCTCTTTGTGCTATAGACAATGGCTCACAGTCCATCAATATCTCGACTGATTTTCACAAAACCTGAGCTATTTTTACCTAAAAAGAGTCAGTCATCCCCCTCTGGAGTACCTCAAGGGCGGCACCTGGGTGCCCTATTATTGATCGTGCTACGAAAGTGTATGGAAGTGGTATGCCATAGGGTAGAGGGCTAAGCTCAGGGCGTTGTGGGAGTCACAGGTGCCAGTCTACAGACAAGTAAGTAACCTGCAAATACCCAATAAGCCCGATCAAGATCGGAACAGAAGAAGAGGATGGTTGGAAGGGTCATGGCGTGACGCTACACCGTACCACGTAAATTGTGTTGTGTCAATGCTCATTGGGACTGAAGGTCTTAGCTATGGCATACTGGAAATGAATTGGAAATACATAGATTACTAGATGAGGCGATGCTGGTAGTATTCAGTCACCAGAGTAGGCAGAAGTGAAATCCAGTTGAAATCCGTCAATATTTTGTCCCCATTAAGTTGCTGGTGTAGGTCCAAATGTAGCACCGATCCTGCATAGCACCTTATAAGGATCTGTGTCAACCCTCTCATGGCCTCACTGCTTGCAAAGACAACTATGGGATCCTAAGGTGACTACATATCCGAATATCGACAGGCGCGCTCTAAGTGGTGACCCAACAGAAATGAATACGAGAACCCTTTCTGTAGGAGCAAGATCACCAAGAAGACAGTTGACAACTATGAATGGCATCGAACACAAATGAGTGGTAGAAACGCCAAGGATCCCAATACCATTTGGTTTGATCCAAAAATCGGACAAAACACCAAAGGGCCGAAGGGCCAAAGGACAAAGGGAAACCAGCCACCTACCTGTTTTCCAGAATCTAGGAAAGCATTTGAACTTTCTAGTGCGTACGATAAAGGAGGATTGGCAAGATTAAGCCATTGTACAAGGTATCGGCGATCGAAATGCACTTCCGAACACTGCCATGACTAAAAGTAGGTCAGGACGCGAAGAGGAAGCCAGAGCTAACAGTCGAAATATGGAGTTCCAAGCGACAACAGAGGTCTACCTTTGAATTGTGGATAATCCATAGAAAAACTCGATGAAGTGGAAAATGTCCCCGGAAACCCAGGTTGCTTTGAACCAAAGAGCCAATGGCAAGAGGAGAAGAGAAGAAGAAAGCAGAGAACAACGGCAGCAAGACAATCTAGAAGCCCAATGTCAATGTGATCGGGAACAGGATGCACCTCCTACAGAAGCATACCCGAAGAACTAGGGGAGAGAGAATGTGAATAAGATCCGGAGACACACAAGGTCTAATTGGCTATGAAGCTTACGATCTGAAAGGCTTTAGGGATCTGAAAAGGCATCTCCAATTATTTTTGGATTCAGTTAACAACTGCAATTGGCTTGAAAAGGATCAGGCATCTTCAATTATTTCCGGATTTTGAAAGGATCAAGCTTAGTTTTCAGGAACAGAGGCAAAATGAGTGTTGAAACTATTCGCAATACTCATAGAGCTGCGAGTTATTGAATTATCTACTTCAATTGCACAAATCCTGTTTCATTGTTCACTTAAGATACTATTTTCAGTTTTCCATTCCACTTTTAAAAATCCCTGCAGTTTTCGAATTTAACATAATGATACTCCTCTCGACAGACAGCTCATTTCCTTTTCACTTTCTACCCAAGTGTTGCTTTCGAATATTGTTTTGAGAGTTCGTTCATTTTTTGCTTATTATTTTCAATAAACCTCCCCAATCCAAGGTTTCAATCTGTACACCCTATCCGTATGAATAGAGAAATAATTGAGATAGATCCCATGGAGTATATATTCGTTATCGGCATCAATAGAGAAAACCATTAACCGTCAGGATGCTTCTGAGGAATGCTTTGTATGAAATCGAAAAAAATTCTCTTAAATCCGTTTAAACATCGATTTGGCCACGCCCACTCTTTGGGGCGTTTTCATCAATGAACAGGTTTTGGTGAAATTTTGCATAAAACGTCATCAAATATTTGAAGATATCTTTGTAAATCAATGACGAAAAAATACCATGCTGTCACGCCCACTTCATAAAGGTTGAGAAGACTCCGATGAGGAAGGAGCTTTGGAATCCTCCAACATAACGCGTGGCCAACGGCTGTGAGAAGGTATACCAGAGTGCATAGAACCCGTCACAACTGTAGAGGTCCTGGAAGCTGCAGGCTCAATGAAAGCAATAAAGACCCGGGAACGGATGGAATCCCAAATTTCGTCCTTAAGTAAGCCAGTCAAATGCAAACAGAGGTGCACACCTACATACAAGATGACAGACAATTGAAAAGTTCTTTAAACGAGAAGCCTCCAGAGGAATAGTGCTTATACAGGCCGCGGTATGACTTTACCAGAAGACAACAGGCTGGCCAACCATCAATGCGGTTACAGGAAGAAAACCTATAATGCAATATAGAATGGCACGGCGACGGAGCGCATCTGAAACTGGAGTGCCTTACGGAACATGGAAGCTTCTGCAAATTTCCTCATAAGTACGACATACCGTCACTGTAAAGGGAAAGCCTGAAACGCAAGAGCAAGAGATGGGAATCCTATAACCCCAAAGAGACTGATATCGTCCATGCTAGTAACAAGGGAAGCATTCCATTTCCATTCAAGTCCATTCCCATTCAATTCCATTTCCATTCCATTCTCATTCCATTTCCAATCCATTTACATCGGCATTGAGAGCATCCAACTAGAACTACGCCAGCAAACCAACTTTGGATCCTAAGAAGGAGAGGGCGTGATGCCAATCGAAAGAATACCCTGACCGGTGGTAGTGTAGGGTAACGAAACATGCAGGAGCAAAGCGTCTGGTATAACTCATAGCACGCGCAACCGAGTATCCAGGCGGGTGCACCTTGAAGCCTTACTTACCTACGAATAGACAAGTGCAAGTTAAGAAAAAAATGGCTTTCCTATAGCCATTCGCAGAAATGGAAGGTGCCTGTAGATGCCCTCCGGATATGGGCAGGATAAATCATGCATCAACTATGGATTCATATGACTAATTACCTGTCATTGGGCCAAATCATTCGATACTTCGCTGGGTTTGTCGAAATATGTCCTCCCGGCTGGTATGGAGGACCGCGTTAAGAGCAGTCCGATTCACCGCACATCCCAGACGTATTGTATGCACAATCACAGAACAACCGCTTCGACAGCTATCGACAGCACTTGTGTCCTTGGAGGTCTGTGTTAACATTTGATTTGAGTACGTCTATTGTTCATCCAATTGCCTGCATCTGGGCACAGGTACATATGTACATACATATGTATGTATGTGTGTACGTAAGTAATAAATTTCAAGTACACATTCACCAACACCATCTCATGTCTAATTACGTCAAACCCAAGGGAATGTTACAGATGCTATGTATCTGTTCGCATCTCAGATGCACACATTTCGTTGGGAAAATATCCTTCTCATCGTCCTGCTGCCGCCACCAGTGTTATGATACCAAAATATAAAGTTTTTCAAACGCGAATAAGCGTCAATTTCCCAGAACTGCCATCGGCAGTTTCCTTTCTTCATTGCTGACTGTGTGCCTGGGTGCTTGTGTGCTTGTGTGCCTGTGATGACTGCCTTCCCTACCAAGCCAGTAAAATGATCATTTGTTCCTTAACATGATGCGGATGGCGCTGCTATTTTGTTATAAACAAAACATTTAATTTCTGATTCTACTCACCATCTCGGTCTTCGCTCGCTGGCGCTTGCTTGTGTGGTGGCACGCGTCTGTCTGTTGTCATCGCCGTTCTCGTCCTCTTGCCGGCTTATTTTAATGAAAAAAAATACGAAAACGACGAAAATTCAATTAAAAATCCGCCTTGGCGTCTCTCCCCATCCTTTTGAAGTGAAATTATCATAATATTCCTTCATTTTATCTTTTGCAAACAACAAAAAAGGATTTCTTCTCTAACCATGCCACCAACCAACCAACCAGTCGTCGTCCTTATACACTTGTGTTGCGCATTGTGTAACATTTTCTGTTTTTTTTAATTATCTAGATATGTACATACATATGTACGTATGTATGTATGTATGGATAAAACAATAAATTGTTGAAAGGATACAGCAGGGAATAGCAAAATTTATAATTAATTTCAAACACATGGTGTGACCAATCGGGAGGAGTTTTCATATTTATTTTTTATTACAATTAACGGTAATATACCTAGAAGTGAAGAACCCAATTGTTAACACGTGTTGAGGTGTTTTGTAATGAGATGTGTCTTGTTGCGGTACATCAGGTACGCCAGGACTCATGTCTGTAGATCTCTGATAGACGAACAGATGAGTAAGCATAGTCATTACGAGCACTATGAGGTAGAATTCTAGGTAGACACTAATTAGTCATTCACAATGGATGTTGTATCTGTGTGTTGTATCTGCGACAAAATTTGTTTGTATAGGGGATGATTTGTAGAGATGAGGACGATGGACGTAGATACTATGGTAGTTGTTGGTGATCTTATTTTAAATTTTTCACATTTGGACTCAATGGGCTTAGTTTGATCGTAAATCATCCATCCATCCATCATACATTGACAGATGGATATGCTCCATGAGCAACCAATAAAGGTTGGAATGGGATGGAATGGAACATCGATTGAACAACCCTGATTCCTGTAATTCAAGTGTAATTACTTCTAATCTTGACACTATGTCTCCTTTGGACATGATGTCCTTACGGCAATTTCATTAGCTTTTCTAAATGTACTCCTTTCTCGCTTACTTGCCGACATGAAGCATATTTTGAATGGAAATCTGCTTACATTATACCTGTGCAGAAAAGTCCTTCTGAATTCACCCCAAGAAGTATTCTCTGTTTTTGCCAAAGGCATTGGAAAAGTTACTGTCAAATCTGATACAACGCCATCTAGGTCCTAACAAGTTGCTGTCAAAATGACAGTGTGGCAGGGATCTTTTAATGAACTTGGGATCCACGTTTTACTAGACTTTTCGCAAGCATTTGATGGCAATGGAGTTTCAAACCCATAAGGATCTGCAATGGGACCACGTTTATTTTACCTGTCTCCCGAACGTTGTAGGGAATTACCATATCCATATGTATGCTGAGGATGCCTTAGTGTATATTTCCCGGGCTGTTGGCTTAGGTGAAGATTGTGTTGCCAGGATGAATGATGACTCAAATTGGTCTGACAGGCTTAAATTAAATCCTGGTTGAACCATCTGGTCTAGAAGAAATGTCCCTCCCAGTGATTTCTCGCCTTTTATTGATAAAGAAAACCAAAGTCCTGTGGTAGATACTGTACCCGACGCGTACCTGTTGCAATGCATTCACCGATGCTATCAGAAATGTGTACCCTGGGTTGCGTAGCCCAAGGTTAAGGTTTTAATAAATACAAACACAAATACAATGTAAAGAGAGAGAGAGAGCGAGAGGAGCTCCACAGAAGATGGAAAAATAGCCCGAGGAGTCTACGAACTGGAGTACAGGTATCCAAATCATAAAAGCTAGCTATTACAAGAAAAAAATAAAAAACAATCCAAGGAAACATGGAACATCGTTAATGAACTTCTGGAAAGAAGTCCGCCTGCTGACGAAGGCTTACATGAATTTTCAAATCCAACTTCAAAGAGTATGTATGACGGTAATGTAAGGACATCAAACCTTGACAAGTGGGACCTTCAGCAGAGTATTTATGTCGAACAGGCAAGTGAAACAGAAAGGTTGACGAGCTGATTCCAAATGATTGCTCCTGTAGCTAAAACATCAATCAATGCTATGTTCCAAGGCTGATAAAAAAACATCGATTAATTATGAAGGAGGAACCAGAAATAACACTGAGAACTATAGGCCAATCGCTACTCCTTCACTCCGTTGAAAAGTGTATGGAGGAAGTGCTTCTTAACCGGATCCTTAGACCAAAAATAAGGTTAACTCAGTCCTTAATGGAAATCATGACGTCCTTGCACTGTTTATCGATTTAAGCAGCGCGTTTCCTACATTATCGCTTGAAAACCTGATTGATTTGAGTGGAGTGATGGCAAACTTGCTGAAGAGCTACCTAACAGATGGAACAAGGTATCGAACACAATGAGCGAAGGAAAACGTGTACCATAGGGCACCACATTGGGGCCTATTTTATTTCTCCTGTGTACGCATGAAATTTCAAAAATGTTCTGTCTATGCCGGAGCCGATGTGGTGAAACACAAATTCTGCGATGGAAACATTGCAAGAGTTGACTGGAGTTTCAAAATGGCATACGGATACGTTTAAACTTTCTACGCCTCCAACTGAAGACCGCGATGGTATATCTTCAAAGATATTCAAACTTTCAGTTACAGAAACAGGGATGCCACTCGCTAGCAGAATCACGAATTAGATACGTCTTCAGCATTCGTAGATCAGTTAACTCATCGTTCAAGATTTGAGATGCCAGCGCAATATTTTTTTTAATGAAACCGCCCTCTAAAAGTGGGCGTGGGCTCTTATATGCAATCTATATGGTGTATCTCGATTATTTCTCTATCTTACAGACTATGTACGTATCAAACTTACATAGTATACCCTTAGGATAGGAACAGATAGTGCGTAGGGCAGGTGTTAATACGGAAGGCACGGTCTTCAACAAATCTGTCCAGCTGGTGGGCTACTAAGACGACATCGACATCATCCGTCGCTCCCAGCGGGCCATTATGGAAGCGTTTACGGCAATTGAAGAACAGATGAAACAAGTTGGCCTTCAAGTGAATGAGGACTGTTGGCAAGAGTAACTTCGAGTTAGTTAAGGAGTTTACCTACCTCGGTGTAAATGTCATCGGCAAAGACTTACTTACCCTAGGAAACCGCTGAAACTTCGGTTGGCGGAACAAATGCTTTCAACACTCCTAACTCGGAAGATGAAATGCATGCTCTGCAAAACATCTTGATATGGCGCCGAGTGCTGGACGATAAACAGGAAAGTAGAGCAAGAAATCAGAGCGACTACCCTGTTTCGACCACATCGAGCGAACGAAAGAGGACCTTTGAATCACAGCCCCCAGCTTCGAGTCGACAAGGAAGACCGAACCTCCGTTTTAAGAACTAGGCTAACGCGGATGCCAGAGCGATTGGTCTGAACAACTGGGATCGAAGAAATGGAAGGCTGCTGTGTCTCAGACTGAGACTGTTCACGGGTCGGGAGCAAGTATTAGAATAGGGTATACAAAATCACGGCCCAAACCTTCTTCCTTGGCTTATCACCACCACCCTGACCAAAGTCTAAAATCGTTGATGGAGCACAGCCATCAAATACAGTTCTGATACCTATCGATTAACAGAGAGGAGAGAATCCCCTCTAAGACACAGACTTCAGCCAAATGTGGCGCACCTCATCTGACAGAGGAGCGTTCCAGATCTTCCGCTGTTCCTCCCGTTGGCGAGCCAGAATAGTCAGATCGATTGGTGATTATAGGTTGTGTTGTGCGACAAGTCCCTCTAGTCGCTCTACTGGACTACATATTGGTCTGGAATATGGGGTTTTCGTGTAGCAGGTTCCCTTGTTTTTGATGAGAAGTTACAGTTTCATCCCACCGACCAAAGTCTGTACTTTAAAACAAAAGTGAGTATTAATATCCAAATCAACTTCAAATCCATTTTCAGTTAAACAAACTCAATCCATTGATCCGGCAGGCATGCACAACATCGCCCCACCGGAGGCAAGTGGCTTAACAACCGAAAACTATTTAAATTCCTCCCCCCATCCTGGCTGAAAACTCCAGCTAAAAGCCAAGATGAGTGCACACTGAATAATTCCCTCTTTGATCGAGTATGTGCAATTTACAAATATTTATACCTACAACACTGCCATGCTTCATCAATTATAAGTCTCCCTGCAGTCTGGCATCAACCAGTCAAGTAGAGTGTTGGATTCCAGGACGAGTACAGGGTAGTAACTTGGAAAAGGGTTGGAGCCGTGAAGTACTGTGATCACTCATTGGCCATCTGAATACATTGTTGGATTCGGGAGAACACAAAATGCCATGCCTGGCATGGCAGTGAAATAATTAGTCGCTTAGTGCATTGTTTTTATATTTTTGGCAACAGCAGAACGCGAAACATTATTGATGGATAGATGCCCTTAATTGGGACAACATTAATGCACCTATTGTTGCGCATCACGATGCTGGTGAGATATAGATAGAGTTCCATTGAAATAGTTTTGTATTGTGGAAATTAAGTGCACAGTTTCCGGAATTATAACCTTTATTCGTTTATCGAACATGAATGGGTTAATGGGTGTGCAGCCATGGAGGGCGGGTTATGATGGGTTATGTCCGAAGTATGTCGAAGCTAAAGAGGTGTTTAACTAACATGAAGCGGAACTTTTGTGCGAACACTTTTAATGGCTAAACAGCCCAGGAGTGGAGTCAACGCCCCCCTCCAGTCGAAAACAGAACTAAAATTGTTTCTCCTCCTATGGAGTCTAACAATGTCCAATAAGTCTTCTCTCTGGATAGTACGAATTATGGCCTCAAACATTCCTTAGAAACAAGTTCCGTCTTTGACAGGATTTTGAATGATTAGAAGACAGGGACAAGGGACACATGCACTTATCTGGCTCCCCAAGCTGAGTTAGTCCGAACTGTACTTCAAGACTTCATTGAGAAGTGAACGAGAAAGATAGAGTCTTCAAAAATCAGTTTAAATAGGCAATATTTCTTAAAAATGGGGCGTGGTTAACATAAACAGAATTGGTAGAAACAGGTCTTGTGGGTTGCTGGAATATTCGCGCCTAATGTCTCAGCTATCTTGCACATCCTTCTCGAAACCTAGTAATGGAAAATAGTTTACACGTGGGAGGAAAGAATACACACTTTTAGAGTGAAATAATTTCCCACTAGCGGTGAGTAATAATTCCACTTTCATTAAAGGCATTCCGCTTGCAAAAGCTGTTACATTTCTCGTTCATAGTGAGAAATAATTCCAGATGAAACGAGTGAGTATATTTCCCAATAAATGTGGAAGAAATTCTCAAACAGAATCGAAGAAATACATACATACTTACATTGGTACACATGTAGGAAAGACTAATGTTGGAAGGATTTGGTAAGCATGGTCCTCTGGAGACTTTATTAAATTTACTGAACAATGCTTGTGATTTCAGCTCAAACGGGTATAAAACATTCGTAAGTATTTCCTAAGTAATGGTGGTCTATACTTTGGAAACTCCCCCATTTACTTCCAATCCTGATACGCTTTAGCGGAACTGTCTGTAACTGTCGAAAAGTTATGAATGGCTCCATTTTTGTGGCCTTGAGTGGTGTTTAAATCAGAAAGTATCTGCGAACGTGGGCGTGGAAAGTGGGCGCCGTGGCTCAGTGGTTAGTGCGTTGGACTATGGAGCAAGGGGTTCGAGATCGAATCCCAGTCGGGGAAAACCTAATTGTTTTTCACGGCCCCACTTCTCGCGAGCGTCTGACAAACATCCGAGAGTACAACTGTCCTGAGAAAGCTTCTCAAATAACACATCGCCCTTCGGACACGGCATTAAACATAAGCCCCGTTCCATTTGTGTAAAGAATATAACACGCACAGCACGAATGGTTGTGAGAAGCTAGGCGCTGGGTCCCATCGACCTGTAGCGCCAAGTATTTATTTTTTTAGTTTTATCTGCGAACGCAAGACCTATCCCACCTACTCCCAAGTCACTCACTAATTTTTTCTCAATTTATTCAGATACTCTCCCAACTACACGGTCGGATCGTACGTACTTGTATCTTTGTACTAAAGGTTCAGGATGAATCGAGTTTTAGCGGATCTTATCGAAGAAATTTTAGTGAAAAAACTTTTCTTTTCCTAAAAAGACCCCCAAAATGTGGGCGTGGCCATATATAATGTGAGAGATTCCGCCGGCTATCCATCCAGAAGCTGAGAAATGCCCGAGAATCAGCCGATTTTCAAAAGACGATGAGACAGACAGACAGTTTGATTAAAATCTCGAGTTTTTGAAAATTTTCCCGAAACCAATACTTGCCCTATACACACATACATATGTAAGTAAAAACAGAAAACAGAACTTGCCACTTGCCACTTGCCACTTGCCACCCACGACTTCCGGGGAATATGAAAGTAAGATCAATTTTAATTAAATAATTCACATACATACGTACGTACGTATGTGTGTACACAGAAGGGAGTAAGAGTGAAGCCGGCCAAAGTACACACAAGTGGCGACCATGGACGGGACAACAGCATCGAATGCTTTCTGCTCAGCCAGCGCCAAAGAATTTATATTAATAATAACATTTAATACGAAAGGACGTCAAGGACGTCCACCAAAAAGGACGAACTTTCGCGTGTGGCGCGCAATGAACTATGCAGTGGAGTCAGAGAAAAAAAATAAAACAAAAAAAAAACAACAAATTTATGTAAAATTGCAGGCAAAGTGCACCAATTCGCTGTCCGCGCATAAACGTAGAAGACCCGCTCGCTAGATTAGTCCTATGGATTATAGGTGCACGCAAAGCAGCACACAAATGCCGCCATACAAGGACGACCGACGACGACGACGATAATATTTATCTCAAGCAAACACCATTTAGAGGATGTTGTGTAGCAGTAAAGATGAAAAACATAAAACAGCCAGCGCCCGCCGGAAAAAGGACGAAAACAAAAACAACAACAAAGAAAAAAAGGAAAATTGACTGTCCACACGGCTATTGCCATCATTTTCCATTTTCCTTATGAAATGTCCATTCGTTGCCGCTGTTGCAATCGCTGGCCCTGGCTCCACGGAAAGAGTTGGTTCTCCTGACTCACCCCCCCCCCCCCCCCACACACACACATCCATAGACGATATAAGGCTGGAGTTGGAAAAATGTTCGGCACGGTGCACTTAATTGCATCTGCAGATTGGTGGAATGTTAATTATCCACCACTAGGCATTGTCCATGCATGAGTGTGTGTTTGGGTAAACTACCTCCCTAGCGTCTATGAAAAAGTGTCATTAGAACAACTGGGCTAATAGGGGTAGAAGGTGTTGTCAACTAAATGCCCCCCATGTAGGGGGAAGCAGGCAGACACGTTGTGCCACTGCGGTGTGTAGCGTGTGTTGGATTTGGTTAGGACTTTAGAAACGCAGGAGGCTTTCTATTCAACCAACCTGCATGTCATGGAGGAAGAGCTGGCTACTATTTTCTCCGAGAAATTCACACCGCTTAGGTGACGAACGAGGTCTTGAAGTCCTTCATTCGGATCTAAGCCAGACTTGGACTTTTGTTGGATTTGGTTAGGACTTTAGAAACACAGGAGGATATGGAGGAAGAGCTGGAATCTATTCTCTCCGAGAAGTTCACAGCACTTAGGTGACGAACGAAGTTTTGAAGTCCTTCATTCGGATCTAAGCCAGACTTGGACTTTTGTTGGATTTGGTTAGGACTTTAGAAACACAGGAGGATATGGAGGAAGAGCTGGCTTCTGCTTTCTCCGAGAAATTCACAGCGCTTAGGTGACGAACGAGGTCTTGAAGTCCTTCATTCGGATCTAAGCCAGACTTGGACTTTTGTTGGATTTGGTTAGGACTTTAGAAACACAGGAGGATATGGAGGAAGAGCTGGCATCTATTCTCTCCGAGAAGTTCACAGCGCTTAGGTGACGAACGAAGTTTTGAAGTCCTTCATTCTGATCTAAGCCAGACTTGGACTTTTGTTGGATTTGGTTTGGACTTTAAAAACACAGGAGGATATGGAGGAAGAGCTGGCTTCTGCTTTCTCCGAGAAATTCACAGCGCTTAGGTGACGAACGAGGTCTTGAAGTCCTTCATTCGGATCTAAGCCAGACTTGGACTTTTGTTGGATTTGGTTAGGACTTTAGAAACACAGGAGGATATGGAGGAAGAGCTGGAATCTATTCCAGATCTAAGCCAGACTTGGACTTTTGTTGGATTTGGTTTGGACTTTAAAAACACAGGAGGATATGGAGGAAGAGCTGGCTTCTGCTTTCTCCGAGAAATTCACAGCGCTTAGGTGACGAACGAGGTCTTGAAGTCCTTCATTCGGATCGAATCCAGACTTGGACTTTTGTTGGATTTGGTTAGGACTTTAGAAACACGGGAGGATATGGAGGAAGACTGGCTTCTGCTTTCTCCGAGAAATTCACAGCGCTTAGGTGACGAACGAGGTCTTGAAGTCCTTCATTCGGATCTAAGCCAGACTTGGACTTTTGTTGGATTTGGTTAGGACTTTAGAAACGCAGGGGGCTTCCATTCGACCATCCTGCATGTCATGGAGGAAGAGCTGGCTTCTGTTTTCTCCGAGAAATTCACGGCGTTTAGGTGACGAACGAGGTCTTGAAGTCCTTCATTCGGATCTAAGCCAGACTTGGACTTTTGTTGGATTTGGTTAGGACTTTAGAAACACAGGAGGATATGGAGGAAGAGCTGGCATCTATTCTCTCCGAGAAGTTCACAGCGCTTAGGTGACGAACGAAGTTTTGAAGTCCTTCATTCTGATCTAAGCCAGACTTGGACTTTTGTTGGATTTGGTTTGGACTTTAAAAACACAGGAGGATATGGAGGAAGAGCTGGCTTCTGCTTTCTCCGAGAAATTCACAGCGCTTAGGTGACGAACGAGGTCTTGAAGTCCTTCATTCGGATCTAAGCCAGACTTGGACTTTTGTTGGATTTGGTTAGGACTTTAAAAACACAGGAGGATATGGAGGAAGAGCTGGCTTCTGCTTTCTCCGAGAAATTCACAGCGCTTAGGTGACGAACGAGGTCTTGAAGTCCTTCATTCGGATCTAAGCCAAACTTGGACTTTTGTTGGATTTGGTTAGGACTTTAGAAACGCAGGAGGCTTTCCATTCAACCAACCTGCATGTCATGGAGGAAGAGCTGGCTTCAATTTTCTCCGAGAAATTCACACCGCTTAGGTGACGAACGAGGTCTTGAAGTCCTTCATTCGGATCTAAGCCAAACTTGGACTTTTCCGAATTCAGACTTCCACTTGATCCAGAATCTGAAAACTTCAGGGAGGCTAAGATTTATAATGAGACTTGGATTGAGAGCCGGACTTTATCGTTCCTTGAGTGTTGGCTCGGAATTTCGAACTTCGATTCGAAGGGTGTTTTTTTTTATAGCGGCGAAGAACTTTAAATTAAAATGAAGTACAAAAAATGTCTTTGATTTCCAAAAAGTTGACCTTATTTGACAGATGTTTTTCTGGCATTAATGTTAGAATATAACTTTAGGTATGTGGCCGCCACGGCTAAAAGCATACATGCCCTAATCTGGAGGTTCGACTTTCACACACTCTTTGCAGTAGATCAGGCTGTATTTTGGCAAAATCGTGGCGAAACAAGTGCTCTATTGTTTCTGTTTTGTCGGCCTACACATGAGATATTATGTATCTCCAGAGAAAATAATCTAATGGCGTCAAATCGCCCGAACGAGGTGGCCATTTCCCGAGATTATACGATTACTGAACTTCCTCCTTAAGTTTGACTAGCAGTGTGGCATCTGGTGCCATCTTGTTGGAACTGCTTCCCACTGATGTCAAAGCCATCGAATTCTATCCAAAAATAGTCTTCCAACAGGGAACGCGAATAGCGAACTTCATTGCCTTTCACTTTTGTCCCTTTCTGTGGATTACAACATGTATGCACATACGTGTCGACCACACATATATCCAAAATCGTATAATGCCATCAAATTTCCTATCAAATAAAGCCAATTTCATATACACTAAGAGCAACTTTCTGTACTTTTAGCCAATTTAAAGTTCTTCGGCCCTAAAAAACACCCTTTTAGTGGTAGCTCACACTCAAACTTGAATCTCAGACTAAGCCTTCCAGCATGTCTTGAACTGAGTCTTGTTCTTCGACTTAAACTTGGACTTGGACTGGGAGTTGTATTAGAAGTTGCACTGTTGCATAGGGTAGCGCATACTCAGTGAAGGACCATCCAAAGGCTTCCTTTTAATGGCCATATTTTCTTGTTCCTTTTAATGACTTTTAAAAAAGACAAAAAGGCATTTGCGAAAAAAATATATATATATGGGGAAACTTCCATCTTGGTTGCTTGTTGAAGTTTACCCATTTGTCCCGCTCCCCGTGCCCTTCTGATAACAAGTTTGCATAGTTTTGTTTATGCCCCCGTGGTGTCCTTTTTTTTGGGGATACGGTCTCGCGATTATATAAAAGGGCAGCGGGTTGCATAAAAGTGCCACTTAAAGTGAATTTAATGGCCAACGAGTAGAGGGAGCGCCAATAGCAACAAACATGGACAATCCAGCGATTAATATTTAACCGTCTTGAATGTGTCCAGGTTCTTAGAAAACTTGCGAGTAGCAAAGCAAAATTCTTGGTGTTTATCCTTTAACAGGGGGGGTCTCCTCCATGCATTACAAGTTTCCATGCACTATGCTCAAGTTTGCCAGGCTTACACACGGAAAATGGAAATAAAAACTACCACCCTTGTGTGCGATTTCACTTTGTATTTCGCATAGGAACGCAAGGACCTCTTTGAGAGGAGCTCTGCATCCTTTGAGCATTACACATTCGTTTGACTTCGCTTTGGCGAGCTTGCCAGCTATAAATCTGCACAAGAGAGCATTTAGTTTCATATTTAGTTGCGGCGAAAAAAAAAATCGGATGAACGCATGTCCTTTCGGTTTTTCTTGTTTTCTTTTAAATTTAATGTGACTGTCGTGTGCGTGTAGCTGGCATTTTTTCGTTATCCTTTGTTCGGGCTTGAATGTGTGTTTTATCATTAAAATGGATGTACGACACGGCCGGGGCTGGGTAGCAGTGAAAGGTAACCATCTTGAAGCGTTGGTTATCTCAATACTATTAGCCGGATTTGAGGGAGGTCTATGCTTACCTTACATACTCGTAGACGGCAGGGAAGACGCCGCGCGGTAGGTCCTTGTCGTGCATACTCGTACAATTTGAGGTTTGCGGTATGCTGGGTGTGCCACAGACAGCATACCGCACCCCATCTACGTAGTATGTTCATGCCAACTGCCTTCTTGCCTGCTTGCTCCTGCATCTTCAACGGCAGGATGTGTTTATTGTTTGTGTGCACACTTAAAGCCAATTTAAGCAAACACGTTAAGGAAAATTGCGTCGCCCACACATGTGCCTCCACCACACCACCACCACCGTCGTCGTCGTCATCGTCGTCGGCTGAGTGTATCCCTGCCATGCCGGATTTTAAGGAAGACATCACAAGTTTCGCTTCGTCGTCCTCACCCTTGGGCGGCTGTATGTACGAGTACGACGATGATAGAGTAGAAACGAACCGAAAGAGAGGAAAAAAAACAAAAAACACCAATTCACTTCAATCTCCTTGAAGCATATTCATAGGCTTATCCTTAGATTTATACATACATACATAGTACATACTTGGGTACGTAGCACACATAGCAAAGACTACGACAACGACAACGACAACGACTATGTCGATGACGATGACGAAGTCTTATACACGCAGGAGACCTCTCAAGAAAATGCTACTCGGCCGCTGCCGTCGTCGCCTTTACGGGCAATAATAGAGCACAGGCATATCGCCCCATCCACCCATCCATCCATCCATCCATCCACCCATCCGCAAGTGAAGAGGATTCAGCTAGGTGCTGCTGTATCCTGTGTTTACCCTGTTTATCCTGTGCATCATCATGTGTATTCCTGGAATTTAGTTGAGGAAATTAAATTAATGTTCCTCTCTTTTTTCCTCTTAAACAAAAAAAAAACAAAAAAAATCTTTTAATGGACTTTATAAGATTTAAATCGTGCTGAGCATGTTAGGGAGCGGAACTCCTGCACTCGCCTTGCACTAGTCGAAATTAGTGCTAATTAAAATCGTTAATTAGATTCCAGGGAAGAGGAGCACTCGCGTTCCCACCTTCCTTGTGGGAAGGTGACAACAGTGCTGGGTGTGAGTGCATATCAATTAGGTTTCGCGTCCAAATTCTAATTACCTAACCATGTAGGTTTCGCTGCGGATTGTTTCAATTTACTGGATTGACGTATTGAAAGTGGGTGGTGTTACCACACGAAAGTGGTTGCATATTAAAGTCTTCTTCATGCCAACCGCATGGTATGTATCTATACGTGTGCCAGGACAGTCAAATGAACAAGAGGACTGCTCCTTTGATTACAAGGTGAAGGAGGTGCCATTTTGCTGACAATTCCAAGATTACTTGTGGTCGTGGTACAAGCTACAATGACAGAAGACTCAGAGATCAGATCTATCAATTCGCACATCATTTCCCGAGGCTCCTAGCTCCTAGCTCCTAGCTCCTAGTCTTCTTTCGCCAGTGATACTGAAACCTGTTAGTACTATCGACTAATCCGGATCCAAATCTCATTTTCATGGTTGGTCCCAGCTTCGGTGTAAGCTCGGTGTAAATGCTTGCTGAAGACGTATGGTTCACCATTTGACCAGTCTAGTCTGGCTAGATCGTTGAGATCTGTGAAGAAGTACTCGCTTAGGGCTCTCCTTCTCAGAACCGATAGGGCAGGACATGTCCACAGAAAGTGGGTCCTGTACATATGTGTGGTTGTCTCACTCGGATCTCAACGGATCCATTGTGTTCCCCTGGGTGGGATATCTGAGAAAATATAAAGAAAAAGCTAAAAGTCGGGTGCGGCCCTCCTGGTTTTAGGGGCATGCTCACCAGTTGTTCACCAGTTGTTCACCAGTTGTTCACCATCATGTTCACCAGGAGAGCAGGTTGAAAAAAAGTCTTCCCGAAGGTTTGATGTATGATTCTGCAGAGACTTGCGCGTTTCCAAAGGAAGTGTGTGGTGTCTTCCTCCACCTCAGTGTCGGCGCAGCCTCTGCATAGGTCTGAGCCGGTGAAACCCATTCTACTGAGGTGGGCCGCTGTTGGATTGAGAGACGGAAGCTCTCTGGTCCTTTTCTCGTTGTACTGGGCCCATAGAAGCATTGAAGGCTCCCTCGCTTATATACCTCTGCAATGTTTTCTCTCCAGCGACCTTCAAACATACTGCGCTGACTATTATCATGCAAAGTGCGCTAGCCTTGAAAAGAGAGACATTGACTTGTCTGCGAAGATCATGCTCCCATTACTCTCGCAAAATCATCACCCCGCCTGACCTTTCTCAACAACAACTGATCACAGCTTGTCCAGTACATTAGTTTCTTCTCCTGCATCTTAGCAATCAAGTGCAACCGTTGGGTCCGTTTACCCTACGAACACTGTATGGTGAGATCCTCCAGACTCCAATGAAGTCGATATGCCTGAAGTGAAGTTGAACTTCTTGAACCAGACTCTTACTTACTTACTTCAGATTGGGTTGAACCTGGGCCTCAACCAACAAGCCTCTCCAGTTAGCCCGGTCCTTAGCTAACTACCTCCAGTTGCGCACTCCAGGTCTGTTGAGGTCCCCTCCACTTGTGCGCGCCGCATAAGGCAGGCTCTTCCTCTTGTCTCTCCGGGTTTGATTCGAAGACTCTGCTGCCCGGGGCATTGGTGTCCATTCGCTATACATGTCCTAGCTTTTGGGGCGTATAACCCAACTCTTACCAACTCTTCCTTCTGTTGGTCCATAACGAGATCCTTGGTTTGCCTGTGGTTTGTGTGAGATGTGAGTTCCAAGTGATTTGTTCGTCTAGAGATTGCATTTTCATTCTCCAACTATTTTGGAAGAGGTTACAAGGTTCAGCAAGGCCTTAAGCCCAGTCTGACTGTCCTTACAGACGCAGATGATCCTATTCTTAACAATAGAGTCAGTAAGCTACTACTACTAGCCTAACGAGTAGTGACGTATAGTGTTGACGGTCTCCAAGAAGACACCAGCACCAAACCCATGGCTAGTTTAGGAGCCATCCGTGAAGATTCGACTAAAGCCTTGTTCAGGGTCAACTTGTGGCCGTTGCCAGTCTAGAACGCAAGGAAAGTCGATTCTTTCTTGTACAGGAGCCGGGGTCCCGGTGTCATTACATCAGGCGGGATATTTCGAAGGAAGCAAGGCGGTAGATTGCTTTGATAGTACTTTCGGTCTTTAGCATCTCCTTCAACTGTAGCTGCACATGTGTCGTTACATGACTCTGTCTGTGGTCTATGGTTCTTCGTCCTTTCTATTGAAGTAGATCTCTCTGCTGGTGGTGGGTCCACTTTTTTATTCTTTCTCACTCTTTTTTTGCCAGTTCGCATCCTCGGATTCGACTCCGTCCCTAATACGGGCAGCGATTCGACGTATTATGTCCCTACTTCTGCTACTACTACCTCGATGCTTAAAATATTATTTAGCTGAGCATTTGGCCTGTCTGAGATTTCAGTTGGTAGGCACTTCTTGGGGATGAGAGAGTCCTTTCCTCTGTCTCCGTTTCCGACCATGCTCCTGCATCCGTTGTTACTTTTAAGTAGATCCCACGAGTAAGGCGAGAAAGAGTTGTCCGCACTTGCAGAGCTCCCATGCTAGCGTTAGGCTCGTTACCATGATGATAGCTCTCGGCATGTATTGCGTCTCTTAGTCCGCGTAGGTGTGAGACTTCTTTACCTATCCGGCACCTGGGGACGGCAAGGCTTCTAGCTTCTAGCCCTCTTTTCCAGTCTATTCACGGCTCTAGACTTTGATTTGAAGAGTAGAAGACTCGTCAGTACTGGATGGCTTCACGTATATAAATACTGGGATCCCTCAGGGTTCCGCTTTGTTTCCGAAACTTTTTCTGATTTTCATAATTAATCCCAGCTTAGGGACTCCATGTCGAAAGAATGGACTGGAAGTGATTATAAGACACAGATAGGATGGGTTCCTCTATCACTCACACTCAAGAAACTCGCTTAAGTTTTGCGAACACAAAATTAATCTAGGATAAGGGGGGAGGGGGGTAAACCCAAACGCCAAGAAGTGGCCAGCTGCGGTGAGAATATTCACAGAAAATTGGTCCTGCGCTAGACGGGCAACAACAATCAAGTTGGTATCCTTTTAAACTGCACCATCATGAGCCACAAAGCCGTCACCACCAGGAAGCGCTCAACCCCCACTATCCCGGTATCCCGGTATCCCGGTGTCCCGGTAACCGCAACGTTTAATGATTCCATTAAATATTATTCTGCCTTAGCTGCTGCTCCTTCGATGCTGCTCCTTATGCGTGTGTATCCGCAGCGCGACGGCACAACAAACAAACATCAATTGATGGTTCCTTCGCATCTATCTCTTAAGTACTTCTGCCACTGCTTTTACCACCCATAAAACGGAAAAATGAACTTGAACCAGTCGGGAGGGTGGCTGGCTGGCACTGGGCGAAAAAAAAATCTCTACTATAAGTACCAACATAAATATCCTCGTTGCCATTTCGATTTTTCGCCTTTATTGCCAAACGAACAGGATATACACACAGGAACGAGGAACGGAGAGCTGTATGTGCTCTGAACACAGCGGCGCAGCAAGGATTGGAGGAGGATGAACGCGACGCGTATAATGAGGTATTCCATAAATTTCAAGTAATTTCCATTAAGCGGTTGAGATCTCTTCATCTCATTGTTTTGGTGGGCTTCAACGGTGTTTTGTTGCTTAATTGATGTCTTTGGATGGGTGGCACTCGCTTTTGGTGTATTCGTCCTTGTCGTCCTTGTCGTCGTTGTCGTCATAAAGTGAAATAAACCAATCTGGTGTTGTGCTTGTGACGTTGTGTGAGGAAAGCGAAGAAAAGCGAAAGTGTAACACGTATCGGGCCTCTCCTAGCAGCCACCACTGGGGGGTACGTTGGGGTGGTTGGTTAGAACTAAAGACCGCATTAAACGAAGACACTCCTTCCTTCTTCTGGTAGACGTCCTGGAGAGCCTTTCGCTCTGCGTTCATCTCAATCAATTGTACTCAATGGGGCGAAGAGGCGACAACGATGACACGCTGGACGCGCGAACATTTCTACCGGTGTGTGGCGGCAACGAAGGTTCGATGGATACACAGCAGACCGCCGCCCCCCCGTCGAGAGCAGTTAAGAGTCCTGGCTACACAGTGTGGGGGTTATTATCGACATTCCACGTCGTTTCTCCTGCCAAGGTATTAATTAAATTGTTTTTCTTTCTATTTGTTCTGTTTGCTGTGTTTTTAAATGTAGCAATTCGTATCTTTATCTGTTTTGAAGGCATCCAACTCATAGGAATAGATTTGGTTTGTTAATTGTCCTCGGTTTGGTTGGGCGGTAAGGACTCGGTAAGGAGGCGAAGTATGCGCCCGAAGTATTTTTTCAATTAATGAGGTGAAAAGTTGATTTTTCCGCGCTTGAACTTTTGTAATAATCGCATTAGGTGATTGCTGGGGGCAAAAGCCATTAAGGGAGTGCTAACCATCCTGTAGCAAGGATGCAAGTTTTCGTTGAACTATTCTTCTAATGTTGGGTTAGTTAATTTCTCCTGTTAGGGACAGGATTAAGGTAAACAGTGTAATTAGTGGGTGAGAAATGGCTTTCGGATGGGTTCTTTCTTGGGAGCCATTGGCGTACCCTGTCCATTGGAGTTTCCTGGACTTGACAGGGTTGTTTTTCTGTTTACTCTCTGTTCGTTGGAAGGAGTTCCATTTCAGTATGTAGCCGGAGTAGCCGATGCCGTATTGCTTGTTGGGATCTAATGAGTCTTCATCTGCTACCACTCCTTATAAATACAAATACTGGAGCACGTTCTGCCTTCCTGGACCTCAGTTTCATGGGCCTGGGCTCCTTCTCGACGGCTGACCCTCTTTCCTACCCAAATGCGTAAGGTTTTGTAGCCCTTGTGCTTGTTTAACACATTCCATGATTCTGGCCGTGAAGAGCAGTACTATGCGGGACTGGAAATAATAGTGGTGAACGTGTGCAGCCCTGTGGCACCCCATTTTGCTTACGATTTTGATAAAATTTCAGTATAAGACAGCATTTTTCCTAAAAACCTTGACATTCAAGTCAAAGGTCGGGATGGCCTGGGAATATTCAATGATTGTAGTAGCAACTCGGACCTCGTTCGAATGGATCATGGGATGTGTTGTCAGCCCCTGAGTCGTTCTGCAAAGTCAATTGAACGATGTACATACCAGGTGACTCGATATCAAATAATTTAATTGCACAAGTATCTACGAGTATCTTTCGTTTTGCATCAATCAGTAGTCCGCCTTTCGTCCTTCGGCTCATTATAACATCTAATGCAGGGGAGCAACTGCTGTGCGATATTTTGAGTTCAACTGTCAGTGCTTGATTCGATAAACACGTACAGACCCACATGCATGACTTCACCTCTTGCTGGCCATCTCCCCAGGAACGTTGACTTCATTCGTTTGAATCACGAAATGGCAGGACATCTCGAGTCTGTTACAGTGTTTCCACTCACTGCTGTCTGCAAGCGATTCATCGAATTTAATTGTGCGTTGCATATTGGTGCACATGCACATGTGGTGAATTGAAATTCCACTGAAGGGACTGTTTTCGAAAATATGTCTGTCAGTAGGTGGTAAAATATTTTCTTAGTTGTTGCAGGTAGCCTGGCAAGTTTTTGCTTTTCTGAACTCCAACAACACTGATGTCAAAGGCAAGGACCTTGATTCTGAAACCTTTGGCTAGCGTCTGATTATTCTGCCTCATTTGTGTGACCTTTTAAATAGCACCTATCGCCGAGAAGGGTTTTCTAAATCCCTTTCCAGTTCCAATGTTCCTTTCAGTCGATTACACACTATCCTTTTCTGAATTCGCCCCCAAGGTGTCTGTCGTGCACAAGGGTTCGTCGGGTGTTTTGTGTCCTTTCGGCATTTGCGTGAAACCTTTGCGATGACTTCTGGATTCGGAATTTTGATTTTCCACCCTTTTTTGGTTGGATTCCGTTGTGCGTTGATTAGTTGCTCCTGTTTTCGATTCGTGGGTGTTCTGTGCGGGAAATCCATCTTAAAGTCGCAAGTGTCACTCACACAATCGTCGTACTTTAATCAACACTCGATCCTTTGTCAAATCCTGCGACTGGCACTGATTGGGCATCGCTTGGATCATTTTAGCAAAACTAATAAAGTACCACAATAGCAACAAGAGTTCCATTCAATCTCATACATGTCCGGAAGTCTATATAAATCGTAGGCAACCATACAAGGACTCCAAAGGAATCAAAATGGAATAGCGGCAAATAGGGAAATTTTACTCTCCATTTGACATTCAGTTACTGATTTCATTTCACATCCTTTGTCCCTTGTTGCCAGCTCTGCTTCGCGGCCGGTTCGTCAAGGTTGTGGTTCAATTGCGTATCCACTTCAGTTCAGTGTTCAGCTTACCTGCTGAGAGATGGGAGGAATTTCTTCCCTATTCCTGGTTGTCTTCTTCTTTATTGTCTTCAGTTTCGAGCAAAAGGGACACACGCCACCTTAGCGATTTCATTTATTTCACAAAAAAAAAACACACGAACGGGAGAAAGGAAAGCAAGGACGAGGACAAGGGCTGTGTGCGGCACACACTCGCATCCGTGTTTGTGTCGGGGGAAGGACTATATCAATACAACATTTTCATCGCTGTAGGAAATCACTCATATCTAAATGAGAGACGAAACGCAATTTTCAAAATTGACTTTCCTGTTTCTGTGTGCTGAGTAAAAGCCTTTTTTTTTGTTTTTTGAAAGCGATGTCGTGGCGTGGCGCAGCGCGCGGATACACACCGACAGGACAGACAGGTATAATCTTTTCCCTATCAATGCCAACTTGATTTTACATATGTACGTATGTATGCTCCTGCGGGAGACAAAAAAGAAAAATTCAATGGACGGCTTTGTCCTTTTGGCGCGCGTGTGTGTGTGTGTGCGCGCGCGAATCCTTTGTTCTTTACAATTGCATTTTTTTTTATCATCTTTTTTTATACATATGACATGCATACAATAAACAGAATTTTATACCAGATGCTATCATCGTTGCATTGATGCTTGAATAAGGTGTTGTGGTACGCATATGTAGGCAGGACTTGAAGTGGGGGTTTGGCCTTCACCGGTGTCCGAATGGAGAGATAACAAATAGTGTGTAATCCATTACCAACCTGCGAGCGTTGTGAGTCCTTGCATGGAATGTTTGCAGTTTAAAGAGTTTTTAAAGCTCGGACTACATAGGTTCAGGCTCTCCTTCAGACCCTCAATCGGCCTGGGGATCTCTTGCGATCTTAGTATTCCTTCTGTATATCCGCATCCGTTCCTTGCCTATAGCGAGGTAGTGGTACGAGTCGATATTTTCTCCTTGTAGTCAGTTTGGTTGCCATTTGGATGATGAACATTGAGATGTGGGAACCGTCCTGGAGCGAAAGACACATTCGACGCCAAAGAAACAGGTTTCTGCTCTTGATCCTCCTGTGTCGAACACATCAACACCCTGCGGATCACAAGGAAATGGAGGATTTCGATGGACTCTTACATCTGAACTCAAACACCTTGACTACGCCGACGATGCATGCCAACTGTCTCACAGAACAATGGACCTTCACCAAATGACAGCAAGTCTGGGGAGGGAATCAGACGATCAGCCTAGGACCGAACTCATATACCCATTTCTGGACACACGGTTGGGGAGTAGAGAGTTTCCAACACCTTGGGAGTATTGTCTCGACCGATAGCGGAACTGAACCAGCCGAATAGGCAAAGCGAAATCTGCATTAAAGCTACGACTGTTCCGTTCCAACGCTGAGTCCGTGCTGCGATATGGATGTGGTACCTGCAGCGTAACCGCCAATATCACGAGGAAGATGCAAACGTTCGTCAATAGGTGTTTACGCTTAGGATTTCCTGGCCAAACCGTATCGCTAACGAACAACTTTATCAGAGAACGGGCTATGAACCTTTAGGCAGTGGATGGTCCTAGAAGTACGTGGCGCAGAATAGTTGAGAACGCCCGGCAACTAGGAATGAGCTGAGGCACATTTCCAGAAATCGCACACGATGGCGCGCAGGCATTGTCGAGTCCAACTTTCCAACTGTACTACCATCCTTCCAATCTTTACGCTAAAATCGTCTAAGACTGATCGTAGGTCCTGTCCAGGAGCTCGTAGAAGCTGGCTTTTGTACTGACAACTTTAGCCTTGATGCGGATTCCTACCAGGCGCTCTTTCACACGCACTTCTTGGATGACGATAATGCCTACTCGTTCCGAAGGACATTCCGCGTCCTGCGTAAAACCCATGCAGGGGCAATAAACTCTGCATTCCCATAAAATCCTGACAAACTGAGTTTCTTACACGTAATACGAGCAACTCGAACTACAATGGCTGTCTGTCTGTCTGTCTGTCTGTCTGTTGGTTTGTCTACACGCATCCATGCCGGATGGAGCGTAAATTAAGTTGACAATCTCGCATTTGTTTGCCATTTGTTTATATTAAGGCCATTCATCAAGCCAAGTTTTATGGAACGTTTTTATTTTTTCCAATCAGGACATAAATCCACCGCCAAGACCCATCATTTCCATCACAGCGAGGACATTATGTGAAACCACATTGCATGCAAAATGTAGTGGTGAATCCTCTCTTCCGTGGTGTGCGGGGAGTGGGCTCAAATCCTGCTCCTGACACATATGTGAAGGAGCATGTTTTTTTTTTAGTTCTTCTCCCACATACGAGTAGGTTTTCGGCACCTATTACCGGGCGTATCCGTATCCTTCTCCTCTCCTAATCCAAACATATTAGACTTTGAAAGTGTTCTCATTGTCGAAAGTTTCCCAGGAGACTGTTCCGACTCTCACAGAATGTCCTTTCACATTTGTGGGGGTAGCAGGAAAAAGGAAGAAGAAAAAAACCACACACACACACACAGAATTACCTGATTAATGGACTTCCTTGTGAGCGTATCGCCCACAATGGTCCCGTAGAGTGTACTCGCTTATCCTGCATGGATACAAAAGTTATACAAATTGCAGTTTTATTGCGATACATATTATAAAAGGGAGTTACTTACAAGAGGTAAAGGAGAAGCGTCCTTGTGTTTTAAGTGGAACTTTGTTTGAGTGAGCAGATGATGGCTAGTGAAACGTTTTGAGGAGTTCAAAAGGCGCAGGAGAAACCCAAGACGGGTTATGGTAATAATATGGAAAGACAAATGGACGAGCAGCTATAAAACGTTACGGGGAAGCGGAGATGGTCAGCAGGATACAAAGGAAGTCATATGCTGGGAGTCAGTTTAACGTAATTTGTCGAGTTAGGATGGTTTTTTTTCTTTTTTTTGTTTCTGTCGGTTTACATGATGCTTTGGAGGAGAATCTAGAACGAGGACACCTGAACCTCTTTTTATCCGAGAATAGGCGGGATCTTCAACTCATGATGGATGCTATTGGTGCTTGCACCGGTACTGTACCAAGTTGACCTGACAAAAGCCCGAAGTGCTCCGATCCTTGATGATGTTTACATTTGAGTCGATACGTCCCAGGGTTACGTCTATCTCAAGGCATTGAAGCTTTATATGTATTACAGTATCAATGCAGGAAGGTAGAAGACTGTGTTTCCCAATGTCGTACACCTGAAAAGAGGAACCAATAAGTAGTTCACGGGGGCAGCAGGTTTTCGTGACGAATTTTTGGGTTCCACCATGTGTCGTGTTAGCTAGTTCGCTGAGCTCGTTACAAGGTTGGTTGGCTGGCTTAGACCGGCCTTTGATCAGGATGCACTTAGACCAGGGAAGGTTCATTGTGCTGCCGTTGTGTAAGGTGAGTGAATCACCCTCTTACTGTCGGAACCGAATGGTTTTTTATGAAGGAGCTAATCTTAGCCGCTCAGGCGTTACTCAGATCGTTGAGATTGTTGAAAAGCTATTCACCTCAGCGTAGCCTTCCTGATATTGGCAAGTGCTAGGCATGTGCATAGGAGCTGACTGATGGTCTCCTCTACCTCTTCGTTCCTACAGCTTCTGCAGAAGTCGCTGTAGGGTATGCCCTACATGACCAGGTTTTCCTATAGCACAGTGGCCGGTAAGGGTGTTGACTACATTGGAGAGGGCTCCTCACGTGTGCTTTAGGAGTCCGATGGTCCAGTTTTCGTTTAGGCTGGGGCAGAGCAGTCTGCCGGTGTTGCATTGGTCAAGCTGTTGCCAGTCTTACCGCGTCGGCGTTGATAAGATACTTTGGCGCCTCGATGTCGTATGCTGTCTAAACCAGAGGAGCCTCTTCTAGTCAATGCGTCAGCTTCACAATTTCCCGGTATGTCACAGTGACCTGGTACCCAGCAGTAGCTATTGACAGCCTTTCATTCAATGCTTGTTGCGAGAGAGATTTGATCGCTGCTTGACTGTCGATGAAGATGACAATATCCGATGGTGATACTGCTATACTGTGGCAGGTATACAGAGAGGTGCCTGCCTAACTCCTCGTCCTCAGTTGTAGACCCGTCCGAAGGATCTCACCTTGATTTGTTTTCTGTTAAACATTGGATACTTTATATTCAATTTCAAATGAAACGATTGCAGTACAAAAGTGACTTTAATTTGCCCACACTCCCGCAAAAGAAGGATAATTATCCTCCTCGCTTGGTGAGGAATGAGTTTCCTCTAAAGTGGACCCAATCAGACATCAATACTTACATTGGTACGTAATAAAGGGATTTATTTCCGATAAAAGTACATAAACGAATCGCAAATTAATACGAAACAGATAGTCTTGGTAGTCATTATACATACGTACCCCACCAACCATATTGATTTTTTGTTCATTCAATCTGTAATGTAGCTGTGCTGTGTACTTAAATATTAAACTCTCCATCATCGACGAAATTGTGTGGAGATCAGGAAGCGGGGATAATTAATGTGCGTGTATTGACATAAGGCTCACACGAAGCCTCTTACTACCAACTCGTGCTCTACACCTCCTGGGCTGCTGGGTGCCTAGTACCTCGACTGGTGATGGTGGTAGCGAACGAGAGAGGGGGAGGAGTGCTTTCTCACTAGAGCACATCCTCATGATACAGGCGGCAGAGGACGAACTCCATATATGGAACCAACGAGGGCGTCTACCAGTTCCAGTCAGGTCGAACTACTAGTGTTTATCCTTGTATGGGCTGCTTCGACTTATTTGAAGCCCAGGTATTGGATAGAACCGGCCCTCCAGGTTGGGGATTGTGCGTTAGCAACTCAAATCCTTGGATAAGGATGATCCTACTGTTGACGACATCAGCAAGGACAACAACCTTCAGATCTGCATGTGGAATGTTGAGACCCTTAACAGACCACGTGCAGCCGTACAACTAGCAGAGGCCCTAGACTGCTATAATGCAGGTATCACTGCCATCCAAGAGCGGCAGGCTTAGGGAAGAAGTCCTCACCTTTCGACATTTAAGTGAGCGTCTTATGGCCAACATAAACCTAATAAGGGCTCGTGCTCCCACAGAGGATAAGGAAGACGCCACCAAAGAGTGCTTCTACAAACTCTTTGACACAACCTACGAGCAATGCCCTAAGTGTGACTAAGCTAGGGAAGGAGGACATCTTTGGTGGGACGTCTGGCAACGAACTTAGGCTGGCCAAAAAGTCACTATAGCAAGCACACGGTTTCCTCATCTCGATGTTCACAAGGGGACATGGCGGCCTCCTGATCAAGACACGATCAACCAGATTGATCACATTGCGATCGATGCAAGGCATGCTTCCAGTGTTCTGGATGTCCATACCTTCCGACCAGTTAACATCGACTCGGATCATTGCCTTGTTGGAGCTAAGGTACGAATGTGCTGCAATCCCAAGAGAACGCCAAGACCTTTGCCGATCGCGTTTCCCGAAATCTCCTAATGACTCCTATGCCGCCAGGCTCAAGTGGCAACACTGCCAATATGCCAAGAAACCCCTGGTTTGACGAGGAATGCCGGCAAGCACATGCAACTAAACAAGAGGCATACAGCGACAACATCCCGCTGTCAGGCAGAATGAATCTAACAAGCCTGCTGGATCTGACGGGTTACCAGCCGAACTGTTCAAAGCAGCTGGAAATGACCTGGTAGAGAGCACACCAACTCATTTCCAAGATTTGCTCAGATGAGCGGATGCCTGATGAATGAAATCTCAGCTCAGTTTGAGGTATCCGTCTCCTCAACATCGCGTCTAAGATTTTATCTGTCATCCTGTGTGAACGTCTAAAACCTTTCGTTAACAGCCTGCACCTCAATCAGTGTGGTTTCAGCCCAGGAAAGTCCACAATCGACCAAATCTTCGCACTTAGCCTGATCTTGGAGAAAACCCAAGAAGTCCAAGTCGATACCCACCACCTTTTTATCGACTTCAAGGCGGCATATGACAGCTATACATTCAGAGCCCTACTGTTGGACTGCTTCACCTCAATTGGCATCCAAACAAGGAGAAAGGAATGAACTTCCTAGGTAAGCTTTGAAGGCGGCTTCGTGTCCATTTCGGAAAGACGGAACTGCATCTGCAAAGGAACGAAATCTAGCGATTTTTTACTAAAACCTTCTCTCCGGACATGGGCTCGGACCCAATTACATAGCCAGCCTAAGTCGCCCTAAAGCATCAAACTTACCATCTCTCATGCCATAGCCAACATTAGACGCCCACGGCGAAATCTCAAGAACAGGATTACTGCCCAGCGGAGTAATGGAGTCAGAAGCACTCCGAGAATTTCACTTTCTCAGACAAAAAGTATCCACTCCAGCAACAATCCGAGAAACGTCATCCTTTTCATGGCAATTTATGAACTTAGTTGCAGTCGCCCACCCGCAGCCCTAATGAAGATCACCCCCAGGCTCGTGTGTTCCACCTAATGTATCGCACTGCTCACAAGGAACTAAGAACATATAACACGTCTGCCGCACACTGAACGAGTGAGGACCAAGCCAGGACAACAGAAAATACGTGAATTTTCATGAACGAGGACCAAGGTACCACTGTGCGGGAGGCTAAGACTTACCAAGGATTTTTATCGTCCCATCGGGAGCCTTTGATAGATGAATGAACATATTGAAGTCAATGTTTGGGTAAATTGATTCAGGCATTATGGTAATTTCTTCATTCATTCATTCACTCACGGCGGCAGTGTTGTTCTTATCTCCCTTTGTCCTGTATCACCCTTTTGAATGTGCGTGCCTACGCGTGTGTGGGTGCGTGCTTCAAAGGTTTTTGATCTTTGCGGAGGACCCACCAGCGACGTATACACACATATATCTCTTATAAATGTGAGCAATTACCCCCTTGTGGTACATAAATATTGGCGAGTGCTGACACATGGATCTCGTGCCTCCATCCCCGACGGATGGTATGGATGGTTCCGAAAGGTGGTGCGACGGTATTGCGAATTTTCTATGCGTTTCTTGTCTTTTGCATAAAAAAGCCGCCAATTTGATGGCTTATTGTGCTGTCATGATTTATGGGAAGGACTTTATTTCTTGAATTACGCAAGGGACTGCGTATAAAGGAGGGTTTCGTGTATGTGCGGATGTTTTATGGACGGAAATATTACGACTCCTATAAGTCACATACAGTGTTGGAGCCATAAACACCGACGAGAAAGATTTAATTTATTGACGGGTTGCTGCGTTCGCTATTGCGTGGACGCAATCGGCTCTGGCGGAGATAAAAGTCGACACGCGCCACTCGCCACGGATAGGGATCCCTTCGAAACTATCTATCAGTTTCCAAGACATTGGTTGATGGCTTCTCTTTTGTTCTCTCTAATCAGCGCAGCACCGGGAAATAGATCCTTCCGTCTCAAGGTGCATAGGTGCTGCGTTGAAATCAATGATGGGCGCAGTTACCTTGCTGTCAAAACTGTTATAACTCATTCAGTTCCTTAGGTCAATGTTAGGGAATTAAGCAAATATCAAGGATTTGCGTTACTGCGCTTAGCCCGTACGAAGGAGGGCCTAAACCAAAGGGGTTTACAATCAGGACACGTGGTATCATCCTTGACAAACGGCTTAGTCGGAACCCTCACATCAAGTCCGCCATAGAACGCGCCACCAGGGCCAGTTGACGCTTTTTTGGCAGAACTTGGGGTCTCAATCCAAAAATTATGCAATGGATGTATATAATGTTGGTGAGGCCATGGTTATCACGCGGACATGCTCAGCTTCAGAAGCTACAAAGAATAGCCTGCGCATCTCCCCTGCGGCAGCTTCAGAAACCATCGTTGGGCTCACACCCCTACAAATCTTCATTAGGAAGACGGCTGCTAGGTGCACTATCAAGTTGCAACTAGAATACAAGTTTAAGGCAGCTGACAGGTAACAATCCCACAAAGAGACGTGTTCTGCACTGTCTCCGACGTTATGGTCAAGGAGTACTGTTTCGGCAGCTTATTTGAGGTTAACATGCAGACTGGTCTAATGGTGTTCAGGCACTAGACCCTAGGAGTTCACTAAGGGATCATAAATGGACTCTGGAGTGGGTGCTGGTGTCTTTGGACCCAACACCAAAGTCTCGAGACCTATGGGAGCTGAACTCCATGCCTTTGAGATCTGTGCCAGGTTAAACCTTAGTAAGGGTATCAAGGGCGCTAAAATCTATATCTTTTCAGATTGTCAGGAAGCTTTTAGAGCGCTGTCGTGCAATTTAAAGGACAGCAGTTAAATGCTGTTACAATGCACTACAATAGTGTGGTACTTGGATGGGTTCCAGGTCATCAGGGAATAGTAGGCAACAAGTCTGCAGATGAAGAACAAATGATGAGGAAGTACATAGCCTGGGAGATCGGTCCACATTCGCACGTTTCTTTACTCTATTCAGAATCTGCAGAACGGTCTTGGGTGCACCAGACCTTGCCGAGGATGGCAAGTCTTCCGGATCCAGCAAGTAGGATTCATGGACAATGGTCAACCACTATTAGTTGAGCCCCATTTGAGTATGCTGTCCAGGTCGGACAGATGTAATGCGTTTAACATACGCTACTGTTCCTCTCCTACGGTCGAAGAGCAAGGACGTGAGTTAGGAAACGAATATGAACAACTGAGGCTACTGTCATCAGCAAAGGAATGAATTGGATAAGAAGTTGCAGACAAGATGTCATTTATAAAAATGAGAAAGAGAGCTGGACACAAACCAGAACCTTGCGGAACTCCAGCATTTATGTGGTGGACTGCCCACTTGAAAATGTCCAAGGCACGCATTCTCTACAAAAGAGTCCTCTGTCAAAATGGCTTACAAACATCGAGCGCAACCATCTCTGTTTCGCCAAAGTGATGGAGAGATTGGTTCCACTTCTCGGTGAGATGCGCCATCAAATCACCAGTTGCTACGAAAACCATACTGCCGGTCGTTTTCATGAGTCAAAAGCGAGGATTTCTCAGACGATTTCCATGAAGAAGGAATGTAGGAGCACACACATCCCATCTCTTGTCATCGTCTCCGAAACGTTTTACTTGATTCAAGGAACAGCGACGTACCTTGCACGCTGTGTCTTTGAGTGCCTGATTTACATTAAGTTAAACCCGTGTAATCGAACAAACAACCTCGCACCACCAAACCGTCGAAACCATCGAAACAATCCCAACTCGTGCACAAAACAAAGATAAGCTCCTTCTGTCGGATTTATGAACTTTCTTATAAGTTTAATCCTGTCCTTCGGCGGGCAAAACTTTCGAACAACGTTCGAAATTTTAAATTTTCCCACTTAACACCTTCTCATCCTAAACGCTTCAATTATCAGATTAGGACTTAATTTACCCAGTGGAGTTCTAGAGACACACCCCTCCACGCACAAGTTACGCGCTCCTCTTAGTTCCCATTCAGGATATCAAATGCCGCATATACCACTTTGATACGAGGACCCATAAATAACTAACATTTGGCATCCCACACTCCTCTGGACGCCGCCGCCGCCGCAGCCGCCGCTGGTTGTGTCTCACAAAAATTTGTGTGTGCGCCTGGTCTGGAGCGATGAACTCACCCCGCCCACCCATTGATGTGTGTGAGTTCAATCCTGTTCTACCTGTTCTCCATACATCCAGCTAAGGTCAGGAAGATAATAATTGACCAAAATTTGTCTTCATCTCTCCTGACTCTATCGTTGTGCTTAGGCACACAGCGAGTGTGTTTGTGTGGAAGAAATCAGGGAGTCAAAATCATTAAAGGACAACTCCTTGCAGGATTACAAGGATGCTTTAATAAATATCCGCATTCTGTTATACAAAATGCGAACTTTAAACCAGAAATCGAATCCTGGCTAGTGTGCGACATTAAGATAATGATTTGCTTGCCTGTTGGTGGTCCTTCGAGCCGGAACGTGTACTTTTGTTATTGCGGTCAGCCCCTATAAATAGGCTGCTGTCCGGGGGTGCGTCCTATGCAATTCATTTCAAATTTCCTCCGTCTTTTTGTGGCGAGTTGTTAGAAATTTTATTTATGGAACCATCACTTAGCATGCCTCTGTTGTGTCCTTTTTTCTGAGGACCAAAGGAATTTGCAATATTTTTGTTGCTCATTTGCATGGTTTGGTCTCCTACTGAGGATACGTCATCATCTGTCGATATGATTTCTTATCGTGGTTGGTGTCCTTTGCTCCTTTGCTCCTTTGCTCCTTTGCTCCAAAGGCATATCTAAACTTTAATAAAATGCAGTGCGTTTGATAGTGACATGCACACTGTAGGGGGGTCTGATAGATAGACAAATTGTTTTAAAAGAATCCCAGTTGACGATCATAACTTTGTTGGAAGTACTTTAGGAAGGATGGGGGAAAAAATTCAGTGCATCCTTACGTGATGACTTCTCAGTCAGGAGTCGGGAAATAATATTTCAATTAAAAGAAGAATTTGAACTGTAAGGCCTCTGTGCCTGCTGAGTGGAGTAAGGTCCCGACACTGGAACAAGGACCCATTTTCCAAGCCAAGAATTTAGTTAGGAATTTAGTACATTCGTAGCAAGTGGCAACATTGATGGGTAGTTTAGTATTGTCTTCGACTTTTGCAGTGTCCTTCGCCATTTGTGCGACGAAGAATAAAGTTTCAAAGTAGAAAGGAGCCTATTGGAGTTTTCAGTATCTGTGGACACTCCCTACGGATCCTTCGAAAGTATCAGTGAAAAACATGGCCCAGCTTTGTTTAATCCTTCGACTGTAGACCCTGAGTAGAAAGGGAGGGCATGGCAAGTCGGCAACGCTGATGGATAGTAGAAAGGAGCATATTGGAGTTTTCAGTATCTGTGGACACTCCCTATGGATCCTTCGAAAGTGTCAGTGGAAAACATGGCCCAGCTTTGTTTAATCCTTCGACTGTAGACCCTGAGTAGAAAGGGAGGGTGTGTCAAGTCGCAAGCGAATTAGAATACTCTTTCGGCAGCACTGATGGATAGGAGCATCTTAAACAAGAGCAAGAGGAAGTTTAGTACTCAATACCGAGCCCAGCTTTGTTGAATCCTTCGACTGTATGGCAACCCTCCCTCGCAAATCACTTCCATTGACAACTTATCCCTTCTTCAACGTACAAACGACTGATTATCTAGCACTTAAGTGCCTCCTTCAACTGGAATAAAGGCGATGCCGCACCCTCACATATACCTTTCACTTCAATGGCCATATCCTCCGTCCACTTGAGTCACTGGACAGACCCCGCCATTCCAAGCTTTTGCGATATTTTATTAAAATCCACAACCATTCCGTTTTAATTTGTTGTCTAATAAGATGCTCAAATGGAAGCGTCCTGTATCGTCCTCGCTGTCGTCCCCATAAAACCCGTAGGTATTCCCCACATATTTGATTACAATAAGAATACACTGAGGGTCCAAGTCCGAGAGGGGAATGGACGCATGGAATGTCCACCCACCAAATAGGGGGAGGGATTATTAAAAAAAAAAAAACAAACAATAATGAAAGGAAAAATGGAAACTTGAGAAATCCTTTCTAACCGAGAGAGGACTTCAGCTTCAGCGACGGTTGGAGACGTGTAGCCCACCACCACCAAGAGTGGTCTTCTCGTCTTTAGCCTTAGCCTTCAAAAGGACTACAACAAAAGCTCCCCAACGACATGGTGTAAGTTTTCGTATTCCCTCGCTTTTTTTCCGTTTTATTTAATTTTTCTTCTTTATTATGAACATTTCTTTTCTTGTGTCCTTTCTGTTTGGGTGTCTGTGTGTCGGGTGTGGGTGTGTATTGGGGTTTTTGTCATTTTGCCATTATACTGACATTTTATTACTCGCAAAATATTGTGCTTGTTCCCATTTTTTTTGCGTGGGGGAGTGAAATGGGATACTTTCTTGACTGATGATGGAATGGTGGCAGCGACGGATGGACAAGGAATCGGAAGGAATTTTTCGGAATCTCCGAATGTTATGGGTGGCTGGCGACCGAGGAGATCGGACGACGGATAAAAGGGAACAACAACTAGGGTTGCATTTTTTGATAATGCAAATGAAATATTATTTATATCGCTGGCCGTAAATATTTTCGAAATTAAAAAGAAAACAAAAAAACTGAATTCATTACACGAAATAAATTAGGGCGGTTAGCTTCGGCCCATAATCTGGCCAAAATCAGCATACATAGCGTCTGGATGGGTGGGTAGGAGATGTGGCAGCACTGTTCCGAGCTCGACGGACGTTAATCCTTTAATGTGTTACTTTTGGCGCGAGCCTGTTGACAGAGCCATCGTGACACGTATTCTGTCACAAAATCCACATTTCATATCGAAGTGACATAGGTCCTAGACAAAGGTCCTCCACGTCGAGTAGAACCACATGCATCGCGCGGCAGATAATAAATTCGTCTTCCCCCGGTTCGTCGGTCGAAAAGGGTAGATAAGGAGTGTTGGCATAAAAGTACCAACAGACAAAATAAAAAATCAATTTATCTCTACGAGAATAGATCCAAACACCACTTCCAATCATAACCATCATCATCATCATCATCATCATCATCATCGCCACCACCAGCTCTCCTCAAAGTCCTTCTCTCGGTATACAAAGGAGGAAAAAAAAACACATCTCACAACAGTACCTACTACTAGTCCTGTCACCTACGCTTCAAGGCATTTGTTTATGTTTTTCTACTTTCTACTCGCCGGAGCTGCTGCTACGATAAGACGGAGGTGTCAGCGAGCAAACAAGGACTTTTTTTTTTACAATTTATCCTAAGTGGATGCTGCCGCCCCGTTGTACTCTCCACACACACACACACACGACTGGTAAGAGATCCTTTCGGAGAATATTTGTATAATTGATTGGAAATTGAGTGAAGAATGGTGGCTCATACGGACCATAAATTTTATTTATTTCCAAAATCATGTGGGTGCGGGGGGGGGGGGCATATCCTTGATATCCTTGTAGGAAACCAAAAAAGTACTTGTAATGTGGTTTTTCTAAGGAAACAATCAAACCAACAGGTAGGAGGAATGTTGCCTTGCGACTCAACTTCGATGCGAACGATCGCTATAGTGGGTGAGAGGGAGGTTGAGCTGCACATCCTGTCGGCATACTCCTTGGGATTGTGATCTCACAAAGGCATAACCATGAACCTGCATTCCTGTCCAGTATGCCTACCACGCATAAGACCCCAGGTTTTGCTGGAAATCCTTCTTCAAACAGAGAGGGGCAGCATTTTTTTTTTTGAGTTTGATTTCCTATCTGGGATAACTCCTAGCTACTCAGAGGAGTATTATTTCTTTATTGGCTGAAAGGAAAGCCCAGCTAGAGCTCTAGGATTTGAGTATCAATGATACATTTTACAAAGCTGCAGACACTATGAACCACATGCACACCCTCCTGCCACCCCAAGGACCACACAATCCCTGCAGGCTCATGCTCTCCTTGCTGGGCTGGAGCAACTCCATTGCTCATTTCGCAGTCATAACTCCACCGTAAGGATGCATGTCTATGTTGTGGAACTCACTGCGTTCCCTGGCGCAGCGAAAGGCTGGCAACAAGTCAATCTGAAATGTCAAAATCTGTGTGATTTCCAAAATGGACGGGCAGGGAAACATTGACGCTGATTTGCAAAATAATGAATATGACCTAAAAACGCTCGCAACCCAAACAGGCACACGGCTCACAGCTGGAAGGATACTTGCGAGTGAATATTACAATTTACAAAGTATGTCTAGCCAGTCAACGTGTCAACGTTGTTTTCTATTTTTCTTCCTTTTTTTTGCTCCTTTTGTGAATCCTTCAACGGTGCCTTGTTGGTGGTTTTTTTTTGTTTTATTATTGAGCTGACTCTATTTATTTTTTCGTCCTTATTTCATTCCACCCTAACATGGTTTGGTGTTTTTTTTTTTTGTGCTTCTGGAACACATGGTGGTGTGTTGCTGTTTGGTGCGCAGATTTGTTACATGTGATAAGGATGTGTCGACGTATGGAACACGAAGTGCTGGAGCTGGGAGTGTGAATTATGCATCCCGAAGTAAGTAAAGTTTTCACTTTAAGGAGGGTGTGTGTTGTTTTTTTGTGAGTGCATTTGGATTTGAGCCTTTAATACACGTGCGGCGGTGGGTGTCCTTAGAGGGATGATAGAGAGTGATTTGAGGTCTATTTGCGTAATGAGCGATATGAGATGTCTGGCAGAGATTCGAGGATGAGTTGAATATTTAATTCGAATGGACGATGTGCGGCTGTAAAAGTTTGTAGGTCGCCTCTCCGACGGCGGTGGTATTTGGTGGAAGGGATTTAGATTGAACACACTCCGTGAGCTGCAGTATTTCATGAGCCTGATTGGGAAAGAAGTACATAGTATACCACCGCCTTTAACACATTAGGACAGTCTATGTATAGAGTAGCATTGCATTACCATATCAGTATTCATTCCATTAACCTATGGATCCCTTGTTACATCCTGTTTTCTCTTGTGGACCCTATGGTCTCATATCTTTCCAAAACTCTAGACAGGTTCGTAAGAGAAAAACCGCCAGCATCACCAGTAAGATTTAGAATAACTGTCTTAGATCCATCTGTTTAGACTTTACACCTCTAACACAGACTCATTCGAAAGAGACCAAGATTATATAGCCCTTTCTTGGTACATAACATATCCTCCTACCATCACCTTCCTAAGAAAGTCAAAGGAAAGAAGGTGGAGCATGGCTTCTTAGCGAAACTGTAGGACTGGATCCAAAGACCCCTTCGGGTGATAGGATGTGCATTAAACGGTAGGGGTTCTCTACACTAAAAGAGAACAATCCCACAGATCGAGCCCCTGCGCCTAAACGGCACACCCCTCCAATTCTCAGATAAGACGTGATACTTGGGCTGTATACTCGCCCGTAAGCTGACTTAGACAGAGAACATGACAGAAAGGATAAAGAAAGGATCCATAGCCTTCTATACATGCAGTAAAATCTTTGGCAAACATCAAGGCCCAAGCTCGCCATTATCCACTGGATGTACACAGCAATCCTATCCCATAGGTGCTAGGTCTAGTGGGGCACGTACCTCAGATCACTGAATACAAAGATTGGGGGCTATCGGTGCTATAAGAACTACGCCGACCGCAGCCTTGGAAACCACACCTGCACTGATCCCATTAGACCTAAACCTAAAGGCAACAGCTGCTAAGACTGCCCATGTTTGACCATCGTGTCTTGTCCAATCGAGAGGATTGGATTAGCGGTAGGGCCATCCACCCGTACAATACCTGGATTGTCACGGGAGGGTAAAAAACAGAGGAGGGAGTAGGCCTATATTCATCTGAGACCAAAATTGCTTGCTCTCTGGGACTTCCTAAACAGGGCAATGTATTCCAAGCGGAAGTGTTAGCAATAGCAGAAGCGGCACGAGAACCCCTCATGAACCTGCCCTCTAGAAAGCTGAGTACATATATGGACAGTCAAGCAGCCATGGAGGCTCTCCCATCCACAGTCATCAAATCTCACAGCACTTATGGCAAACAATGACTTTGGGTTCCAGGACACAGCGGCATTCAAGGGAACGAACTGGCGGACGAATTAGGATCTGAAAATGGTTGTTGCCTGTGTTCTACCGCCCCTAGCTCTTGTTAAATCCAACATAGAGCAAGCTTTCGTCAGGCTAGCTAATGACACATGAAGCCCACACACCTACCTCGACAAAATACGATAATGCGAAAACTCAATGTATCCTGGCGCTTAACAGAGCCAACTTGGAGCTCTTCTCGGGGATTTTAATCGGCCACAGCCTCATGGCGACCCTCCGTAGATGAATACGACAGGAATCTGATGATCTTTGCCGAGACTGTGGCGATATAAACGCCCAGGCTTCTGGAGAACTAGGAAAACAGCCCTCGCAGGGTATCACTTCGAAGTCCTAGGCAACCTGTCACGAAAGTCACCAGTAACCATTCTAAAATTTATAACAAGCTCATGGCGGTTCAGGAAGGCCATGCAGATATCAGAAAGCTAAAGGCCCACTTTCGTCTTTGTTTTCAGGTTACCCCATGACAGGGGCTCACAATGGATCCATTGGTGATCCGAGTGCTGGCTGCATATCTACCTAAGGGACCCCACTTTCCAGACGCATGGTAACCTCGAACCTTCTCCAGCATTGCAATGTTGCTCTTCGTGCAGATTAGTGCTGGTTTAACGGCTGCCAATGGACTATGCGAGCCTTCCTACATGAATAGACAGCAGTCGAGACCTTTGTGTCAATGTTTTAGCTCGAGCCCAATGCGACTCTGGGAGTTTGTTAGAAGAAAGCAAAGAAGGATCTTTGAAAGAGTGTCCCATTCACTATCAAGCGACACAACAATGGTGACAGCACTCCACCCTGGGGGATATCAGCGCAGATAAGACTTGCTCTATCTAAGGACAAATAGAGTTGACAAGCTTTAGCTGGAGCTTGACACACCGCGGAAGGACAGCATTCCTCAATGTGTCCCACTAAAGAGTTTATAGTCTTTCCAAGGAGGGCGGCCTGATTGGTCGGACTACTACTATGACTGGAGGATAGCAGTATCTAGAGGTGTAGGCCAAGCTGAAACACTTCCTAAATATGAACTGGGGGCCACTGAAGGACTGTAGTATCAACATCCCTTTTCCGTCAGCAGAAACCACTCTCCCTCTACAGTTGTGTTCCAAAAAAACAACCCCTCCACTCAGCTGTAAAGTTTATTTTTAAACCTCTAGCCGCAAGCTGAAACTTTTTTTTGTGTTCATCTGTTTATTTCTGCCCTTAAGAGTCGTTGAGGCAATCCTTACCGTAACCGATGAATCGGTATTTGCAAATCGGATCCGACCATTTTTCAGCTTTCAAAGATGATCACATGGCTTCCTCATCCGGATTAACGAGGAACAAAAACACATGAAATCCCAGTCTAATGTATGCCACCCCATATGAAGTACGAGCCCATAAAGCGAACCTAAAAAAAAAAAAAACACATCCTTTGTGCATACACTAGCGTGTAGAGTTTACATTTTATAATAACGAACGAATCAAAAAAGCAAAACACAAAAAGGATAAATACTCTTGGATATCTCTGAAGGGGCGGCGGCGTAGAAATTGTGGTCAGCAGCTCAGGCTTATCCTTAATAGAGGTTGTCCGGGGGCCAAACCCTCTCTGTATACGCTTGTACACTATATAGGACTTTGGGGCATTTCCTTGATACTTTTTTCCTTCGTTGCTCTTAACAACTAACACCATCATCATCAGAGATGTACAGAGTGTGTGAGAGCGAAAGAGAGAGAGAGATAGGACGACAAGGAGGTGGAGGAGGAGGAGGAAGGAGAAATAAAAGGTTAGGCAAATGAACCTTATATCGGGAAAAGCCGAAAACGCAGTGAAGAAGGTAAAAGAAAACAAAAGTAAAAAAGAAAATCAATTTTTTTTTGATTTTTGCTAATGCCTCGTTGTAGACTTTGTATTTATTTGGCCAGGAACTGGTATTTGAATGGTTTCACGTCCTTTCCCATCCTTCGTCGTGTCGGTGCGGTGGTGGCGACTGACTGGTGTGAGCGGACAGATTAATGTGTACGTGTACTTGGTATGGAAAAATTTTTACCTTGAAGAGGGATAGATGTCCTTTATTTGTGCCACAGCACCGATTCTATTGTTACAATCGTTTTTTTTTTTTTTTTTTCTTTTGCTGACCAACATTCAATGTATATGTATGTATGTATGTGTCAAGGCATCAGTCATCGTATTGCTTGCAAATCGGATTTAGCGTAAAACGACGACCGGTTAATGTCGGCACCTAATATCCTCTTATCGCGTAGAGGATTCAATTTCCCGCACCACACATCGCCCTCATAGTCGCTGTTGGTCGTCGGTTTCCAATTCCACACACAAATGTCACTACAACGACAGAGAAAGGGGGGTCCAACCAGCCAACGTATGGATGGAGGATAGAGAATCCTTGAAAAATGTGGGCGATTGTCCGAAAGTGGTAGGTAATTTATAACCGAAGACAAGGGCAGAGATGAATAGTTTCCCTTTTGCTTGAATTTTGCTGCTTTTTCTTTTCTCTGTTGGTTTTTTTGGAGTCTCCTTCGTAAAAGGATATTTTCCTATCTTGTGTTCCAAAAATGAAAATTGGAGGAATAACCTTTCGTGTGAGTGAACATGAGTCTATCCATACACACATGTATGTCTGTATTGATTATTTTTGTTGTTATCCTTGTTCGTCAGTGTTTTTTTTTTTGCTCACTTTTAGTTAAAAAATAAACAAAAACAGGTTACGTATACGCCACTGAACTAGGCATATCCACCTTCTAGTCGTGCCACTCAAGTAGGGTACTGTGTACGGGTTCCTTTCAAGCGCAAACTAGCCTAGTCGCTCTGGAAGGACATTTTACACCAAAAACAAAAAAAAGTGTCAGGAGTAAAGGTTACGTATATGCCCCCGAGCTAGGTATATTCTGCTGCCATTGACGTGTGAAATTCTGTTGCAGTGCATCCGTAGCCAATGCATAATATTCTTGAGAACTGGGGGTACATCCTTCCCAGTCATTAGGAAGTAAATTGTGTTCCGTTTTGTGTGGGAAACATAGGGTATGTCAGCCATCCTTGCAACGAAATGCCAGCCCCTATGTGTCTCAATTTTCTGGCAAATCTTATCGTCGAATTATCTACACTGATAGCAAATGTTAAAGTAAGCGCAACTACTAGATATCCGCCTACATCAACTGTTCGCTCCAAGTCATCATCGAAATCTTTTGATCTCTTTTTTAGATACACGTATTCATCTACCCATTTATCCATCCATTCGTCTGTGCATTTATGCCCAACCCCATCCCCTTTGTAACGGCGCGCATCAAGTCAAGGCTGAGTTTTATGGCAAAAAAGCAATGACTAGGACGACGATGACGATGTGAAACGAAATGACAAGGAGGACGAGGTAGAGGACGAGGACGAGAACGACAACAACCAATGGAAGGAGTGATCCCTTCGATTAAAGTGTTAATCTGCAAAATGTGTTGCCCACTACAGTATCGACGGATAATAGCAACACCAGGCAGTGAAGCATCACCAGAGAATGGCAACACAAGAAAAGTCAAACACAAAAAGAAAAAAAAAAAAAAAAAAACAAACCAAGAGATAGAAGCAAAGATGCTACATCCAATGAGGGCGCGCATCAAACCAAGCGGAAACGTTAACTCTACCCTATTCTGTGTATCTTTCATTCATTTTGCTACATTTGTCATTTGGTTTCGTCTTCTTTTGGGTTTTTTTCTTTTCGATTTTCATTTCGAATCGAAACTGCGTTCTCGCTCTCATCAAGTTGCCCCTGCTTCAGCTCCCCACTCGGCCGTTCTGCCTCTATCCGCAAAGACATTACAGACTTTCGTTCATTTACGCTCAAAAAATGTAACCATTCGGAATAAATCAAGTATGTAGGTATGTAAATCAGGACTACTCGTATCCTGAAAGAGCTTTACTGTATATGTGTCACGTATCCTCCGCCAGAGCCAGAGCCAGAAAGCGGCTCGTCATCGTCGGTCGCATTGAATTCTATGTTGTATATGCGTGAAAGTCCCTAATAGGTTTATTATGCTCCTCCCTATGCCATAGTGCGTATACGCAACATAAAAAGAAACTCGATAACGCAAAATAACTTTCTTTTTTCCCCAACAAGAGATAATATTTTTCGATTTTGGTTGTTTGCTTTCATCATAGACGACTGACTGCTCCGCCACCGCACACAGCCAAGGATTTGGCACAGTAGTCAGATAGTATTTGAGGATATTCGGGATAAAAACTTTATCCGGCACTATCGTCGGGCCGAAATCTGTGATCCTGCATGGAAATATAATTTATTCTAATTTCTGGTGAACTGGAAAGCTAAATATTTTTGATAAGAGATACAAATTGCACAAATAACACAGCACATGGGTGTGCCTCCTCCTCCCCCACTCTCTGTTGGTAGCTGATTCTATTGACAGGCGAAATTCATTATTCAACGCCAGGACGAATAATGGGTGAAATTTTTTCGGCGCGATGGCCACATTCAATTTTCTGTCCATCTATCCATCCATTTTGACGATAAATGAGGAAAGTTTTCCCTTCGCAGGAGGAGCTCTAAACTTGGATTGATGTGCACTACCTCCCAGAGTATCTTAAACTTATGACAATTTGTAAAAGTATAATTGGCAAGACTTAAGTAACTTCTTATAATTAGTTGAATAAAAATTGTTTTTTTTTTCCTTCAAATCAACTCTGACAAGGAAATGCAAGAAATGAGTGTCAGAAGTTTTCAGAAATACTGCAATCGTCCATTCAATTCAGTTCAATCGGTTTGACGTTTCAATTGAGGAACTCAATCCGAATGAGGAGGGGAATCTTCCAAGATCTTGGTATATCTATTATGAATACTCTTATAATAGTACCAAGGACACGTACCCAATAGTTGGTGACCGTGACCAGTGTATAGGTTGAGTTATAGTGGAAGTTTGTCTATATCCTTCCATCGATAGCAATATGTACCGAGGTACTTCAAGTCTGTTTGGTGACTCGTATAGTCTTTGTGAATGAGTCCTACTTTGGTTTTTTCCTTTACAAGTTGTAGATCCGTGTGTACTAGCCAAGACCAAGCTCTGACCCTTCAAGCGCTTACGGCGATTGCTATGGCATCGCCTATACTATTACTGCAACAGTATCGGACCCAATACGGAGCCTTGGGGAACACCGTCTGTGACGGTACATTGTCTCGTCTCATCGTGGGTATAGTGGAGCAGTATCGCCAGTGGACCAGTGTCCTTTTTGGACCACGATTAGAGTATGCCTTGCGGAGACCACACCGGCGGCGATCTGCAAGGCATTTATCCTCATCGATTGCACTCTCCGATCAGTTGCCACTGCTGGACGGCTTATTGCTTTCACTGTCCATCGGTTGGTGTCTTTACTAAAGTCGTCAATTCTAATGAAAATCGGACGGTGTGTACCAATAGACAGACAGACATTTAGGCCAGGAAAGGTTCTTTATGATAAAATGAGTCTTTCAGCAATCCGATACCACATCCTTCTGCCTTTGTATCAGCTCAGTTCAAGTGGGCGTGGCATAATACATTTTTTACTGAATAACTCTGTAGCACGGAGTTTTTTGATAAAAACGCCTCCAAAAAGTGGGCGTAGCTACAGACAATGTATAAGTAAATTGTAGATATTTTGAATGTCTATACATTAATGATTTTTTTCGATTTCGAGTAAAATAGTGAAGATATGAGCGTACTTGTCTAGCATCCTTTTAGCTTGAAGTTAAAGGCCTTGTCAGACCCATTATCCTGTTCCAATGTTCGTACGTACGTGAAAGGCCCAGCGAAATTGGGACTTTGTGTCTCCACGTGACGCTCGGTTTTGTCAGACCCATTATCCTGTTCACATTCATTGTTGCCGGCAATTATGGATATACACATATGTACACGTAGTCGCTGTGTGACGACTCACGTTTCATTTGTATTGCATAACCCAATTTGCTTCACATTTAAGCGAAAACTGCCATTTGCCACGCAAGGACCTGCCTGGGAGTGAGTAAAACCGCTCACGATCCAATATATTTTAATTTACTTCAATTTTAGCCACATTTGCGATTCGACGAGAGGTTGCTTTCTTCACGATTTCTTTTGCGTTTCGGCTTCTGTTCCTTTGTTCGATTGTTTTGTCCTGTTTTCCTTCGAACCAATTTGTTTTATTTTTTATCGTGAAAGTTGCACAAACACTCTTTGACTTTTCTACTCCTCGGCGCGTCTGTGTTGTTAGAAGCTCCCTTCCAGAGCTCGCCCTATTCAAATCGTTAAAAGAGCTGATTCGCCACGTTCGATAGATGCGGTGGCTCGGGTTGGGTATCGAACAAGGAACACGAATTCCTTTTTCAAAAATATTTTTCTCATTTTACGAATATGTGCAGTTCCTTTGCTATAGCCCAGGGTATAGAGTATTCCTTCATTATACTTTAGCGGGCCACAAACAGGATTGAAATAGAGGCAGTGTGGTCGTTGGGTTTCATTACTGACATGGCGCATACACATACGGACACACGGAACTGGTTATGGGTTTGGGAGCGGGGAGGAGGGCTTTTAATCGTGGATTACTGGAAATTTTTGCAGAGAACGTTCCCACCGAGATATCGGGCCACAAATGACTGACTCGGTGATTGCATTCTATGCTTCGGGTTGAAGTAAATTATTCAAAGGTTTTGTAGCAGTGACAAGTGGTGAATTTTGAAGACACTATCCAGGGCAAGACTTGCGGGAAGTCACTGCAGATGAAAGAAATTTTGCTGATTCGTCCTGACAGCAGAATCGAAAATCCAATCATTTGGTAACGCTCGACGAATGGTTTTGTCAAGAATGTATCACGGTGTTCCCTGAAAATGAAGGCAGAACTTGTGGTAAGTAATAGCCTCGTTCATTTCGGAGTCAAGTTCAGAGTTTCTAAAGTGGTTTTTCTAGGAATTTTCGACCCGGCCTGTGTCCAGATATGGGTATGGTACAGACACTGACCGACCGGCCGATAATTAATATCCAAAAGAGAATTGACAGTTTACAAAGGCTATTGACAGGTCGCTGTCAGGGTAGTTGTTCACAACTGCCTACATATGTACATGGAGGTGGAGGTGGAATTAATTTCATATATCTGCGTGTCTATGGAGAGGTTGAAAGTGGACTTAATTGCATTGGAAGGGGGACTTCTTCCCTGAACTTTGTGACTTACATGGTCACTGTCAAGGAACCTGCAAGCAGATAGGACATAAAGACGTATACATGCAGCTGTACAGGACTACCAGCTGGGCTCACTATCGTTCCAGGTATGGAGTAGGGTCAGAATAGTAACTTTTGTTGTTTTCTGTCAACAGATACAACGTGTAAAGTTAGCAGTTCAGCACAGATGATTTTCCACTAACATGCCACAATTATCAATTCTAGTGCCCCTATTGTTTAATTTTTTATCAATAATATCACCAACGCTTGCAGAATCTCCCATGGAGCCTGTCACTACTTGATTTCATGCATGTCTCTATGTTGAGCAGAGAACAGACTCCTTTCATTGCCCAGCGGTATGCCACAAGTAGTCATACTTGGGCCGCTGTTACTTAATTTTTTGTCAGTGATGTGCCCAACACTTCCAGAATCTTCCATAGAGCCTGCCACTCCTTGATTTCATGCATGTCTCTCTGTTGGACAAAGCAGAGCAGAGACTCCTTCGATTGCCCAGCGGTATGCCCCAAGAATCGATGCTTGAGCCGCTGTTACTAAATTTTGTGTCAATGATGTGCCCAACACTTGCTGAATCTCCCGTAGAGCCTGCCACTCCTTGATTTCATGCATGTCTCTCTACTGCACATAGCAGAGCACAGACTCCTTCGATTGCCCAGCGGTATGCCACAAGTATCCATACTTGGGCTTACTTAATTTTTTGTCAATGATGTGCCCAACACTTGCAGAATCTTCCATAGAGCCTGTCACTACTTGATCTCATGCATGCGTCTCTACTGCACGTAGCAGAGCACAGACTCCTTCGATTGCCCAGCGGTATGCCACAAGTATCCATACTTGGGCCGCTGTTACTTAATTTTTTGTCAATGATGTGCCCAACACTTGCAGAATCTTCCATAGAGCCTGTCACTACTTGATTTCATGCATGTATCTGTGTTGAGCAGAGCACAGACTCCTTCGATTGCCCAGCGGTATGCCACAAGTATCCATACTTGGGCCGCTGTTACTTAAATTTTTGTCAATGATGTGCCCAACACTTGCAGAATCTCCCGTAGAGCCTGCCACTCCTTGATTTCATGCATGTCTCTCTGTTGGACAAAGCAGAGCAGAGACTCCTTCGATTGCCTAGCGGTATGCCACAAGAATCGATGCTTGGGCCGCTGGTGTTTAGCTATTTATCAAAAGCAAATCTGCCTGCCATTGCATTGGATCGCAGTGAATCCATTCGAATTACTACTTTTGTACTCCTTTTTATTCCTAAAGAAATGGTCTGCACTCATCTCCACTTCATTGCAAGTCCTTCATTAGTACAGTTCTTTGGAAATCCTAATCTACGGCAATATTCCCTCATTAGAGTTCGAAAGGGATTTATGACTGTAGTTGAACAAAAAGAAAGACGAACCTCCTTTGTCGAAATCTTCCCTAATGCACTTCCTTTTACTGGATTTGCAAAGCCCATTTCTCCCATCAAAGGAGGCTTCCATTTCATTCTTCTTTTGAAGTCCCCAAGTCCGGATAACCACGTATCTACTCATTCGAGAATGGATTCGCAGTAATCCAATTCCTGATTTTCTGGGAACCACTAATTACCAGGATAGTTGTATCAATGAACAATACAAGGATTCCTAGTGTAAAAGTACACGAGAGCGTGGTTTAACAAAAAAAGCTTTATAATCCCTCGGACAACATAGGATGGGAGCTGGTTTAGGTAAAACTGGCTTAGTCGGTTTATGGTTCACTTTATCTGCAAACAAAAAACAGCATTGACCCACGAAATATTGTGTCCATCACTCCTCATCAGTGTTGTAAAGTAAATCTTGTCTTTTTGCCCACCCCTTGCATCCATCCACACGGGAGAGTTAAGAGAACCAAGTGCGCAAGTCCACAACTCTCTCAGTGCATGGATAGTAAGAGTACCCGTACCGAGGTTGCATAGGTATCCGCAAAATAAACGAGAGTATTACAAACATTGCACAGATCGAAATGTCGTGCTAATAATTATTTGCTTCCAGCACCTTAGTATTGCAGTTTAGCAATGCCCTCCTCTGGGAAGCACGGGAATTTCCCTCTGCCACCCAAGTTCGTGGAATCCGAAGGGATCGCAGAGGACATACTTCAAAGTACAAACACATTTTGGCGTGGGCAACAGCGGCGGTTCCACTGTATCCTTGCGGATTCATGGAATTTCGTTAGGTTGCATGCTGCATGTGTATGTGCTTTAAGAACCACAGAGTCCTGGCATCCTTATTGAGTTCTATTACCTAACTGGAGGCTATTATGTGCTCAGTTACAATAGCACTGCAGCGCTTTAAGTTGATGAAACTGAGAGGCAGTAGGTTCTTCCTAACGGCCAGTCAACAGATGCATAATTTTGGATAGATGACGGGTGTATCATTAGCAGAACACCACATACATATGTATGTGCACAATGGATGAAAGAAGACTTTGTTTTGTCATACGGAGACGTATGTACGTGCATGCATCTTAAAGATACTCATCTTGTAATGAAGATGGACCTGTCGTTAATTTACTTGCATGTCACATCAATTTTCTCTTGATTTCTGTTCATGATTGTCTTAGGTGAAACAGGAATTGGATGAAGACAGGGACATGTGAATGTAGGGAGTCTACAGAGACAGAGAGATGTGCAGCATAAAAAATGGGTTCAATGTTTCTTTTTGTTGCACGATGGCGAGTTTCTGCACCGCTTTGCTCCGCTGCTCCGCTATTGAGAAACTCCAACTTTCAACACTTCAAGTGGTAGGACTCACCTTCTGCTTGGTAAGGACTTATTTTACATTGATACTCCGATATCTAACTGCTTTGCTGTGCGAGCAGATATTAAGTGATTCTTTCCACTTCAACTGACCTTCATTGACCTTCATGCAGGTGTGCCAAGTGCAATCGATACACGACTTGTGTATTCTGTGTCATTTGTGTCCATGGAAGAGTTTCACTTATTGACTGCTCCTGGGTTTGATGGAATGCATGACAAGGCAACGGAGACTGACTCGTCAACGAAGGTCAGGGTCATGGCGTACTGGCAGTAACTCGCCCATAAATATGCAAAGCTTTCTGTTAGGACACCTAAATCATACCACCGACCGACCGTTGGCGGAGCCCGAAACTAGAATCACCCCCGAAACTGAAATACACAAAGTTTCCAGAACTATATCTAATGAATCACGCTCAATGGCATAGTTTTCACCCCAAATGGGCCCCAACTGCGCCAGAAATTTGTGTGTAATGTGTATAAAAAGAAAACTTTTCACTTTTCTGTGTTCTCTGTTTGTGCCTGCCGTAATAATTATAAACTTCCGCCCTCATAATTTCTGAGCAACTTAACCAATTTGACTGGGGATCTGTTTGACCTACACAAAGTAAACCATACTTTCTTATCCAAACAGATTAGGGATGAAAAGTTATTCGCAAATTGAAAACACCAACCATAACGACTCCTCGAGTGGCATGGTTTTTTTTTTTGTTGCTTTCAAGACCACGACCTTGTTGTGCTGACTACCTGTCTCGAACCAGGTTTTCCTTTTCATCAGCCGGCTAATCATAGCACAGAGATCCTTAGTTCGACCCTCCTGGCTACACTTGAGAACAGAAAAACAAATCTATCCATCTGTTTTCAGCGAAATTCTATTAAGAAATTCTTCCCTAGAAGCAAACACCGTTAGATTGAAAATTATGTACATAAACCGACGTAAAAAACGGCAAAAAAAAACCCAAGGAAAGTACATACTTATAAGAAATCCTTTTTGGGAGAATACTCCTCTTTAAAACTGTGGCCCACCAGCGTACTCACCTCGGGGAAACAAACAAAGTAAATATAAACACTTGGGACCCACGAAACTGAGCATCAGCAGGAGAGGAATTATACAAAGGACTTCACAAGGCCGTTCATTATCACTATCTCGGCTGGCGTTGCCGCTGCGGTGCGGTGAATATTCATTTAAGCCTACTATTTCCCCACCTCGTGATGGGAATTTTGTTTTGTTGTGGTGGCGGCGGCAATAGTTGCGCGCAAGGTAGAAGGACGAATCCTCCAATCCCCACGTTGATTTCTTTGTTAAGCCACCTCTTTCGTTGCCGGAGCAGTATCATAATCATCGTTATCGAGTAGAAAGCGGGCACAGCAGCCAACGCGGGGGAAATTAATGAAATTTGGGACCACAAAGGATTTAGACGGAGCAAGAGACAGGGATAAGGAGCAAACGGAGAAAGCGTGTGGATGTAGCTAAGAAATTACAAAATGAAGGTTATCCTGGTTTATCCTTGGCGCATTTGGAGGATTTTTTTCGTCTTCTCTTGTTATATTTTCGATAAACTATTTCGAAACTAAATTAGAACAAACATAATGCAGCAACGACGCAGGGGGAGGAGGAGGACGAGAAGGAGCAGGAGGAGGAGGAGGAGGAGGAGGATATCATCATTATTTTCGTTGTGCTTATAATGACAACTATGGGAGTGCTCAGTTACAAAAGTGCTTCATCGTCACCAGTATAAAATGTTCCACCCTCTGCGGGTGGTGGGAAAACAGCAGCAGCTGTATCGGTTAACATCGCAGAAGAGATCTACATACATACATATGTACATGTGAGTGGATGTACAAATAAAACGTTGATGCAGTCTTATGGATATAAGCCCAGATGTACGAAGAGAGGATTTCTCTTACTCTCGGCTCTCTTAAGGCATGGTAAGCTCGTGTACAGTGAAGGGAAATTGTAGATGTCCCTGCGGGTGTTATATGTAGCAGGTGTGCCTAAAGGATAAATTTCGACTCGGATGATTGTGACTGAAAGGACTTAGTGTCATGGATATCTGCTGAAATTTGTCTGCAAAGACTGAGCTTCTATATCTCTACGACTGTGTAGTGACCTACTTTGTTTCAACGTTTTAGTCCCTTCGAACCGATGGGAATACTGCTTTCAAGTCTACGAAATGTTCTCCGATTTTATCTAAAGAGTCCCTCCCTGAGACACGGTAGCCTTCCATTCCCTTTGATGCCGGGCACGCTGCTTCCAGTTGCCCAGACCAAACGCTCTGGCATCCGCGATAGCTTGGTCTTTAAAACGGAGGTTCGGTCTTCCTTGTCCTCTCGAACCTGGGGGCTGTGAGTCGAAGATCCTCTTTGTTGGAGCATTATTGTCCATTCGGCCGAGCCAGTATAGTCGACGTATTTTGGCTTTTTGGACTACATCCACATCTTGGGACAGCTCATAGAGTTCGCGGTTATATCTTCTCCTCCATTCGCCCTCCTCGCATATGGGACCGAATATTCGAGGAAGAAGTTTTCTGTTTTCTCTCGAAAGTGCCCAAAAACTGCTCTGCTTTCCTGCTTATCGTCCAGCACTCGGCTCCATATAGCTGAACTGGCAGGATCAAAGTTTTGTAGAGCATACATTTCGTCTTCCGTGATAGGAATATACAGGTTTCACCAGTATTCAGATGGTCCCTGACAGTAGAATAGATGCTCCTCGTAGTGCCCGTCTGCCTACTGTCATTCTATTACAATTTTTCGAACATCCCAGCTAAAATTTTTTTCAATTCATACTTCAACAGCTCCTTCCCAAGAGCTCATTCTGTACCATATCACCCTTTCGCAAGCAGTACATCTTTTGTCATGTGATGTCTATCTCACACGAAGGTGCATGAATACATTTGAACCCTACTATAACCAACCCCTTAGATACTATCCGGCTAAGAGAGCCACATCTGGAAATGTCCCGTAACCGAGAGATTCACACTTGTGCGCATGCTGCATCTCTGCATTGTAAGAGTCATCAGTGCTGCCACTTGGCTGTATAAAGTCTTAAACAATGAAAGACAGTGGAAAAAAATTTGGACTAGATACATGAGAGAGCATGCAGCATCTGGCATGTGGAGACGAATGGGGGTTGCCTTTTGAATTACGGAATCAAATCACAGTAGTCTCATCGAAAGAGAATGTATTGAGTTTGTAATAATTTACCACCTCTCTAGGGGTCTAATGAACCGTGGTGTTTTGAGCGGCTGTCCATCTGTGCACCTTGCATAGATGCAAAAGTCATACTTTCTGGGGTGTTTGGGGCTTAATTTGGGATTCTAGTGGCGTGGGGTTTCATTAAACTGTCTGCTATTCATTAAATCCCGTGATTTTGTGAAGAGGACGATGGTGACTTTTCACGTCGCCAGGATTATGCCTAATGTGGGACTCTTGTGTGATTTGTGTGGTTTCGATCTATAGTGCGAGAGGCACGAATAAAGAAGACTTTGACTCACTTGGTGAGTAGCATCTGGAGGAAGACAATACCTCAAATGTGATGACGTGCGATAGTTCCGCACAGGCAGTGTACAAATATCTACTTTAGTGAGAGCTGCTAAGCTCCTGAAGACTCATTATAGTCAGCAACACTCCAGAATATTTCCTCGAGTCTATTCCATGGCAACTTTACTTTCTTTACCGATGGTACTCATCAAACCTGGCATTCACTTGAGGCTATCTGGTGGAGCCTCTGATTTTCTTCACAGTAAGAGCTTAGAATCCCAGAATTCCTTACCTTCTGAACCAGGTATGTACATACATTGGCACAGTAGTGCCGCTGTTATCCCCCAGAAGATGGATTTTCTACAAAGGAAAGGCTCCGACTCATGGTTGGCTATTGCTAGATGCTATAGAGCTGAAAATCCCCTTTGTGGTGTACTCGTCCCCTACTCCTGGGGATACTGAGCCTGTTCCGTCTAAGCCTTTCTTCTGAACATACTTACGCTACTTAGCCAAGTACTGTACCTAACAATCGGAGTTCGTTACCGTCCTCCATGTTCTCACCTAATTCTCCCCCGAAACCAGCAAAGAACGCACAGTTGGGATGTTTCTTCGAGCTCTGACCAGTTCCCTAGTGATTTTGTAGATACGAGCTCTCCTTCCTTTGCTTCTGATACACTTTCGAACTGAATACGATCGGAAAACTCAAGGCGTTCCTCTAGACACCATCTGCTCATTCGAAACACATTAATGTATGCATGTTTTTCTTAACTGCTTTAGCGACCTAACGACTAGGAACGCACTCCGTAGAGCCTGTACGACAAGCTGTAAATCAAAAACCCTGAGTTATGGAATCCATTATTTGAGTCCACCTGTACACTGGCTGCTCTACGACGACATTATGTAAAAAGTTTCGAAAACCCGAGTTATTTTCCAACTTAATGTCTATTCCAGTCGTTTGTTTAAACTCTGAGGACATAAAACAGGCTAAAGAGACTCGCTCGCTCTCAGGACTCCATTAACTGCACTCTTTTGTGCGAGAAACTCACCGATAAATTGGCAACCCTGACTGCCTGAATTCTGTTTTCTGTTCTCTCACGCGACCAAGTACTCTTTGCATTCGAACGCATAGCATACAGTGTGATTTGAGCCTTTGAACCGACTGCTAGGTTCGGTCCCGGATACTCGACAGCCAGCAAAATTAGAACAGTTTTTTCTTGTCCGTTTAGTCCTGCACGTAAATCACCTGGATATGAATTATGTGTGTCGACGTCAAAATGTGAATCTTTCCGACGTCTGATAGTGTAGTGAACTCGGTGCTGGACAAGCAGTCTGGCTGGTAGAGTGTTTAGTGATTTTTGCCCAACACACAACGGTTCATTGCGATCAAATAGAGAGAAAAACTCCGGTGGTGTGTGAACATTCGTTCCGTTTACTACTTTGCTTGGTTCCTTGGTGTCCTCGTATCCTCGAGAGTTCGTCCTCACAGAGTTCCATCTGAGCCGGTGTCCTAAGAGTATTTTATGTTCTAGTTTGTCAGCCGTTGCAATACAATTTGGTGTGTACGCGCGGAGTCTAAAAAAAAAAATTCAGCGTGAATCCTTGCCCGCAAAAAGCCCACAAAAAAAAAGTAAATAATGATAATAATAGTATTAGGCTAAATATCCGTGTAACGTGTGTTGTTTCCAGGTGTGCTAGTCCTTTGGAGGGCGGCAGCAATGACGACGACAGCCAGGTCTGTCTGGTAAGGTTGTGTTTGGCGCGCTTTGAAAAAATTCTCACATAAAATCCTTTTTACTGTTATTGCGTTTTCGTGCCACGGTGTCTTTTGGTGGTTAAGCTTGATAGTGTTCCTGTGGTGATAAGGTGAAATCAAATCTATTTGCATTAGATTTGGAATTAATTTCGCCATAAAAAGTAGAAAAGTGCCACGTTGTCGTAAATCATTGAGGATTCAAGGATGTAATGGAAAAATTGGTAAAAAAAAAAAAAAAGGTTAGAAGCTTAGGAATGTGATATTTTGAATTTTTGTCCCCAATCGTACTCGTATCGGTTTTAGTATCATCTTTGAAATTTCCTGAAAGGGTTCCGCCGTTGGTGGTTGGACACCCAAGGGCTGAAATGAGAGAAAAGAGGTGCTTGCCTGGCCGATAGTCATGGATGCTTGAAGCAATTTGTTCCGATGTGTAGCTACATAAGGAGGTTAGCGGCCTTAGGCCTTTGGGTGGAGAAGAAAAAGGATCCGACCCTTACAACAAGTTGTTTTTGTTTTTCTTTCTGCGTGGCCTTATGAATAGGTATAACCAATCCAATCCAATCCAATCCAATCCCTGGCTGAATCCTTGTGTGCTTTCCTGTAACGCAGGTAAATTTGGTCACATTGTCTGAAAAGTAAGACCTTTTCCAATTTCGTTTGGTCTCGGGACTTGCTTGTAGATTCGAAATTTTTCGCATTTTTGCGACGGCTTTCCAAGTGTTTATTAGTGATTGATGCATAGGAGGAAGAGGACAAGACTTAGTACAGTCCTCAGCTACTTTCTCGGATTCGAAATTGCAAGTTTGGCACCAGTGACTTAACAGTAGGAACGATAGAAAGTCGCATCTTGCAAGTGTCGAACTAAGGATGCTCTAAGCCAGTACTGGTCAGCGCCTAGAGTCAGCCTTTGTATAAATCCCTGTAGTCATGCCATCTTTCGGTTTCGTTTCGCTTCTGTTGAACTATCGGTCTATTGTGTATCGACGTTCAAAGTATATTCGTAGGGAGGAGGAGGTCCATTTAAAGTTTTATAGTGACTGGTTTCAAAGGCGGTCTAATGAATACCCGCTGAATAAAATATCACAAAGGATCAGCTTTGTTCTTGGGATGAAATTAATGGACGGTTTATCCGTAGTGAAATGGCGGTTATTGAATTTCAACCTCCTTAGCGTCGAGCAAACCATAACAAAAGCGAATCCTGATGAACACTAAGTTACACGGTTGAGTGTATATCCAAAGTGAAGGTGAGTGAAGCCGACTAAGTGCATCTTCTTCCCACTACACCCTGGCAGTCAGTTGTAGGTGGCTCGAATGACATCCTCGCCGAGAGGAGCAATTGTTCCACAACACCATGCTCTAACCACTGGAGGGCAACAAAAATGTTTCATATTACCGGGATACCCACCGTTAAAATGATTAATAGGAATGATTACCAGGAGGAAGTCCATTCATTATATACTTATACACACTTTAGTGGGTTAAATGGCAACTGTTTATGGGCCCAAACCCTCCCGCACTTTGATTTATCCAATTAAAGTTTTTCCTAATCCATAAATGACCACCACACCACTGCACGCTAATCACAGATACAGTGGTCGTTATGCGCCGGACCCCTAATTTAATTGTATTTACCTACACGTTTAAGCTGTCGTAAGGGCTCTGGCTCTGGCGCTGCTAGGCCAGGCCGTCCTCCCAAAGGACGAAACTGATTTGTAAGGGAAAATTAAAATTATGCCAAATGCGTATAGAATAAGATGGCGAACCGCAAAAAAAGACGTATTCGCTCACAAATTACGCAATTTTCCTATGCACAATATTTATTTAGGATGAACGAATGTAATCTGAGGGATTCTCTTCTGTTTTTTTTTGTTGTTGTTAAGGGTAACCGGCCAACCCGTAGATCCTCTCATATCCTGACAAGGGTAAACAGAGTTTAGTTAGACTCTATCATTGGTTGTTTGTCCAAGGGTTTTGCGAATCTTGTCTGTGGCTAGGTGGGTTAGAGTGGTGTGAAAACAGGTCGAGAGAAATGAAATTTTCGTCAAATAATAAACGCCCCCCCCTTAACCGTAGGAGCAAGGACTTTTGCGAGATAATAGTTCGTGAAGCAAAGGGTGTTGGAGCATAAACATTTCTCATTCTGTCAAATTGAGAATTCATTACTCAAATAGGAAGGTATCCTCTAAAAAGAGGTAACTTATGAGGGGGAATTTTCAAAACTTTGCGACGCCCCTTAACGAGTGGGGGTTTTCGGCAAAAGGGCTTTCGTCGGTTGGTATTTATTTATTTTTTGCCTTAACCGAGCCGAATGGTGAAAGGTTTTCCTTTTTTTTTTTTTGTTTTTTTGGAGAGCAATTTGTAAATTTTAAATAGTGCTTGACTAATTGGGGAAGTTTTAATTTCGAATAGGAAATCGGTATCGTGCCACCACAAACGGAATGGAGTCTATTTAATTGTAGGTCTCTCGTTCATGTTTCATCACCCGTTGGTGGGTTGTATCTGTTGGGACGGGTTAGTAGGTGCCTAAATAATTATTACTGGGCACGAATTGCTTTTCAGTGCAAGGGTCGTTGGTAATTAAATTAGAATATGGCAAATGATGAGTTTGAGTAGTATTTCGGGAGGGTGTCCCCTGCCCTGTGACATAAACAGCACGCAGTTTTGAAAGATAGCCTTCGGGGCTTAGCTATGTACATATGTATCTACATAAGGAGTTGGGTTTGGTATTTTCTATATGACACACTTTGTGGATACATAAGGCTCCCTTCATACTCTCCGCTTCTAGTCACACAGAAGAAGTGCTCGTGTTAATTTTTTGAAATACAACTCGGTGTAGTGATACGACGACATTCTGCACATTCACAATACGGAGACCGGGAAGGAGTCTAAGGTCCTCTGTATTATGAGATGGGAAAACAGAAACTCCCATCCAACTGAAGCCTTTCATTTAACCTCACCGCACTTCAAGTGGCCTATACCAGTTCATATAGTGCATTCGTACCACATATAGCAGATTTATATGCCTATTTACTGGAAAAAATATAAAATTGTTAGTTCGACCAAAAATTTTCATTAAATTCGATAAACAAAAATTCATTAATCCCGCAATAAACAATTTCATTTAGCTCGCATACTCAATTTATTATTTATTCAATAACATTCAGTTTTTTTTTAAATTGTTGTGATTGCACGTAAACCTCTTAGCCGGCGTGGAGTTTAAAATATGTACAAATATTGGATAAAACCCGTGAATACATATTTTAATATTATATATCACATCGAACCTCAATTTCTGGTTTTTTTTTTTGTTCCAATCCATTTGGTTGTTCATTATTTTTTACTTGCACTTAACCGTACGCGTACAGGGCGAGTATTGGTTTCCTGGAAAATTTCTGGTCTGTCTGCAGTACATTTCTCCATTTAGTGGGCTTACGACTGATCTCACTTTCGCATTTTGTTTATAATTCACGCCCACTTTTTGGGGGCGTTTCTTGGCATTTTCAACATTTTTTTCAATGAAATTTCAAGCAAGCACCACGAGGGTTTGACAAACATGAGAAAGCTCCTCATATAACAAATCTACCTTCGGATATACCACCAAACGACTGGTGGGGAGAATCTGGGCCCTCAGACCTGTTGCATTTGCATTTCTGTCCCCAAGACTGAGGAATACAAGGCCTCATGCGTGGAATTTTTCAATTTTTCATACTTATCACTTCAAATCGCTGTTGACTTAAACTTCTTTCAATCCTGAGTGACTTATAAAACTTTAGCACAAGGTGCGAGTACGTACAACCGAGTCATGGACTTTATTTATTTTTATTTTGTTTTTGTGTATTTTAAATTAATATTTTATTTTTGTTTTCTTTTGAAAGTGAAAAGTTGTGATAAGTCTCCCTCATGGTTGTGCTGCCAATGTGCCAATTGGTGCTTCCTGTACGGCCGTAATTGCTTGTACACTTTCCGACACCATATCCTCGACACACGGTTCCTGGAATGGTATTTTAATTTTTTATTTTTCTTTTTTGGATTTTGTTTTAGACTATTAATGAGGTACCGGCATCCCGTCGCGTGTAATTGGGTATAGAGGGGGCTTCGCTGTGAATGCTCTTTGACACATGTAGTGAGGATCTTCAATTGATTGGGTGAATGTCACATGTGGAGGAATTGATTGAGTACTTTGGGCTTAGAGTGTCCTTGTGGAAGATTTACCTCCTGGTATTAGGGAAATTCGTTCACTATGTGCTGTTTGATCTTTTGTATTCGAAGGGGAACTGTCTGAAGTCCTGAACACATATTGGTTACCATAGGCTCTGTTATGAAAGGCGATTTGTTTTCGAAATTTTAGAGAAACCCTAGTAAGACGCGGAGTTTGACTTCTTTTTGATTTCAAAGAGGCAAAGGTATCAAGTCAATCTTTTCTGTATCGAGAGTCGAATAAGTCCAGCAAGACGGAAAGCAGCGGAGCAAAGCGGGGTAATAGTTTTGCTTATGTTTCGTTGAGCTTTCTTGTTCATATGCGACAAACTATATTTGCACAAGTTATCGTTGAAAAATAAATCTGATCAACTGATGTCCATGTTAAGGTACAGTGTGTCAGTAGGCGCCTCAGTATCTGACTTTGTTGTGACTACTTTGTGTATGGGTTATACCGGGCTAAAGTCGGTCTGAAGATATCCGGACTCCTTCTGGATCTCTGCATCCTCTAGCCAGCGCAGCGTCTGGGAGTCAGAGCTCGCTTTTTGGCTTTTCCCATCTGTTGATATGGGACTTTGCAGATACACAAGGTTTGATGTGTCACCAGTAAGATGAAGCCATGTCCTTATATTTTTTTCTTTAGATAAATCGACTGATGTTCCCTAAAACGTCTAACATTGCAAAGCAACTTCACCGAAAACTTTTCACTTTGCAACTTTGCAAAAAAAATACAAATCACGACTCGTACTTTGCACTTGAAATGGTGTTTTGCAAAGTGTATGTATTTTTTGTTACCGGATTTTCCACAATTTTTTCTCAAAAACCGCTCAACTGGAAATGCAAGTTATTCTTTGCATATTGTTGACAACCTTTGTAAAATTTTAAATGCAAAGTGCGAAGTTTATTTGCGTAAACTTATCAAATTTGCTTCGCCAATTTCCTATTTGATGAGAGGAAAAGTTGGTGGAGTGACTTTGTGAAAAGTGCCCAGGACCAGGCATCTTTCAAGTCAAGATTGGCCGTAATAAACGATTAAAACATCGAATGACACACTGACACTGAAAGTAACAATTCATTGCATTTCAATAGCCGTTGAGTAATAAATGAATTTCCCTTCCATTGAATGCGTGCTTTTTGTTTAACATTTGCTTCAATAATAGATCAGAGACGATTTGTATGGGAAAATGCATTTGAATGCTGCATTCAGGTCTGAAATGGATGAGTGCAACTCTCCAAACTGTGAAATTGATGAAAACGTGAAAATTAATCACTGAACCATTATGACTCTCACTTTTGTTAAGCATTTCATTGTTTGAGACTGACCTGATTGAGTAACATTTTGCGGGAAAATTAATCCATTACTGGGAGTCGTGTCTTAGAGTGGAAGGTAAAATTTAAGTTCGAAACTTTTGAAGAGGAGCTCTGAGGTGTTTTCATTCAATGCTTACGTCTGTTTAAATGGTGATGATGGTAAGGATAGCCAGCCTTTTCATGGCGGACTTGGATCTTATACACTTGGTGGACTTAAAACTTTTATATATCTATATTGGATTTCTAGGGATATTTTGTAGAAAATTCGTGCCTGTTTAGTTGGTATTTGGCATCATTGGGACTTCACTGGTGCTCTCTTCGCTAATTCACGTTTAGTCTGGAACCATGTATCTTTAGGTTGTTTGGCCCAAAATCTACAAGATATACGAGGACACTCTATCTCTTTCTGTGTTCGAAAGTCGCTTCCGAATACTTATTTCAATACCCCTCTAGTGAATTCAAGTCGAACAGTGTTTCATTTTTGGAGAAATCTTTCAGAATTGCTTGCGCTAAGCCAATTCTTTGCACGCCCGCTTCCGCTATGTAAATATTGTAGCTAATCTCTTCAACAAAACAAATAAATATTTAAAATTATTAAGAAATATTTGGCGTGACAGGTCGAGCTTCTCAGAACCATTCGTGTTGTGCGTGTTATATTCTTTACACGAATGGAGGGGGGCCTACTGTTCAATGCCGTATCCGAAGGGCAATTTGTTATTCGAGATGCTTTCTCATGGCAGTTGTACTCTCGGATGTTTGTCAGACGCTCACGAAACAGTGATACCAAAGCTGTATTTTTCTTTAATCTGATGTACGTTAGTGTCAACCATTGAATTTTTGGTTTTTCTTTTTAGATTTTTTGAATAATCTCGGTTACTGCTTTATTTTTATAGTGACAGTTGAAGTTGAAGTATCGGATCACGCGCAGTACTGCCAAGTGTCTGCAATGTCGTTCCTAGGGCCCAATGTCATTTTGACACTTTGCAGGTAACCTCTGCTGCTACTGTACTATGCCCGTTTTCGTACAGCAGTATTATGGTAAACTTATCTCCATATCCATACTCACTCAGCTCTAGTTTACCACGCCTACTTTTGGGACTAGTCTGTTTCTGGAACAAAATGTCGCAAGTTGATACATTTTCACATAAGCATCTTGTAACTGATATCGCCTGGCTACTTTACACGAAGATAAGGCACAGGATCCGTGCGAATTGTATCTTTTTCTTTTGTTTCGCTTGTAAATCTAAAAATTGGCATAAAAATTCAAAATTAACAAACAAAATTTACCAGCTACCTTATAGTTTAATTTTTTTTCCAAAACTTGAAAGCGCATGAATGTTTTTTTTTTTAAAAACGAGAAGAAAATCCCTTCGCCAGAGTAATAAAAACTAATAAATTATAGACTGGCTCGAAGTTAGTTTGTAGAATTTTTTTCGTTTCACATTAACCAGCAGGTGTCACTTGAAAATGTATTCAAAAACAAAATATACATTTCGGTAAGGCAATTAATTACGAAAGTAGAATTAAATTATTTTGATTGGTGAAGTGGTGAACTTTCGCAGTGTTTGTGTCAAAATTGAATATCCTGGAGTGGAGAAATCGATTCAATCAGTCTTTAAGAATACATAAATCTTGTTTCGGGTTTACCTGGAAATATTCCTTAAAGTCTTAGCCCGCCGAACTCAGCAACACACACACGCCCACACCTGCAAACGCACGCCCTTTAGGCATTCAACCGTGCATTAATCATAATCATTTTCAAATTCCGTACATTTATCAAATTACATTAACAAAAGGAAGCAATCTATTCCGTATTTCATGTCAACAAAAAAAAAAAAAAAAATGGAAATGGTTCGTATCCCATGGGAGAAAGTTCGCATAGTGAAGATGGTATAGCTTCCCAATTGGGATTGAATCCGTAATCGTACTTTTGAAAGTTTTGTGCTGCTTTTTTATCCCGGAGATTGTGTTGTGTATGGGGTTAGTTTTTTTTCCTTCCACAACAAAAGTAAAGTTCCTCGAACAGGTGTAGGCAGCAATTAGCGATGGAAATGAATTCGGCTTAACTCTCAGCCGTGGGAGAGGTAGGGACCTTCTTTGCGTTTTTGAAACCAAAGTCTCTCCAAGCTGCCACTGGATTTGGATCATCGGATAAGCCATCGTACGATTTGGTCGCATAAATAGGGCTGAAGCGCGAAAATATTTGTCCACCGAGCTCGTCTTGGAGATCACGAGCTTCACATGGCGCGATAACTGAAAGAAATAAGGACCGTCACCAGTCCAAAAACCACAGTCTGGAGGTAATTGTAGATCTTCAATCGTTTCGGGGTGCTCGCCAGTCCAGGGTACAGCAACTTTGCTACATGATGCCAAAAACGTGCTTCATCGTAGGGCAAATTTTTTGTCGAAAACAGTGGATTTTCTTGAAGCAAGAGCGGTTAGTCAGCCTGGTTCAATTCTCCATCCATACGTAGAGTACACCAAGTTGTTGGATGCGATAAGCCAAAGTGGATTTAACGCATCGGGGTCATGGCGAAAACTCTCAGCCACCGCTCCAATATTTTGCTCACTACGTACTGGATGGGGTCTGTTTGGTTGCGAATTGTTAAATAATGAAAATTGGGCTTTAAACTTGTCCACCGTAAAGCAAATCGTGCTCTACTTACTTTCCATGATGATATGTCAAACATTGCTTAACAAAAATACCATGACAGGTTAAGAAAACTCACGCGGCATCTGTCAAATAGACAAAAATACACCTCTAAGTGAATCACACTTTATTTCTATCACTAATGTGCGAAGAAACTTAAAGATTTAACTGCAAAAACATCGCACAAAAGTATCTACAGTCTATCAGAGAAAAACTTTACGGAAAAACGTCACGGTTAAGGGTGCTTGCACACTCTCTGGTTGTAGCCGTACGTATTGAGTTATATCCCTTTCTGCAATGCATACACTTATCGGCCTCTTTGGACTAGTCTTCACCCTTCGGTAGAATCTAAGGACGCAGGAGTTATAGAAACGAGTTATACAGACGAATTCGTCTATGCAGTACAACGATCAAGATCGCTCGTTGCTTCCTTAAGGTCGATCCAGACAAGGTGACGCGCTGTTTCTTCGGACTGAGAAGGTAATTGTGTCGTTAGAATCTATCCCAAAGGACCTAGATAAGACCTTTATCATCAGGCTATAATTTTTCGTCAAATATTCGGTCCTCTTTGCTTTGATGGACTTTGGACGAGGAGATTCAACATCGAACTAAACACGCTGTCCCTTGCCCTTGCACAAGACGGATGAGAGAGATCTCAACCGGCTGCACAGTAACTAGAAAGGCTTGTTCCTTGAGGTTCAAGTTAAGCCCAAACTGTTGCCCCATTTATGTCTAACAGATGTCCTTCAGTATGGTTGGCTATGCCCTGTATCACCTTGTAGGTCCTAGGGCTTCTACAATGCCTACGCGTCATCGTGTGCGATTTCTGGGAATGTGGCTCAGCTCTCCGCAAATCTTTTCGCACTTCCTTCTCAACTGTTCTGCGCTAGGTACGCGTATCCTGCCATCCTGAGTAAGCGGGTTCCATTGCGTCGTGTGGTTAGCTATATAACGTCATTGTAGGACCTGTGCTTTTTAAATGTTGCTCAACCTGTCTTTATCTTTCATTCGATTGCCTTTTGAGGCTCAATCCTTTAAAAAAAACCCATAGTTCGTCAACTCTCAACCCCGAACAACCCTCGAGCTACTCGGCTTTTCCTTTTCTTTAGTTTGCAATCATCACTACCCAACCTTTCGAGAACTAATTAGAGTTTCGTAGAATTGAATATTCAAAAATAAGTTTTCTACACAAACTGCTCTATTTGAACCGGATTAAGGCCCGCCTACACACGCAAACAAAAAACAGATTACACCCATTTAAAAACTCATACTTTCGAGAACAAATGGTGTATGCAGCGCGATACCGAGAACGCTTACCGGGTGCCCTCGAATACGTTTGTTTTTGAGAAATTATTTTCGTTTATTCATTTTCGGGAGACAATTAACCAAAAACTTTTTCACATCAAATCGGAAAGAACAATACAAATTGGCTCAGCTAGGTAGGATTCGTTTCAGTTTTTAACATGCTTCATATGAAATTCTGGAAATAAACATTTTTCACTACTAACGACCCATGGACGACGTAAAAAACGTCGAAAGAGGGAACACCAACTTTTTGCATGCTAACCTATCAATCAAAATTGATCATTGAGTGGAATGGCATGTACAAAATGGTTCAATAGGGGAAGCGGTGGGCGTAACCGTCGACGAGGACGACAACGGGTGCACTGAGTGGGGGGCACGGTTATTTTTTTTTCTACGAAAAGAAGGAATATTTCAGTCGTAATTGTGGTTTTGATTTCAGGAAACCAGGGAACGACAGGCGGTGCCACCCGTTACTACTGGTGTGTGCACAAGATACGTAATGCACGTACGTGGGTTCGATAATGCCGTCGCATAGATAACTGCGACAAGAGAAAAAGCTCAATCCAAACGGAGGAGCACAATGGAGCAAAATAGAATAAACAAACTTGGTAATACGACATGCACAAAATTTCACTCATGGACTTGCACGTCAAATATCGAATTTTTATGTTTGACGCTGAATGATGCCGCTGCTGCTGCTGCAATGCCGAACAGGGGATGTGTTCGCGGTGTCGCGTGTGTACCTGCTGGCGGAAGAGACGTAATATTCTTCCTGTTTCAGCCTTGTTCGATGGTTTTGTCGTTTTGCCGGTTGTTGTTCCGTGAAATATTGTGCTGTGGTGGTAGATGGGAACATCGACATGCATGGGAGCGCGACTAAGCGACTTTTGTCTGTCGATGCAAAAACCATAACAAAAAAAAATATGCAAACAGAAGCAGATGGATTGGAAGAAGGGTTAGGGCTTTAGAGAAGGGGCTTCATGCCGGTGCCATGGAAGAAACTGAAAGTTAGTTACTTTGTCCGATTTCGCCTTGCAGACAGCCAAAATCGTTGTGCCGCCTGAGGCATAATCACTATTCTTAGTTCAGCTGTTATACTTGGAAAATACAAACCAAAGCTGTAATCACAAATCGTTTCAAACTACATAATTCGTGCTAAGGAATATATTTAAGATTGATTCGTTAATTCACCAAGATCGGGCGATTGTACTCCCGGATGTTTGTCAGACGTTCGCGAGTGGTCTTGTCTTGTCTTGTCAAGCGAGTTTGAGTAATTGATGAAAAGCTACAGGATACATCCACACCTCCGTGTGAAATAACACAGTGACGGACCTGAGGAAAAACCATGATAAGTCTCAAATGGTCGAAACTTCTCACTCCATAACCACTTTGGCCTACAATCTCCTGCAAAGGGTTTTTCACTAAGGACATACCAGTTTCGCAACGTAACAAACTCAAAAAAAAGCAGAATAACTGAGATATCGGGCTGAAATTCATTTCACGTGTAGTGCACATGTTAGATTGAACAGCGTTTCAGCGATGGATTGATCGAGCGTTGAATGGCGCCAGGGAAGTGACCATTCGACCAGACTATCTCAAGACTTGTTTGACCTGCTGTGTGGCATGTGGCACCACCTTATTGAAACCACATATCAATGATGTCAAGTCCATCCAAAAGCACTCTCTCATGATCGCCTTCCTTCGGCATGAAGTTCACATTGCAAGGTCAGTTTTTGTGGATGCAGTGGAGTCTCTTGAAGGGCATGTGAGACATTGCTGAATTCAATATTTTCTTCAAACATTTGTAGAGTCCACTCGAAGAAGTTTTGACCCATCAAACGATCAAGAGACGTCAGTTGTTGAATTAATTTGATCTTGCAAGAGAGTCGGCTAAGATTTGTACGTAAAATTGAACTAAAAGATTCCCCATTCCTGGAACCGACTTAGAATCGACTGGTTTGGGTCATTTTAAACCGCATATCCCAAAAATGGGACTCATTCTTGTATGTTATTTATCTCTTGTACACTTATCCACGTCGCTTTATAGTAGTCCTGCCGAGAACTATATATTTTAAGATTGTACCTATGCTGGACACACCACTGTTTCGTGACATGAATAAGTGTTTGAAATAGAACCTTCCGAAATGGGAACACTATCCGGATACACGACATCAATCACAAAGGCTGAGACCAGGTTGGGACATTATTTCACTTTTAGTGGCTTTTTTTTAGTGCATGCGGACGACCAACGCACTATTTGTTTGTTTATTCGTCTTGTTGACCTCGAGGCATCCAAAGATAATGACGGCAATCATATAGAATGTAATATAATTCACGGAAATTACCCCTCAGGAATGCATCCCCCAACGACAACAACAACAGCAACTGACTGACATGCATATTACCTCGTGGGCCTATCAAGTAAATCGTTTAATTGCCCCATGAAGCAACATTAATGTGCATTCTCTCACACGTCAAGGATCAAGAATGTCCTTGTTTTGTTTTTTTTCCTTTTTCACTTCTCCCCCCCCCCCCCACCCCCTTCGTGCATAACCATTACTACTCCATTACAGCAATAAAAATTATTTGTTTTATTTTCGAAACGAAAAATGTCACTCGTTGTATAAATCATGATCATTCCACTATTAACTTGTGCGCATGCAAATGCAGCAAAAAAATACACATATAGCCCTCATTTATTCAATGAAAAATGGAAATAAAATAAATTCACAAAAACAGCAAAAAAAAAAGGAAGAAGGACGCAGAAACGACAGTTTGTTCGACTTTTTAATCTCTCTCCGCGCTCCGTGCTCTGTGCTCCACGCCCAGCACCCAGGTTCCGGTCTATTCGAAAATTCATGGCTGTGAAGCCACCACTTCTATTCAAGCCGAGTGCACAGAAGTTTACTTTTCTTTTTTATTTTATTTTTCATTAACAAAATAGGTAAAGAATCGCAAAAATAAACATACACACTCCCAGTCCCCAGTCCGCAGCGCCCCCAGCCCCTCCGGGGGAGGAAGAGGAAATAAGAAAGTGGCCCGGCCCGGCCCGGCCCGGCACGGAACGACACGGCACGGCCCGGTTCGAGAAGAGCGAGAGGATACGTCCGTAGATACACACGGCGTGTATAATGCCGGGGAAATTTCTTTATGATTTATTTATCGAGGGTAAAAGAAAAAAAAAAACACAAAACAACAACAACACATCTAAATTACATTCATAGTAGTTTTTCTGTTAGTTCCTTTTTCATTTATTTATTTATTTTAATTTGAGAAATTTTTCATTTCTTTTTTGCTCCTCGAACGCGCTCTCTGCTGCAGTCCGCGCGCCAGGTCTCTGTCTCTCCCGTTCGCGTTTGTGAATGGAGAGCCAAAGCAAAACAACAGAGAAAAACTATGACAAAATAAACGACGAGCAAAATTTAAACTCTGATGTCAAAAAAAAAAGCAAAAAAAGGAAGAAAACTAGAAGGTTTCTCTCCATCGGGAGGAAGAATGCGCAAGGATGCAAAATCCAAAGAATAATCCTTTTTTTTTATGCAAATGGAGAACGTTTGGGGAGTTTTTTTTGTGTTTTTTGTTTTTGGACTTTATTTTCTGTTCGAGTTGAACGCCTGGGGGGTTAAGTACGGTCCCAGAATGTCGGACCGTGGTTAAATTTAATTTTTTTTTTGTTTTTGGTTGCACTTTGCGAAACCAGCGGTCAAATTGGCATTTTTGCAATTTATGGCCACGCAATTTAATATCATAAAAAGATCCCTCCGTGTACGCATCAGCGGATGGGGAAATCCTGCAACAAAGGAAACCACCCCCGGAGGATGGCATTGAAATACTTTGTAAACAACACAAGCTCTTGAGATAGTTTTTAAGCATTTTGTGGAGAATTAAAGTGAACTTTGTTCAACAGTGCGGGACTGATTCAACACCTTAATGAGTTGACGGTGCATTTAGGGGGATATGACCTACATTGCTGGATTATTTGAAATTGTTACAAGATGGACAGTAGAAAGTCCTCGTGGTTTATCCCTACACAAGGTCAGAGCCCAAACATACATAGTACCGAGATACTATGTTAAAAGCGGACCTTGTCCCCCCCCCCCTTAGTATAAATATAGTCCCAAACAGAGTAGTGGAAATGAGGGTGCAACGATTCGCCCCGCTTTGCCACGTTTTGCTCCGCTTTGTCTCGCTTCTTAAGAGGACTTGCCAGGTTACCAGTTGGTTTAATCGTCCTTTTAAGCCAGGGTTGAGCTGGTTTTGCTCTCGTTATCACTTTTCAAAAGTGTCATAAGGGGAACAACAATCTGTTCCACCTGATTGGGATAAGATCCTCGGCCGGTGTTGCCACAGTTTGATCCTAGACAAATATGATCTCTAAAATAAACCTCAAACTTTCTTTAAAAGTCACCTGTACCCACTTATATCCGCTATGAATACCTAAGACTGTATTAAAAGGAAAAAAAGGTGTATGATTGCTTATAACTTAGAATTGGTTTCACCACAGAAGCCAACTGACACACAACTGAAAGGTAGTCATGAAAAACTCATTTGATTTAGGCTCAGGTTCCCACAAGGACTATCGCGTCAATTTCCTTTCTTTCTCACCTTTTTTTTTCTTTTTCTCTGTGCAAAGCATATCTCGAACGAATGAAGAACAAGTCCGGTGTCCATAGACACCGTTACAAAAACTCGAAAGTGCCAATGTACCGATAACACTCCAAGGAAGGACGATGATGATTCCTATGCCCCAGCCATGGAAGTGGTATATCTTGTTTTTTTTCGTCCTTTTTTTTTTCTCGAACATTCACATGCATGTATGTACGTGGTATGTATGTGTATGAATTATTACGACCGAACGTGCGAATATGTGAATGCCTGAATGTTTCCTTGAAAGGAAGTTATGTGTCTTTATAATTCCCACTTCGACAATAAGAAAGCAGCCTTAAACTGGATCCAATAGAAGCATAAACCAAAAAAACCGACGAAAAAGAAGAAAGAAATTGGAGAGACATGAAAATTGTCTTGCAATACTTTTTTCTTTTTTCCTTTGTCGTTTTCGTTTTCGCTTTTTTTTTTTGTTTTTTTTTTAATGCTCTTGTCCTACTGGTGCTGGCTTTGGCTTTGGCTTTGGCTTTTTTTTTTTTTTAAAGTAGGGAACCATATATTTGTACGGAAATGACATTAAGTTGAGTCGACTTGTCCTGCGAAAGAAGAAAAGTGTTTTGTTTGTTTCCCTATGCAACTGTAGTAGGTTCGTCATTATGTTTTATGGCTTTTTGGGGCGTGGGGGGAGAGATGACTTTCTTAAAAGGATGAGAACATGACATGAAAGGATGTCAATACCGTACCACAATGAAATGAATTATGTTACTCCATGCTTGTCCTTTGAACAGTGCGACTTTTGATAGAGTCGAGTTGTTGGTATCTGATCGATTCTGATGTGCCTTTAAGCTGGGAGCTGTAGATAGATGGGGACATGCATCTCGTTCATGGGTTTTGTATGTAATTATGCCGTGGTCATTTCCATTTCATGTCCGGAATAGGCTTTCTCGAATAATGCTCATAAAATGCTCCATAGTTGCAATTGATTGGGGCAGAGAGTGAGTATATCTCACAGACCGTTTCTGGGAAGTCCTTCCTATCAATGTTTGTCACCCTGTCCTGATGTAACTGGAATTTTTTGGTACTTTTTTAGAAAAAGTCATCTCGCTTTGCGTATCTTCTACATCTTATACATGTCGACGAACATTCTGTGAGCAATGATGTACACCGTTAGGAGTTGAAGAAGAGTTATGGGCTATAGAGTCCCAAAATGTAAGACTTCCTCGCAGACTGAGCTGACATGAATCCGTATTCCCTACATTATAAGCCGTACATTCCCTCCAAAAGGTCCATTTTTCATTGACGGGATCAACGCAGTGTCTAAAGCCCTCGTCCCATGGGAGCTACCATTAGAGTACACACTCGCATGTATCCTCTTGGAATACGACGACACTATAAAACTTTTCCATGAATCCTTGTCATCATTACATCAATCTCAAGGCCATCTCAATCTCATATTCAAATTTGCCTACAGGAACCTATTGATTACTATGTCAACCACATACACAACCACCGGCAATTAGCAATCAAATGTTGGTAAATACGGAAAATTAAGAAAAATGGCATCGCCACGTCGCGTCATCGGGATCACACGAGCTACACGAAGCAACCATGCCTGACTGAGTTTTCTGATTTAGGATGAAACCCCCCTCCCGCACCACCCCTGCCATGTACTTATGGCCAACTTAATTAGATATGAATTGTTAAAACAACAATTCTCTGTTTGCATACGTGTTTTGTATGGTATGGGTAGCCTGCCTAAGGGTGGTTGAATAACATCCTTAAGGTGGGGGCTTTGTTGCTTTTCGTTTCGTACATAAACTGCCGCAAGGCACACGCAGTCATGTGTATGTACACGGATACGGAAAAGGCGAACTCACGCACTATGTTTTTGAAAAGCTAGCTAGAAGGTGTTTTGATGGTCCTTTACACATGTTATGAGTAGTTAATTCCATCGTATGTACGTTAACGTAATTATGTATTGAGGGGCAACTCTCACTCATAGGCGAGGACATAAAAAATGCATCGGGGTGGTTAATTAATGAGTTGGTGTGCTGTATTCTCTGTTCGATTGGGGAGGCTTATCGAAAGTGTGATGCTGTCAGTCTGTCATCTTTTTCTTGGACAAGGAACACTGATTTTTGAGTTACATATCAGTTTAGTCCTTCTTTTGACGTTTACCTAGAAAGGGACTCTATATGCCTTTAAGCTATACCTTTAGAAGTGATCCTTCGAGTGAGTGAGAGTGTCTTCTTGTGGCCTTTCTGACCTCATCCTCCATCAGATCTACTTTTAGATCTCTATGTAGACCTGCGTGGAAGTTGCAGTCGGTTCTACCGTCCACTTTCCTTTCTTTGGTTGGTTATACCGCCGGTTATAGCAACCTTATTTCCTCGGTCCACTGTACGTTATTTTGGAAGCACCACCAAAGCTGGACCAAAGCAGGAGTCCATATTGGCTGTAAGCAGTAACTTGTTGTACACAGAGAGTCAGGAATACATTTTTCACATCTAATGCTCAATTCATCATCTTTTTCTTGAGATGTGGCACCTCAGCGCAATTTAGCACAGTCCTTTGCCGTTTTTCCGTGACGTCCTTCACGGTTTTACCAACAGCAAGCACAAGAGTATCGCCTGCAAACATTTCCTCATTTTGTGTTCGGTCGTTTGGGTATAAGAGAAACAAAACGGGTCCTAATATACTGCCTTGAGGTACACCAGCTTTTATATATTTCAATGAAGAGTACTCATCTTCCTACTCTACTCTTTGATTCATGTCTTGCAGTCCAAGCAGTCCTCTGTACATCTAAGGTTAAAGCCTGTACTTCATCATTTAAGTCGTCGATTGTGTCTATTGCTGAGGGTAGCTCAGATAGAGGAGAGGTTTCTGCGTGCTGCTTGCTGTGGCAAAGATAGTAGCCAGAATCGTCCTGGAGCGAAAGTGCACGTTGAAGACATACTCGAGGCCGAAGAAGCAGGTTTCCGCTCTGAACACCCTGCGGATCATCAAGAAATAGAGGATTTCGATGGAATCTTACATCTAAACTCAAACACCTCGACTACGCCGACGATGTATGGCTACTGTCTCACAGAATAATGGACCTTCACCAAATGACAGCCTGGGACCGAGCTCATCAACTCATATACGCATTTCTGGTCAAACGGTTGGGGAGTAGAGAGTTTCCAATACCGGGAGTATTGTCTCAACCGATGGCAGAACCGAACTGGATACAGCCAGCCGAATAGGCAAAGCAAAATCTGCATTTGGGATGCTATCCACGGTTTGGCGTTGTAATGCGATTAAAGCTACGACTGTTCCGTTCCAACGCTGAATCCGTGCTGCTATCTGGATGTGGTACCTGGAGGGTGACCGCCACTATCACGAGGAAGCAGCAAACGTTCGTCAATAGGTGCCTACGCTATATCCTTAGGATTTTCTGGCCAAACCGTATCTCTAATGAACAACTTTATCAGAGAACGGGCCATGCACCTATAGGCAGTGGATTGGACATACTCTCCGAAAGGGTGACAGGGCCATAGCTAAGCACGTGATGCAATGGAATCCGCCACGATACGCGGCGGTCCTATGAGTACGTGGCGCAGAATAGTTGAGCAGGAACGACCGGCAACTGGGAAGAGTTGGGGAGAGCTGAGACATATTTCCAGAAATCGCTCACAATGGCGCGTAGGTATTGTCGAGGCCCTAGGAGCCACAAGGGGCTACAGGACATAGGTAAGTAATCGAGGATAGCTCAATGGATTTTTCCAGCGATTATCTGAAATGTGTATCTCTCCCTCATTATACTCGTTTTGCCAAGTATAGGCAGCACAGATGAGTGCTCTGAGTCTAGATCTGCGCCTTCTTTTTAGTTCTTTTCCTCTAGATTGGCTAGTCCTGATCCCCAAAACCTGCTCTTAGCATTGAAGTGCACTTATTTCCGAATGTACCCACGGATGAGGTTGTTGAAATGATTTTTTTTTTTCAATTCCTTTGAGCTCGTTTTTCATTTAGTAAATGAGACCGCACAAGAGATTCAGCTGACCACAGATACATACATTCAATGCACGCACTCGTTCGTATCTATGTAAGAGGACACGTACTTCACAAAGATGACGTCTGATAAGTCCGCGCATACAATTTGTATTTTCATTATTTAATTCGCTTTTAATTGGTTATCTATTCGTAGTAATACATTAAATTGCAACTTAACCAACACACCATACTGTGTGCGTGTGGGAAAAGGATCAATTAAATTGATTGTTTTCTATAATTCCTGGATGCACCAGCCTATTGTAATTGGAAAAACGAAAAATGTAATCCAGTAGTAAGTACTGAATAAAAAAATAAATGTATTTGTCCTTATGTTTCCCTTCGCTTGTAAAGGACGACCAACCAAATCGCAGTCAAGGAGGGGCTGCCCCTTTAATGGGACACAAAACCCCATTCCCTTGCCCTATGACACGACCCCAATTAAAATATGTTCACCAGCAGCAAAATCCCTGCCATGAGCTAATTTCTATAATATCCTTGCGGATTATATTTCGACGAAAACTAACATTTTTTCGGGATTACATATTTTTAGACCTCAATAACACAAAACTTTACATTTAATTTTAGGTTTAATGAGAGAGATAGAGAGAGCCATCCGTCCCATAAAGGGGGGCGGAGGGGATAGAAAACAATTTGAACCTTATCCCGGTGTCGACATTGTCGACATTGAGCATCGAGTGTGCTTATGTACGGCAAGGATAGCTGGGCGCATATCTTCTTGGTAAAATGTTGCCAATTCGACAGCACATAAATCCGTGTGCGGTATGGAGGGCATAGCCATACAAATACACAAACATACATTCATACTGCTACTAGGTATACTAAGTGCGTCAGCAGCGCTTTACAGGGGGTGGTAGTTGGAATGGAAAAGGGTTTTTCTACTTGGAGCAACTTTTTGGAAACCCCAGAGGTATTTTAAGCAAATTCAATTTATTCAGAGTAAATAAATGCTCCTGGTTGTTCCTTCCTCCTGCTGAGTATGGGCGGCTGGTGCAAAAGGGGTGGCCCTGCGTTCTCGTACGTTCATCCATATCGTTATCTCGTTTTAGTGGTCTTCCCAATAGCGATGGCAGTGTAAAAACTACTCCAGTACTCACTCGTATATTGCGAATCCGAATTGTAAACATATGAAACAGTGAAGGCGAGAAAATACTGCATTACTATCTGGGTTTTGATTTGTTTGGTGTTTTTCTCATAACTTTGACAAGTTTTGAGAAAATTTCCTATCTCTGACAAATCCGCACAAATAGTTTTGGAGTTATGCAACTTTGGCGAGTATCGCTTCACATTCGCCCTTAGGCTAGGGTAAGCGTGTACAAGAAAGTATCTGTTCGTAAATAACCCTAAATTGTGTACTTTTTGGAGCCAAATTTTTGGACTCTCCACTCGTGGTTTAGCAGAGATGCAAGTCCCTTGAATATTTAGTATCGAGTTGGATGAAGCTCTCCTTCTTGTTCCTAAGTTGGCGATGGAGTTTCTCATAGTTCGATTATAAGTTTTGATCCTGCTCCATTGTTTTGATTGGTTTCGACAGCTACTCGATACACTGCCCCTGTGCTTAGTGGCTCTCCGGTGAGGACACAAGCAGCTCCCCATGCATGTTTGGTACCAACTGTCTATAACATACTGAGCCATACTTTTGTATAAGTCATTCCACCTTGTGGATGGTAACGGGCTGTAGCTCACGGATTGGTTGAATCGTTTCCGGAATGTTGGAGTAACGTCGGTCCTTCACGGTTCCCCACAAAAAATAGTCCAAAGGGATCGAATAGCAGCTCCGAGGCGGCCAACTGATATCGCCAAGACGGCTGATAACACGATAACACATGGGCTGTGTGGCATGGCGCCAGAGTGCAGATCAGAATCAGGATCAGTAGTTATAAGTTGACTATGAGTAAAAAAAAATGGAATCCTATGATGAAAGAATAGACTGGACTGTCCGTCCATCAAACATGCAACGTAACACATGTAGTCATGTGCGGAATTGGCTCGGAAGGGACTTGCCTTCGAAAGTTGTTGTTTTTTGGAATGGCTTGTGTGAAGTACTGACGTCAGATGAATTGTAGTAACACGTAGTAGGTTTGGCCATTTTCTGTACTGAAAGTAGGCGTGGAGACGCTTGTTAGTGCGTTCTTCAAGGAAAAGCCTAGGCATTGCCATGCGAGTAGGTGCGTGGGTGAAAAAGTCCTTTAAAAGTGTGCGGAGCCCTATATAATGTATGGAAGAATTGTAGAGAAAGACAATATCTACGTTTTATGTTAAGAAAAATTTTTTCACTTTTTTGTAAAAAAGTTGGAAAAATTGAATTTTTTTAAATTGTGGGCGTGTCTGTAGGCGGATTTTAAAAATGTTTGCACCAGTATTGTGTCAGACATCAAGAAGTCCGCATACTAAGTTTCATTGTTATAGATTTAGAATTACGCCTTAAAATGAGATTTTTATGATTATCCTTCAAATCAAGGATACCGGCGAAAATCCATGGCCACAGTCGAATGTATCTTTGAATCTGCTATAACTTCGCCTCACATAGTTTTCTTCTATCTGAAACCATTTCTGAGAAAACACGAAAAACACGCTTTAAAGGACCCTCCTGCCTTCAAAGGCTCCCAGCCTTACATTTGCTCAACAGTATTCGTATTTTCTTTGATTATCACATTCTCCACATCTCGAAGTACATAATTACCAAAGAAAATGGTAGCAAACATCAAAATTAGCGACAAAAACGAGAAAAATTCACAAAATTTTACATTTTTCACGCGTGACACGAACTCGGCAAAAAAGTCTCCTCAGTTCCTTTACCATTTGACTGCGTTTTTTGGCGTTGCGCGTGCCAATTTCCGAATTTCGTCAAAAACGCATATTTCTTTGGAAATAAGACCTGAAATCAATTGAATTAGTTACTTGTATCTATTTAATTGATGAATCAATTCGTTTCTGTTGGTATTTTGTGGAAAAAACAGCTTAAATCTGGAGAAAGTGATCACATCGACGTTGTTGATTTTTTTAGCTTTGACAGATCTTGGAAACCACTTTTTGGGTAGCAAGGCAGCGACTTAGGGAGAAAAAACTTGGGAATGTACTTCAAGGATACTGACAAATAATTAGTTACCAAATTCTTGGGGAATTCCCTGTGATTTTGGTGTTAATATGAGCGAGATTGATCGGATGATTTTCAATGCATTTTCTCGTAGAACACGATCCTGAAAAGTGAGCGTAGGCCTAATGAGATTGAGAATACCTACAACCGAAACACAGGGAATAGTACTTAGAGTGATAGGGGGAGAAAAGGACCCGCCTTCAGTCAATGAAGGAACCATTCCCTCTCCCAGTTTGGAGGAGGTCGGCTCACCTATCAAGCCTTGAATCGTTTCCGGATTGTGAGCATAACATTGGTCCTTCACGATTCCCCCCACAGACAAAAGTCCAAAGGGGCTCAAATCGCAGCTCCAAGGCGGCTAATTGACATCGCCAACACGATAACACATGGGCTGTATGACATGGCGCGCCATCCTACATGAACCAGAGGTCGTCCAAATTCATGTCTTCAATTTCAGTACAAAAAAGTCGGTTAACATGGCTCTGTAACGCCCACCGTTGACCGAAACGTTGTTCCCAGCCTCATTTTCGGAGAAAAATGGTCCAATGAAGCCACCACTCCACAATCCGCACCAAACTGTCACTCTCTGTGGATGCATCGGCTTCTCGACGCCAATTGTGTTTGTTAACGTAGCTAACGAGACGAAAATGCCTCAGAAAATATGATTTTTCGTCCAAAGTCGATTGTTCCACTTCAAATGCAATAAGTTTTCAATATTTCCCAACGTTGTTCAGGTATGATACTGACTTTCTGTCAAGATTTTGAGCGCGAATCAGCTGTCAGTGTCAAAATAACCTCTGATTTAAAAAGAAACCACTAGATGACACTTTAAATGTCACTGCATTTGTAATACGTATGAGGTCCTTGTTTTTAAAGACAACATTCCTTCAGAGCAAGGAAGAAGTTTTTGACTATTCAGATGCAAAGGTGCAGTACTATAAAGTTCTGTCCCTTGTCTCCCTTGGAATGTATTAAGTGTATCCACCTGGCTAGTACTCGTAGGCTAATACTCAAAGTACTACGCCGCCCTTTGGACTACATCCATTCGACTATTTTGGCCACCGACTGCTCCCAATTCTCCATCAATGCCGCAAACAGAACGAAGGCAGGAAAAGGACACATTTAATTAGATACAAATTAAAACAGAACACTAATCTACACAATAAAACTTTCTCCAGTCTACTATATAGCTCTCGCGCAGCAGTCACTCTGAAGGGCGCGCTGTTTAAATTGTTTTGCAACAAAACAGCAGTCACTTCCTTCCTTGCCCTCTTTAAGGAATCGAGTGGAAATGGCAACAAAAAAAAAAAACACAACTGACTGATTGAAATTTTACCAACGTCCTTCAATACCAGCGCCCACCCTCACAAGTCTCTGTCTGTGTCGGATTGGGTTGGCTTGGGTTGGCTTGGTTTGGGTTGGGGGTTCGTCGGTACCCCCGTTTGTTTTAAAACGTAAAGTGGCTTACGTAACTCCCAACAAACGGAAGGCGGAACACACGATTTTATTCCATTGAAATTGGTAATTTATGTATGTGTGCTATTGGGTTTTTTGTTTTTTTGTGTCCTCCTTCTATTCGACTGTATATTTCGGCATGAAATGAGCAATAATAAAGCAAAGCACACACTCACACTGGGACTGACATACGACAGCCCGCCTGCCGTTTCGTTTATTCATTTTCTATAGAAAGCTATTAGCGGAGCGTCTCTCATTACCAAAAAACCAAAAAAAAAAAAAAAGAACACACACACAAAACAAAGCGCAAAACAAGGATTTGGTGAATTAAAACGCTGCCAAGGTACATATAACAAGCTTCACGTGCTATATGCTTTGAGATTACCCAGAAGTGGAATAACTAACACTCACTCCAACTCCATGGGGATGCCACGGTTTTCTATCATCTCATCGGAATTAACTCGCTTATTGTCTCTCTGTGTGAGTGTTTGATTTGATGGTATTATCTGCGAGGATAATTCATGCCGTTTTGGAGATTTTCCCTTGTTTCTGCTGTTTTTTTTTTTTTTTTATTTATTTGTCATGTCACGTACAGAGAATTAATAGAGAATAACAAGCAATTAAGGGAAATTAGAATACTAATTTAGTAAGGTGGTATTTTCTTTCTCGCAATTAGGTACTTTGACTTAAAATTATCCTCGAACGAATTGATTGAATTGAAATTAATTAATTTTCATCAGTCGTGGTCGTGGAGGACTCTCGGATAAGATAGCATTGTCCTACTAGCCTGGTAATGAATCCGGAACCTCGGCTGTTACTTGGGTTCAGCTCTGGATTTGGTCAATCATGATTGATGCTATCTTTGAGCCGTTCATTCAAAGGTATTGATAATTGCAATCACTCATCCCCAAAGCCACCAATTAGGTGGAACAGTGGGAGTATCTGCGAAAAATAAGGTCTTAAGCCAGGCTCAGAGGATGATTTCTCAGCACCTGCTCCCTGAGCACGGATGACTGGCTTTGCTACGAACGCAGGCTGAAAATCAGAGCCATTGCCGTCTCTCAGTAACAAAGATGCTTTGCTAAGCTGGGCTTAGGAACCTTGTGGAGAGGGCGGATCATTTCCTCTGTTATTATCCACCCTCTGCTCAGGTGGCAGATCATCGGTGCTGACATGGTGAGTGCTAAGCTCCTCATCCATGAAGTGCATTCTCGGTTTCTCCGAAAGTCGGAAGTGTTGAAGTGTGTGACGTTTACCTATAAAAGGTGCAGCACTCAAAAGTGCTGTTTCCATCGAAAGGATTCATAAAACTCGAGTCTTTCCTTATATCCAAGAGGCCTGAACCGGCTTCGAACTTACATATGTACAGGATGCGCCATATTTCATGTATGATCGACTGTTTCGCCTTCTCTGAACGCCGTCATGCAATGGTGTTTCATGGACCTCGTGTGGATTCGTCCTTCCCCAAACGATGTAATTTTGCTTGATAACAGCGCGAGAGAGTGCGAAATGGGCCTCGTCGGTCATCAAAATTTTCTTTCGAAAATCAGGTTCAGTGTCTACCATTCGAGCGACTGTTGACTTTGACTTAAACGGAAACAAATGCAAATCATCCTTCGAAATGCTGAGCGCGGTGACGATACGACACATGTGGGTTCTCGACAAGAGTCTCTCTCACCGCTTGAACCAGGCCGATAGAACGTCTTGGGTGTTGATGAACGCCATGTCAACGATCTCCCACTGTCCCGTGTTCAACAAAATTCGGCATTAAACAAGGAATAGTGTTGTCAGACGGTGCCTGTTGGCCACAAAACGACTATTATTTTCAATACACAGCGTCACTATTTGAGTGTGAATCGGTTGATGGTTAAAATTGTATTCAAGTCAATCGGTTGACAAATGTCAAAGTTGTTCAATGGTTGCATACCGACCCTTTATGTATCTATTTCCTTAAAATGGCAGACTTAGTCCCACAGTCATCTCCCATGCTATGTTCAGGGATTTCCATAAAGTTTTCTATTAGAATAGATGATCTAGAGAAGTGGCTCTGTTTGAACGACTCTCGAGAACGAGCACAAAGTACTCTTTTCCTCAGTGAACTCATTCCAAGAACCTACTGCCAGCCCTAATGGAAACCTAAACGAGAACCCATTAATCATTCCGACCACTTATTTTCAGAAATCCCTGCATGTCAGAATCCTAGACCTTACTTGAGGGAAAACTATGCGGTTTCCGCAATTAAATATCCAACTAAAGTCAACGATACGAAAACTTTCTAAACAGATTTTTCTCGAAAAAAAAAACAGAAAAAAACTTTCAAAAAAGGTTGACGACAACTCCCGGATCTTCCGATACGCCTCGTATGGAACACTCTGAATGGTTAAGTTGTAGCATTCACATTAAATAATCATTTAACCAAAATTTTGGCTCCCAACCGCACGCACACACAGTAGGTACTTTCCGAAGGAAAGCCCAGGCGATATTCCACCAAAAACCTGAACCCAAACCTTAATCAACATGTAATTTTCAGAGAAATTGTATAACATCCCTTATTTAAAATGAACATGGCCTAGGGTGGGCGCCTAGTTTTTGCATAACGAAAATCGGGTATGGAAGGTATTTATTCCGCGACAGTGTTGATCTTTAATTTACAGAGAGCGAATGTTTACAATCGTGTTGGCACACTATAACTTTTTGCAGTTCGCTTGCCATATGCTAGTAGATACATTTTGAGCTAAGCACTCCCCAAGCCCCAAGGGTATGGGAAATTATTTTAGTCACCCCAACTCTGCACGTTTTGAGGTCTCTTTCTATATACACGTTGTATATGGTATATATGTTCATATTGATTTCGAAACCACTTTGGAATCATATGTATCTGGAGAGCTGTATGTAAGTACGTGACAAAATCGTTTTTCAGTGATAACTATAGAGTAACTTGTGGTTTGGTAACATCTATCCCATAGGGTGTATGAATTTGTATTTATTTTTGTGGGTAGCATACCAAGTCTACAACGCTGGTTCCAGAGGCGAAAGTATGAGACTGAAGGCAGCGGAATGAAGCAATCCGTAGACACATCAGTAGTAATGGGTAGACACAATGACTACAGGAACGACATGTCCACAGCAGAGTAAGAATGCTCGATAGATACGTTTTATTTCTCGTTTATTCGAAAAGAAATTATTTGACGGACTCCAGCGGAATGAAGCGTTTTTGCAGAATTGTCACCGTAGAATAGGCAGGTTTTCTGCAATCACTATATATCCATGGAAGACTAAGAAGATTTGATAGATACTTTCTATTTCTCGTTTATTCGAAAAGCAAAGGTTTGACGGACTGCAGCGGAATGATGCGTTTTTGTAGAATTGTCACCGTAGAATAGGCAGGTTTTCTGCAATCACTATATATCCATGGAAGACTAAGAAGATTTGATAGATACTTTCTATTTCTCGTTTATTCGAAAAGCAAAGGTTTGACGGACTGCAGCGGAATGATGCGTTTTTGTAGAATTGTCACCGTAGAATAGGCAGGTTGGCTGCAATCACTATATATCCATGGGAGAGTTAGAAGACTCGATAGATACGTTCTATTTCTCGTTTTTTCTAATAGCAAAGGTTTGACGGACTACAGCGGAATGAAGCGCTTTTGTATAATTGTCACCGTGGAATAGGCAGGTTGGCTGCAATCACTATATATCCATGGAAGACTAAGAAGATTTGATAGATACTTTCTATTTCTCGTTTATTCGAAAAGCAACGGTTTGACGGACTGCAGCGGAATGATACGTTTTTGTAGAATTGTCACCGTAGAATAGGCAGGTTGGCTGCAATCACTATATATCCATGGAAGACTAAGAAGATTTGATAGATACGTTCTATTTCTCGTTTATTCGCAAAGCAATTGTTGGACGGATCACAGCGGAATGAAGCGTTTTTGTAGAATCGTCACCGTAGCAGTTATGGATAGACAAGTTGGCTGCAATCACTATATATCCATGGGAGAGTTGGAAGATTCGATAGATACGTTCTATTTCTCGTTTATTTGGATTAAGGCGTTTCGGTAGAAATCCAGATTATATCATGGATGAGGCAATAAAAAGGCTTGGATACACCCAAATATTATTTTATGACGTAAGCAGATCAAAGCGGAGCGAGAGCTCCATTAGTGGTTAAACAACCAGATACCATATTTTACTTTAGAGATTTTCTTTTAATCCATTATCCTCATGTTTACATTTGAACAGTTTCGCTGGAGTAAAGGTAACTTAATTCCCATAAATCCTTCCTACATAGTTTCACCTACACACTTTATTTGTCCCCACAAGGCAGGTACGTAGGTAGGTAGGTAGGTACTACGGAAACGCTTGTAATTACGTGCGCAACGTGCATATTAAAGCGCTTGGCTTAATTTGTTTCTGCCCCATATTTATTTCAGTGCGGTTTTTATGTAGTTTAAAACTATACAAACACTGGCACAAGGAAACACACAGGCATACCTGCCGTACCCGTACCGAGTGGTTTGTGTATAACTTTAGATTTAGGACATCTTCCTTGACTCGCTCTCCCCAAAATGATGGACATCTCTTATTTTTAAATGAGTTAACAGTAATAACCACAACCATTGGAGTAGCATTCTAGAAGGGTAAGAAAAAGTTTTCGATTTCTCACATTTTCTGGAATCCGGTAGGTACTTCGCAGGGACAGTGTACGTAGGAACGTATCTGGGTAATTATGATGCTCAGCAATTGCATTGACTACAACATTCACTTCCGTTGGGTAGGAACTGATTCCACACAGGAAATGAATAACCTCAATTGTGCTTTAACTACATATATGTCGGGTTAATGCCTTTAGGTACATATGTACATACATATGTACATATGTTGTAGGTACTTCCGTAATTCCATGAATCTGTAGTGTGGAAGGTGCAACTGCAGTATGCTCAAGTGTCCCCTTAGACGTGAAGTACAATAATTAAGGACGTATCTGTGAGTGCATGTGTGTGTGTGTGTGGATAATCCTAAGCGTGAATTCTTGTCGGCTTAATTTTAAATTTCCGAATAATATCCGTTTCGTCGTGCAAGGACGAATGAACACAACAGCAGAACCCCACTCCACTGGGTACAATTAAACGAGAAAGAACGAACCGAATCGAAACAATCACACGAAAAATAATAAACAATGGCGTGCGCAAGGATCTTAACCTTTGTGAGTAGTATTCGATGGCGGACGGCGGCGGCCAGTGGTCCTGGAGGAGGGGTAGGAAATCGAAAATTCCTTCTTCCATTGCGATTAACCGATAAAGCTTAAGGACGTTAAATAATGTCCATCGGAAAGTCGAACCGATACACCGATACAGTCCCCCTCTGTCCTTTTTGTGGGATTGTTTCTTCTTTTTCGTTTTTGCTGGTCCCGTTTCCATGTTATTTTCTTTGTAAAACAATCGTTATGGATGTGTAAGCTATTACTGTCCTATCGCATATATTCTTGTACATGTTCTCTGCCCTACGTATGGGTTTAGTTTGAGGAAAGTTGAAAAACGAACCAATTCAGCCCATCAATTTCGTAAAGCTCACCAAAGGAAGACAGAATGTATATATTTTTTGCCTCTTTTTGTTCCTTCTGTGATTGAAGTAATGATTGTGTCTGTGAAAAGGTCCTTGGAACCGAACTACCCGTCGTAAATTTTTAATAACCATTTAAGGAAACGTTATCGGATCAATAAATATAGAATTTATGTAAAAATTAGTCGTAAGTGAGGCAGCGCTTAGCACTTTCTAGTAAATAAGTCATTAGAGCAGTAAGTGATTTAAGGAATCATGAAATAGGTAACTAATTACCGTCATTTTCGACTCCGTACATGCTTTTCTAGCTTAATCCAGCCTGATATTCTGCTACATTTGTCAGCAACCTCCTTTTCATTGCATAGTTCTTGGTGCAACATCCAGGTAATGCTGGTGAGGGTGACTGCAGGAGCGACTTTCCAGGAAGTCTACAAGCGCTTACCAGAACCATGATCTGGAAAATCACACTCTGAGAGCACTGGTCTCACCGTGTTCAATGAAGGAAACATGGCGAACAATGCTATCGCCGATGACAGGGTTCATCACCTATCAAATCAAAGCCAGAACTCCAAGAGAACTGCGTTTCACTGAGAAGTAAGAATTCCGTGGGAATCGACGGGGTTGCGAACATGGTGCTCAGAAGTTTCTCTCTAGAAACAGTGAACATGTACACACCCTGTTCAACAATACTTTTTCCGGGGCATTGTAAGCCCATTCCCAAAAGTGGAAAAGACACCTCCAGTCCTTGGAATCTCCGGTCGATAAGTGTCCTTCTGAACATCAGCAAGATTTTCAAGAAACTGATTCATAGAGTCCTGTATAAGTAAGTTGAGGACAGTCGCGAAAGTTCTCTGCCGTGGGACCGAACGGGGAGCCACTGGCGAGTAGAAGTGTAGTCAGATACGTTGAGATCTGGCTGCTCTGGCCAGAGCCAAAGTTGCTTTTACCCTTACAAAGAGGCTGTTTTATAGCAGCCATCTCGATGGGAGGGTGAAGACAAGCTTGATGGAAGGGATTGGGGTGTTTGAGAGGACTTTTCTTCATTTATACAGAACATCAGAGTACGAGTACAAAAAATTCTACTCCAATGAGGTCCAGGACAGTTTCCTGGCGAAGGTATCCAGGACTGTATTTGTAATACAAGCGCCATGAAAACAACATCTATTGCACGACTGGTGGCTGTCTTTAATCTGCTACAGCTGGACATTTTCGTTGAAGCCTTGGCAGCAATTTGTGCCCAAAGAGTAAGTCAGTCAGATAGTTGGAGACATAATGAAGCAGCTCATACCTAGTTCTGTACCTGGATTTCAAAAGACCCTTCACAAGCTCGTTCCGGGGCAGAGCATGTGCCACAGATGGATCAAAGACGGATGTAGGCGGAGGCTCAGGTATATCGCTGAACAACGCTGGGTATATCCAGATCAGATATCGAAATGAGAAAGATATCGACTACAGGGTGGGCCAATACAAGTTTCTTTTCAGAAATGCAATAAAACGAACAAAGAGCAAACATTCCCATTGATTATGGAACACAACGTCGTTCAAGTGGCTGCCTCGGCTGGCTTCGCAGTAGCGCACTCTGTCACTCCAAATTTCCAAGATGATATTGGCCTTAAGTGCTTGAATAGTTTCCGGGTTGTTGGCGTAACATCGGTCCTTCACGGTTCCCCACAAAAAGAAGTCAAAAAGGGGTCAAATCGCAGCTCCGAGGCGGCCAACTGATATCGCCAAGACGGCTGATAACACGATACACGAAGTACTGACGTCAGATGAATCGTAGTAACACGTAGTAGTTTTGGCCATTTTCTGTACAGAAAGTAGGTGTGGAGACGCTTGTGCGTTCTTCAAGGAAAAGCCTAGGCATTGCCATGCGAGTAGGTGCATGGGTGAAAAAGTCCTTTAAAAGTGTGCGGAGCCCTATATAATGTATGGAAGACATAGAATTCATAGGAAGATATAGAGAAAGACAATATCTACGTTTTATGTTAAGAAAAAAATTTTCACTTTCTTGAAAAAAAGTTGGAAAAATTAATTTTTTTTAAATTGTGGGCGTGTCTGTAGGCGGATTTTGAAAATATTTGCACCAGTATTGTGTCAGACCTCAAGAAGTCCGCATACTAAGTTTCATCGTTATGGATTTAGAATTACGCCTTAAAATGAGATTTTTATGATTATCCTTCAAGTCAAGGATACTGGCGAAAATCTATGGCCACAGTCGAATGAATCTTTGAATCTGCTATAACTTCGCCTCACATAGTTTTCTTCTATCTGAAACCATTTCTGAGAAAACACGAAAAACACGCTTTAAAGGACCCTCCTGCCTTCAAAGGCTCCCAGCCTTACACTTGCTCAACAGTATTCGTATTTTCTTTGATTATCACATTCTCCACATCTCAAAGTACATAATTACCAAAGAAAATGGTAGCAAACATCAAAATTAGCGACAAAAACGAGAAAAATTCACAAAATTTTACATTTTTCACGCGTGACACGAACTCGGCAAAAAAGTCTCCTCAGTTCCTTTACCATTTGACTGCGTTTTTTGGCGTTGCGCGTGCCAATTTCTGAATTTCGTCAAAAACGCACATTTCTTTGGAAATAAGACCTGAAATCAATTGAATTAGTTACTTGTATCTACTTAATTGATGAATTAATTCGTTTCTGTTGGTATTTTGTGGAAAAAACAGCTTAAAACTGGAGAAAGTGATCACATCGACGTTGTTGATTTTTTTAGCTTTGACAGATCTTGGAAACCACTTTTTGGGTAGCAAGGCAGCGACTTAGGGAGAAAAAACTTGGGAATGTACTTCAAGGATACTGACAAATAATTAGTTACCAAATTCTTGGGGAATTCCCTGTGATTTTGGTGTTAATATGAGCGAGATTGATCGGATGATTTTCAATGCATTTTCTCGTAGAACACGATCCTGAAAAGTGAGCGTAGGCCTAATGAGATTGAGAATACCTACAACCGAAACACAGGGAATAGTACTTAGAGTGATAGGGGGAGAAAAGGACCCGCCTTCAGTCAATGAAGGAACCATTCCCTCTCCCAGTTTGGAGGAGGTCGGCTCACCTATAAAGTAGCTGCCGAGATGAAAATGCGTCAGAAAAGACAATTTTTCACCCCAAATCGCTGTCCAATATGTTTTCAATATTTCCCAACGTTGTTCAGGTATGAAACTGACTTTCTGTCAAAATTTCGAGCTGTCAGTGTCAAATTAACTTATGGTTTCAAAAGAAACAACTAGATGGCCACCCTTTACATGCGTTCCCACCAGCATCGCCATCATGCAACGAATTCGGACGGACAGAATTAATAATTTTAGATTTTAATTTATCTCGTCAGTCATTCATGTACATACGTACGTACTTTTTTTCATAAATAATAAAAACATGTAACCAGTAATGAAATAAAGTTTTGTGTACTCCCGGCCTATGGCACAACAAAAAGTGCTACACAGTTTTACAACAATCCCAGACCACAGGAAATTAAACCAACCACTACTATTGCTGCTCCTGCTGCTCCTGCTGCTGCTAATGCCGCCAGGACAATATTTATAAAAAAAAACGCTCTGGCGGGTGAGAGTTCTGAGTACTGAGTACTGAGTTTGTGGGACATACGTGGAAAGGATTGTTTTTTGTTCTGCTGTATCTATACACATGTATTTGTGTGTATGATATAATTTTTTTAGATTATTCGTTTTCTCCTTTGTTAATTTGTTAATTTCTGTAATTTCATGGTTTAACAACTATTTTCATTATAACCTCGCGCACTCGTACCAGGGGCGTGTGTATCCACTCGAGCGGCAGAGGACCACATCCATTCGCCAAAAAAAAAGGACAAATATGAAGAGTGTATGTAGATAAATATCGACGAAGTGTGTCGCGTAATTGTTGCGTTCAGCGGACATAAATATTTTAAGTTGGCATTGTGGGGTAAATTTTCCGCTTGCGGTTAGGGGGAGTACATGACGGTGAAAGGACATGCAAATTTAATTATTTTCGTTTACCAAAATTATTAGGGTTGTTTAGAGCTGTTGTAATGTACTTTAATCATTTTAGATTCGGTGCGAGTAGTATGTGGGTGCTGATGTTTGGAGGTTGGCCGGACAACAGTCCCTTGGTGGATTACCCGTGCAATGAATTTGTTGAATTTTTTTCGTTTGTTTCGTTTGGTGTGCGCTCAGTAATTAATCCGGTGAGCTTTGATTAGATAAATTCCAATTGAATTGATTGTTGTCAGCAAAAATGCTCGATTCGGGGATGCACCTAATTGAATTTGTTACAACAATGGGGATTTATGAAAATCGTTGTGAACTTTGGTAAACTATTTCACCAAATGGGTGGTTGCCACCGCTACGAGACTCGTATGCGGACTTCGCATGCGGGACAGGAGGCAGAAGACTCTGTTTCGATGGGAACTCAAAACCGAGTTCGACCAGATCGTTATTATCTTCGCAGAAGTACTCGACTGAGCCTCTAGAACTTATTTGATAGTGTTATGGCCTTCGGTCGGAGGGTTACGGCATGTTTGCTTCAAAATTGTATGCTTTCACTAAGAGATTCACCTCATTGCTTTACCAACTTGAATCGAGAATTGTGTAGAGTCATTCATTTTTTGATTTCGAAAGTAAGCATCGGTTTCGATACATTTTCGATGAAAATTTTAGTTCATTACAAAGACAAAGTCTGGAAAACAATATCATTCAAATGGCCACCTCGGGAGGTAATGTTTATGCACTTTTCGGGACATTTCGGGCGGTACTTTGGCCATAACTTGAGTAAAGTTGGTTTTGAATGCGTCTAGAGTTCGGGGATTATTCGCATGAACACGGTTTTTTGCGTAGTCCTACAGAAAGAAATATAACGACGTCCCCAAAATATACAACTGACGTCGCGACCAGAAAACTTCTCACGCAATAAAGCCATGATTGGTCGTGTTGTGTGGCTTCTTGCTCCGTCTTGTTGGAACCACATATCGTTCAAGTCATGATCTTCAATAGCCGGCCAAAAAAAATCGGGTTTCATTCGACCATATCGCTCCGAATTGACTGTAACCGTGCGCCCATTGGCATCTTCGAAGAAAACGGACCAATGACACCTTTCGACCATCGAGCACACCAAACAGTCACTTTGTCTGGATGCAACGGTATCTCTTCGATCACTTGTGGGTTTTCTGAGACCCATATGCGGCAATTTTGTGACTCATCACTGAAGAAAATGTTGTTCGAAAAATCGGTGTTCCAACACCCAAGAAACGTATCTACGGCCTTGTGAATGGTCAGCAGGCTGGTCAGTTGAACTTTATAACGATGGCGATGGAAATCCAAGTGGAAAATACGCCATAGTGACGTGGAAATCAATAAATTCGGATCATCAGCCACACTTGCACTTACAGCAGCAATATTTTCGACTTAGCGTGCATTGCGATGATGCACAGGCCTTACTTCTAATTTCTTCACAATTTTACCGATTGCTTGAGTAGTTGGTCGCTTGTGACGAAAAGTGGCTACGTTTGAATTCCTACTTTAGTAGTACTTACTTACTTACTTAGGTGGCGCTACAGTTCGGGGTGAACCTGGGCCCCAACCAACAAGCCTCTCGAGTTAGCTCGGTTCTTAGCTAACTGCCTTCAGCTGCGCACTCCAAATCGGTTGAGGAGTGAGTTTTAATAATTTTAACGCGTTGTTCGGTTGTAAATGGTAAACATTCAACTAATATCATGACACTTCAAATGACAGCTGAGTTTGGCAGGTGTCAAATGTCAGCGCTACCAACTGTAGTACACTCAATCGAGTTAACTGAAAGCCAGACAGCTGGTGCCTCTCTGGCTGCTGTAACTTCTTCTTGAAATACCAGTGCACTGTAGTAGACTCTCGCAACTGTCGCAGATGGTGTCAAACATCCAATTCTTCTAGGAATTCTGGTCCAATTTGGCCTTTTAAAATGCTGAAATAAGAGCCACTTGCAAAGACTCCCCCTGTCCGTTAAGGGAACCCAATTTTAGGCTGGCTACCCCATTTTGCGTCTACGGTTATCCCGGTATTTTCGTCTCATATCTAAACAGTCAGCAATAGCTAACAGCTACTTGGACTACCTGTCAATTTTTAAACACGATTCATTGGATAAAATGGATAAAATGCTCAGAAATGCCAATTTCTTAGTCCTGTTTCTACAGGGTGGGCCAAGTACAAGTTTTTCTTTAGAAATACATATACATATGTATGTACTTGAGCGACGCTGTGTTCCCTAATTCATGGGAATGTTTGCTCTTACTATAATTTTGTTCACTTTATTGCATTTTTCAAAAGAAACTTGCATTTGGCCCACCCTGTGTATATCAAATCACAAAGCCATTGACAGTGTCCCTCATTTCGACAGTACTTCCGCTGATTATTTAAACAACTCCAACAATAAACAACAAGGTGACCACTTCAATTCCATGTCATGAAAAACTCATTTCAGTTAGGCCTTGACTCGCACAATAGCAAATATTCACATCTCTTGCTCTCCCCATTTTTATATCCGAGCAGAGTAAGTGTCCAGCACTTACCTCGTAGTCCCTCACCTTAACTAACTTTGTGTCGTTATTGCTGTTGTTGAAATGTTTGCAAGACCCCATGACCTGAATTTTACTTTTTATTCATTTGCTTACAAAACAGAAAAAAAAACATGAAAAAACAAATCCAAGAAATATGATATCCTTCATGTATTTCCATAACATCGCTACTTGGATGATTGCGGCAAACTTCTTGAAGTCTTCTCACTTTTGCTACGCCACCCTCGGCGATGTTTCTCGAAAATGTTCCCAACACCCAATAAGCCAATTCACTTAAACACTCAAAATTCACTTCCTAGTGTTATGTGATATTACTGAAGGAAGACGACAGCTCAGCAACATCCTCGTTCATCATCGTCATAGTCCTTTTGTGCACCTTCAAAAACGCACTTGACCGGGTTTCTTCCCCCGTTGTCTGTCCCTCGACCCTCGTCCCTCGCATGGTTTAATTTAGAGTATGAAAAGGAAAGTTAGTCACAGATTGCAAAAGCACACTGCGACTCATTCACTCCTCCTGCTCCTGGCCCAGGCAGAAGAAGTGGTGGTTCTTGAGAGAGTTTTTTTTTTTTTTTCCCCAAGCGGTAATTGGAAGGAATTATAGTGGAGCAGCATCCATTGGCTGCGAGATACGGATGCTCTGTCGCGGCCATCGTGTCGTTTTAGTTCAATTTCTGGAATTCTTTACACTTGTGTCAGAGAGTCTCATCTCCTCTTAGGTATTCAGTCGTGGTGGCGGTGGTGGTGGAATTTTATATTTTGAAGTTCTCCCAATATTTTGAAGGGAATAAACGACGATGCCACCATGAGATGGAGGTCGACAATGACATCTTGAATATGTATGTACGTATAGAAACGCTGGAAGGAATTCCTCACTTCATACGGAAATCCTTTCGTTCATAAAGATTAAGCCGCACAATGGGAAAGAAATATGCGAAACTCGTTGAGAGGAAATGGGGACTTCAATTAAAATTTGCGGACGTAAGCATCTCGTCTTATCACAGAGCTGAATGCAGTGATTAACTTATTCATGTCCATCCACATTCATGGCATGAGTCTTCTTTTATTCATACCCCATGATGGCTCCTACGCATGCCACCGGGATAGTACGCTAAAAATTGCAAAAACAACCAATTAAACGCGTGAAAACATCTAGCACCTGGAAGTATGTGCAGATTGTTGGAATTCATTGCATATGCATAGGTGCTCTACATATGCATGCATTTAGTTCATCTTGTGTAAGATATCACTGAGAAATCGACACTATCTTCTAAAGTAAGTAGCACACCGGGTAGCTAATCGATGCTCAAACTTCTCTGATACCGGATACACAATAGAAATTTGTGGAGAAACTAATCTGGAATCAGACAATTACTGCCACACAACAAAGTTCCTTTCAAAAGCCTTCTCCACAAATCCTGTATTACTCTCTCAGACTGTTTGTGGAACTTCTATATCTATACAATGGCCACTTACACAAATTATACGGACATAAAAAAAATATGACTCCAACGATGAAAATGCTCTTTCCTTCAAAAAAAAGAAGTAGCAGGAGGAGCAGTCAGAACGCGTTCACCTTAAATGTCCCTTGCCATCATCACGATAATCTTCTGTTGACAGTATTATAAAATTTTATCCTTAAAAGTAACCCACAAGTATCAGGCTTTCATCCACCACCACCACCACCACCACCATCAAGAGAGCTCCCCTCTCGTACCGTCTCCTGTTGATTTCAATAAATATTTACACAACCTTAGCTCCAACAAAAAAGGTACTCAAAAGTTATCCTACGAACGAATGACGTTAACTATAGAGTAGATGTGAGCCATCAGCCATCAGCCATCAGCCAGCCGCAATATTTAACGAGACTCCCTGCAGAAGAGTGCAAGAAGGAGGCTGACAAATACGAGTAAGAAGAGGGAATCTTTTTGGGGCGACTGGTATGCTGGAACTCATTTTTATTACTTAATGCGAATTCAAACAAAGAAACACGAATATCCATGGTATTTGCAGAAAAATTTAAGATAAGCCCGCGCTCGTTTCACGCCGCCACATACATATGTATGTATGTAGATGTCCTGACAGCGACGCTACACACAGATGACAAAATTAAAAGAGAAAAAAAAAGTATTTAATATGCAAAAGGGCACAAAGGGAACGACAAGTCCTTCTGCTTAACATATATAAGGGAAATCGTCCTTTGATTTAAAAGGACCCTGATATTTAATGGATTGCGTGTGGGTGGCACAAGTAGATAACCTCTATATTTGATAATCCTTCAACCCATAGCGACGACACACACCAAGATTCTCCACCATTGGTTTCAACTCCCTTGTATGCGTGTGGTCTTGTCATGTCCCGCTTTGTATTATCCTCCGCTCCATACCCATAGACTCTGGTGAATGCTCTGTGCATATAGACTTTTACAAAAGTTCTCAAGAGGGTCCGATTTACTTCTTTTCAGATCCATTCTTCAGAACCTATTCGTATATTATGTTCTATTCGCCGTACGTCCTTCAAGCAGAGAAGAGAAGAATAACAGTGAATACGATGAACATGAAAGGATAAGCGGCAGCCAGGCAGCCAGGCAGCCAGGCAGGATGAGATGAGATGCCGAGGACGAATATTTGAAAGATTTATTCTCTCGCAGATAGATAAAGTTTATTAAAAAAGGCCGCAAGAAACGCAAGGGAACCTACTTCAACTCTATATGTGTGTATGCGGTGGGGGCGCTAGATTATCGATTTCTTTTTGTACAGTAAACGATAAGCAAATAGAACAGAAGATATGAAAGAAAATCGCTTTTGCTTTTCTTACACTTGTTGGTTAGGTGGTGGTGGGGACGAGGATGCATCCCTCGCTGCCGAGGGATACAATAGAAATACACATTTCAAAGAGGCAACTCTACATTACTTTTGGTTCGGATTGTCCTTGTTTGTTGCTGCCGATTTGCGTAGTCTTGGGGGGACTTGATATAGTCGGTTTCTGTTTGAGTCTTGCAAATGGTAGTGTGGTGAGGACTTGAGTCCTGATAAAAGGACCAATTATTGATTTACTATATTGCTTTACACTTTAAGGGGATTTTATCACATTCGGGATACTTAATCCTACTGGCGGGGAAGATATTGACTGAAGAAGGAAGTATTCAGCCTTGCGGCGACTCGCTTTGGACATCAGACTTCGATCTCCGCTCAGTGAAACCTTCTCGAAGTCTGGAGCGTGTCGTCTGACACCGTATCCTTCTTCCATTGGCATGCTGTAGAACAATGCAGAAGAAAAATTTGTAATCCACCCACTGCCACGCCTCCTATATACAGAAAATCTATTTTCTTTCAAAGTCGATGCAGACAAAGTCGTTAGCTACCTCGAAGTTATAGCTATCTATTGCGACGTTCTGTCCGATTCGTCGATCTTGGACGAATCTTCTCGGTTCCAATATTTTCAAATGCAGCTCGGTGCGTCCTTCTGTTGATGCAAGTTATTTTGGAAAATCAGTTCCTCTGGTGTTGGCTTGCCCGATTTGCACAACTTCTCGAGTATGACATTGAAAAAGTCACATGACAGCGGATCACCTTGTCTCGATCACCTTATTTTTGACACCAAAGATCCCGGTATAATTGGCTCCGACTTTATGGAGCAACAAGCGTTCTCCATCTTCGTCCTGCACAATCTGACGCGGTTAGCCTTAGTCGCTTAGAAGGTGTTGAGTATCGATCTGGGAATGTGAATATTTTGTCGATTGTGGACCTATGTAAGGAGAGACTAATGCTCTAGTTGGCGCAGTTTTGCGGATCGGTGCTACGGTTCCATTCATTGGTCATATTTAGTTGGTGTATGCTCTCCACATAGTCATCCTCGGCTGTCTTGAGCAGTTCGACCTGCAGACATACCTAACCTAAAACTAGATAGTGGTCCGAGTCTATGCTGGCCGCTTGAAATGTTCGAACATCCACAATACTAGAGGAGTGCCTTACGTCGATCGCAATACGATGAATTTTGAACAGTGGTGAGCAAAGTTTTCCCCCACATTGGAAAAAAAAATCGAATTTTCCGAAAATTTTCTCAGGAAAGTGAAAGAAATGTGCATCAAATGTTGGCAATAACTTGCAGTATGACTCCCTTCCAAGTTTAAGGACGTTTTCTCGACAAAAACACAGAAATTTCGGCAAGTGCCACGCCCACCCACCATTCTTTACTAAGTTTTCAGAATCAGTTTTCTATGAACTAAAACCATTGTCCTGCACAGCATTAATTTCATTACACGTTTAACTTTGGATTCTAATGCAGCTGCGGGCCTCTCAACAGGCTAAGTGCATTCAGTTCTGGTACTTGCCTTTGTTTTGATCTCAAATTGTCGATTTTCGCTACATTTCGTGGAAATTCACAATCATTGTTCGCCTAATGAGCATGTCCATAGATACCATTCCCATTGAAGGCACCAACTGTGTGTAACCTTCTATTTACGAAGGCAATACCCTTCCAATATTCGCAATTCAATTCACGATTGTTTATGCTAAATAGTACATTTTCGGGTCTAGTTTAGGACTGCAACTCACTTCGTCCCACGGCTTATGCGACCTAATTAACTTCCTTTCTATCCTGGCCACCTTCGTTCCTAAACGCCACTGAAAAGAACAATTGCCAGGCGAATTTAGCCGTGGGTCACTCACTCTCATGAATCGCGATACACGCCCGATCATGCGTTTCGCAATATAGGTACTCGTATGTACACAGCATCTGGTGGGCACAAGGATAACATCACCATTTGATGGACAGTAATTACATGCAACCATTGTGCGCCATTTACCATACTTAGTAGCTATTTACTTATACATACATATAACGCGAAAGAAGAGCCATTTCGTCCGACACACAATGGAGAATTGCTAAGTGCATAGCCTACTAAATAAATTCCGCCCAACTCCTGCACAACTCGTGTGTATCTAGAATCGCGAGGCGGACTTTTATTTATTTATATTCCTTGTTGCACTCCGTGCTAGTCCTTGTTTTGCCCTTCTCCCAGTGTGTGCTTGGTGTGGGTACCGCAGCACATGGGAAATCCATTTCCAATTCGAATGTGTTTGTATAATTTTTCCCATTTTCTTTCTTCGCGCTCCTGCCTGCCTCTCTGTGTTACCCATACATACGTGTGTGTGTGTGTATGTGTGTGTGTTAGTTTTGTGTGTCCTGCTTTAAATTAAGCAGAGAAAAAAAACACAAAAAATAGAAGCCAACTTTTAACCGATACACGGTTGCATAGTCAGTCCTCGGGCATGGCACCGAATGGCACACATTTTTGGCCTACACAGTGGCGTGCAAACCACTAATGGAACAGTGGTACTGGCAACAAAAGGATGCATCTATCTCTGTGGATTTGCGAGAAAGATTAAAATTTCATGTTCATAAATCTCGCTCAGTTAATAGGCAAAGGAGAACGGCTACCAATCCTTTACCTCTACCTAATGGAGAGGCACTTTATCCAGTCTTTCATGGGAAATCAATCATGCGGAGGGAAACTTACATATGTGTGTAGATACCTGTGGAGACTTAAGGAACACCACCACACTACAGTTGCAATACTCACACCAATACCTTATCCATACATATGAAGACACTTCAATCAATTGGATGTGAAAGAGCTTTCCATCTTCTTTTGTTCCTCTATCACTTATAAAGGACACCATTACTCCCCCAGCACCCATATCATTCCTCCTTTTTTTGCCTGATACCACCTGAGTCCTTACAAAATTATACATACATACGTATGTACATACGTATAGATGGATGAATACTTCTTTTTTTTCGCTTTTGCCTTTTTCATTGACTACAATTAATAAATAGCATGTCCGACATGCACATCTATCACTTTTACCACATGCGTATGCCATGAATTAACATTTTCCAACAGCATAAAATCAGGACGCAATTTATTGCTCCAAAAGCTACTAATTCCGCATGCTTCTACATCTACATATCCTGATTAATTTCAAATCCCCAGATACAACAAATTTACAAATATACCCACACACACACATATGGTCGTACATGGAATAGATACGCATATCTACACACATGCATCATCTATACAGGATATGTCAATAAATAAATCGCCTAATATTGGAGAATGCGTGCTTGAGAATACATTTGGTCAAAATCGTAACGAGAATTTCGCCTTCCGCCTTATTTGCTTATTTGTATATCCATCTCTGATTCTCGTCCTTCGGTGGTAGTCTCGGTCTGTGCTTTCCTTGTTGTGTTTACAAAGAAACAAAAGTCTTGTACACACCCTTGCCGGTGTACACGTTCGTATGGTTTGTAAGGAACCTAGCAAAAGATAAATTACCAAAATTAATGAGAACCAATGGGTTGCAATGAATGGCAAAAGGGAGAAGCACAGGGTACTCACGTCAGGAGACTTTCATGTGACAATTTTATTTGCTTTTCTCGTAATGGAAAATGTATCTTTTACATAGTATATGTGGATTCTAATACAATTTAAGGTTGCAATTGTGTAGCCACGACTACTATTTTTCAGATACTTTTAAGGTACCGAGCTCTAAAACGTCAAAAATCACAGACAAGATACAGTCGCCTCCGTATCTAAAAAAATACTACAATTTGGGTTAGTTTCTGTAGGTGTTATCAGAAGGCAATCCTCCAAAGTTCGAATGAAGGGTGACCAGACTGTCAAAGTTACCAATGACATCCAGCTGTCAAAATATTCAGAAAGATGTGCCATTCCATCGGGCATTGTTTCACGCTTACCGGATCTTTTTGAACTTTCGTACGACGAGGGACAATGCCGTGAGGTCGCTAATGTTGGCCGGAGATCCAGATTTTGGCCAAAAAGTCATCAGCGGTTATATCTACAAGCAGAATTGCCCTTGTTGGAGCGAACGCAATCCAAAAGTGCTCGACCAAGCATCAATGCATCCACAAAGATTGACTGTTTTATGGCGAGGCGGCATCATCAGACCTTCTTTCTTTCGGTCACTCTTACCGTCAATGGTCTGAGGCACAGGGCGATGTTAACCGACTTTATATGGCCAGAGTTCGACAACATCGATATATCCGAGCTGTGGTTCCAACAAGACTGCGCTACATGCCATAAGGGCAACGCAACGCTCGAAGTTGTGACGGAGAACTTTGGCAACTGGGCGGGCATTCATCAATTGGGCATCAGGGGTAACTACCAGCAAAGACTCTTGGCTTTGATAGCTGAAATACGGTACAAATAATTGAGACCCTAAGTTTCCTAAATAACGAGGGAATACTGGTTGTAGACTGACCCTTGTCAATGTTCAGTTTTACTTTTAACTTTTCATCTGAAAGTTTTACCAATAGTTCAGCTGCGTCTGGGTTGAAGTTGATATTGAAATCACCCCTCTATTGCTCCTTTTCACTTGTCACACTAAAGAAATTCTTACAAAGCACTTACAAGTGGACTGTGTATGACATATGCGGCAGAGAGTGTGGTCGAAAAGTTTCACTTCTTGTCCCGACTAGGTCACCTCATACCACCGTGGCTAAAGTTAAAACTACTGCCCATGAAGTGGACTTTCACTTTTTCGTCCAATACAAGCGAATGTGCCGAATTTGTGCAGCATGCCACGCCCACTTCACATCTTTTTGGTGTCATGTATCTACAGCACACTGATACAAGTGTCGGAATTAACTATTCCCAATGTGGTTTCAGCTATTGGTTAGGTATGCCGCAGCTGAAGATACAACTTAACTCAAATTCGTCTTGGATCAACAAGTATGTATCTTTTGGGAACTCGCCTTAAACTATGTTAAGCCACAGCTGATTGAGGTGTCTCTGTCGTCTTGGTACATGTATTCCGCAATGCAAGTTCACATACAATCTCAAATGGTTCTAAATCAAATCTTCATTAAACGTATTAAGGTACTTCCGCTACATAAGCCATTCTTCCTTCACCGCTAGGGAGTGGGGAGAGAAGTCTGGGAAAATAATTTAAGTTTGAAAACTTTTCCCCCAACTAAATCCAATTTTTCGCCCAAAATGACAGCTCCGCTATTTGGCATTTACTATATCAGTTCCAGGAGGGGGAGGGGGAGGGGCGCGCGCTAAGGTATTAGTTACAACGAGTAACTTCGCTGGTAGCATGACAGTGATGTTGTGTCATTTGCGTCAATGTAGACATTTACTTTCAGGGCAACAATTTTAGGTTGGCATGCAAAGTTTATCTATCGTTGTTTCTCTTTCTTTCCGGATATCTGCTAAAGCGAATTTCAGATAATGCCGGTATTTTCACAGATAATTGATTGACATACATTGAATCAATATGGTGGCGTTCCAATTCCCCCTCCCTACACGCTCAGATAATTTGTATTATGTAAACGAAACGAAACGAAACGAAACGAAACGAAACGATGCCGACGACAACAACACGCTTCCGAAGGAAGAACATTCATTTTAATGTATCTATGCATATGTAATCAGTGTGTAATTCTGTAATGATTGCTTTTACGCAATCAAAGGTTCTCGAATAAATAAAGAAAGCCAAAGAGATACACAAAGCAAAGAAAAAGGAATACACATGGGGCCATCATCAGCACCGCATCGTTTTGTTAATTGTAGAATAAATGGGATACGAGTACGTTGTTACGCGCTGTCAAAAATTGCATTTCGAACAAATGAGATGATTCTGGGTTCTCAGGTAATTTGCTCTTTATTGCGAATTCCGGGCGGAGGCAGAGCCGGAGGCAATGGGCTCAAAAGCCACACATTCGAATCGAATTTGGGGCCGGGGAGAGCTGTTCGGAAGGTGTTACATAAAGTTGGGTGTGGACGTGAGAACGTGAAGACAATTTCTTTTTATGTTCATTCAACACCTACCCCGTATACCTATATTTGATGATAATATCAATAAAATAACAGTACCCAAAAGGACTTAGTAAGCCATACACACAGGTATGTATGTATGTAAACACAGGGTGGTTTCGAATATTCATAATTTCGATGGGGATTTCGTTTTAGGATTTAACTTGCCTGGGGTATAGGAACTGATTGCCCGTCGTTTTTGTGAGCTTAAAATAGATTTATTGCACTCCACTCCTTGAAGCAGGACTTATGCATTCAATGCTAAGTTGTAGTATACTCTACAACCTTATATCGCCCAGCACACCAAGATGTAGTATCCTTGGTGCGTCGACCATTTCGTGATATAGGGTGACCAGATGGCTTCATTTTGAAGCTACATTCATGCCATTAAGTCTGGCATAGCACATCATTCAAATGGCTTCAACTGATCGGTCCAATTTTTGATGACTCAGTCCATTATGTGCGGCGTTATTCCGGCAATAGGGTCTCAAATGTTGCCCTGAGCTCGTCCGAAGCGGTTGGCTTGTTAGCGTAGACTTAGGACTTGATGTAGTCCTACCAAATTTCTCCTTCACAACTTTGAGTGTTGCGTCGCTTCTTGTTGGAGCCACAGCTATGCCTTAAACCATTGACGGTAAGAGTGTCTCCTTCCTCATTGCGAAATAAATAGGTCCGATGATACCGCCTTGCCATGAGTCAATCTTTGTGGATGCATTGATGCTTGGTCGAGCACTTTTGGATTGTGTTCGCTCCAACAATGGCAATTCTGCTTGTTGATGTAGCCGTTGAGCCAAAAATGGGCCTCGTCCAAGTAGATGATTTTTTGGGCTGATTCAGGATTCTGGTCAACATTTCCAGCGCCCAGGTTGCGAACTCACGGCGTAGTCTATGGTCGTTCGGCTTCAATTCTTGTAGGGCCACATCCAAGTCCAATTCTTCTGATCGGCGCCGTATCGACATTTCTGGGTCTTCTTCGATACTGGCCGTTAGCTACGGCGGCTTTATTCCCTTCATTTCGCACCAATCTTTGTCTTGGTGGCTTAAGGTCCAAAAGAGTGTTTTTCACGCTCAAACTTTTTCACTATGCGAAGGAATTGCCTCCACCCTGAAGCCATGATCACGACCGACCTTTGCGTATTCACAACTTAGCTGGAATATCAAAGGTATTTTTGAATAATTACTGAATTTTTTGACAGCTGCTGAAACATGACAACTGACATTGCTATCTGGTCACCCTCATATCCGGCCATACATTGAGTCTCGTCTTCTATATTATCAAGGATTTATCATAGATTTGTAGTATTTCATTGGATAACTCTTAGATATCAACACACAAGCACACATTTCTAAAATATACTTCTTTCTGTCTTTTCAGGTTGTCAGGAAAAAACGCACACACTACACTAAGGTAAACCATTTTTATTTGATTACTAATTGATTGAAGTATGTATCTAAGAACCTTTGTAATACTTTGTTCTTTTGTTGGTATTCGTCGTTTATGGTGTGGTGTTGCCTTTTTTTTGAGTCTGTAGGTAGGCACTTGCCAGTCATAACATTGCTTGGGGTGCCTTTTGTATTTATAGAAAATTCCGAACCCAAGTTTCGGAAGGTCTTCCAAGTCACATACCCCATCGACAGATACCCAGGACAACGGAATAAACATGTTTCAGATCGCCTGAGTGATGATTGATTGATCACGTCGAGCGGGGTCAAGAGAACGATGGATATGTACCAGAGGAACGCCAACCCCTTTTTACCTTGTCAAGGACTTTTGTGCGAGCCAACCTTGACCCTTAAAGCGCATACTTACTCCTGTGCGCCAGAGCTTACACATCCAGTTACCAAGAGACTTACGCGTGTGGGGATTGCAAACAAAAAAACAGAGAAAACACAGACAGATTCAAGACTACTTTGTTTTCGTCCTTGCTCTTGCTCCCCACCGAATCGGTAACGGGCTACAATGTGTCCTGGCTGAATTATAATTTTCTCCTCCACACACAATCACATTTAATTTTTTTTTTAAGCTGACACTGAAAAACAGAACACAAGATTAACGCTCGCATGATAAATGATATCGTGTGTGGGTGGGTGGTGGTGTGCGTCGTCGTCGTCGCTGTTGTCGTCCTTATGTGTCCCTTCACTCGCATGTGCAAATTCACAAAAGTGGAACTTGCATAGTTTTTGTTCCTCGTTTGCGCTTCATTTTGTGAAATTAATTTTCTTCAAATTGAAATTTGTTTCTCATCCATTTGGTTTTCGTGCGAGGGTGTATGTACTGTGTATGTATGTGTGTGACTGGAAAATACCAACTCTGATGGGCGCAAACATTGCTTTTTTTTTGTTTTTTGGTCTCCTTTCTTCGCGCCACATCGTCGTCGTCATTGCTGGAGGATTCGTTTCATTTTCATTTAAGCTGCTTGGTGCTATGGTGCAAGGGTGCAACGGTGAGACTGTCGTCTTGTTCATTTCATAATTTTGCTCATACTCATTTGTGTGGATGTAGAGGGGGTCCTGGCGGCTGCTACTGCCGTGGTAGTTGATGCACAGGATTTTCTGTGTCTCCAAGTGGATCCACAAGGGTGTGGGGTTGTCATGTACACATGCAGGAAATATAGATCGCACACTTGGTGAACCCGGGCGCTGGGTGTAAGTCTTGTTAATAGAAAATTTATTTTTCTTCCCTTGAACAGTATCTCCTCTGATAGGGTTCTTACCACATAGACCGGTTTGAAAAATGATAACTATCCGTCTTTTCGTTTTTGTGCTAATGCACACTCCAATACGGGTGTGCTGTGCGTGATTAATTGTCTGTGCAACGTTTGACGTTGAAAACCCAACAGTTTGTGTGGGTTTTTG